>CANTUQ010000139.1:4850000-6050000 GCA_947683425.1 Excoecaria cochinchinensis
AACCCGAAAATGAAATCCATGGCGATATCATCCCACTTCCACTCGGGAACGGATAGAGGAGTGAGCAATCCCGAGGGAACTTGATGCTTAGCCTGTACCTGCTGACATGTCAGGCACTTGGACACAAAGTCCACTATGTCCCTCTTCATACCGGACCACCAATAAAACTGCTTCATATCCCGATACATCTTCTCACTACCCGGATGCATAGTAAAAACCGTACTATGCGCATCACTCAACAGTTGTCTTCTTAACTCCTCATTATCCGTACACACAGACGATTTCTATACAGAAGAACCCCATCTTGAACTGAGAACTCTGACTGCTTGCCCATACTAACTTCTTGCACAATCCGCTGAAGCCTCTCATCAACCCTCAGAGCATCAACTATCCTCTGCCTCAAGGTAGGCTTCACTCTCAACTGAGCCATCAAAGATCCATCTGAACCAAACCTCCATCGAAACTGCCTAAAAAATAAAGCAGAAATCGACTTCTGACTTAAAGCATCCGCGACTACATTGGCCTTACTCGGATGGTAATCCACAATGCAGTCGTAATCCTTAAACAACTCAAGCCAATGACGCTGTCTCATATTCAACTCCTTCTACGTGAGGAGATACTTTAAACTCTTGTGATCCGTAAATATCCTACATCTCTCCCCATACAGATAATGGCGCCAAATCTTCAAAGCAAAGATCACAGCCGCCAACTCTAAATCATGCGTCGGATAATTCCTCTCATGCGGCTTCAACTGTCGAGAAGCATAAGCTACCACCTTACCTTCTTGCATCAGAACACAACCCAGACAAACACTCGAAGCATCGCTATACATAACAAACTCCTTACCCAAGATGGGTTGAGTCAGTATAGGAGCTTCAACTAGCAACTTCTTCAAGTACTCAAAACAAGTCTGACATCTGTCTGACCACTCAAACTTAACTCCTTTCCTCAATAACCTAGTCATCAGAGCGGCCATCACTGAGAAACCCTTAACAAACCTACGGTAATGACCTGTCAAACCGAGGAAACTCTGCACTTCCTGAACATTTCTAGGCACTTTCCAATCCACTATCGCCTTAATCTTGGATGGATCCACTTGGATACCCTTAGCTAAAACTATATGACCCAAAAATGACACTTCTCGAAGCCAAAAATCACACTTGCTAAGCTTAGCAAACAGCCGATGGTCTCTCAAAACTTGCAAAACCAACCGAAGATGCTCCTCATGCTCGGTCTCATCCTTGGAATACACCAAGATATCGTCTATAAACACCACCACAAACCGGTTTAAGTATGGCCTAAACACTCTGTTCATCAAATCCATGAATGCCGCTGGAGCATTAGTCAAACCGAACGGCATGACAAGGAACTCATAGTGGCCATACCGAGTCTGAAATGCAGTCTTAACCACATCCTCATCCTTAACACGAAGCTGATAATACCCCGACCGAAGATCTATCTTGGAAAACACACCTGCATCCCGAAGCTAATCAAACAAATCCTCGACTCTAGGCAGCGGATACTTATTCTTCACTGTAACCTTATTGATCTGCCTGTAGTCGATACACATCCTCAAGGATCCATCTTTTTTCTTAACAAACAAAACCGGAGCTCCCCAAGGAGACATGCTGGGTCGAATAAACCCCTTATCCAATAGCTCTTGTAGTTGAGTTTTAAGTTCTCTCAACTCTACAGGAGCCATCCGATAAGGTGCTTTCGATACAGGTGTGGTACCCAGCATAATCTCTATGGACAACTCAACTTCTCTCTCCGGAGGCAACCCAGGCAAATCACTCGGGAAAACATCACTAAACTCCCGCACCACAGGGATGTCCTCAATCCTTACTTGATCCCTCTTGGAATCCAAAACCATAGCTAGGAAAGCCTCACAACCTTTCCTAATAAACCTCTTAGCTTGCATCGCTGAGATCACGTTATTCACAGAACTAGCACCCAAACCTCTTACAAACACTGGAAATCTGTTCCTATCCCGAAGCACAAAGGTCTTCCTATGGCAGTCAACTACAGCCCGATGCTTACCCAACAAGTCCATTCCCAAAATCAGGTCAAACTCTTTGAAAGGCAACTCTATTAAGTCCGCAGGAAACTCAATTCCCTTAACTAACAGGGGACAACTCCTATAAACTCTACTCACATTGACACTATGCCCTAATGGATTGGTCACACAAATCTCATAGTCTAACTGATCTACCAAATGCAACTTATCAATAATCTTATCCATGCACAAAAATGAGTGTGTGGAACCAGGGTCTATTAGAGCATATAATTCGGTATCATGGAGTAGGAACTTACCAGCAATCACATCAGGGGCATCCTGCTCCTCTCTAGCTCTCACAGCATAGCCTCTGGCTGCGACTGGTGGAGGACGCTCAACTGTCCCCTAAACAGCTCCATCTCTAGGTCAAACGCCTCGACCTCTACCTCGGCCCCTACCATGGGCAGCCTGAGTAGCATTAGATCCAACGCCACTAGCCCCTCTCTGTGGACCCGAATCCTCACTAATCTGTGGACAACTAGCCAAACAATGCTCGGTACTTCCACATCTAAAACACCCACCAGTGAGCCACCTACACTCACCCCGGTGAGCCTTACTGCAGTGTGAACAAATGGGTATAGCCTCAAATCTACCACCCCTGCCAGAACCAGACTCAGCTACCGAACCCTGCCTTCTACCCCTCGTGGCTGAACCGGATGATGACTGATCTTGCTGATCCCTTGCTCTCTTACCCGAAGACGAAGAAGAAGAACCACCCCGAGACTGATTCCTCCACTAAGCTCTCTCTCTTAGCACCGACTCTGACCTTTCAGCCCTCATGGCAGCATTTGCAATCTGATAGTAGCTCACCCCTGGCGTGCTCATCAAGGAGATCAAAGCTACTCTTAAGGACTCATTTAACCCAGCCTCAAAATGCTTGCATCAAAAATCATCTGTCATGATCCCTCGTGGAGCATATCGGGACAACCGATTAAACTCTTTCTCATAATCCGAAACTGACATAGCCCTTTGCTTCAAACTCAGAAACTATGCCCATCTCGCATCCTTGTAAGTCTGAGTTACGTACTTCTTTGTGAATTCTTCATCAAAGAATTCCCAAGTAACAGGATCGGGCATCTGAGGTTGCCTACACACTAGCTCCCACCATTCATACGCCGACCCTTGAAGCAAGGCCACAGCACATTCTGCTTGCAGCTTCGGAGGACACCTAACTTCTCTCAAATCCCTCTTCACCTTATCTAGCCACCTCTCCGCTAACTCTGATTCATCCAACCCTATTCCATAAAAGTCTTCGGCCCCAGCTTTCCTTAAATTCTCCATGGGAGGCCTGGGGGCAACCACTCTCTCCAAGACCCTCGCCATGTCCTGTGACAGCCTGAACATGGCTTCAAAAGGCATGGAAGCAGCCTCGGGCTGGACCCTAACAGGTTTAGCCAACACTGTAATAGAAGGATCCCTAGCTTGAGGGTTCACACTTTCAGCGGACTCCTCAAGTGATCCACGAGCAGAATTAGAAGCCATCTAAGCAAACAAGGAAAACCGCATCAGCCAACACAGCCCTAGACATAGACGCACCCCTACACAACATCACATAAACAACACCCAGAAATGCCTAAATCGAGCTCTGATACCACAACTTGTAACACCCCCTACTCATACGTAGGCGATCCCATCCGACTAGGAGTGAGATGCCGTATGGGTAAATGTGCCACCATGCAGATACATAATATACATACATTCATACACAAACATACATACCTAAATACAGGGTAATTAAAAACCTTACAAAACCATTCATGGAAGAAGCTGATCATGCATTAATATAACGGAAAACATTACATTACTCTTTGATCAAACCAAAGGTACAACAGATAATTACATATCTAGAAATGTACTTATACATATGCGAAAGCTGTTACAAAATTAACATAAGAGAGTTCTGTACAAAAAGAATCATCAATATACAATATTAAGCCCTACACTAAAACCCAGCTGTGTTAGCTTGGCTGCGATGACTCTCCCAAGGTAACTCCTTCCACACCTACACGGGTAAGCACACTGTGCTAAGCGATAAACGCTTAGTGGGGAAACACACAAATCAAATGGACGGCCATTCACAATGGTTGTCAAGCAAAACACATACAAATGACATAATCAGAAATACACATATGATAAAAATAGGAGCAAGCGAATATATAGCATCATACATTTGATATAACATAACTGTCTTCATAACATCACATTAATAAACATATTCGGATAATACATTCTCATAATTAGCAAAACAAATCCAAACAATAAAGCACCTGCTGACTCAAGGTAGTGGATAACGAGTGAACGGACAGTACTTTATGGGTATAAGCCGATTATAGACAGTACCTTACGGGTACGAATTGAAAACCAATTTAGTTTATCATTTGCAAAACGTTTTATTGAGGGACCTTAACAAGATCCAAACACATTGGAGGGTTCACGAGGAACCAAATGGGACCTGATCGGGGTCCAAACTGAACTGAGGCTGCAGCTATAAGACTCTATTAGGCATGCCTAACTATCCACTTAATTGACTCGCGGGCTAAAATACACAGTTAACGTCCATAGTTCAATTATAACAAGCAAAGAACTTACATACCTTGAATAATTAGTACATGAAAATATCATCCATCTGACTAGTAGACAGCTCATATTAAGAGACAATGTGTGCAAAAATCCATAATTTAACAACCTTAAATCATGTGAAACAACTAAGATTTTATTGCAAAAATAGGGTAGGTCACGGTGGTAATCAGATTGGTTGCCACCGTGACATACCAAGGATATCTACAGAATGCAAGTCTGAGGTACCTCATGGTGTTAACACATCTGGTTGTCACCGTGACATACCTAGACCCCAAAACAGAATGCACTTTTGGGGTACCTCACGGTGGTAACTCATCAGGTTGCCACCGTGACATACCCACTGCCCAAGTCAGAAGCAAAAGTCTTGACACCTCACGGTGGTAACCAGGTTGGTTGCCACCGTGACATATCCAAACTCACGGCAGAATGCATCTGGTACGTGCCTCACGGTGGTAACAAGATTGGTTGCCACCGTGACCCATGCCCAGATGCGACACCCAAGAGCAATTTTTCCAGATCATTCAAGCCAAAATCCCAAAACTCTCACTTCAACCAAAATATCCTCACTCCAATAATAATATTAAGCCAAACAAACATCAATAAATCATGCCATAAACAAATCCTACTCATGAATTCAAAGAACAACATCAATTTACATAATCAATCTCATCACTATTCATACCACAACTCCATAATCTCACATTTGGTTCAATAACTCCCAATCAAGGTTTCATGAACAATAGAAATCAAAACCCATAATATAATTACCAATAAAAACATCAAGAACATCAAAAATTTCAAGAATTTCATCCAAATTATAAATTGCCAACAATGCATAAAACACAAATTCCCAAACCTTGAAATCCTTAGCTCTAAATTAATGAGCTCCACTAGATCCAACCTTCTCTTTGCCCTTTGGCTCACGAGGAGGCTCAACTAAATATCAAACCACAAAAACACACAAACACAAAACTCTAACTTAGATCCAAACCCAGGAAATATGAAGAAGAAAGATGAAGAAGAGGAAGAAGAAGATGGAAAATTCAGAAAACTTACTAATTAAATGCAAGGTGTGATCAATTCCCACTACCAAGAGCTTGAATCCAAGCTAGGGCAACTAAAGAGTGAAGAAGAGGAAAAAGAGCAGTAGAGGGAGGAGAGGAACGGGAAAAGGGATAGGAAAATCTGATTTTCTATTTTCCTTTCCTCCTTTTACTTACCCTTACCCAAACCCTAGACACATGGCATCTCTCTAGTGGTGGAAATCAACCACCACACACTTCAAACATACATCATGGACACGTAAAGAACACCCTACTAAAACACACCCTACCATGGTATGAGCAACCACACACACAAACACAGCCCCAAGAACACACTCTACAAACATATGAGTAAGAATGCAACCCAACTAATTCACACCCTAACACCACACATGCACCCACATGCTAACAAAACTCTTAAAACATACATTTCTACCCAAAATGCCCTTAATACATGTCAAAACTCACACAATGCACATGCACAAACATGGCTCATACTACTAGGGGGCAAACGAGGTGTGACAATAAGTCCCAATCTTCTTTGGACCTTCTGTCCAACCCGTGGTACTAGTCAATGGCAGCCCCCATGAGACTCAGGCAGACGTACTCTATCCTCTGCTTTCTAGTCAGAGTTATCCCCTTCATGACTAATGAATACTGTTTAATGTGCGCAGCAGGGTTAAAAGTGCCATCGAACTTAGGAATATCGGGCATCTTGAAGTTTTGCGGGATCAGATCATCACTATCCAACTCCTAATCCTCAGGGTTCATTCCCCTTCCTACAGTCAACATCCTCATCATGGCCTCAAACTTCTCCTCCATCTTTCTCTACATCGCCTCCTCCAGCTTGGGCGACTTCCCCTTTGTTACTATCGGTTCCTCTTGCTCCTCTTCCCATAAGTTAACCTCAGATTTAGGGCCTTCTCTGTACTCAACAGACATTGGCGCTCTTGCCTCAATTGTAGGTGGATCAACTACTATAGGGGGATCCTCTCTAGCAGCCCCTTGTTCATCTTACCCCCTAATTGGAGCAGCAACCTTTTACCCAGCAAGTGGGGCTAGGGTAGTAGCAAAGTTACCCATCATCGCCATCATTCTGGTCTCAAACTCTTCCATTCTCCTCCCCACCTCATCGGTAATCATTGCCTGGGTTGCATCTGATCCACTTGATGGATTAGACATACTTATCTCAGTTAATGGTTCGAAAGACAATATCTCACTACTACCTTCTGAAAGAGAATCTGAACTCTGATCTGACACTACAAGAAATTTGATTTTTTATGACGCAAAAAATTGTCATGAAAAATTCATTTTTCGTCGCTGAAAATATAAGGTGACGATTTTTTATCGTCACAGAGAACGTAACGGTAGGCGCGTAACATTAAAGTTTACGTGACGATTTACTTTTTTGTCACCGTAAGTATATTTTTTGTGACGAAAATGATTATCGTCATCTTTAGTTATTACTTTTCACGACAAAAATTATGTCATAAATAAAATTATATTTCGTCACATTATATTATTTATCGTCACTAAAGATTGGTATTTTTTATGACAAATTTAAAATTCGTCACGAAATTAAATATTTTTAATGACGAAACTCTGCTTCTGATTAAAACCATTAAGCATTGGTTACGTAATTATCGTCACAAATAAATATAATTTTCGTCATAAAATATTTAATTTCGTAACTAAATCTAATGCTTTAAGTGACGAAAAATAATTTCGTCATTAAATTAATGTATATTAATGATGAATATAAATCGTCATTTTACTTTGCAAATTAGTGACAAATACGGACAAAAATAATTATCACAAAAAATAATTTTAGTGATAATTTTTTATTGTCATTAACTTATATTTTTTTTATTACAATATTAATATCGTAATTGTAAACACTATATCGTCATTTATGAACTAACAAGTCGACAAATTATGACAAATATACTTGTCATATATGCGTTGTATTAAAAATGACCCATTTTAAATTTAATGTCGTACAATCAATTAAATTTCTAAAGAAAATATAATATAATGTATTTATTCAAATAAAAGGTTAATTAAATAAAAACATACTACCTAATGCAAAAAAATAAATTTGCATCCTAATCCAGAAATAAAATCTGTTGAAACTTCAAAATTTGCATCCTGTTCCTACAAAAAAAAATATATATTAGATAAAAAAAAAACTCAATCATGTAACACCCTTAATCTATATACGCACAACGGTTCCAACGATACTGCACGATTACTTGATTGTCTTAAATTACTCTTAAAATTATTGCGAAATCCAGGTAATTATTTTTTTTATTCTTTCACTATACCCATATGCCCTATATATAGCTATTTAGTTTTACTATTCATTAAATCAATATACAAATATGTCACTTAATTCTACCGAAATTTCGGCAGAATTTCCTCTATAATATTGCCTATCCCCCCTGTAAACAATAAAATCTTTACACTTCAAATAATCATATATTCATTCACCCCGCTTCAATTCAAACTCCAATACAAGTTTGCCCATCCTCCAATTTAGGTCCAATCTCACACACACTATATATTATGATATACTTATATCATCCACTTTCAATACTCAATTCAATTATACAAAATACAAAGGTACAATATTAATACATCAAAACTATCAGCTATAAATAATTTAAGATATTAATATGCATTTGTTAATCATATTTTCCTGTAGTACAATAGATATGGCATTATCCTCTGGAGTTTCTATATAAAATCGTCTAACTGTTCCATATTTTATGTCTGAAAGACTAAGCTTCTCTAAAACTGGTGCAAAGGGGAAATGCAACATCTTGAGCCGAAAGATGCAAAAAGGAATATAAAATTTGATCTAACCTTGGCTGGACTCTGATTAAACAGCAACTCTCTCAATAATGACTTGTCCAGGTCAATAGCAGTTGGAGGTTGAGCATTCCCATTTGCATACACAAATATCTGTGCCTGTTGCATCAAATCATTTGAACCTGCCTGCAATCATTTTTAACAATTAGTAGGAAATAATTTAGGGGAAAAAAAAACTTTACAATTGAACTTCTCCAGCAATAATACCAACAAATGCACTCTTGAAAGCTGAGACTAATAGTTTGAATCTTTGGCCTAGCAAACCAAAAAACTATCTTCAGATCTTGAAATTTTTTGGGTACTTATAAATCCAGGGACTAGTACATGTTTTAAATCATGTCCTCGATAAAAAATACTAGCTAATTTGCATGAATGGAGAAACAACTTCCACAAATCCAAATGAATCTTATGGTTAAAAACATGCACATGAATCCACAGAGAATGCAGAAAGCTTAACACTGAAAAGGCTGAAAATAGTTCTTTACAAGAATTTACACGAATGCAAGCAGTTACTTCTTCCTGGATGCTGTGCATGTGCATGCACCCTGATGGGTGTTTATTGTCTGGTGGAATCAATTGATACTTTTATTAGTTACAATTAAAAAAAAAAGATCCAAGCTTCAATCAGCCGTATTCTAGAAGAAATAAAAAAGTGAAAAAAAGAAAAAGGTAAAGTACAGTATTAAATTATACATATAAATAAATATTTTCAAAATCAGTGATTGGATTGGTATTGATGGAGATTAAGCAAAGGGTAAACCTGTTGAGAGAACATATCAAGAGTGCTCTGTCCATTAGACAACATAAATGCAGCGATAAAAACAGCCTTCAAGATTCTAAAAGGAAATAACTCCATGGCATATGATATACAAGCACCACCAAAATCGTGTCCCACCAAAATCACCTGCATAATTCAGCGCAACAGTGTAACTTAAGTAAAGTATTGTATGATAACATCTTAAAACTAAACCTAGACACTTTCTGCCAAATATGCAATAAATTTTCCAAAAGTTAACACAATTCTACTGTTGAGGAAATAAAATGCGAATTGATGTAGACCTCCCATTTCAAATTGAAAAAAGCAAGTTACTCCAGTTCAATCAATTAGATATATCAATTCAGCACAAGTCTTCAATAAACAAAGCTAGAAGTCAATTTCTCAGTGGAATTGGAAAATTGGCACTTACAAGGTTTTTGAATGTAGGAAAAACATATATAATTCAACACTCCCTTCAATATACAAAGTTGTAGGTAAAGACTCTATGAGTAATAAGAAAATTGGTACTAAAAGGGTATCACTGAGGAAAGTATATATTGATTCATTACAGGTACCAGAGTCCAAAAGCATACAAGTACCTATCTTGTAAGAAAGGAAGTGTGAAAACTCCCAGGCAAATTTATAATACTGAGAGCTCACTTCACAAGTAAATATGCCTAAGAAAACAAGTGCAATATAGTAATGAACACATAATTAGAGATAGTAATTGATAACCCAACAAATATCATTTGCTCTAAGGCCCATCTAGTCGGCCCATCCAACTGGCAAGGCCCAAAGCCCATCAGCAAAAGGTATCAGACACGAGCTCCCAGGCGATGAACATGCCACCGATCGGCTGATGTGACCGCCAGTCCCATCAGCCGCCTGACACAAGGCAGCACCCATGCCTATCACCTGCTCCATGTCATGTCGCCGGATACCTACTCTGACAGCCAGTAATTACTCCCCAGACACTCGAGTGTCCCTCAACTATCTCATATAAATAGCCCAGCCAACGATGGCTCCAGGTATTGAATTCACAACATTATCTCTCTAAAGCACATCTTCTCTCTAAGCTACTAACTTAAGCTTCGGAGTGCTCACGCCTGGTCCGACCGGGCTCCTCTTATTGCAGGTTTCTCTCATCCGATCGGATCGTCCTCTCTCCTACAGATAAAGACATATTTGACTTTATCATTTGGTGCTTTCATTGAGAGATGGCGAACTCAAGATCCAATGAGAATACGGCCCCCATGGACCTCGACCATGACGACAACACCCGTGCCATTTCAGGCACCTCGAGAAGGAGGGAGGCGCCCGCTAGGCCCCCCATGAGGACAAACCTCCTTCCCGAATTCGACAATGCCACTACAAGGCAACCAGAGGACACCCCTCTCACGGTGAGGGACATGCGTGCCATCCTCAGTGATTTTACTAAAAGCATCGTCCAGACTCTGAAAAAGGGTAAGATGCCCGATGTTTCTGAAAGAGCCCAAGAGGATTTTCTCACCGGCGAAGACTTCAGAAGAAATAGGAACAAGGGAGTCATTATCAATGAATCCCGAGTTCAGGGAGCCAGGAAAAATGCAACCAGAACCCCAGGCAAGAGCGATAAGGGGAAGCAGATAGTGTCTGCGAGTAGGGCCTCTCCCTACAGCAACAGGTCTGCTACCGTGTCTACGAGGGATGATGTGTCCTACATGTGCACTCCAAGTCGCGGCCAAACGAGGTGTGACAATAAGTCCCAATCTTCTTTGGACCTTCTGTCCAACCCGTGGTACTAGTCAATGGCAGCCCCCATGAGACTCAGGCAGACGTACTCTATCCTCTGCTTTCTAGTCAGAGTTATCCCCTTCATGACTAATGAATACTGTTTAATGTGCGCAGCAGGGTTAAAAGTGCCATCGAACTTAGGAATATCGGGCATCTTGAAGTTTTGCGGGATCAGATCATCACTATCCAACTCCTAATCCTCAGGGTTCATTCCCCTTCCTACAGTCAACATCCTCATCATGGCCTCAAACTTCTCCTCCATCTTTCTCTACATCGCCTCCTCCAGCTTGGGCGACTTCCCCTTTGTTACTATCGGTTCCTCTTGCTCCTCTTCCCATAAGTTAACCTCAGATTTAGGGCCTTCTCTGTACTCAACAGACATTGGCGCTCTTGCCTCAATTGTAGGTGGATCAACTACTATAGGGGGATCCTCTCTAGCAGCCCCTTGTTCATCTTACCCCCTAATTGGAGCAGCAACCTTTTACCCAGCAAGTGGGGCTAGGGTAGTAGCAAAGTTACCCATCATCGCCATCATTCTGGTCTCAAACTCTTCCATTCTCCTCCCCACCTCATCGGTAATCATTGCCTGGGTTGCATCTGATCCACTTGATGGATTAGACATACTTATCTCAGTTAATGGTTCGAAAGACAATATCTCACTACTACCTTCTGAAAGAGAATCTGAACTCTGATCTGACACTACAAGAAATTTGATTTTTTATGACGCAAAAAATTGTCATGAAAAATTCATTTTTCGTCGCTGAAAATATAAGGTGACGATTTTTTATCGTCACAGAGAACGTAACGGTAGGCGCGTAACATTAAAGTTTACGTGACGATTTACTTTTTTGTCACCGTAAGTATATTTTTTGTGACGAAAATGATTATCGTCATCTTTAGTTATTACTTTTCACGACAAAAATTATGTCATAAATAAAATTATATTTCGTCACATTATATTATTTATCGTCACTAAAGATTGGTATTTTTTATGACAAATTTAAAATTCGTCACGAAATTAAATATTTTTAATGACGAAACTCTGCTTCTGATTAAAACCATTAAGCATTGGTTACGTAATTATCGTCACAAATAAATATAATTTTCGTCATAAAATATTTAATTTCGTAACTAAATCTAATGCTTTAAGTGACGAAAAATAATTTCGTCATTAAATTAATGTATATTAATGATGAATATAAATCGTCATTTTACTTTGCAAATTAGTGACAAATACGGACAAAAATAATTATCACAAAAAATAATTTTAGTGATAATTTTTTATTGTCATTAACTTATATTTTTTTTATTACAATATTAATATCGTAATTGTAAACACTATATCGTCATTTATGAACTAACAAGTCGACAAATTATGACAAATATACTTGTCATATATGCGTTGTATTAAAAATGACCCATTTTAAATTTAATGTCGTACAATCAATTAAATTTCTAAAGAAAATATAATATAATGTATTTATTCAAATAAAAGGTTAATTAAATAAAAACATACTACCTAATGCAAAAAAATAAATTTGCATCCTAATCCAGAAATAAAATCTGTTGAAACTTCAAAATTTGCATCCTGTTCCTACAAAAAAAAATATATATTAGATAAAAAAAAAACTCAATCATGTAACACCCTTAATCTATATACGCACAACGGTTCCAACGATACTGCACGATTACTTGATTGTCTTAAATTACTCTTAAAATTATTGCGAAATCCAGGTAATTATTTTTTTTATTCTTTCACTATACCCATATGCCCTATATATAGCTATTTAGTTTTACTATTCATTAAATCAATATACAAATATGTCACTTAATTCTACCGAAATTTCGGCAGAATTTCCTCTATAATATTGCCTATCCCCCCTGTAAACAATAAAATCTTTACACTTCAAATAATCATATATTCATTCACCCCGCTTCAATTCAAACTCCAATACAAGTTTGCCCATCCTCCAATTTAGGTCCAATCTCACACACACTATATATTATGATATACTTATATCATCCACTTTCAATACTCAATTCAATTATACAAAATACAAAGGTACAATATTAATACATCAAAACTATCAGCTATAAATAATTTAAGATATTAATATGCATTTGTTAATCATATTTTCCTGTAGTACAATAGATATGGCATTATCCTCTGGAGTTTCTATATAAAATCGTCTAACTGTTCCATATTTTATGTCTGAAAGACTAAGCTTCTCTAAAACTGGTGCAAAGGGGAAATGCAACATCTTGAGCCGAAAGATGCAAAAAGGAATATAAAATTTGATCTAACCTTGGCTGGACTCTGATTAAACAGCAACTCTCTCAATAATGACTTGTCCAGGTCAATAGCAGTTGGAGGTTGAGCATTCCCATTTGCATACACAAATATCTGTGCCTGTTGCATCAAATCATTTGAACCTGCCTGCAATCATTTTTAACAATTAGTAGGAAATAATTTAGGGGAAAAAAAAACTTTACAATTGAACTTCTCCAGCAATAATACCAACAAATGCACTCTTGAAAGCTGAGACTAATAGTTTGAATCTTTGGCCTAGCAAACCAAAAAACTATCTTCAGATCTTGAAATTTTTTGGGTACTTATAAATCCAGGGACTAGTACATGTTTTAAATCATGTCCTCGATAAAAAATACTAGCTAATTTGCATGAATGGAGAAACAACTTCCACAAATCCAAATGAATCTTATGGTTAAAAACATGCACATGAATCCACAGAGAATGCAGAAAGCTTAACACTGAAAAGGCTGAAAATAGTTCTTTACAAGAATTTACACGAATGCAAGCAGTTACTTCTTCCTGGATGCTGTGCATGTGCATGCACCCTGATGGGTGTTTATTGTCTGGTGGAATCAATTGATACTTTTATTAGTTACAATTAAAAAAAAAAGATCCAAGCTTCAATCAGCCGTATTCTAGAAGAAATAAAAAAGTGAAAAAAAGAAAAAGGTAAAGTACAGTATTAAATTATACATATAAATAAATATTTTCAAAATCAGTGATTGGATTGGTATTGATGGAGATTAAGCAAAGGGTAAACCTGTTGAGAGAACATATCAAGAGTGCTCTGTCCATTAGACAACATAAATGCAGCGATAAAAACAGCCTTCAAGATTCTAAAAGGAAATAACTCCATGGCATATGATATACAAGCACCACCAAAATCGTGTCCCACCAAAATCACCTGCATAATTCAGCGCAACAGTGTAACTTAAGTAAAGTATTGTATGATAACATCTTAAAACTAAACCTAGACACTTTCTGCCAAATATGCAATAAATTTTCCAAAAGTTAACACAATTCTACTGTTGAGGAAATAAAATGCGAATTGATGTAGACCTCCCATTTCAAATTGAAAAAAGCAAGTTACTCCAGTTCAATCAATTAGATATATCAATTCAGCACAAGTCTTCAATAAACAAAGCTAGAAGTCAATTTCTCAGTGGAATTGGAAAATTGGCACTTACAAGGTTTTTGAATGTAGGAAAAACATATATAATTCAACACTCCCTTCAATATACAAAGTTGTAGGTAAAGACTCTATGAGTAATAAGAAAATTGGTACTAAAAGGGTATCACTGAGGAAAGTATATATTGATTCATTACAGGTACCAGAGTCCAAAAGCATACAAGTACCTATCTTGTAAGAAAGGAAGTGTGAAAACTCCCAGGCAAATTTATAATACTGAGAGCTCACTTCACAAGTAAATATGCCTAAGAAAACAAGTGCAATATAGTAATGAACACATAATTAGAGATAGTAATTGATAACCCAACAAATATCATTTGCTCTAAGGCCCATCTAGTCGGCCCATCCAACTGGCAAGGCCCAAAGCCCATCAGCAAAAGGTATCAGACACGAGCTCCCAGGCGATGAACATGCCACCGATCGGCTGATGTGACCGCCAGTCCCATCAGCCGCCTGACACAAGGCAGCACCCATGCCTATCACCTGCTCCATGTCATGTCGCCGGATACCTACTCTGACAGCCAGTAATTACTCCCCAGACACTCGAGTGTCCCTCAACTATCTCATATAAATAGCCCAGCCAACGATGGCTCCAGGTATTGAATTCACAACATTATCTCTCTAAAGCACATCTTCTCTCTAAGCTACTAACTTAAGCTTCGGAGTGCTCACGCCTGGTCCGACCGGGCTCCTCTTATTGCAGGTTTCTCTCATCCGATCGGATCGTCCTCTCTCCTACAGATAAAGACATATTTGACTTTATCATTTGGTGCTTTCATTGAGAGATGGCGAACTCAAGATCCAATGAGAATACGGCCCCCATGGACCTCGACCATGACGACAACACCCGTGCCATTTCAGGCACCTCGAGAAGGAGGGAGGCGCCCGCTAGGCCCCCCATGAGGACAAACCTCCTTCCCGAATTCGACAATGCCACTACAAGGCAACCAGAGGACACCCCTCTCACGGTGAGGGACATGCGTGCCATCCTCAGTGATTTTACTAAAAGCATCGTCCAGACTCTGAAAAAGGGTAAGATGCCCGATGTTTCTGAAAGAGCCCAAGAGGATTTTCTCGCCGGCGAAGACTTCAGAAGAAATAGGAACAAGGGAGTCATTATCAATGAATCCCGAGTTCAGGGAGCCAGGAAAAATGCAACCAGAACCCCAGGCAAGAGCGATAAGGGGAAGCAGATAGTGTCTGCGAGTAGGGCCTCTCCCTACAGCAACAGGTCTGCTACCGTGTCTACGAGGGATGATGTGTCCTACATGTGCACTCCAAGTCGCGGCCAAACGAGAAGGCACAAGGGCGGGGAATCTACCGCCACGACCCTAAGCAAACAGAATCAGCCGAACAAGCAGGACCAGTGGTTTATGCAGAAGCTGAAGCAGTTTGGTGTCCTCGCGCCCAAAAGAGGCACATTTGAAGGAAATACTTGTGGGAACACTGCCTCTCCCTTCTGCAGAGAGATCACCGATGCTGAGCTCCCCCCTAGGTGGCGAGATGTGGTCATAGAAAGGTACACAGGCAAAACAGATCCTGCCACGCACTTGGCAGAGTACTTGACCAAGGTACAGGTCTATACTTATGACGAAAGAATAGCCTGTAGGGTTTTTCCCACCACTCTGGGAGGGGATGCATTGACGTGGTTCCATGAGCTGCCCATGGGATCCGTTACGTCATTCAGACAGTTAAAAGAGCTGTTCACCATGAGGTTCATTGTGCAAACACGCGTGCCTAAAACGGTGAACGACCTGTGCAATCTTTACCAAAGAACCGATGAAAGTCTTCGAGACTACATCGACAGGTTTCAGGCTACCATGTCTGAAGTAAGAAACGTCAGTGTGGAGATGGCGACTACCGCCTTACAGGGCGGCACCACTGACCGACCACTTTTCGAGTCACTCACAACAAGACCCCCATCCAGCTTCGCTGAGCTAATGGAGAGGGCTAGGCAACACATCCAGTTGGATGATGCTCTCAGGTCCAAAAGCAGAGGAAGGACCAGCGTCCTGGACCGCCTACAATATCCGGACAATCGCTCTACCCAAAGAGCCTCCGCTTCCGATCGGACAGCCAAAGGCCAAGATGGAGCTCAAAGTTCCAGAAATTCAGGCCAGGCCAGAGGATCAGGAAGAGACCGGAATCCGCGTCCAGACGACCAGGCAGAGAGGACATACACCCCTCTTAATGCTACCCCGACCGCGGTGCTAATGTGGATTAAAGAGAAGCACCGCAGAGTCAACTGGCCCAGAGACCTCTCCGGAAGAAGTCGGGATGCTAGGGACCCGAGCAAATACTGCGAATTCCACAGAGACGTCGATCATTTAACCGACGAGTGCACTTCGCTAAAAAAAGAAATTGAAAGGCTGATACGCCGTGGGGCCCTCAGGAGATTCATAGGCCCGGCCAGAGGGGATGAACCCTGCAGACAGCCGAAGCCTAGAAGGGACGATCCTGACTCAGACGACGATGAGCGCAGGAACCCCAGAAATGCTGATCCGGGTAGGCCTTATGCGGGGGTAATAAATGTGATCACCGGAGGGTCATCATACGGAGAGAATCTCCCCAAGAAAGGGAGAGGAAGAGGCGTCTACCTCTCCCGACAGGCAGAGCAGCCTGCCTCAGTCACCATTTCCAGCGAAGACGCACGAGACGTCCTGTTTCCACATGAGGACGCTCTCGTTGTAAGAGCTCGGATAAACAATTTCAATGTAAAAAGAATCTTGGTGGACAATGGTAGTGCTATCAACGTCCTAACTCTCCAGGCCTACCGAGCCATGGGACTTCCGATCGGAGAGCTGAAACCGAACGCCACTCCTCTGATCGGCCTGGGCAATGCTACTATCCCCGTGGCGGGCTCTGTAGAGCTTTTTGTCGAGCTCGGCCAAGAAGCAATAGCTCATGCTTGTAAGGTAATTTTCATGGTTGTCGACATGACATTTGCCTACAATGCCATTTTTGGCAGACCACTGCTTTTCCAGACCGGAGCTGTGACCTCCATCCGATACATGGTGATGAAGATTCCGACCACAGGAGGCGTCGCCATCTTGAGAGGTGACCAGAAAGCATCCAGGGAGGCTTATATCACCATGATAAAGCAGCAGCGAGAAGCGATGGTCGTAGAGCCGGGCCTGGAACAGCAAGAGCAAGCGGAAAGGCCCAGGATGGACCCAGCAGAGGCCACAAAGGCCAGGTCGCTAGATAAAGGCAAAAATGTTCAGGTGGGGACAAGCATGGATAAGGAAACCGAAGAGGCCATTATGCATGTCTTGACCATCAATCAAGCGACCTTTGCCTGGAGGCCAGAAGATATCTCTGGGGTAGACCCCAAAATAATCACCCACAAGTTGAATGTGGACCCGAGCTTCCCTCCGATCCGCCAAAAGCTACGAAGGCACGCACCCGATCGGAGGAAGTTCATTTCTGAAGAGGTGGATAAGCTACTCAAGACCGGAACCATCCGAGAGGTAGAATATCCAGAGTGGCTGGCTAACGTGGTGTTAGTCAAAAAGAAGTCTGGCAAGCTGAGGATGTGTGTGGACTTCACCGATCTCAACAAGGCATGTCCCAAGGACAGCTACCCCTTGCCCAGCATAGACCAATTGGTAGACGCCACGGCATGCCATGCCATTTATTCTCTGCTGGACGCATATGCTGGCTACCACCAAATCCTGATGTGGCTCTTAGATCAGGAAAAAACCAGCTTTATCACAGACGACGGGACGTTCTGCTACAGGATGATGCCGTTCGGACTGAAAAATGCTGGAGCCACATATCAGCGCCTGATGAACAAGATTTTTAAAGACCAGATCGGGCAGAATGTCATAGTATATGTTGATGACATGATCGTCAAGAGCCGAAGCGCCGAGGAACATCCAGCCGATCTGGCAAAAGTTTTTGACACCCTAAATAAGTTCCAGATGAAGCTCAACCCCGAGAAGTGCGTCTTCGGGGTACCATCAGGAAAATTCTTAGGGTTCCTAGTCTCTCAACGAGGGATTGAGGCAAATCCAGAAAAAATAAAGGCCATCCTCGAGATGCAACCCCCCAGGAGCATAAAAGACGTCCAGAAGCTGAATGGAAGAATAACAGCCTTGGGACGATTCATTTCCTCTTCAGCCAAGCGCTGCACGCCTTTTTTCAAGAGGTTAAGGAAGAGCGAAACTTTTATCTGGGGGGAAGACTGCCAGCAGGCCTTCGATGAGCTGAAGGCATTCCTCACCAACCCGCCGCTGCTCAGCCGACCGGTACCAGGTGAAAATTTATACCTGTATTTAGCCACCTCTAAGGAAGCTGTTGCAGGTGCTTTGGTCCGAGAAGAAGATACCCAACAGCTACCCGTGTACTACGTAAGTGAAGTACTCAGAGGTGCCGATCTGAGAAAGGGACCGGTTGAGCAGCTCATTATTGCCCTCATGATGTGTGCAAGGAAGTTGAGACCTTACTTCGAGGCGCACACAATCATCGTCCGATCGGGTCACCCTCTAAGAAAGATACTCCAGACGCCCGATCTGGAAGGCAAAATGGTGGGATGGGCGATTAAGCTACAATCCTGGGATGTCAGATATGAGCCCAGAAAGGCTATAAAAGCCCAAGCTTTGGCAGATTTCATTGCCGAATTTGCGGGTGAGGAACCACCGAGTCAGCCCAAGCCATAAAACTGGGAAATGACAGTGGACGGCGCAGCAAACGACACTCGAGGAGGCGTCGGCATAGTAATAAAAGGCCCTTTGGGCATCAAAATAAGGTACGCCATAAAGCTTAATTTTAAAGCTTCTAATAATGTGGCAGAGTACGAGGCGCTCCTTCAAGGGCTGAGACTGCTCCATGCAATCCGACCGGAGTCAGTAGCCATAAGGAGCGACTCCCAGCTGGTCACCAGTCAAGTTCTGGGGACTTTCGAAGCACGTGAGGCCACGATGATCCAGTACCTGGCCAAAGTCAAGACTGCTTTCGCCAAACTGGAAGAGGCTGGATCGGAATGGGTGCTACATAAAGTCCCGAGAGACCAAACTGTAGAGGCCGATCGGCTAGCTAAGATGTCTGCTTCCGCACAAAGTGTCATAGAAGAAAACATTGCCGTTGTAGACCAGACTTCCTCCTCCCTAGACGAACCGGAGATGATGGAGATCGACCAAGAGAATGAAACCTGGATGAGCCCAATTACGCAGTTCCTCCAGACAGGACGACTGCCCGAGGACAAGGACGAAGCTCGAAAGGTATCTCGAAAATCTCTCAATTACTCCATCATTAACGGTGAATTGTACAAAAAAGCTTTCAGTCACCCTTGGCTAAAGTGCGTGTCGGAGGAAGAGGGGGACTACATCCTCAGAGAGCTCCACGAGGGCATATGCGGTGCGCATGAGGCAAGCAGAGCCATGGCGAGAAAGGCCCTTCAGACGGGATATTACTGGCCTAGCATGCTCAAGGATGCCCAGGAGAAAGTAAGGATATGCCCGCAGTGCCAAATTCATGGCAGGATTATAAGGCAGCGTGGAGCAGACCAACAACCGATCGGAATTGCGTGGCCATTCGACCAATGGGGGATGGACATCTTGGGACCTTTTCCCTAAGGCAAAAAGCAAATGAAGTTCCTCATAGTGGCAGTAGACCACTTCTCCAAGTGGATTGAGGCTGAGCCGGTAGCCACCATCAAAGCCGAGAGAGTCAAGAGCTTTACATGGAAGAACATCATCTGCAGGTATGGCTTACCCAATGTTTTTATTGCAGATAATGGCAAGCAGTTCGACAGCTCCATCTTCAGGAACTTTTGCCAAGGCTTGAACATCAAACTGAAGTTCACATCTGTCGCTCACCCCCAAAGCAACGGAATGACTGAGGTCTCCAATCGGACCATCTTGGAGGGATTGAAGAAGCGACTGGGTCAAGCCAAAGGCAACTGGACTGAAGAACTGCAGAGTGTCCTGTGGACATATAGAACGTCCCCCAGGACAGGCACTCATCAGACGCCATTTTCTCTCGTTTACGGCTCCGAAGCAATGATTCCTGTGGAGGTCGGCCTCCCCTCTTACCGATCGGCTCTCTACTCCGAGCGGATGAACACTCAAGAGAGATTCCAAGACTTAGATCTCATCGAAGAAAAGAGGGAGGACGCCTACGCCAGGATCGCTGCCTATAAACAAAGAGTGGCCAGATACCACAATGCTAAAGTAAGGTCTAGAACCTTCAATGTTGGCGATCTGGTACTCAGAAAGGCAGAACTAGGCTCGGGAAACGCCGGAGTGGGAAAGCTAATGCCAAATTGGGAAGGGCCCTATGAGGTATCTAAAGTCCTAGACCCGAGCACTTATAGGCTCCGAACTATCGAGGGGCGAGAGGTCCCCAGAAGCTGGAATGTTGAAGTACTCAAGAAGTACCATGTCTTATAATGTATCAGAACCTGGCAATTGCCTGATTAATAAAAAGGTTCATTCTTTCATATTCGTTCAAATAATGCATAATTTAGCGTTCTACGATTAGGCTTGATGCCCGTCTCAAGCTACAAAAGCGAATCTAACGTGATGGAGGATCTTACCTCCCCGAGTATTATCCCTATTATAGAGGATCTAACCTCTCTCGCTCGGTTATGCAATTGTTATGCAATATTACGAGTATTTTCGGCTATGCAATTCTCATGCAGTTCTACGAGTATCACTCAACTCGATTTCGCAATAACTATGCGATTCTACGAGTATCATATAGCTCAGCTATGCAACCCTTATGCAGCTTTATGAGTATTACTTAGCAAAATGATCTAAAAAAGACAGACTGACCCGATCGGTCACTTAGCTTCGACGCTATTCGAATTCAGGAAGTACTTGTGAAATTTAATGCAAATTTTAATTACGAGTTTTATTTAGCTCGATCATATTGCAAATTTTAATACAAACTTATGTATATCTTGATTTGCAGAATTAGGCAATCTTATTAATACAAAATACCTCCAATATACAATTTGTAAAGAATCGTTACAAAGATAGGAAACAAAGAAAAAAGCAAAACTGATCTAAATTCCTAAACTAACTATCTATATTTACAACCTCCACTTCGCCAGGAGGCTCAACGACCTGTTCAACGATCGGATCGGCCGTGGCTTGAGGAGGGTCGGCAGCTAACGGTGCAGATACTGCCCCCCCTTCGGAGACAGGCCCAGCGGAAGCAGGCGCCACTGGCTCAGCTTCGGATGCAGGAGGAACCTCCGTTTCGGCTTCAAGTGTCGAAGACGCCACAGGCCCCGCTTCAGATGGAACCTCTTGAATAGTCGGCAGAGATGAGGGACCTTCTCCAGGAGTTCTCTCGATGACTTCCCCCTCGGGAGCGCTTTCGTCGTCACTACTGGGAGGAGCAGGCAATGAGGCCGGGTCATCCATCCACGACAGATCCACCCCGGGGAAGCGCTGCCCAGCTTCATGAACTAGCTGAGACAACAGCCCCACCTGGGTGTCTGCCAACTCATCGATCAGGCGCTCCTTTTGGTTGGCAAGTTCTATTTCAAGAATCTTCGTATAGGACGCCTCGTTCTCTGCTGCCGACGTCTTCAAGGACTCCACCTCTGTCTTCAACCTGGCGTTCTCAGCAACCAACTCTCTGCATTCGGCATCCAGTCGGTTTGCATCTGCCTCGAACTGCCTCAGTTGTCCACACTCTGCGGATAGGCGGGCTACTTCGCCCTTCAGCCTGTCGGCCTCGCCCTGCCGAGCTTTCAGCTCCTGGGCACTCTGGTGAGCCTCCCTCCTCAAGGCTACTGTCTCCGACTGAGAAGCAGTATATCGCTCCTCCAGCTTGGCCACCTTGGCCCGAAGGTCGGAGGCCTCTTTCTTGGCTGCTTCACAGCGTGTGTTTGCCTCCGCCTTAGCTGCGGCGCCCGACTCAGCCCTTCCTCTCCACAGACCGGCCATCATGTGCAGCCGCTGTGCCCTCCTGGCAGCCTGCACAAAATCAAGAATAAATTCATCAGACACAGAGGTGTAAATTAACACCAGAAACAAAACGACGAGTCCTTACGTCTATTAATTGCTGATTGATAGCCTGAACCTCTCTGTTGAGTTGGCTAGCGTCCACGGCATCCCGATGATCTTCATCCCGGAGAAGACCACGGCAAATGAAGTTGGCCACTTGACCCACTGACCATTCATCGCCAAAGTTCTCCCTCAGAATGTCCTTCATGGGAGCCGGCCCCCGATCGCTAGAGCGCCGTGGAGATTCGCCACGTAGAATGGTCTTCCCCCTGGCGGCAATCATCGCGTCGGTCTCGGCTATCATCTCAGCAACCTTCTTTCTGGCCGCTTCATCGGCTCTTTTCCTTTTTGCGGCCTCCTCCGCCTCTCTGATCGCAGGACCGATCGGCTGATCGTCTTCATCCGACTCATCCCGAAGAGTGTGGCGCTTTGGGCGCACCGGCGGAGGAGGGGCCTCCCTTCGAAGAACAATTTTTGGCCCGGCTGCAGTAGAAGTAGGTCAAGCAGTCGCAGTCGTAGCAGCAGGGGGCGCCGACGAGATGGGGATGGCCGCAATGACCGGAGTCGTTGTAGAGGCGCCGGCCGCTCCCCTAGATGCACCAGCAGCTGCTCGAGACGATTGCAGCTCCGACGCGGGCACGAGCTTCCTCCTCTTCCTCTGCTCTTGAGCCCTCCGCTCGGCCTCACGTTTTTGCTTGATCTTTTCACCGAGCTGCTTAGATGCATCACTCCCACCAGCCATCTCAGCTGCACAACAAAAAATAAGCGAGATAAGTCTTTTCGTACTTATAAAACATTAATAAAGTGCAATGAATGATCTGATGCACGATGATTGGGTTTTTTCTGATCCTAACGCTCACGTTCTACGTCCTCAGCCTCCTCAAAGTTGGGCGAGCCGAGCAGTGTCCGCAACAGGAATTTGGATTCGTAAGGCCCTTCATTCCTGCTGACGGCGGCCATCAGTTTCTCTATGTCGTTTTCATAGAATTCCTGACCGGCGGCTAAGTCCCTCAAGGTCTCGACCCTGGCCGATCGGGTTAGGCGTACCCCAAACCCGCCTTTCCTCCCCACCAAGAAGTACCGTTCTCTGTACCCTTTCATGGAAGTGGGGACGAACATCAACTTCCTCTTTGGGCGGCTTGTAAAGAAATACTCCGTCCCGTCGCTCCGACCCGAAATATAGAAGAAGTGAGTGAAAAGCTCCAAGGTCGGCGCTACCACTTCAATTTGGCACAGGATTTTGAAGCACGCCACCGATCTCCAGCCGTTCGGATGCAATTGGTTAGGGGCGAGACCATATCCCCTCAGCACCGCCGTTTCAAAGGCGCCCAACGGGAACCTCAGGCCCGCATCTAGGCTCCACAGGTGGCAGACGAACCACTCTCCGCCATCTTCACCGAAGGGCCCTTCTGTCACCGCCATTGACTCAGGGCAGGCCATCACCTTTATCTCATCAGAAAGGCCATATTTGGAGGGAATTTCGGCCACCTCCTCAGCGGTCAGGCGAGAATGCAGTGCGACGGCTGGTTTATTCTCATACCACTCCAAAAAACTTATGTTCAATGCTTCCGCACTACTGGAGGCCATCTTCAACAAAAAAGAATGAAGAAAAGTGCAACTCTCTTTTTTCTAAATGAGATGGGTATGGAAAGAAAGCAAAGGACGAAAAACCACGAAGAAAGCAAAGAAGGGGAAAAAAGTTACTTACTTGACAGAATGAACTCAAGGAATTCGAATAAACAAGAAGATGTTTGCAGAAATCTGAGATTCAAGAAGGAATTTTGACAGAGCTTCGCTAGGGATTTCGAAAATAAAAGAAGAAATACTCTGCAATGTTCCCTATTTATAGACTGAAGCTTCTCGAAAACGCCAAGCAACGCGCCATTCAGCAAGCGCCACGTGTCAAAGAACATTATGTCTCTGCGAAGAACGAAGCGTCGCCCTCGGTACGCTCACTGCATTAAAGGAAAACAGTTGTCTCAGCACGCGCGCCTCTTCAGAAAAAATGCCTCATAAATTCAAAAAGCGCGCCAGTACGCGTCTTCGGATCGGGATTTTCCAGACCAAATTCCATCCGAGCGGACCAACAAAGGCAATTCTATGCCCGATCGGACCTGTTGAGGGGGGACAAGTGATAACCCAGCAAATATCATTTGCTCTAAGGCCCATCTAGTTGGCCCATCTAACTGGCAAGGCCCAAAGCCCATCAGCAAAAGGTATCAGACACGAGCTCCCAGGCGATGAACATGCCACCGATCGGCTGATGTGACCGCCAGTCCCATCAGCCGCCTGACACAAGGCAGCACCCATGCCTATCACCTGCTCCATGTCATGTCGCCGGATACCTACTCTGACAGCCAGTAATTACTCCCCAGACACTCGAGTGTCCCTCAACTATCTCATATAAATAGCCCAGCCAACGATGGCTCCAGGTATTGAATTCACAACATTATCTCTCTAAAGCACATCTTCTCTCTAAGCTACTAACTTAAGCTTCGGAGTGCTCACGCCTGGTCCGACCGGGCTCCTCTTATTGCAGGTTTCTCTCATCCGATCGGATCGTCCTCTCTCCTACAGATAAAGACATATTTGACTTTATCAGTAATGAACACAAACTAAAATGATGATTTATACGATTAGCTTAACCTAGAGAAGAAGACATGAATATTCTTTATAATAATAGTCAAAAAAAAAAAGTATTTACCTGTAGTCCAAGTTAGCATTTAAAATAAATTAAAAAGAATCAAGAATAACACAAAACATGGTTTAAATAATAAAAAGTGAACATATGTACTTTGCACTATCATCTAAGAAATCCAAAGAACAAGTGGAATAAAGCTTCTATGCCACAGCTTGTAAAGCTGACCCAAGTTTGGCCTACAAAACCCTCTAATTACCGCACCATTCTTCTCACACTCTAATTTCATCCAAAACTGAATTATCAGATTTTGGCTAAAAAAATAAATTAAAATGACAAATCATTCATTTTCAATGGCTATGTCAAGATCAGATTACCAACACAATACTGTTTATATTCTTGATCTTTTTTGTTTAATGTTGTCGTTGTAGCAAGGTAATGCAACTCAATTCACTGTTGGGGGAGCTAAGGGGTTGACAGTATACTTGGACCAGGGAACATCAGCTACAAGACTTATGCTACTTGGGGAATCACCAAATAGGTTCTTTTTGGTTGGTCTACCAAGATTACCTTCTAAATTCTCATGAAATTAGACAAAGATTTCCTCAAAATTCTAAATGACATATCTGTCAAGCATTTAATCATTCATTTCGGATTGAAGTTTTAAGACTTTATCTATTCTAATATTCTCGTTCATGGAAAGATAACGAAGACAGGATATTCTCTGTACAAACACAAAAATCGTCCTCATTGCCAACAAAAATACACGATCCAGTTATGAAGTTATCAAAATAAAAGGAATAGACCTTAAAGATTCACAAGAAAGTCTTTAAACTTAACAAAATCTGCAGTGGATTACGGGAACATACCTTTTTTGTCCGTTTAGCTTCACTGGAAACCATCTGATGGTAGAAAACTAGATCGTACGTTCACCACCTTCCTCTTCCTTTTGCTGTCTAATCTCGCCAAAAACCTCAACAAAGATGATAATTTTAACATTAAAAACACTCATACAGGAGCAGAACAACTTTTCAACACTTAAATTTATTCGAGTTTTACGTGAATCTAACTTACCTCTCACAACTAGAAGCAACCGGAGTTGTTAGCTGCCTTATACACTGCCGGCGACAAGGGCCGGCGGGACCAGTAGATTCTGGGATTTTAGGTCTGTGGAATTTTAGGTCTCTCGCCGTCGGAGCTCGCCGGAAAATGCAGAGGAAGCTTCGGGTCTCCTCCTGCTCTCCTGGATCAACGACGCCACGACGAGGGAGAGATGGGCGTGATCGGCAACGGCGAGGAGCCCGCCGCTCGCCGTCGACCGTCGCCTCACCTCGCTGCCTCCGCCGTCACGCTCTCCCTCTCTCTCTCTCTTTCTCCCACTCTTTCCCCGATCTCCCCTGTTCGTGTCCCTCCCTCTGTTTTCTTTTTGTTTCTCAATATACCGAATAATTCAAGCTAAATCTCACTTGTCCAAATAATTCTAGACCCATAAAAATTATCACATGTTATAATTACTTTTATTTGGCCATTTACATGTAAACATACATATATATTTATATATATGTACTTGTCTAAAATTTATTTGAATAATTAAATTATGTAGTTTTAAAGAAAATTTCACCTTTTATGCGTGAAAAATTATCTTTCAATAAAATTTTGACCTATCAAAGCATTATTCACAATGTCAGAATTTTCAAGGCGTTACATGTAGCCCCTTGTAATAGCCAATTTGGATCGTTAAAAATAACGTTTAGGCTTTCGTTTTTCAATTTAAAGTTTAGGGTGTATTTTCGTAATTTTATTAATTTTTTAATATAAATTGTTATTTACCCTACTTTTGAAAGGGGACTTGGAATTTTGAATAAAATATATTTTTTATTATACTTTCGCTGCATCACATAATTTCTTTGTCATATATTAGCATTACAACCAACTGTTACGAAAAAATATTATTATCATTAATTGATTGTATTGGTAACGAAATTGTATTTCGTCATAATAGATTCCTTTTTTGTAACATATTTATTTATCATAAATAACATTATTGTGATGAAATAATTTTATCGTCACTGATTCATTAAATTGTGACAAAAATAATTAATGTCACAAAAACATTAAGTATTTCATGACGAATTTATATGTCGCAAATAGTAAATTTTTCCGTTATATTTTTTTCCTCCAAAAGAAAAAGGTTGAAAATTTTTCTTTCATATCAAAGGTGACGAAATTGTACCTCGTCACAGTATATTCATTTTTAGTGATATATTTATTTGTCATAAATATAATAATTTTTTATGCCGATATGTTATTTGTGACGAAATTATTTTATTATCACTAATTTATTTAATTATGACAAAAATAATTCGTCATGAAAAATAAATTTTTTGTGACAATTTTATACGTTGCAATAAGGTATTACTTTGTCATTATATTTTTTTCCCTCCAAAAAATTGGTGGGAAATTATCTCTCCTAAAGAAACCATGACGAAATATATCTTTTCGTCACAAAATTAATCTTTTGGTGACGATAATTAAAACATAAAATGACGCAAGATAATTTCGTCACAGTAATAAATAGTATGGTGACGTTTTAAAAAATTCGTCGTTGTAAGTTATAATTAGTGACGAAATTTTATGCGTCATTAAAAAATTTGTCACAAAAAGTCAAATTTCTTGTAGTGTGACACTAGCTCCAATAATCTAAATAGTGGAATCCTTCTTAGTCGACCGTCGGGACCTCTAAACCACCTGGATGAATCTATGATGGCTGCAGAATACACCTTGTTAGGATAATGCATGATTGAAAAGCAATGCATGGTCGTGCTGATGCATCATAGACAAACACACGCAAGCAGATAGATCCTCCCAACCTTATCTCTCCCACACACGAGGTAGTTTAGTCTCTTTCCTAGGTGGGCCTTATTCAAGGGTTAACAGGGAACCCATTGCACGCGTGTAGTGCATGGTGAAAAATCGACAGCCTAACATCTCTTGCCCAATGTACATACGTATGGGTGTTTGGCCATTATATATTTAAACACTTCAATTAAATCAAAATGGGCCCACCAGGGCATGAAAGCCTTTAATGCAAGACCACTTAATTTAACTGATTTTGTCCAATATATGACGCCCACGTAGCAAGCACAGTATTATGGTACACTTTACCTATTGGAAGTATCTATTGCCATTACATGAGCTTTGGTCAAAGGTGGTGATACTTTAGGGCTACCCAAGCATTGTCCCTGCCAACGGGTCTAGCTCATCACGAGCATAATGACCGATTAGATCTCCATTTGATATACCATAAGGTACGAGGCTTGGGCTGGTGATTATCCTTAACACTTCCCCACATTGAGTGAACATAGGGTAATGCTTGGGGAACGTATCGGGGTTAAAAAAGGGACCAAACTAGCATAATTCTAAGGCTTTAGCATGGATACAATGCAATTTTTCGAAAAAGAGGTAGATTTTTAATTTAAAAAAATCCAATTATATTATTAACCAAGATAGTTTCGGAGCAAAGTTTCAAAGTCCCCAGCAGAGTCGCCACTGTGACGCACGCAAACTCGACCCCTTCCCAGAAACTCGCTTTTAGGGCCCAAGAGGGTTTGCGTCTTTTGATCTTGGGCAATTATGAGATATTGTTGACACTTCCTTCCAATAGAACACTGGAAAGATCATCTAATCCCATGAATCCTTTAGGCACCTTTGAGCCATTTTAGAGTCGCTACCCAATTTACAAGAAATTGGGAAAGTTCATCTAACCTCGGGGGTCTAAACCAGAGAAAGATTCGAAACTTTACTCTTATTAATGCATTGGTTAATTATAATTGGATTTTTAATTTTAAAAATTTCACCTCTCTTCTCACACGATTATGCATTAAAAAATAAAATGCAAACCAAGTAGTAAAAAAAATAGTAAATAGGGCAATAAAATAATAAAGCAAACTAAAGAAAGATAAAAAAAATTGGGACAAAATACAATCCCCCAAAATAAAAAAAAAAAGGTATTAAAATTTGGGACAAGAAATACAATCCCCCAATAAAATTAAATGAAAAATAAATAAATAAATAAATAAATAAAAACTCAAAGTAAATACATAAACATTCAGAAATCGGGATATTATTTAAGATAGGAACATTGGTTCCTTCATATTCGCTTAGAAAATCGAAGAGTTGTTTGTATGCATTATTAGGAAAATTGGAATGAGTGATCTCATTTTTAGAAAACTAACTCTTCTTTTTTAAACTGAGTTTTTATAGGTTGAAATTAGGACATTGGTCCCATTTTATTAGAAAAAGACCCAATTTATTAATAAAATATTTTAAGTGATTTTTAATTAACGTGCATAAAAATAAATAAATTTATTACAAATTACATAATAACATCAAATAAAATAATAATGAAAAATAATAAAAATGACAAATTAAATCAAGATGGTGTCTTCAAATCTCCATGGGCTCCCATTTGCCATTAGAAAGACTCACATATAAAAAATAATTATTGAAATAAAAAAACACAAATAAAAGTGATGTTAGTAATAAAAAAAATGAATTAAACATATAACATATGAAAATAGAAAAATAAATAAAATAAAATGCATCATATATGACAAATCAATTAAATGACATAATAAAAATAAGTAACTTAACATTATTAACAATTCAACATGCATGAAACATCAATAATAATAACAATAATGATAAAAATAATAAATAATAATAACATTAAAGAAGAATAATAAAAGTAATAATAATAATAATAATAATAATAATAATAATAATAATAATAATAATAATAACAATAATAATAGTAGTAGTAGTAGTAGTGATAATAATAATAATAATAATAATAATAATAATAATAATAATAACAACAAAAACAACAATAATAATCACAATGATAATAATAATAATAAAACACAATAACAATAAAAAAGATGAACAATCAAGCAAGCAAAAATAAAAAGAAATAAACAAAACATGTTAAAGTATGTTAAATAATAATAATAATAATAATAATAACAATAATAATAATAATAATAATAATAATAATAATAATACAGCAACAACAACAACACCAACAACAACAACAACAACAACAACAACAATAATAATAATAATAATAATAATAATAATAATAATAAACCATTGAAATTAAATAAATAAAAATGAGGAAGGTAAATAAACATGTAATAGTAAATAATAATATTTAGACATAAAATAAAAAAATTAAATTAAATTAAATAAAATGAGATAGCAAAAATAATTAGATCAAATAATCTTTACCCCCAAATTTGATGATTTGGAAGCAAGATGTCTCAATCTATTTTTTTCCTTGTCAAGATTCAAAAATAAACTAAAAAAAAATTATCAAAAAATCAAGAACACAAAAACCTCAAAAAATTAATTTTTGATGTTTTTATGAGAAAACCCAAGTTAAGGAAATTGATTTTCCTTCCTCAAGTTCACCAAATATTTTCTAGATTTAAGAAAAATCAAGAGAGATGAAGAGAAGAAATTTTTGGCTCTCAAAAATTTGATTTTTCTCTCAAAAAGAAATCTCTCTAATTCTCCACCAAAAATCTCCTTTTTCTCTCTCCAAAATATTCTATTTATACCCATTATGAAGAGAAAGCCCTAATTTAATTAGAAAAATAGTTTAAAAATAAAAAACAGTTAAAAACTATGTTAAAAACCCCAAAAAAGGCAAAAAAAATATTTTCGGCAGAAAATGCGGCAAAAGGGCCACTAATAGGCATTGGGCGCACCTGCGGCCGCACCTCACACACTGAGGTACGGCCACGTGCACAAGCCCCATACGAGGCGTGGCCTCAGCGCGCAAGCCGTACGCGAGGCACGGCCTGACCTGCCTGCGTGCGAGGGGCGCCTGCCCTCACGTTCCGTGGCCGCCGAAATTTTTTTTTTTTAAAATCACAGCTTTTTGACCAAAAAAATCACCTCTAACTTTCTTTTTTATTTTTAATTTTCAAAATATATATATTTTTATTTATTTTCTAAAAAAACAATTTTGACAAGGAGACGATCTATCTTCACTTTCTTGCCGACAAATCAGTTTTTATTTTCATCATTAGATAATCCTGAACTTAGATCGCCTCAGGATCCGGTGTCTATAGTCGTCCCTGTGCATGGGCAGGCACACGGCAGCAGCCCACACGAGGCCGCCCCTTTACCGTTATCCCTCCCTCTGACTCGCTCTCTTCCTTTCTGACCCGCGATTCTGTGAAAGTACAAATTGGACAAAAATATTTTGATTTTTTCAGATTTTATTTTTTTGGGGTGAAATATATAAGGTAAGAGTGAGAAACGAAGAGGAGAGGATTTTTTGTTTTGAGAGAAAAGGAGGGGGATTTGATTTTTGAAAGGAAAAATGAAGAGTTTTTGAGAGAAAAATGTGAGTTTTCTTTGAATAAAAGAACCAATTTTCCTAAAAAAAAAAAAAAAAAAACACATTTCTTCTTTAAATTTCTTGAGTTAAAATTTTTTGTTGAGATTGGATTACTTGAGGAAGGGAAAATTAATTTCCTTAACTTGGGTTTCTCATGAAATAACAAAAAATCATTTTTTGAGTTGTAGTGTTCTGGAGTTTTTTGAGATTAAAACTTATGATTTTTGAATATTTTTGAGTTTGTTTTCAAATCTTTATGGGGAGAATAGATTGAGACATCTTGCATCCGTATTATCTACTCTAATGGTAAAGATTCTTGGATCTATTTTTATCATCTCGTTTTATTTTATTTTATTCATTTTATCTTACTTTTCTTGCACTAATAAATACATGAACTATGATTTAATGAATGTGTATTTTTGGATTTAGGATTTATTTTTTCATTAATATGATTCTCCAACCTTTATTTTGCTTTTGGTATGAAAATGGATAAATTCATATGATTTTAGTATGAAAAATAAAATTTATTGTTTGTGTTTTTGGTATGATTTTTGTAATAATCTTTTCTTTTTTTTTTTACTTAAATATTATTATTTTCTATTGCATACTTATGTCCTTTCCCCACTCATCTTGTTTATTTATTTAATTTTATTTGTTTATTATTATTATTATTATTATTATTATTATTATTATTATTATTATTATTATTATTATTATTATTATTATTATTATTATTATTATTATTTTATGGTGTTATTGCATGCCTTATTTATTATTATTATCATCATCATACTTTTGCGTGATTTTTAATTATCCTTGTATGTGTGTTGTTCACGTATTAAATTAATGTGTTTAATTTAACTAATTTTATTTTATATTTTCCTTATTTGCATTTTTATTTATTTGATTTTAGAATTATAGTTTGACGCGCGCCAGAACCCAGCAAGGGCCCTTGGGTGAATCCGCTTTTGGGATTCGAGAGACTGGTTCGTGTCTTTTGATCATGGGCGCCATGTGATATCTTGGACGCTTCCTCCCCAATAGAACATTGGAAAGGAAGATCTAGCCCCATGGCACCTTTGGTCACCTTTGAGGTATCATGGAGTAGCCACCCAATTCACAAGGAATTGGGAAAGGTCTCTAACCTCTTATTGGTCAAGACCAGAGATTGGCGTTCGGAACTCCCCTCTCATTCATGTTTTGGTTAATTATAAATGGGTCTTTAATTTCTTAAAATTCTATCTCTCTTCTCACACGATCAATGCATTTGAATTAAAGGCGCACCAAAAGCACGTGACGAAAATAAAGAAAAGTGATAAAGAAAACAGTAAATGAAGTAACTAAAGAAAGCGATAAACACACCAAGCAAGCAATTACAAGGGAAATAGGGGCGAAATACAACCCTAATAAAAGGAGATTAAAAATATAAATGGGGATGGAATACAATCCCCAAAATTAAATAATGTTGCCCCAAAATTAATTACAAGGGTCCAAGAGGAAAAACATACATAAATTGGGGCATTCGTTTGGTTTAGGAACATTGGTTCCTACGCGCTTATTTGAAGAGGGAAGAGAGTTGTTTTGATTTGGTGGGTGAAAACCGGGATGAGTGATCCCATTTTAGAGAAAAAGAAACTCTTCGTTTTATTGTTATGCTTTTTATTATTTTGCTAAAATGAGGGACATTGGTCCCAATTTTATTAATAAAAATTCCAATTTAATTATACAAGTATTTTTGTGATTTTTTATCACACGCGTGCGTAAGTAAAACAAATATTTGCAAATAAACATAAAACACATAAAAAGAGAGTTGGAGAGGTCTCACTAAACCGAAGTGTTCGTCCACGTGTCGTGACCCATTGGGGAAGCCACGGGGAAGCCCACACAGTGCAACCCAAATTCAAATCTCAGGCAAAAATTAACGTCAAAAACTAACATCAAAAATATTAGTAATGATTCTGAAAATTAAGTAAAGACAAAATAAATATTTGGCAAATTAATTTAATGAACAAACAATTTTCATGCAAAATGAGATTAAAATAAATCAAGCCAAAGAGAAAAGATGATAATAAAAACAATGGCAAAATGAAATGATAATAATAACAATAGTGATAATGATAAATATAAATAACAAGCATAATAATAATGATAATAATAATAATAATAATAATAATAATAATAATAATAATAATAATAATAATAATAATAATAATAATGCAACATATTAATAATAATAATTAATATTAATAATAACAATGACAATAATAAATGATAATAATAAGAATAATAATAATAATAATAAAAAGTAGAAGTAATAATGATAAAACAGAATAATAAGTGATAAATAAATATAATGATGATGATAATAATAATAATAACAATAATGGTGATTAAAGCAACAGGAACATGATAAGAAGAACTATAATAATAATAACAATATCAATAACGAGAAATAACAAAGAAATCAATTAGACCAAATAAATAGTGTATTACTAGCAATGTTAGTCACATTAAAAATGCTAAAATAAATGATAATAATAACACGAAAACAATAATAATAACAATAATAAATGATATACAAAATAAATGAGAACGGGTGCAAAAATATTTACCCTCAGAATGTATAGATCGGAGAAACGGTGTCTCAATTTGTTTTCCTTGTCAAATTTGTGGTGATAAATATTTGAAAAATATGTAAAAATTGATATTTTAAAATAAATTAACTCAAAAAAATATTTTCATAAAAATATTTTTGGTGGATGATTGAAGAAAGGAAATTAATTTTCCAAGCTCAAATCACCCAAGAAAGAAAATGTTCTTGAAGAGAAGAAGAAAGATTAAAACTTTTAATTATTTTTTTTTCTCAAAAACCCCGACTGTTCTTCTTGGTTGAGAGAAAACCCAATTTTTTTTATTTGAATAAAATGCAGCCTCTCTGAAAATGAAACCTAGTTTTTTGTTTTAATTTGCTGGGTTGTCCCAAAATAAAGAAAGACAATTTATTCTTTTAATTTTTCTTCCCAAAAATTGCACAGAAAAGGAAAAAATCAGCGGTCAAAACGAACTGAAATGCAGAAAAATGCAGGCCGAGCGGGCAAAAAAATGCCCACGCGGAGGGGGGAAAACGCGCGCGCCAAGGGGCGCTCGTGCTGCTGGGAAGACGCGCCCCATATGGGGCGCGCGGTCTCTCAACTGTGCGCGCGCGCAGCCCTCTACTGCGCGCGCGCAGTGGGAAGGGACGCGGCCACTTGAGTGGCCGCGTGATGGCCACTTTGCAAAGTGGCTGTGGATGGTCACTTATAAAGTGGCCATCCATGGCCACTTAGAAGCCCTCCTATATATATATATATATATATATATATATATATATGTATATATATATATATATATATATGTATATATATATATATATATATGTATATATATATATATATTTAATAAAAAAATCTTTTGAATTCTTCTTTTTTCTTCTTTTTTTTTAAATCTTTTTTTTTCCAATTAAATTAATTATCTAATTTAATTCTTTTTTTTTAAATATAAAAAATAACACTTCCTAATAATATTATGTTAAAAATTAATTTAATTAATTAATTTTTTTATGATAAAATATTTTTTATATTTGTTTATTTTTTATTTAAAAAAAATGAGGGTCTCGACAGGCGGAACATCATTTTCGACACCTCCATCTGTAAGCCGGTATCATTTTCATCATCGGGTAATTCTGATCTTGGATCGTCTCGGGACCCGGTGTCTACAGTTGCCACCAATTTTGGGAAACTTTAGGACTCAAGTGCCTAAGTGAGCCAAAATTCAGAAAATAAGGGAAGAGATACGTACCTGAGGCGGTCGCTTTCCCAGACTGGATGGTACTGTTGGAGTGGTTGTCGCCATGTTGTCGGTGTGTCCTCTTTTGTTGAAGTGGGAGTACCGTGACAGTGCAAACCTTCCGTAAAATGGTAGTGCCGCCATCGTGCAAACCGTTTTGAAGTGGTAGTACCGTGGTCATACAAACCTTCCATAGAATGGTAGTGCCGCCATCGTGTAAACCGTTTTGAACCTGTAGTACCGTGGTCGTGCAAACCTCTAGTGGCGCCATCGTGCAAACCCTTCTGAGATTTGAAGCAATAGTACCGTGATCGTGCAAACCCTCCGTGGAGTGGTAGTGCCATTATCGTGCAAACCGTTCTGAAGTGATAGTACCGTGGTCGTGCAAACCTTTCGTAGAATGGTAGTGCCGCCATCGTGCAAACCCTTCTGATATTTGAAGCAGTAGTACCGTGATCGTGCAAACCCTCCGTGGAGTGGTAGTGCCGTCATCGTGCAAACTGTTCTGAAGTGGTAGTACCGTGGTCATGCAAACCTTCCGTGGAATAGCAGTGCTGCCATCATGCAAATCTTTCTGAGATTTGAAGCAGTAGTACCGTGATCATGCAAACCCTCCGTGGAGTGGTAGTGCCATCATCGTGCAAACCGTTCTGAAGTGCTAGTAAAGTGGTCGTGCAAACCTTCCGTAGAATGGTAGTGCCGCCATCATCTTCTGAGATTTGAAGCAGTAGTACCGTGATCGTGCAAACCCTCCGTGGAGTGGTAGTGCCGTCATCGTGCAAACCGTTCTAAAGTGGTAGTACTGTGGTCGTACAAACCTTCCGTAGAATAGCTGTGCTGCCATCGTGAAACCCTTCTGAGATATGAAGCAGTGGTACCCCCTGGGAGGTCTTTGGATAATTGTTTGTTTTCGTATTTTGATCGATGTTGTCATTCGCCTTTTGTTGGCATGCATATTGATTCTCTGTTTCTGCAAGACTTAGAAAGCCAACTATGCAGGAAAAGTAGTGAGCATGCACGTGAGATGCATATGTATGCAGTAATGCAGGATGAAAATTCATCTGAGTGGACTTAGAGGCGATAACCGGTTTGGTTGCAATTTGCGGTAGGATTGATGCCCCCTGGAATTGCTTTTGAATTTCATGCCTTCAGGGATTGCCAGGTTCTCCTCTGATACCTGTAGTCATTTTTTTGAAGGTAGTGCATCCCTCGTGGATTTTCATACTAGCTTTTCTTAGCAGAAAATGCGTCCTTACCGGATTTTCACATAACCCTGTGCCTTATCTTTTGCCTGGAATGGACCCAACCTAATGCAGCGGCTTTTATTCACTTTATTTTTTCTAGGACAGATTGCCTGTTCCCAGGTTTTCACCCTGCCCTTTGGCCTAACTTTTACTTAGAGTGTCGGTCATGGTTTTCATCTCTAACGGCCTTTTTTTTAAGAGAAATTGGGGTTATTTGCGAAAGATCTTCAGGTACGGTTGGCATGTACTTATGTCTCAGATTATGGTTGTATGAGCTTGGTTCCTATCATGAAGACGCTATAGAATTGGTTTTATAATGATGCTGTAGAATTAGCTTCATAATTGATAGCAGGGTGAATCGATTGAAGCGCTTGAGTGGACAAAGCGTCAGAGGGTAGATAGTACCAATGCGCTAATCCCATGCCGAAACCAGACAACTTTGAGCATGCAAGATGAACTGCTCTGGTCATACCAATATATCTTTGCATAAATGCATATATTTCAATCTGATTTCATAACACATGATCACTATTTGGCATTAACTCGAAAAAAATATGAGACCTCATCTAATCTCGGGATAGATCTTGAGAGCATCAAACTCCTGTTATCAATCAGCCCTCGCGGGTTTTCTTGATTGAATATTTTCTCTCTCTTTTTTTTATTCTTTATTTAGCCTCTGCCATGGACCCTCCTTCAGTTCGTCAGTGTTTGTTGAATTCGCTTTCATCTTCATTAGCCGGGGAGACTGCTACTTCTGAGAGTGGTTCCTCTTGGTATCGAAGTCTTGGTCTTAGCCCTTGTGCAGACTGGTTGAGGTGATGGGTTCCTTATTTAGGGCTTGAATGTGAAATCTCACACTTGGCTTTTATTGGCTTTGGCGGTTTGAACCCTGGAATGGCCTTTCAATGGTTGAGATAGGGTGACAGGTTGGGCTTGGATGATCTGGGGTACTTTTATCGGTTTTGGTGGTTCGAACCCTGGAATGGCCTTTCAATGGCTGGGATTGGATGGATGGTTTGTGAATTAGTCTTTTAGGTCCTTTTCAGTGGCAGAAGAAGAGCGGCAAAATACGGGTGTGTGTAGGTTAGTGGGATTTGAACAAAGCTTGCCCCCCAAATAGCATTCCCTTGCCCCTTGATCAATTCTCTCTTTTCTTCTCTCTTTTTTCGTATTATTATTATTATTATTATTTTGTTCCCCAATTTTCTTTTGGCAAGCTTCATTCGAATCCTAAAATTTACACATACGCATACTTTTCTTCTTAACCATTAGGACCATGTTGCTCAATCTAGTCGGGCATTGAGCTTTAGCAAGAATTTTGGCTATAAGGGTTCTGGATGGTTAAGAGTCTATCATAATTGGTTTTGGGGTGCACATTTCGAATGGTTGGGAGGAAAGGGTTCACGTCATTCGGTTCTGATGAGTTATGTTTTCTTCGTGAAGGTCTTGAGTTTCATTCGCTTAATTCCTGATGTAGCTTTCGAAGTTTGGTTTTATTCAGCAGCACCATATGTAGCTCAGATATTGTGTATGCAAAGAAATGGCTTTCAAAATTCGGTTCATCGTCATGTTGGCACGTGGAAGTAGTATTGATCTCAAGAATGTCCTTGTCAATTTTTAGCATGTCATACCAGGTCCAAGAAAAGGCTTTTTTTTTCTTCATTTTTATTTATCTCTCAAAATTATCCTCTCTTCAAGAGTTATATCAGACGCTAACAAGATTTTGTTTAGATTCCCAAAAGTTTCGAGATTAGATGGGGTCATATTAATTTGATTAATGGCAAAAATGAATGAATGCCTCGTGATCATGGGAAATAAAATCATTAGAAACACCATACAGATAAACAAAATCGTCCATCATATTGAAATAACCAAATTGTCATAAAGAGTTCTTAAAATAAAAAATAATAAAGCATCTAAAAAATATAGTCTTCTTATAGCTCTGGCAAAATATGCCACTCGGGTGAGTTAGTCCCGATCACATCTCTGGTGGAGGGACTGCATTGTAGTTTGTCTTCTTCTTCTTCTCTCTCTTTTCAGAGTCCGTGATCTGCTTGGAGTCGATGAGGTCCTGGATCTTATTCCTCAAAGTTTGGCAGTAATCCGTCAGGTGCCCAGTGTGCTGATGATAGGCACAGTACTGGTCATCCCTATGTCGCGGCTGTCCTTGAGTCGCAGCCAGCCTATGTGTCAGTGGTCTCAGCTTACCTTCCTTGGTCAACCTCTCTAGTACCCAGGATAGAGAACTGTTAGTGGTTATGCCCTAGGCCAAACATTTGGACCTTGATGTAATCATTACATTTACATTTATATAATGGTTTTCTTCACATTAATATTATTAGCATGTTACATTATTGTAATATTTATGAATAACAATGTTATTCATGTTGTCCCTAGTCATTTATCACTAAAGGGCATAAAGATAAATTAAGACTAGTATAGATTTGCATTGATAATCATGGGATGATTATATATATTGATATAAATCAAATCTATAGGTACTTGCTAGAGAACAAAGTACTGGATAGACCCACTATAAGATCACTTCATGGGATAGTGTCATAAGTGATCTTATAATAGATATGTTATTGAATCCTTTGACCTGAGGTTATCATGGTTTCCTACATAAGGAACATTATGTTTTGACGTAATCAAACGTTATCTTTAATCAGATAATTATAAAGGTTATGATTGGACATAATGAGATTTATGCAGAGGAAAATGAATAATCAAGATGGAATTTGTCCCTCTCTTATGAGAGAGATATCTATTGGGCCCCTCGATAAGTAGGACTGTAAATTGCATGGCCGTGCTCAAATGAATTGATAGTGTGATCAATGTTATTTGAATTTATCAGTCTACTTAGTGATCGAGAAATTATATGTTCGAACAATTTAAGTTTGACATAGACCATGACTTATGTTCAAATAAGATATCGTGTGACAAAAGGATAATAACATGTTCTGTTGTCAGGTTAAAATCGGAGTAACGATATTTATATTATTTGGGTAGTCATAATGTCTTGGTAGAGACCAATTATGACTTGTGGGCTTATTATGAGATTAGGCCTACTGCCAACATAATATAAACCTATTGGGTCACACACCAAGACCAAAATGAACAAAATGGATTTTATTAGGGTATTTCGGAATAAAATATAAATATAGGTATTTATATTTAATTTTGAAATTACATATTTATATATTTGTATATATGTACATATGCATATATCTCTTATTTTGAATATGAGATAATAGTATGTATTAATATAATATTTTTTATTATTTTGAATAAGAAATAAATAAATAAATAAATAAATAAATAAATAAATAAATATATATATATATATATATATATATATATATATATATATATATATATATATATATATATATATATATATATATATATATATATATATATATATATATATATATATATATATATATATATATATATATATATATATATATATATATATATATATATATATATATATATATATATATATATAAGGTAAATATCTCTTATTTTGAATTAAGAGATTATATCCTTATTTATCTTTTCCTAAGAGAAAAAGGATTTGAAAATATATATACAGATATATATGAGATATAGGTTAACAAAAAAAGTTATTAACCCCTATCAAACTTTAATTACGTTTTTCCAAGGAATAAGAGATTGAGAGTGGCTGCATATTTTTCTTAAGAGAGAAAAGAGACATAGCCACCATTTTTCTTTGAGAAAGAAATAACATAAAATCCATTCGCAACACAAGGGAGATAGCACCCCTGCGAGTTCTGTTCATTTTGTTCATTCGTGTGGATGCCGGTAGAGGGTGTTCATGATCAAAGCAGCACCTAAAGTCCGAGATAAGGCGTTATTTTCATTCTAAAGGTTAGTAAATCTTTATCTCTTCCTTTTGAATCAATTGAATATACAACGATCCTGTTTTGGGTTTCGATTTTGTTTCGCTGTGTTTAATTTGAATTATTCCGATGAAACCCAACAAGAACGGCCTAAGTTAGAGTAGTAGCTCTGACCTTATCCTACTCCGGTGGCTGAAACCTTAGCTGTCTTGCCATTCCTGCCATTGCTGCTTCCAACCCCGCCTGACTTGTACCCTGATTGGTTCCCAAACCTTCTCCCAGCAGAGTTAATCTGGCTTGCTTTCTTTGCCAGGTAAGCCGCCTCAGCCTCTACAGCAATGACTTTGAGCGACTCCCAATCCCTGAGTCCTTTGAAGCTGAGCAAGTCCCTCAAGTAAAGGCAAGAGTTCCTAATGAATAATCTGATTTGATCGGTAGTGTCAGGCTTTCGCTTCATTTCCATGACCCTGTTCCTCCACCCAGTGAGGTATTCGTGGAATGACTCATCATTTTTCTGTTGTAGAAGCTCGAGGTCCTTCAGGGTGACCTCTATTCTAGTGCTGCAGTCATACTGCTTCATGAATTCATCAGTCAAAAGGTCTCAGCCCTCTTTGGATCTCCTATCCAGCCTATGATACCAGTCTATTGCCGGACCAGCCAGACTGAGGCAGAAATAATGCACCTTTTGCCTCTTAGTCAACCCTGTGCCCTTCATCACTAGGGTGTATTGCTTGATATATGCAGACGGGTCCGATGTTTCGTCAAATTTTGGCAGCTCTAGCAACCTAAACCTTTGGGCAGCAGCTCCTAATCCCCCAAATCTTTGTCCTCAGGATTGATTCTCTTACCAATTGTCAATATGCGGGTGATAGCCTCAATCTGTTGCCTCATTCCCCTCATGTCCTCGTCTTCTACCCTGGGTGCTCTACCCCTCACGGCTTGATGGGCTGCTATCTCCTCAACCTCCTCTTCCATTAGAAAATCCTCATTGGGGTCAGGGACCCTTGCCCTCCTTGGCTCAGTGGGCACAGTGGCAACTTTAGGCTCCTCTACAGGTTGATGGGCAACACCTCTAACGAGGGGAGCCTCCCCGCCAGTAGGCGATTCAGCTTGCCCCCGAGGAGGGGCTACAGGTGGCTATGGAGCAACAGGCGCTTGTGAAGCGGGAGGCTGGGCAATCCTCTCGGCCACTGCTCCCATCATTTCTAGCATTCTCCGCTCGAAATCCTCCAGTCTCCTGGCGAGGTCTTGGGTGGTTAGGTTTTCGGTCTCTTCTGCCATCGAGGATGATTCACTGGACATTGAGAGTGACTCAGAATCCCAAACAGGCACTAGTTCTAGCAATCCGAAGGGCGGGTATGTTCTCACTAGCCGACCGTCAGAACCTCTAGTCCACTTGGACGAATCTATGATGGCTGCAAGACTCAGATTGTTAGAATGATGCATGGATGACATGTATAATGCATGATCGTGCCATGCAAATGGTCTTCGATGAGTGCGAGATCAATGAATTACCACAATATAATGGGATGCCTAGAAGAAATTACGCACAGGATGATATGTACATGTGAAAAAAATATGCAGATGAAAAGATATATACACTCACAAAAATGAGATAAAATATATTATTTATATATACATGTATTTATTTTATTGACATGCATGAATGACATGCGATGCGCGAGCATGTTGTGCAGTATCAACAACCACATGTAAGCCGGTAGATCCTTCCAACCTTATCACTCCCACACACGGGGTCGTGCGGTCTCTTCCCTAGGTGGGATTCATCCGAGGGTTAACAGGGAACCCATCGGACTCATATGGTGCACAGTGGAAAACCGGCAGCATAACAGTCTTAATCTAATGCGTATTCGTATGGGTTTTGGCCATTACGTATTTGGATAATTCAATCAAGTTAAGGTGGGCTTACCGGGGCATGAAAGCCTTTGATAAAGGACCACTTAATTTGCTTGATTTTGTTTAATACGTGACGGGCCACATCACAAGCATCGTATTGAGGAGCGTACCACCTAGTGAAAGTTTCTATTTGCCATTACATAAGCTATGGTCATGGGTGATAATACTTTAGGGCTACCCAAGCACGGTCCCTGCCAACGGGTCTAGCTCTTCACGAGCGCAGCAACCGATCGGGTCTCCATTTGATATACCATCAATGGTACGAGGCTTGGGCTGGAGATTATCCTTAACACTTCCCTACAATGAGTGAAAGTAGAGTCGTGCTTCGGGAAAGCACCAAGGTAAGATAGGGGACCAACTAACATAGTTCTAAGGCCCTAAAATGATGCAATGCAATTTTCGAAAAGGGATAGAATTTTAAGTTTTAAAAACCTAATTATATTTTAACCAAAGAACTTTCAAAGTGAAGTCTCAAACTAGTCCCCAGTGAAGTCACCACTGTGACGTGCGCCGGAACCCAGTAAGGGCCCTCCGGTGAATCCACCTTTGGGATTCGAGGGACTGGTTCGCGTCTTTTAATCATGGGCGCCATGAGACATCTTGGATGCTTCCTCCCTAATAGAACATTGGAAAGGAAGATCTAGCCCCATGGCACCTTTGGGCACCTTTGAGGTATTATGGAGTCGCCACCCAATTCACAAGGAATTGGGAAAGGTCTCTAACCTCTTATTGGTCAAGACCAGAGATTGGTGTTCGTAACTCCCCTCTTATTCATGCTTTGGTTAATTATAAATGAGTCTTTAATTTCTTAAAATTCTACCTCTCTTCTCACACGATCAATGCCGTTGAATTAAAGGCCCACCAAAAGCACGTGACGAAAATAAAGAAAAGCGATAAAGAAAGCAGTAAATGAAGTAACTAAAGAAAGCGACAAACACACCAAGCACACAATTACAAGGGAAATAGGGGCGAAATACAACCCCAATAAAAGGAGATTAAAAATATAAATGGGGACATAATACAATCCCCAAAATTAAATAATGTTGCCCCAAAATTAATTATAAGGGCCCAAGAGGAAATGAACATAAATTTAAAAAATCAAACAAAATCAAACGTGGGAAAAACATACATAAATCGGGGCATTCGTTTGGTTTAGGAACATTGGTTCCTACGTGCTTATTTGAAGAGGGTTCGAAGAGTTATTTTGATTTGGTGGGTGAAAACCGGGATGAGTAATCCCATTTTAGAGAAAAAGAAACTCTTCGTTTTATTGTGATGCTTTTTATTGTTTGGCTAAAATGAGGGACATTGGTCCCAATTTTATTAATAAAAATTCCAATTTAATTATACAAGTATTTTTGTGATTTTTTATCACACGCGTGCATAAGTAAAACAAATATTTGCAAATAAATATAAAACACATAAAAAGATGGTTGGAGAGGTCTCACTAAATCGAAGTGTTCGTCCACGTGTCGTGACCCGAGGTACGGCGCGCGTCACAGTGGTGACTCCACTGGGGGTATAAATGAGACTTCGCTTCGAAAGTACCTTGATTAAAACATATAATTGAGTTTTAATTTTAAATTTCATTTTCGAAATTTGCAATGCATCTCTTTAGAGCTTTTGATCTATGCTAGTTTGGTCCCTCTCTTAGCCTCGGTGCGTTCTCGAAGCACGGTCCTACGTTCACTCAATGTAGGAAAGTGTTAAGGATAATCACTAGCCCAAGTCTCGTACCGTTTGGTATATTAAATGGAGACCCGACTAGTCGTTACGCTCATGATAAGCTAAACCCATTGGCAGAGACCATGCTTTGGTAGACCTAAAGTATCATCACCTTTGACCAAAGCTCATGTAATGGAAATAGATACTTCTCCTAGGTGGTATGAACCATAATACTATGCTTACTGTATGGATCATTATGTATTGGACAAACCCAAATAATTTGATTGGTCACCTAATCAAAGGCTTTCATGCCCCGATAGGCCCATGCCAATTTATTTGGACTGCCTAAATACACAACGATCACAACCCATGCGTATGGGTTCCCTGTTAACCCATAGGCCAAGCCCACCTAAGACAGAGACTGTACGACCTTGTGTGCGGGGGGCAATAAGGTTGGAATGATCTATCTGCTTGCATGTGGTTGTGGATGATTTATTGCATATTCGTGTCATTCATGCATAAAAAAATAAAATAAAATAAAAACATATGCATTTCATTTCGTATGTGTACATCCAATTCTTTGCATGTACATATCATCTTGTGTATAGTTTTTAACAAGTTATCATTATAGTCTCTTTCAGCCATCGAGGACAACTTGCATAGCACGATCATGTATTACATATTATTCATGCATTATTCTAACTCTTTAATTTTTTAGCCATTAAAGACCACTTTTCTAGTTGGTTAGGGGTTCCGACGGCTGCCTTATCAGAGGGTTTCAATTGAGCATCCATAATCAAAATCGAGTGCGATTAACACGCATTCAGAAAAATTTTCAAAAATGGCCAATTCATCGAGAGAGGTAGATACAACCCGGGCCCTGATAGCTGAGGAAGTGGGCAGACGGTTCGAAGAATTTGAGAATAGGATGATAGCCATTATGGCGACAATGGCCCAACCTACTATACAAAACCCAGCTGCCCCTCTTATGACATAAAATGAAATGGAGGAGGCTAGAGAGGACCCACTTGAGGAGGTTCATCCACCACCAGTGGATTTGAGGGCTACCACATTGGGAGGCAAGAGAAGAGGGATAACCCACGGAGTAGAGGATGATTTGAAAGATGACGAATATGAAGAGCCTATGTCGGTTAAAGGGAAAGCACCCCAGACAGAAGAAGCCATTTGGAGAAAAATGGAAGAGAAGTTCAAGGCGATGTCCCAAATGCTGATGATAAGAAAGAGGATGAATCCCGAGGATAAGGAGCTGAACGGAGAGGATCTAATCCCTCTGAATTTCAAGATGCCAGATGTCCCGAAGTTTGATGGTACATCGGACCCCACGGCACACATCAAGCAATACTCTTTGATAATGAAGGGTACTATGCTAACAAAAAGGTAGAAGGTAGAGTACTTCTGTTTAAATTTGACAGGTCCTGCGGTGGATTAGTATCATGGACTGGATCGAAGAATAAAAGAAGACTGGGATCTGCTGACGAAGGAGTTCCTCCAGCAGTACGACTGCAGTACAAGGATGGAGGTCACTCTGAAAGATCTAGAGCTATTGCAGCAAAAGCCAGGTGAGTCAGTCCATGAGTACCTGACCCGATGGAGGAATCGAGTAATGGAGATGAAGAAGAAGCCGGATACTCCGGACCAAATCAGGCTATTTATCAGGAATTCCAGTCCATATTTGAAGGATGGGTTAAAGATGAAGGGGCTGAAGGTCTGGGAGTCCCTGAAACATATAGGCATCGAAGATGAGGCCGAGCACCTGGATAAAATGGCTAAATCTGCAAACCTGGCCTACGACAAAAATAAAGGAAACAACAGTGGTAATGGGGGCAATACTGGGGCAGCAGAAGTCTCAACCACAGGAACAACTCCTCGCCACCTCACTATCTTTGGTAAGCCATTATCTTGGCACTTCACCCGTCTCATCAAGGAAGGGAAGTTACAACCCTTGCCAGCCGGGCCTGCCCCAAGTCAAGGACAACCTAGACACAGAGCAGACTGGTATTGTGCATATCACTAGTACACAGGGCACAGAACAAACTATTGCCGTCCTCTAAGAGATCGCATACAAGAATTGATACCTGGCCTGGAGGAAGAAAGAAAGAATTAAAGTTGTTACAATGCCATTCTCTTTTATGATATAAAGTGTATTCTTGAACTACGCACTTATTTCTTTTCTATTTTAATAATATGGGCTTTTCTTATATAGGCATTGTCATATCTTATCGCATCAAGCATAAGTGATAATCATGATTAAGGCATTGGTTTAATACACACTGTTTCATTTAGTTTTAATAAATAGTATTCTTGGTTGCATCCAATCTGACTCTTGAAGCGAGATAAAATTTGAGAGATTTAAAAGAGAGAGAGAGAGAGAGAGAGAGAGAGAGAAGACGGCCTTTACCTTGACCTGGAGTGACATGCCAGGGCAATCTGCTTCAATTTGTCAACTCGATAGTAATTGAATTTTTCAAAAGCTATCCCTTTGCTTCCTCTGAATGTAGGACAAATACAATGGATCCAAGCAAAATCAAGCTCCAATTATTATGGTATTTTCTCAGAAGTTGAACTATCAAATTCAAGACAAACAAGGTTTTGGGTTTTCACAAAAAAAAAAGAAGAAAATTAAATTAGGAAAAAAAGAGAACCAATAGCTTTGGTCTAAACCATCTGAGGCCAAACTGCAACCCAACCTGCAACCATTGAAAGCTACCTTAGAAATTAAGTAACCAAAATCGAAAGAAGGCATAACGCAAGCTTTTACAACCAAAAGAGAACACACTTCTTCAGCCAGTTTACACAAGGATCAAGATGAATCCTTTGGTTCTGAAAAGGAGGCATGGTCAGAAGGAGCAGCCGTCCCGAAGAATAGTGATGAAGGTAAATTTAAGGGAACCACATATACCTAGAAAGACTGAAGGAGGTCTCATGGAAAAGGCTAAAGAATAATAATAATAATAATAATAATAATAATAATAATGTCCTGCGGGTCGAAAATCGAAAAAAGGCGATCTTGCTAAAATTAGGTGCCCTGCCAGGATAAAAAAAAAGGCATCCTGGGCAAAAATTAAGGGCTGAGAGAGAATATTCAATCAAGAAAACCCGAGAGAGCTGATTGATAACAGGAGTCAAATGCACCCAAGGTGTTACTCGTTAAGATTGAATAAAACTTGTGTTTTTGCATCACATGCCTAGTCATGATCGTTGTTATTGCTATATGATGCATATAGATAGAAATGCATGCATAAGCTAGGCATAAACATGTAATTGAAGGGTTAAGAGAAACCTGCGGTGTGCTTGTGGGCATATGCTAGAGCAGTTCTCAAGCCAGTAATTAACAACACTTCATGCGACAAATCATCCTCCTACCCCTAAAAATAAAATAAAATAAAATAAAATAAAAATAAAAAAGAAGGCCGTTAGAGATGAAAACCGTAACTGGCTCTCTAAGAAAAAGTTAGGACAAAAGACAGGGTGAAAACTTGAAAATAGGTAGTCTGTCCTACAAAAAAAATGAGTAAAAGCTGCTGGAGTGGGTTGGATCCATTCCAAGCAAAAATTAGGCACAGGGTTATGTGAAAATTCCCAAAGGGACGCATTTCCTGCTAAGAAAAGCTAGTGTGAAAATCCATAAGGGATGCACTACCTTTAAGACAATGACTTTTGAAGCCTGGAGCGATAAGGCGGCATTACTTCGAATAACTTTCCTTTAGGCATATAGTGCATAATTCAGAATACGAGTTAAAGTTTTGGGGGCAAAATGCTCATTGACCAGGGGGCAAGGATGCGTACGGGTCAGTTCTCTTTGAAAAGATTATGGGTCAGAGTCTCTAAAGTTAAGACAACACTTTTCTAGATCCTTGGTGGCATCAACCAATGTGAGCAGCCGAGCAGTACCCTCAACGAATCCCTTAAACACCTAGGATGTGGTCTATCTATTTTTGCATCTCACATGCATCTCGCATGTATAATCTTTAGCATATCTTCCTGCATAACTTTATACATGCATAGCCTTTCATGATGCCCAACATGCATTCACACATGCTTGAACTTTGTATATATTTTGCATATGCAACTCTTCATGCACATTCCGTGTACATAATCTTTGCATACATGTAACGCATAATTCTTTGGACATGTTTAGCATGCATATCATAAGCATATCACGTGCATTCAGTCCTTTACGCGTATAGTTGCGTACACATAATTTTTGTACATTAATTCTTCGCATGTGTTTCCTGTATATAGCCTTGTATATATGTTTCACACACGTAATTCCATATGCATGCACAATCTTTTATACATGCTCTTGCGCCAATAATTTTATAGGAAAAGGCAGAACCAAGGGATAGTTTCGGCACGATGAAGTCAAGAAGAAGCATGCACAAGTTGAAATCATGCAATAGCTTGTTAAGTCCTTTATCAAGGCATTTTAAGTCCTTTTCTTAAGGCATTCCAAGTCTCTTTCGAGCATTCTCAGTATTTTCAAAGCATTAAGTCCTTTCCTCGAGGCATTTCAAGTCTCTTTTGAGCATTCTCAGTAATTTCAAAGCATGAAGTCCTTTCCTCGAGGCATTTCAAGTCTCTTTCGAGCATTCTCAGTATTATCTTCAAGTCCTTTTTTTCAAGACATTTTCAGCCTCTTCGGAGCATTCTCAGTATTATCTTCAAGTCCTTTTTTCCAAGACATTTTCAGCCTCTTCGGAGCATTATTTTTAAATCCTTTTTCAAAGGCACTTTCAGCCTCTTTGGAGCATTATCTTTAAGTAATTTTTTTTCCAAGGCATTCTCAGCCTCTTCGGAGCATTATCTTTAAGTCCTTTTTTCCAAGGCATTCTTAGTCTCTTCGGAGCATTATCTTTAAGTCCTTTTTCAAAGGCATTCTCAGCCTCTTTGGAGCCTTATCTTTAAGTCCTTCTTCCAAGACATTCCCAATCTCTTTAGAGCATTAAGTTTTTCCAAATATTCCAAATTCTTTCAATCCAAGAGAATGTCCACACTTTGTAGCCTAGATAACGGCTCGGGAACAACCAACCTTCAGGAGGCACCCGCCTAACATCGACCCTAATAGGTATGTACTACCACATGTACGCATCTTTTTTATATACCATGCGCATTTGCTTTTCCCTTTTTTGTAGGAAAAAAAGGTTTAGGATAAGCGCCAGCAAAGACAACGACGAACGAATCATCATGCTGACCTAAGGATGGTTAACAGTCAGGCACTGGGCTAACCAGATAGTGGTTAGCAAATCAGACACTACAACATTCAGATGGTGGTTAACAGGTAGAAAAAAAGCAGGCCGGATGGAGGTCAGTAGATCAAAAATCATGTCTTATAGACCGGACGGGGGTTAGCAAGATTATGCCATGCAAGCCGAGATGAGGCCAGCGGGACACATGCGATAGAACAGATCGCAACGAGGTTGTAGTTAGAGAACACTACATCTCACAGACACCGAGCAAGCCGAGACGAGGCCAGCAAGACACATGTAGTTAGAGAACACTGCATCTCACAGACACCGTGCAAGCCGAGATGAGGCCAGCGGGACACCTGCGATAGAACAGATCACAACAGGGTTGTGGTTAGAGAACACTGCATCTCACAGACACTGTGCAAGCCGAGATGAGGCCAGCGGGACACCTATGATAGAACAGATCGCAACGTGATTGTAATTAGAGAACACTGCATCTCACAGACACTGTGCAAGCCGATACAAGGCCAGCGGGACACATGCAATAGAACAGATCGCAACGGGATTGTAGTTAGAGAACACTACATCTCACAGACACCATGCAAGCCGAGATGAGGCCAGCGGGACACATGCGATAGAACAAATTGCAACACGATTGTGGTTAAAGAACACTGCATCTCACAGACAAAATGCAAGTCGAGACGAGGCCAGCGGGACATGCGCAATAGAACAAATCGCAACAGGGTTGTAGTTAGAGAACACTGCACCTCACAGACACCATGCAAGCCGAGATGAGGCCAGCGGGACACAAGCGATAGAACAAATCGCAATTGGGTGGTAATTAGAGAACACTACTTCTCACGACATTCAGACACCGTACGAGCCGAGACGAGGCCAGTGGGGAACATGCAATAGAACAAATTGTGATTAGGTTGTGGTTGGATAACATTGCCTCTCAAGACAGTCAGGCATTGTGTAGGCCGAGACGAGGCCCGCAGGATGAAGGTAGCAAAACAAATCGTCAAAAGGGTCGTGCTGAAATACACTACAACTCGGCAGCGAGTGGTCACAAGCTTGAACACACCACGGAAGGTAAGGGACTGCCTCAGGTACGCATCTCTTTCCTTCTTCTCTGAATTTTGGCTCATCTAGGCACTAGTGCACTAATTTCCCAAAAATTGGGGGCAACTGTAGACACCGAGTCCTGAAATAGCCCAGATCAGAGTTACCCAATGATGATAAAATGCCTGTTCAAGGCAAAAAGGTTGAAAGTGATTATTTTCTTGTCAAATTTGCATTTTAGAGTAAAAAATAAATAAAAAAAAATTCAAAAAATATATTAAAAATTAAATTTGAAAAATGGATTTTAAAATTATAGTGTTTTTAGTTAAATTGGAAAATTAAAAAAAAAATATAGGATATAGGCCGCGACGGTGCCTTGCGGCAGCTCGCAGCGCGTCCGCGCTTGAACGACATGCGAAGTGTAGCCCGTGCGTGCGGACACCTGTCGTGACCACCGACGAGCGTCGGTCGGCCCTGTTCCGCCGAAAATGTTGATTTTTGCCCTAAATTTGATTTTCTCGAGATTTTTTCACCAAATTTGATTTTCTATACCATATTTAAAGGTTTTTCATGATTTTTTCCATTTTTCAATATATGTAAATAATATTTTAATTAATTAATTAGTTTTTCATTAATTAATTATTTTTTCCTTTTTTTTCCTGATATAAATAAAAAAAATGAAACAAAAAAGGGGGATTTATTTTTAGGGTTTCTTCTTTAATTTTTCTCTTCTTTTTATTCAAAATTCTCTCTAGGTTTTTCTTGGGTTTTTCCCTCAAAAAAATAAAAATTGCTAAAAGTTAAATAGTTCAATTCTTTTTCTTCTTTTTTCTAATAGAATTCCTTCTAAATATTTTAGATGGAATTTTATTGATGAAAATTAATTTTTGAGACAAATAAAGTGATTGTTTGTTCTTAAAAATTCAATTTCCTTACTTTTGTCTTTTAATTAGTTTTTTACTTAAGTTTTCTCAAAATTTTATTTGAATCCCTTTTTGATGAAAAATAGATTTTGGGGCAAACAAAATAATTGTTTGTTCTTAAAATTAAATTTTTTCATTTGATTTTCTAAAAAAAAAAAATAAGATTTTTTATAAATAATTTTTTTGAGACAAACAAAAATATTTGTTTGTTCTTGAGAATATTTTTATTTTTTTAATCAATAAATATCAATTTTTAGACAAAGAAATTCATTTTTTGTTCTTAAAAATTTTTATTTTTTTTCATCATTTTTTAAGTAAATTTATTTATTTGGAATAAAATTCCAATTTTTAACATCTTTAATTCTAATTTTGCAAAATAAAGCAAGTAAATCAATCAACTTTTTTCCTTTCATCGAATCCGAACTTTGAGTGTAAACATTCTAGACTTGATCTTTTTTTTTTTATTTTTTTTTATTTATTTTTGTTCATGTTTAATTTATTAACATGTAAATTTTTATTGCTTTCATTTATTTATTTATTCTATTGTTTGTATATTTATTTTATTTAATATGTTATTATTATTATTATTATTATTATTATTATTATTATTATTATTATTATTATTATTATTATTATTATTATTATTATTATATTTTTATGTATTAATTAATTAACATATTTTTTTATTTCAGTCACATCATTTAATTTTTTTGTCATTCATAATGCATTTTTTTTATTTATTTTAATTTATTAACATTTTAATTCATTTGTCATTTTTATTTTGTTTCATCAACTTTTAAGTAAATTTATTTTTTGGAATAAAATTCCAATTTTTATCATTTTTAATTCTAATTTTGCAAAACAAAGCAAGAAAATCAATCAATTTTTTTTCCCTTAATCGAATCCGAACTCTGAGGGTAAACATTCTAAACTTGATCTCTTTTTTTTTTTTTTTGTTCATATTTAATTTATTAACATGTAAATTTTTATTGTTTTCATTTATTTATTCTATTATTTATATATTTGTTTTATTTATTATTATTATTATTATTATTATTATTATTATTATTATTATTATTATTATTATTATTATTATTATTATTATGTTTTTATATATTAATTCATTAATATGTTTTATTTATTTCAATCACATCATTTAATTTCTTTGTCATTCATAATGCATTTATTTATTTATTTTAATTTATTTACATGTTAATTCATTTGTCATTTTGATGCCATCTTATTTTATTTTATTTTATTTTATCATTTATTATATGTTTAATTGATCTAATTGATTTGGTTACTAACATTAATTTTTTATATTTGTTCTTGACTCCAATATCTATTTTCCCTTTTTGGGCATTCTCGCGAGTAAACGGAGAAATTCAGGAGACTCGTTTGGTTTGATCATTTTATCTTTATTATTTGTATTATTTGCTTTATTTGACCTTTTATTTATTTTGTCAAATGCAATGTTGTAATAAAATGATTTATTTTATGCACATTTAAAAAGAAAATAACAAAAATGTTTCTATTAATTAAACTTGGAACTTTTTCTATTAAAGATGGGACCAATGTCCTAGTTTTTCTATTCAAAATAAATTGGCACATTAAAATTATTTTCTTTAACCATGCATACGAGAACCAATATCCTCATCCTAAACAAATAGCCCGTTTTATGTATGATTTACATTTTATTTACAATGGGGGTTGTATTCCGCCCCTAATTTTGTTGTAATTTATTGTACTCTTATTTATTTTATTTTAATCTTGTTTTATTTACCGCTTTTATTATGTGATTGACATGCGCGTTAAATTACTGCATTTAAATGAATGAGAAAAGGGATGAATCTTAAATTCAAAACTCAATTGTAATTTAATCAAGGAATGAATGAATGGGAAGTCCCGAACCATCTCTGGTCTTAGGCTCAATGAGGTTAGATGACCATCTCAATGTTCCATTGGGGTGGGGTCTCTAAGATATCTCTTATTGCCAAAAGAGGCCCAATTTGCATAGTCCTAGGCTCTATGAGGTTAGAGGACCATCCCAATGTTCTAATGGGGTGGGGTCTCCAAAATATCTCTGCCTTGCCCAAAATGGATGCATATGCGCTGTCTTAGGCTCACTGAGGCTAGATGACCTTTTTCAATGTTCTATTGGGTGGCAACTCCAAGAAACCTCCGTGTTGCCCAAAATAGACGCACTTGTAATTTCTTACAAGTTCTCGATCACCCTAAAAGCGGGTCTTCGAGGCACCCCGAGGTTTGGCACGCATCATAAGGAGCCTTCCCTAAAAAGGGGGAGCTCCAATTTCGGCGTGCATCACAAGGAGCATTTTTGGTTGGTCCCTATTCGGCTTGCCCCGTAGCAAAAGTTATAGGCCATTGCACAGAGGGCTGTGCTAATTTGGCAATCATCGCCATCACCCTTCTCTCAAATTCATCAAACCTTTTATCTAACTCTTCTGTACTTAAAACGTGGGCCGCGTTGGTTTTTTGTGGTGGATTGTCCATTTCTAATTCTGACGTACACTGTGAAGAAGATGATTCACTAGTTGCTGAAAGTGACTCTAAACCCCAATCTAACACTAACTTTGGTAGTTCAAAGACTGGATTCCTTCTTAGCCAACCATCGGGACCCCTAGACCACTTGGGCAAATCTATAATAGCTGTAAAACACAAGACGTTAGGATGATGCATGAATGAGATGAAGTGCCTGGCCGTGCTGATGCAGCATAGATGAACACATGCAAGCAAATAGATCCTTACAACCTTGTCTCTCCCACATACAAGGTCGTACGGTCTCTTTCCTAGATGGGCTTTATCCAAGGGATTAGCGGGGAACCCATCGAATGCCTATGGTGCACAACGAAAAATCGAAAATATAATACCTCTTATTTAAAGCGCATATGTAACACCCCGATACCCCCGAGAAGGAATATCAGGGCGTCACGCACAACTTACACACTAACGCATACATATACAAACTCAACTCGAAAGCGGAAGCAATAACAAAAACATAATTAAAAATAACTTGGGCCAAAGCAAAATACTCTTATAATATAAATAAACTGTACATGTAACAAAAGTTTTATACTTAATACATAATCATCTTTAGTATATGTACAATACAGTTAACATTTACATTTCATTACCATACTTTGTTATATACATAATGATGTTACTCAAAACATAAGAAACTCTATCTTATACAAAGAGATCTTAAAAAAGCTCCTAGTGGCCATGACCTGCAGATGCAAACTCTCTGATCCCATCCTGTAAACCTACATGGGAAAAATACTCGTGCTAAGCGTTAACACTTAGTGGTGATAAACAGAAGCAATAGACTCCGAACGAAGTCACAGATATATCAAAGGCATATCGATAGTCATGTCATATATAAATAATCATATACACAATCTTGTAAGCAATAACATCATGCTTCGTCCCATTCATGTGCAAAAATCCAAATATGGCAAACGATATCGGAAACATGTCATACTATGTTCATATACATATATAAGTCTCTATTTCATCTCTTGTACACTACAAAATATATACTAGCCTGGATTCTCAATAATGGTGGATACGGGCACTGTGGATACTCTATAAACTCTAGAGAACTAACTCAATAATGTTGAATACACTATGTATTCATCAAGTAGACTCAACTAAGGTCACTGTGGCAGCCGCCTCTAATCCTTTATAAGCATGTTTATCTATCCACTACTATGACACTTCAAGCTCAACTCACACACTTAAAGCATATCACTAGCCATTACAAAAAATCATAAGTCAGAACACTATCACGTTATCAACTATTAATACAAAAGCTAGAACAGTAATATCATCAAGGCATGAGCAAAACCATGTACCATACAATAGTGGGACAAGAAGAATCAATTAAGAAAATAGGGCAGGCAGGAAAAGCCTCTATCGCGATCGCGACGTGCATCGCGCTCGCGACCAAGCACAGGGTACCCCATCGCATGCTCGCGATGAAGCACAACTCGGCAGACGCTCCTTTATCTAGCTCTGTCATACTTGTGATAGAGACCGAGCACTTTCTCTTCGCATTCGCGCTCGGAGGAACGCTTGTGCTGGGGCTCAGCTTACCGAAGCTCAGCCTACCGAGCTCTCTATCGTGCTCGCAACTTACGTCGCCCTCCCGACAGAGGGCTCCTCAGCAACACAAAGGCCATTCCACACTCTGTCATGCTCGCGGCAGGCATCGCGCTCGCAAAGAGACGAGAATTACCCAGAATCTTCACTTCACTGCACTTCTTCCTAACACAACTAATACTCAAATCCACTCAATCATGCACTAACACTTACCTCATCACTCAAATGCATACCAAGACATGTTATAATCAAATTATAGTTATTATACGATAATTATTAACAAAAAATACACTCAGCATGCAAATTAAACTAGAAAAGCATTGAAATTACAATCTACCCTAACTCAAAAGTTCATATAAAGACAATACTCATTTAAACACTGCAAGCAATCAAAATGAACATATAAACAAGTATACAACTAATAGAGCTATTGAACTAGTCAAAGGTCACCATACACCACTACTGATACCTATCTTTATGTGAGCACAAATTACTCAATCACAAACACATGCAAAATAATTGAAATCGCACTCGATCCTAACCTCTAAGTAGCTCAATCACTGCTCTTTACTTGATTTCGATCTTCTCCTTACCTTTGTCCAGTCTCTTATCCACAGCTTCAACAAAATCATTCAAAACAATCCATGAATAAATCCTTTTCTCACTTTAAATCAAAACAAAAAACCAAAGTAGAAGAAGAAGACCAATACTAACAAAATCACACTACTTACCTTCTCAGGAACTAATTATACCCTTATCTCACTCCCTTCAAACCAATCCAAGTGATCCACTTAAGGAGCAATGAAAAGAGAAGAATAGAAAAGGGAATAGAAAAGCAAGAGGGAGCAGGGCAGAAACAAAGGAAAAAAAAGAAGAAGAAAACTAAAGCAAAGCAAATTGGGAAGGAGGGAAACAAAGCAACCGGTCAACCCTCACTAAATGCCCACCAATACACATAAATGCCACCAACTAGCCTTTAATGCCAAACTACTTCCTTTAATGCCACTCACTCATTCATTGCTCAAAATAAAAACTCATTCTATCCAAGTGTCACACTCCATTGTTGCCATGTGCCAAACCCCTACGCTACCACATGTCTAAATCCCAACTCAAAGTCCCTTATAACCCAATTAAGCTGATATTCTGTTGGAGGGTTTTATCGCGCTCACAACAGAACTCTCACACACTACAAACACTCTTCTTCTAAAGCTACATAAGCACAATCAAAACTTTATACCTCTAATAATTAGCAAACTCACATATTTACATCTAGATTCGCTCTTAAACTTGTCAAAATCTGATAAAATTTACCCAAAACTTCTAGGGTCCAAATCGGGTAATTGCAAATCTCTCCCCCTTAAGCAATTTTGTCCTCGAAATTTCCCCCGTACCATATAACATATTCTATCATAAATTCTTGTATACACAACCAAAATAATGTAAGACACCAAAAGAACTTACCAGAAGCACCAACAGGGGCATCTACAGCTTCTGCAATCATTGCGTAGACTCATGGCTGTCCCTCAGTAGGAAATGGCTTCTCTATCATTTCCAATGGCGGTCTATTAGCTCCACTTCTTCCTCTTCCACTTCTGATGGTTCCAAATGTATTCACTTTATCTTTGCTTGCTTGAGAGGCTAAATTCTCCCTCGACTTGGGGCACTTGGCAAGCATGTGCTCCATGCTGCCACACCTAAAACAAGCTCCGGTGAGTTTCCTACACTCACCCAGTGGTGCCTCTCACAATGAACACACTTTGGTGCTGTACTTCCTCTACTGGTAGGTGGCACTACACTCCCAACTGATGTTGGCACTTGCACTGATTCTTGTTCATCTCTTCCTCTCATCACTTCTCTAGCTCTTTTACTAGAACGTTCATTTCCTTTTGGGAACTTTCTCTTTTGCTCTCTCTTTTGCTTCAATAACTCCGAATCCTCTAATTTTATGGCTGCCAGCACCAATCTATAGTAATTCATCGGTTGTAAAGCAACCATGGCAGATAGAGGTCCTCTAATACTTTCTCTTAGCCCATCCTCAAACTGTCGGCACTTAAAATCCTCTGTTAATAGAACATCAGGCACATATTTACTTAGCCGGGTGAACTCTTTCTCATATTCCCCGACTATCATATTCCCTTGCTTAAAGCTTATGAACTCTTTCCACTTTGCCTCTCTATATGCTTTAGTCACATATTTCTCGTTGAACTCGTGGACAAAGAAATCCCAAGACAATTCTACTGGCCACTGTGGGTTTCTCAGTACCAACTTTGTAACACCCTCCACCCATACGCAGACGAACCCATCCAAAATAGAGTAGGAAACCGGACGACCAGGGGTGTCAATGAACAGATACAGAGAAAAAGGCATACATTCATACAAAAATACGGAGGAATTAAAACCTTACCTTAAGGGGCAGAGGCTGATCATGCATTAACTCATGCACACGCAAACACTGAGCGAAAGCATCTACACATTCATACACACATTCACTTGTTTAATCAGCGAAAGCATAAGGCGAACGATAAAAATTGAGGAATAACTTAAAACATAAATAAAATAACATTTACATCAAGATCCTTACATATACATATACAAAAGGCTATAGAAATACATAATCCAAAATATAGAAGCTGAAAACGAAATAATAACTTCTAACTCCTATGTGGCCGACCTTGCAGATGTGTGACTCGAACCGAACCAAACCTGCCACCTGCAGGGGAGAAGAACCCGTGCTAAGCGATAATGCTTAGTGGGGAGAACACACAAGCAATATGGACGGCCATTCACAATGGTCGCCAAGGCATAACACATTCAAAATGGCATATGCAGACATTCACAACACATATATAATCATGCTTGCATTTAGAGGCATTCATTCAGAAGCTCAAGTTCACATGCATATACATATTAACTGATTGATATACGTAACATCATGCAGAAGTGCAATTGGTCTTACCTGCACTTATCGAGTTCGCTGAAGTGTCTGATGTCAGACAATGCACAACCACTAACCAAACTGATCCGCATGCAATATACCGAAATCCCACATTATTACACCAAGACATACATCATCATGCAGAGTCAAAAAACATTTACATATACAGCTGTCATACCAAAGTACCCTTACACCAACTGGAACCCATTCACATGCAATACAACTACCATGCAACAGCTCGGTAATAGATTATGGAAAGCCATCATCAACGAATATTTCCCAGATATTGTGCAGATCCTGATCTTACAATGATGGAAAGTACCAAGAATCACTCAACAAATCTTCACAAATTAGGAATCACGCATCAATCAAGAGATTATGGTGATTTTCTCCTATTCGAGATATTACTTCCTATTTGGCATAGCTCTATATAAAGGAAACCATCAGGTACATTTATCTCTCTCTGATTTCTTTACACAAGATTTTTACTTTGTCAATTAACTGACTTGATCGTTGAAGTCTCCCTTATTGGAACACCCGATGGTTTTGTTATATTCTCAGGTGACTCAAGCGAGGGATTACTTCAAGAAATACAATTGTTATCATTTGGTGCGGTGAGCGTGGAACACTCCACAAATTTCAATCCACAATGGACCTCTTTCCTAATTTGCCTATTTTTTCTACCCCAGCATCTAGCCAGCCCAACACTGCAACCCAACCTCCGGCCAACCTTCTTGGCCAGCTCCTCCAAAGCTTACAGCCAGCTCAATCAGAGCAAATCTCCCCACTCCCAGCATGACAATTGTTTCCCACACAGATTCATACACCAGCTACACCACAAGCACCCGCAACTATCCCAACGATCTCGGGCTTGACCCCCCAAATAGCCCAAACCCTGCTGACTGTCCTGTCAGCTATGGCAGCTCAGGCACCACCCCCAGTCCCCACAATAACACCCCCTACCCTCACACATGTGATAGCGCTACACCCTATACAAAGTGCACAATTCCCAGCCCAAACACTACCACCACCTTTGCCGAGCACATTAGCCCCGGGAACAATGATCACTATGATAGCCGAACAGTTTAAAAGACTAATTGAAGAAAGGAAGCAAAAGTATCAAAACCGAAGTGCTTTACAGTACCAAGGCAGTTTTCGATCTCCTTTGTCTCGAGATATCTTGGCTGCCCCGTTCCCCCAGATACACTTGCCAAATTTACTGAAGTATAGCGGCAGCACAGATCCCCGAGCTCATTTAGACGAGTTCCACCACACTATGTTAGCTCACACCACGGAGGATGCAGCTTTGTGCAAGATTTTGCCCCAAACACTCACTGACTCGGCTCAGATATGGTTTCGTATCCTCCCGAAAAATTCCATTTACAGCTTCGAGCAGTTCAGTGACATGTTTATTGCTAAATTCGTAATAGCCATTCGACCAGCTAAGGTATCTGCCGACCTTACCATGGTACATTAGGAGAAAGGTGAAGCACTCCGAGCTTACGTTGAGAAATTTAATGCTGTGACAATGGACATCCAAAACTTAAACTTGGAGGTGGCTATTAATGCTCTCATTCGCAATACGAGGTGTCAAAACTTCAGCGATTCCTTAAGCAAGAAACTCCCGGGCGATTTCACCGAGCTCATGTCCCTGGCTCACAAGTACATACGAATGGATGAAGCTCGTAGGCTCAGGTATAATTCGCAACTCAGAGACTCGGATAGAGGGTTTCGCACAGGGCGAGATAGAAGCAATAATGGCAGAGATAAAGTCAGAGGAAGAGGATCTGGCCATTTAAACCGAGCTTATCTAGTTTTAAAGCCGAACAATAAAAGCAAACAAGAAGAGCGGTTCACACCGTTAATGGCCCTGAGGTACCAAAATTTAGCCTGGATGAAGGAGAATGAGTGGGTTAATTGGCCGCGCCCCATGATAGATGATCCTAGCAGAGACCAAAGCCTATACTGCTCTTTTCATAGGGATAAAGGCCATCAGATGAATGATTGTCTCCAGTTGAAATGAGAAATCAAGCATTTGATTCGGCAAGGTAAACTCGGGCAATTCGTAAGGGGTGCAGAAAGGAGTGGGCGAGATAGGTCTCCTTCACCGAGAAAATAGGATAAGGGGGCTGGTTCAAGCAAAAAAGCCCCAACCAGGGTGATTCATGTGATTGCGGGAGGTCAACATTATGATGTTTCTAGGAGTCAAGAAAGAGAAAGGCCAAAGAAGTGTTCTCCGTAGGAGCAGGTTGTAGAGCAGAGGGATACGAGGTAACATTTTTTGAGGCCGATGAAGCTCATGTGCGGACCCCTCATATGGAATTGCTAGTCGTGGAAGCCCTGATACAAGAGTATCTAGTCCAGAGAATCTTGGTAGACACAGGAAGTGCGGTGAATCTTATCACTTTGCAGGCTTATAAGGCATTGGGGCTGTCAGCTAGCAGGTTAGAAACCGTTTCAGCACCACTCATCGGTATATCTGGGCAACCCGTCAAAGTGGAAGGCTCAGCCATGTTGGATTTGCAGCTCGGAGATGAAGATCAGGTGTGCAGTTGTAGGAGTTATTTCATGGTGGTTGATATACCACTTGCTTACAATGTGATTATTGGACGGCCTCTCTTGGTTGGGGTGGACGCCTACATCTCAATACGTAAGCTGCTGGTGAAGATACCTGTCCGAGGAGGTGTGGCTATACTAAGAGGTAATCAGAAGGCAGCTCGGGAAACTTATATAAGCATGCTGAAGGAGGCAGACCAGGCGTTACCACTGGATGCACTGGATATTCCAACAGCAAGGAATGCGGAGCCCATGGATTCACTTCGGGAGGTAGAACTCTCACCGGGAAAGGTGGTCAAGATTGTTGCTAGTAAACAGGGGAAAGAGAAAGAAGCACTGATAGCAGTATTGTCAGAGTATGAAGACCTCTTCGCCTGGTAACCCTCAGATATCAAGGGAGTTTCTTCAGAGGTAATGTGTCATGCCCTTAATGTGCAGCCTAGTTGTAAGCTTGTTAAGCAGAAGAAGAGAAATCATGCTCCCGAGCGACAGCTGGCAATGTCGGAGGAAGTTGACACACTGTTGAAGAACGGGTTCATAAGGGAAGTACTATACCCAGATTGGTTGTCAAATATGGTACTGGAAAAGAAGGCTAACGGAAAATGGCGAATGTGTGTGGATTTTATGGACTTAAACAAGGCTTGCCCAAAAGATTGCTACCCACTGCCCAATATTGACCTCCTGGTCGACTCCACCTCGGGATTTGAAGACTATGCCTTCCTGGATGCTTCTGCAGGATATCACTAAATCCCTATGAACAGGAGTGATGAAGAGAAAACTGCTTTTGTCACACACCGGGCTACCTATTGTTACCGGCTCATTCCTTTTGGGTTGAAAAATGCTGGAGCCACCTACCAAAGATTAATGAACAAGAAGTTCGTAGGGCAGTTGGGGAGGAATGTAGAAGTCTATGTTGATGACATGATTGTCAAAGGAAAGAACATGGCAGACTTACCCCGGGAGATGGCAGAAACTTTCAAAGTGCTGAGGGAGTTCGGTTTAAAGCTTAATCCGGAGAAGTGTGCTTTCGGAGTACAGTCTGGAAAATTCTTGGGGTACATGATCTCAAAAAGGGGAATTGAGGCTAACCCAGAGAAGATTCAAGCCATTCTGGATATGGAACCACCAAAGTCGATGAGGGATGTTCAGAAACTCAATGGAAGGGTGACAGCTCTTGGCAGATTCATTTCCTGCTCGGCTAAAAGGTGCCTTCCCTTTTACAGCACTCTCAAGAAAGTGAAGCGTTTGAGGAATTGAAAGTTTTTCTTAGCACCCCACCCCTTCTAAGTCGGCCACAACCAGGAGAAACACTGTATATATACCTTGCAGTTGCATTGGGGGCCGTGGGTTCGGTTTTGATAAGAGAAGAAGGTAATCAACAATTTTCGATTTATTACACTAGTAAGATTCTCAGAGGAGCAAAAGTACGGTATCCTATACTCGAGCAGCTTGCTTTTGCATTAGTGATATCGGCCATCAAGCTGCGTTCGTACTTTCAGGCACATACAGTTACAGTGAGGACAAATTCAAACCTTAGAAAGGTTCCGCAAAAACTCGAGGCATCGGGGAGAATTACAGAGTGGGCAGCTCGGTTGGGAGAATTTGATGTCAGGTACGAGGCTCGCTCATCTATGAAGGGGCAAGTTCTAGCTGATTTCATAGCAGAATTGCATGCAACTCCTCAGGAACCTAGCCCTTGTTCATGGAAATTGTACATTGACGGTGCATCCTCGTCCACAGGTGCCGGGGACGGGGTGATTCAGATCGGGCCAGGGAAGATTGTGATCCGGGCCATGGCTCACATAGCATTTCAGGCAACCAACAACGTGGCCGAATATGAAGCCCTCAATTTCGGCCTACAACTTGCCTTAGAGGTAAAATCAGACTCATTAAACATCTTCTCTGACTCACAGCTTGTTGTTAGCCAGATACTTGGAAAGTTTGAAGCCAAAGACCATATGATGATCAGATACAAGGAGTTAACGGCTGCACTTCTCTCCCTCCTAGAGAAACAAGGTTGTGCATGGTCTATTGAGCAAGTACCACAGGTGGAGAATGAGGAGGTAGATGTGTTAGCCAAGCAAGCTTGCCTTCGAGATCAATCAGCCGTGTCAAATAAAATCTGGTCTATTATACCTGCCCCTACACACAAGACATATAAAGTACACTTGCAAGAGACGATGGATGGGTGACGGCTCCCCATTTACACATATCTAAGCAGCAGAGATTTACCCGAAGATCAAATGCAAGCCCGAAAGATAGTCCGGCAATCCAGTCGGTATGCAATCTTAGATGATCAATTGTACAAGAGGTCATTTTCAGCCCCGTGGGCAAAATACTTGAGCACAGAAGAAGGCGAATACGTGTTGAGGGAAATTCATGAAGGAGCACAGACAGTAGCTCGAAAAGCGTTGTTACAAGGGTATTATTGGCCGAGCATGGAGAATGATGCAAAGGAACTAATTAAGAAATGTGATAAATCCAGCGGTTCGGCAATCTGAATCATCAAAAGGCTGTTCCTCAGGTTTCGATACATAGTCCTTGGCCATTTGTCCAATGGGGAATTGACATAGTGAGCCCTTTTCCCTTAGCAACTGGATAGCGGAAGTTTTTGGTAGTAGCGGTAGACCACTTCACTAAGTGGGTGGAAGCAGAACCTTTGGCAACCATAACCCCGACGAACATTATCAAGTTCGTTCAGAAGTTCATCATTATGAGATTTGGGATCCCACATTCCATCGTCACGGACAATGGAAAACAGTTCAATTGTGCATCTTTCAAGGGTTACTGCTTGGAGTTAAAGATCTAGCTTTGCTTCACCTCGGTGTACCATCCGTAAGCAAACGGCATGATTGAGGTAACTAACCGAACTATTCTTGCAGGTCTGAAGAAATGACTTGATTTCGCAAAAGGGCTCTGGGTGGACGAACTCTATAATGTCCTGTGGGCTTACCGAACATCACCAAGATCAGCAACCGGAGAGACCCCCTTCTCACTTACACATGGGACAGAGGCGGTCATCCCCTGTGAGATCGATATGCCTAATATCCGAACCTCCAGTTTTGACGCGGCGGCAAATGATGCTAACTTATTATGTCAGCTGGATAGAATGGAAGAATGGAGAGAACACGCTTAGATACAATCTGCTGCTTACAAACAAAGGATGTCATCTTACTATGATCGGAATATAAAACTGAGGACACTCAGGATAGGGCAGCTCATCCTCAGAAGGGTAGTTGCTTCCCAAACATCTGTGGGAGCAGGAAAACTGAATCCTAACTGGGAAGGCCCTTATATAATTCATGAGGTTAAGGGGGGAGCGTACAGGTTGAAGGATTCATCCGGAAAAATACTCCCTCACTCATGGAACATTTCAAACTTGAAGACCTACTATCAATAGCTCGGCTCTGTGGTCTTATAGCTCACTCGGCTATTATGTTATCAAGCATTTTTTCGATTTATTGTATTTTACTCAGCTCGGCTTTCTCGCCACAATAGCAATTGTACTTGCAAAAATATCAATAAAAGAGGTATATTCATGAAAAAACTGTCTTTTATTGTGGTTATCGGCACTAGGGTTGCTACGACTCGGCATTTTCACCATTGAGCAACCGATTCAATACTACCACTGACAGGGCGCACATCCAATACTACCGCCGATAGTGTGTACATTCAATACTGCCGCGGACAAGGCGTACATTCTCATACTCAACATTGAGCACATTTTTAACACTTACTCGGCTATAACGCCATCAAGCATTTCGTGACCAAAGTGTCGATTTTCATTAAGCTCGGTTATAGCTCCCGAGAACATTTTGCTTGCATTATTTACTGAAGAGCTCGGTTATGTTCATTAAGATATATGAGTGCAAGCATAGCCAAAAGAGCTCGTTCGGCAGCAGCGCCATAAGAACATTCGTTCATGCAATTACAACTCATCCAAAAGCTTATCAGGTTTGCCATTACATTCAAAATGTCATTCAAATTGTGCAAAAGGAAAATTTAAAGTGTCCAGTTAAAGAGTTCGGCAAATACAAGCAAAAATAAATTCGAATTTCATTAAAGTTGAAAGAGAAGTACAAAGTTTATTCATCCGGATATACTTCATCCAACGAGGACCAATCCATATCCGGATGGCGCTGTTTGACAGCATCCGACAATTTTTGGCTAAAGGCAAGACACTTGTCGACCGCCACCTCCAGTGAACGGTACTCAAGGTCTGCATATTTCTCCTCTATGTCAGCTCGGCCTTTCTTGGACTCTTTAAGTTCAGCTTGGAGACTGGTCAGCTTGGCATCCCTCTCAGCATCCCTCTGTTCGACTTCAGCCACCTTCTTCCGTATTTCGTAAACCTCATTCAAGGCTTTGGTGACCTTGACCTCGGCTTCCAGAGCCCTCTTTTCAGTGTCTTGCAGCTTACCTTTAGCAACATTCGCCCTGAGGCGGTGCCCGGCAACCAACCGCGCTTCTCGGTTGCACATCATGATCAGGTTGTTCATTTTCACGTTCACTGCACCGCTCAGTATTGAAGCCTGTGTGCAAAACAAAAACAAGTTAGGGTTTATGGTATTCTCCACACAATGAGCAAGGCATAGTGTAGAAATGCTTACCTGTACTTGGTGCCTCTTAAGGGCTTCACCCAGATCATCGGCCTTCCAGTGCAACAGCAGGTTGATACTTTTTGGGATGCAGGCCAGCTGGTGTATGAAGTCATAGAAGACGGGGTTGTCCTCGGAGTAGTTTTTCCCCTCCTCCTTCCAGATGTCACATATCTCCTCGGTGAGAGCCCTCATGTCCCTTTTCGTTGAACGGGGATTTGACGACCCAGCCGCATCACCGAACTCTGGAGAGCATGGCCCGGGAGGGGTCTGAAGATCGACTGGGGGAATTGCAGTTGTAGGAGTTCGAGGCGAGGGGTCTTCTTGTCCAACAGCGGGACCTGGGCTGTTGTGTTTGTCGTGCTCGGTCGCGCTTCGCTCGGGGGCCTCGGCTGGAACCTCGGGAGCAGACTCGCCAGGGGCTGATCCTTCTAGTTTTTTCTGCCTTTTGGCTTTCATCATCTCAGCCATACTCGGTTTCTCGGAGCGCTTCATCTCTGCAAAAAATTGAGCAATGAGAAAGTATTATAATAGGAAAATTGATAACAAGGTATACCTCTTCTTCGGGATCGAGATGATTCAGTACAGTACAATCTGGACATGAGCTGGTCTCTGATATCGACCTTATCCCGAGCCAATACTCTCCATTTGGTTAAAGCTTCTTCCTCCTCATCAGTAAGCAGGATCGGATCGTTGTTCTTATTGACATATCGACCCTAAGTGGTTTGGAACTTGAATTTCTTGTCGCTTTTAACTATGAAAAAACGTTTTTTCCAATTCTTTAAGGACTCCGGGTTGCCCTTAAAAATCCCATAACCAGCTCGAGCTTGCACATAGCTATGGTCCTCGGCCGATACGTGGAGTCCGATCACATGTGTAACTCGAAAGAGCCTAACTGTTAGATTTATCTTGTTATTCGCTGCCCACATCTGTAAGGCGGATATCGTGCGCCAAGCGTTCGGATGAATTTGGCCCATAGTTAATCCATAGTAATTAATCACCTCGGTCTCGAAAGTAGTTGGAGGGAGGCTCATCCCAGCCTCGAAATCAGCCTCGTACACTACTATCATCTTTTGGCCATTGTATCTATCGTTTGCCCGGATGTTGGCTTCGAGTGCCCGAATTCTGTAGTTCTCAGGAATTCCTAATCTCTCTTGGAGCTCCACCATCTCACCGCTCCTTATGACCGAGCTGACAATCCCAACCCGGGGATTCCTCCTAGACTCCTTCTTTGAATTTGCTGGCTGGCTGGTACCAGGAGGCTCCGAAATATCTTCGTGTTCAAGGCCTTCCTCCACCCTTAACCTCTCCGAAGAACTCTCAGAACCACTCATTCTTAAAATAAAAAGGGAGAGAAGACAAGGTACAAACCAGTAAGTTAGGAAGATCTGGGTGAAGCTTTGAAAAATATTTGAGACAGGGAGAGAGGAACACACACAGGGTAGAAGGGGAATTGGTGTGAATAGGAGGCTGCAAACTGAGGAGAAGAAGAAGAGCAACGCAAGAAACAACGAAATTCAAAGAGAAAATGAAAGTGAAACTAAGGAGAATGGATGGGTATTTATAAGAAAAGGTAACCACTTAGATGGGAACAGGAGGCAAGCTTCGATTGGATTATGTGGCAGCAATAACTGTTTACACGGTAACCGAAGAGGTGCCATCATTTTACCACCTGACACAGCCATTGAATCACAGCAAACGAAGAGACTGCTCACGTTTTCTAAGAGGTCACATGCACGGCTATCTTCAAAGAAGAAAGGCTGAAACACACACGCTCCCTTTAGTGATCAAGCACACGTCTTAATGACATAAATGCCATCTCTTAGGGGCTTGACAGCCGGGCTCACCCAGATAATTGATATACTAGTAGCTCGGTATTGTTAACAGCTCGGTAATAGATTATGGAAAGCCATCATCAATGAATATTTCCCAGATATTGTGCAGATCCTGATCTTACAATGATGGAAAGTACCAAGAATCACTCAACAAACCTTCACAAATTGGGAATCAAGCATCAATCAAGAGATTAAGGTGATTTTCTCCTATTCGAGATATTACTTCCTATTTGGCATAGCTCTATATAAAGGAAACCATCAGGTACATTTATCTCTCTCTGATTTCATTACACAAGATTTTTACTTCGTCAATTAACTGACTTGATCGTCGGAGTCTCCCTTGTCGAAACACCCGACGGTTTTGTTATATTCTCAGGTGACTCAAGCGAGGGATTACTTCAAGAAATACAACTGTTATCAATCATTACTCAACTGCACATCAAAAATCAAAGCACAAACACTTCACACATAAACCGTTTAACTTTCGCCGATAGCTACCCAAATCCTTTAATACTTCAAAGAGGTTCGTCACACATGTTGTTCCCTCTTACCAATAATACTTCTGTCAAACTCCAAAATCTTTTTACTTTCACTTGTATAAGATTCTGAAATACTCTTTCTACTCAACTTTAACCAAACACATAACACTTTCCTTAACAGTTGTTATGCTCGCCATACCTACCCTTAATCTTAATATCAAATACTTCATGTACACCCTGTCAGCTTTATCTCAATCAAAACGCATATGCAAATGCTTCTCATGTATGGTCAAAGGGATGATGATGCAATGAGAATGTGATGGCTCATGTATGCAGAGTGATGCTGAAGAAATGCAATTAATGCTATAATGATGTACTTTGTCCCATCCCCATGATTCAATATGCTTTTATTCAAATACTTTTTTTTTTGGAGATAGCTGACAGGCATACAGAGTATTACCAAAACCGTACAGAATAAAAATACCCTTCCATCTCAAAATACCAGAACAAACTTTACTCGAACATATCAAAACAAAACTTACCGGAAGGCTCTGCAGGCTCCGTCACTTCACTGCAGTGCGCAACAAATCCCGATGGCACACGGGTGGCTCTAAGCAGTTCCTCTACATCATTTCTAGCTTGCCGAGCTAGATTCTCACTCGCCTTAGGACAATCAACAATTTGGTGTTTCATGCTGCCACATCTGAAACAAGCTCCAGTCATCAGCTGACACAAACCCCAATGTCGCTTCTGACAGTGCTGACATATCGGCGGTACCCACTTCTTCTTACACTTGTCACAGTTTTACTTCTAATAATGTTGAAACATCGGAGGTTCTCGAATCCTTTTTCCTACTGGCACTTCTCTACTCGACACCTTTCTCTTTTGAGGTATGCTCCGAACAAAACCTTGAGAAATCCGAGGAGCAGTCAGCCTATCCAATATCCGAATCAACCCTTGCACTAACGTCCTATCATCGGAAGTAGGACCAGAAATTCCAATCGAAGGATGCTCGGAAACACTCTGATCAGCATTAACTGGGTTCACACTTTCCGTTGTCTCGCCCACATTCTCACTAGGATCAGACTCCATCTAGACACAATACCAAACAAGACACATCTGCATTAGGCCATGACACAAAACTGACTCACATACAAGGACACGATACATAACAAACAAAATAACCAGAACCACAAAACTTGGCTCTGATACCAAAAACTGTAACACCCTCTAGCCATACGTAGACGAACCCATCCAGAATGGAGCAGGAAGCCGGACGAGCAGGGGTGTCACCGAACAGATACAGAGAAAAAGGCATACATTCATACAAAAATACGGGGGAATTAAAACCTTACCTTGAGGGGCAGAGGCTAATCATGCATTAACTCACGCACACTCAAACACTGAGCGAAAGCATATACACATGCATACACACATTCACTTGTTTAATCAGCGGAAGCATAAGGCGAACGATAAAAATCGAGGAATAACTTAAAACATAAATATAATAACATTTACATCAAGATCCTTACATATACATATACAAAAGGCTATAGAAATACATAATCCAAAATACAGAAGCTAAAAATGAAATAATAACTTCTAACTCCTATGTGGCCGACCTTGCAGATGCGTGACTCCAACCGAACAAAACCTGTCGCCTGCACAGGAGAAGAACCCGTGCTAAGCGATAACACTTAGTGGGGAGAACACACAAGCAATATGGACGGCCATTCACAATGGTCGCCAAGGCATAACACATTCAAAATGGCATATGCGGACATTCACAACACATATATAATCATGCTTGCATTTAGAGGCATTCATTCAGAAGCTCAAGTTCACATACATATACATATTAACTAATTGATATACGTAACATCATGCAGAAGTACAATTGGTCTTACTTGCACTTACCGAGTTCACTGAAGTGTCTGATGTCAGACAATGCACAACCACTAACCAAACTGATCCACATGCAATATACCAAAATCCCACATCATTACACCAAGACATACATCATCATGCAGAGTCGCAAAACATTTACATATACAGCTGTCATACCAAAGTACCCTTACACCAACTGGAACCCATTCACATGCAATACAACTACCATGCTACAATGCATATAACTATCATGCAAAAATCACCAGATATCTAAACATACATATGTCATGCCAATATGTACACAGGCTAACCGAAACCCGAATGATAGGATCAAAACATAGCCCTTCCACTTCATTACGATAACACATATGATCATACAGTGAGATATAAACACATGCCAACATGCCAAAATCAGCATAATAGCAAGATCCGAAAAAACATATATATAGCACCACATTCATAGCCTTCAATAGTCAAGTTCGCATTCATACGCATACTAATTAACCATAGCATTCAGAAGTTCAAGCTCACATTCAGATACATATTAATTCCCATGCTTAACCATAGCTGATCGGATTCACACACACCTTCACATTATGAAATATGCGAATAATCATATGCAATGCATGCTTGAGTCGCATTCAAACTGTTCAAAGATTCATGAGCACATTCGGATAATTACTGATTCGCATGTTTAAAATCATACTCATTCGAATATCGCATTCTCTTATTCATATCCGACAAAACAAACAGAATACCTGCTGACCCAAAATAGTGGATAACGACTGAACGCATAGCGTACCTTACGGGCACGAATCAGACGCATAGCATACCTTAGGGTACGAATCGAAAACCATTTTATTTTTGTCGCATTCAAAACATTTTACAAAGGGGACCTTAAACAAGATCCAAAACGCATAAGGGGTTCGCATGGAACCAAACAGGGACCTGATCGGGGTCCAAATAGAACTGAGGGCTGCAGCTAAGAGACTCTATTAGGCATGCCTAACTATTCACTTACCCGACTCTCCAAATCATGTGTCGAATCATACAATATATATATATCATCATACATAATCCATGAGTGTAGTAGACATATAAATAAGTTCATAACGTCAGCCATGCACCATACAATTCATATTACGAAGCATACAATATAATTCAATCAACATACTTTAGCACTATTCAGTATTCTAAAACTTATCAGAGTAAAATATGGAAACATTATCATGCCAATCATTAACAATGCAAAGTCTCAATCATGCAATGTCACCATTTACACTTAAGCATAGCATATTATTCTTAGAGAAGGATCATGGTTAAATATATGCATATCGGCTTTCACATTTTAGTATAACATGCTCATAGTAATAATAACCATGAAATATGTCGTTCAACTCAATTGTATTCAAAATGCAACATGCGATACGAATCATAATAATTAACATAGATTAACAAAATCATACAGTTTGAATCAAAAAATAGTCTAGCGGGGATCACCCTTACTAAGCATATCATCGTCAAATATTAGCATACTATCATTTCAATAATCACACACTTTAGAATACAAATACTAAAAATAATAAGCAAAAACGTGTCCCATGCAATAGTGGGAAACGGTGCAAAGTGAAAGAAGTAGATCATTTTCGAAAACTGAGCAGAAAACAGGACAGACAGAAGAAGGTTCTGTCGTAATCGCGACAGAAGCCTACGATAAGCAGTAGAGGAAGGGGTGGAACACGGCTCATGCTCAAGAGCACGACTTGTGCTCTTGAGCACGAGCCGTGTTCTTAGGGCATGTTTCGTGCTCTTCTGCTCGTCTGTCACGCTGGGGGAGGAAGGAAGATCGGCACCAAATACTTAGGAGCACGTCTCGTGTCCCAAGTGCATGACTCGTTCTCTTGAGCACGAGTAGTGTTCCTTGAGTACGTTCCATGCTCTCCTACTGCTGGGCGATCAGAACTGAGGAAGAAGGAGGGAGTAGCACGAGATGTGTCTACGAGCATGACTCGTGTCTCAAGACCACGACTCGTGCTCTTGAGTACGAGTGAGCACGTCTCGTGCTCTTTCCTCCGAGAGAAGAAGAAGAAGCTGAGGTGAGGTGAAGAGCACGACTCATGCTCTTCCTCTCTCCTGGGCAAAACGCATCTCTGTCGCGATCGCGATGGATGTTGCACGCGCGATAGAAGCACGTCTCCTTTTCCCAGCAAAAACGCATAAACTTGCTCTTTTTCCCAAAACCATTTCAAAACCTTTCAAAAACCACTCAATCATGCACAAACTCTTACCTTATCACTCAAATGCATAACACAACATGCTCATGATCAAATACACTCAATTATGACAAGATTCAATAATTAATTCAAGGAAAAACAGAAAATTACAGACCAAACACCAAGAATAGAGGTTACCCAAATCATGCAATTTCACTTTCAATTCTCACATATATACACTTCAATCCTTAATCATGCATTACCAATACAATTACCCAACCAAAAACATACATATACACATGCCAAGACACTCAGAATTCCAGAAATTAACATTACAAAACACATACACTATCAAAATGAGAATTAGGGCAGAGGCAAACACCAAAACTGAAAATGGAGAACACAAAGCTCCCAAACCTGAAAATGAAGATCCAAAATCACTCTTCTTCGACCTTCAATCTTCCCTTTTCCTTTATCCCTCTTCTTATCACCAAAAGCTTGCACGAATAAACCCAGAAAATCACTTAATCTAAACCCTAACTCAACAAAACCAGAAAAAGAAGAGAGAACCCAAATACAGGAAACCCTAGCACCCAAAACCCAAATAAAATATATATTTATGATATATGTGTGTATATATGTTTATGAGTATGTGACTTGATCATTTGAGTGTGTGTTGATGATAAAATTTGGTTTTGGCAAATTCTGTTCATTTTATATTTGACCTCTGTGAAATGTTTTTGCCATAACTAGAGTTCTAGACCTCTAAATTGAGTTATTGTGGAGCCTTTATAACCACGACGTAAATACCTATAAAAGTCTTTGAAATGACCTTGAGCCAATTCTTGCTCTAAGACCCTAGAAATTGTCCAAAATAGAGGTGTTTCTACTTTAGCCGGTTCATTTGAGTAGTTCAGATTGTTTAGGTCATATATTAAGCTATAGATGTCTGTTTGACCTTAAACTTGTTCCATTTGAAAGATAACTTCCTAGGGAATAAGTTTTAAGAAGGATGTTTTTCCTAAAACTGACGTTTAGATATTGGTGCAAGCGATTCAATTTTAATGTGAAAAGCAGTTTTGTAGAGGGTAGCTACTGTCGCGAGCGCGACAGAACAGGTCATAAGAGTGAATTTCTTCTTGATTTAGAGCCCATGGTTGGCATGAATCAATTCTCCACCTTTACCCTCAACTAATTTGTATATTTTTATGTGTTTTTCTTCCCGAATTGAACCCGTATTACACCGAAATATTTTTGGGGTTTATACCATGCATGTTTAGGTTTATCAAATGATTATAAGATTAGTTATTTGGGTAAATAATGCCACAGCATAAGAGTTAGCATTAAACATGACATGCCATGTGATATGGATTATTATATAATTCTTGAGTTAGTGTAATGCATTTGGTATATTATATAGAGTCTTTTTGCAATCTGGCTTCTGTTGCGAGCACGACTTCTTGTCCCGATCGAGACAGTGAACCCCTTCTCGCCCTGTTCTGTTTCTGAAAAATGTTTTCTTCTTGTCTTACCTTGTATGTTTTCTCCCTAGTGCATAGTGTATGCTTACTTGTTCCTCCTTTACATTATAATTAGAGTTTTGTATTGGTATTTATTGTCATGTTAGTGTTTTGAGTTGTGTGAATTCTGAGTGAGTGAGTTGAGCATGAACGGTCATAGTAGTGGATAGATAAGCATGCTTATAAAGGGTTAGTGAGTGCAGCTGCTCGTGACGGCCCCGTTTGGGCCAAGCGGCCGACCTCCGATATGGTCATTCTAATAGAGATAGAGAGAATGTTCTGAAACTTCGGTCTTCTGTTCTGTAATGTGCCCCTATCCACCATTGTTGAGAGTTCAGGCTACTTTATGCTTTGTCGTGTTTCTCAGGCTACTGTATGGTCTGTAGTGTACAAGAAGTGTAGTAGAGACTTGCATATTGTGATGCGCGCCCGGACCAGCAAGGCCCTCTTTGAGCCCTCCTTTCGGGGCTCAAGGGATCGGTTGCGTCTTTTTGGATCATGGGCACCACGAGACATTATCGGTGCATCCCTCCCAATAGGACATTGGGGGAACCACCTAGTGTAGTGACACCTAAAAGGCACCTTGAGGTGTATTGCAGTCGCCACCCAAAAGTTTGGGAGAGGTCTCTAACCTCGATGGTCTTAAACCAAAGACGGTGTTCGGAACTTTACTTTTATTAATGAGTCAAGTTAAGTCTTATAAACAAGTTTTTAACGAAACGTAATTCCACTCCTCTCCTCACGCGATCGATGCATTAAATTTAAAGCGCAATTCATCCACATTAGAAAGCATCTAAATAAAGCGATAAATTACAAGAATAAAATTTGCCCCAAATACTTAAATTACAAGGGCCCAACATAAATAAATGAACACTTTAAAATAAATCATACATAAATCGGGTCATTTATTGAATTTTAGGAACATTGGTTCCTTTTATTGACTCAAAAAATTAGAGAACTATTTTTTAGATATTTATTTGAAAATCGGGATGAGTGATCCCATTTTATAAAAATTAGTTCTCCATTTGGTAGTGGGATTTTATTGGATAAAAAAATAGGACATTGGTCCATTTTATTAATAAAAAGTCTCAATTTTAATTATTGTAAAAGATGTAATTTTCTATGCAATGGACGAATTTAAAATACATTTTTACATACAACATATGAAAATAATACAACAAAATAAATGCGGTAATTAAAAGTGCAAACCCAAGTTTTTGAAGGATTTAGTTCTCGGTCCCCGATCCATTTGAAATATCACTCAAAGCGAGGCAGGCACATTTTGGGCAATTAAAAAAGAACAAAATAAAATTATGTTAGAGGATCAAATCAAATCAATAATAAATTATAAATGAATAAATGATTGTACAAGTTAATTAGATAGATAATCAATAGCAAATAATATACACAAACAACTAGTTAAGTAAATTAATCAGATAAACAATTATTTATGCGGATGATACCAACGATTAAGTAATTACCCAAATTGATTAAATTATTCAAATATTCACAGCTAATCATGTCAACTAAAAATGAATAATCAATCCAACGTAAACAAACAAATAAATATTTAATTAAACAAGGCAATTAAATTAAATCGTCAATTATCATATAAACAACACAGATTGATATTTAGGAACCATGTTATACATCATGCAAATAAACTATTCTAAGTTAGGACTATTTTTCTTGACGACGCACACACAAGCAGAAAATAATTCTCTAATTAATCATAATATGTGAATAACCCGTAATCCAACAAATATATTACATATTCCATCAATTATCGATTATGAATCTTAATGTACAAGAAACCTATTAACAGTGGCATTATTAAGGAACTAAAAGCATAAGTAAAGGCAAAATAATAAATAGCAGTAGGATATATAAAGAATAATGGTGAGCATGATTAATAGTAAATATTACGGAGTGAAGGGGTGATGAATAAATAGATTATTAACAGCAAAATAATACAACAACAATAACATAAACTATCGTGAATAGAAATTATTAAGGATGGACAAACAGAATATTAACAACAAAAATATGAACAAACAACCACAGAAAAACACCAATCAAAATATACAATATGGAACAACAACAGATGATAATATACAGTGTACAGCACAACAAAAGAAACAAGTAGAGATGAAATATATACAATGGAAAAAATAAACAAATGTGAATAAAGGAGAAATAGAAAATGAAATTTAGCTCAGATATTTACCCTCAGAAATACTATATTTGTAGCAAAAGTGAAGAATTGATGATCTCCTGTCGATTTGCTTCAGATAAATAAATGGTTTAAATGTTTTGAATAACTCTGATTAATGAAAACAAAAACTTCAAATCTCAAGAATTAATTTCTTGGACTCAAGATTAGCTTTCGGATGATTTTTGCTCTTTTTAGAAAAGCCTTTTTCTCTCAGAATTTTCCTGGGTTTTTCCTCCTGCGTTCACCGAAAAAAAACCCCCCCTAAAAATCCTTTTGATTTCTTTTTATACTTCGGTTTTTCAGGGCATTTTTTTGGGTTTTAAAATCCTCAAAATGCCCCTCAAAACGACTGGAAACGGTTAAAAATCCGACAAAGAATCGCGCTGGAGGGAGAAGACGGGCTACAGTAACTTGGTACAAGACCGCGTGTCGCGCCCTTTAGCACGCGACACGCCCAGGAGGCAGTCGCGTGTTGGGCGGTACAACGCGCTCGCAAACCCTCGAAGAAAGGGCAAGGCGCGCGTTGCCCTGCGCGCACCAAGGGACAACGCGCGAGGGGAGGCACGCGCGGTGCTCCCCTGCGCACGAGGGGGAAGCACGCGCGGTGCTTCCCCTGCGCGCGAGGGGGGGGGGGGGCACGCGCGGTGCTCCCCTGCGCATGCGCAGTGCTCCCCTCGCACGAAAAGGGGGGTACCACGCGAGGTGCCCCTCGCGCGAGAATGGGGCACCACGCGAGGTGCCCCTCGCGCGAAAGGGGGCACCACGCGAGGTGCCCCTCGCGCAAAAGGGGGGGCACCACGCGAGGTGCCCCTCGCGCACGGAGGGGAGCACCACGCGTGGTGCTCTCCCTGCGCGTGCAGGGAGCCTCGCGCGATGCTCCCCGCGCGATGCTCCCGCGGGCGGGACACCGCGTGGCGACACGTGTCGCTCTGCACGCGGCGCGCGGACCCGCGGCACGGGTCCGAAAAAAAAGATAAAATAAATAAAAATAAAAATAAAAATAAAACAAAATAGAATAGAGAGGCTTTCGACAAGGGATTCATCATTTTTAATCTTTTGCTCGAGAGCGGTTGCCATTTTTCATCATTGGGTAACCTCGGTCTGAGCTGCCTCGGGACCCGGTGTCTACACATATGTATAAAGATTCACATTGATGTACGTGAATATAGTAGGACATGATATCGATATTATTTTGCTATATTGCTTGGATATTTACATATGAATACAGCATGACATGAATATAGTAGAGACTTGTATATGAATATGAATATAGTATGACATGACATCGCCATTGTTTGCTATACATGGAATTGATTAGAGTGAATGTGATCTGTTACAAGGTTGTGTATATAGTTATTTGTGAATGACATGACTATTGATATGCATGTGATATATTTGTGACTTCGTTCGAAGTCCATTGTTTTGTTTATCCCTACTAAGCATTATCGCTTAGCACGGGTGTTTTTCCCGTGTAGGTTTTCAGTATTGGATCAGAGGGTGCACATCTGCAGGTCAAGGCCACTAGGAGCTTTTATAGAAACCTTTTTGTACTAAATAGAGTTTCTTACTTTTTTAGTAACATCATTATGTACATAGGAAGCATAGTATTATAATGTATATGTTAACTGTTTTGTATATGTACCGAAAATGAATATGTAATAAGAATAAAGCTTTTATAATCTGTATATTCTTATATTTTTATTGTTATGGCTTCTGTTATAGTACATGTATGTGTGTGTGTGTTCGTGTAGCGCTCCGATATCCTCCCAAGGGGTATTGGGGTGTTACAAGCTCTGTCATGCTCACGATGAACGTCGCGTCGCGACAGAGACCGGGCACTTCCTCTTCGCATTCGCGCTCGGAGGCACGCTCGCACTGGGGCTCGGCTTACCGAAGCTCGGCCTACCGAGCTCTCTGTCGCGCTCGCGATAGAGGGCTCCTCAGCAACACAATGGCCATTCCGCACTCTGTCGCACTCACTACAGAGACGAGAATTACCCAGAATCTTCACTTCACTGCACTTCTTTCCAACACAACAAATACTCGAATCCAATCAATCATGCACTAACACTTACCTCATCACTCAAATGCTTACCAAGACATGTTATAATCAAATTATAGTCATTGTACGCTAATTATTAACAAGAAATACGCTCAACATGCGAATTAAACCATAAAAACATTCAAATTACAATCTATCCTAACTTCGAAGTTCATATAAAGACCATACTCATTTAAACACTGCAAGCAATCAAAATGAACATATAAACAAGTATACAACTAATAGAGCTATTGAACTAGTTAAAGTTCACCAGACACCACTACTCATACCTATCTCTATGTGAGCATAAATTACTCAATCATAAACACATGCAAAATAATTAAAATCGCACTCGATCCCAACCTCTAGGTAGCTCAGTCACTGCTCTTTACTTACCTTTTTCTAGTCTTCTCCTTGCCTTTGTCCAGTCTCTTATCAATAGCTTCAACAAAATCATTCAAAACAATCCACGAATAAATCCTTTTCTCACTTTAAATCAAAACATAAAACCAAAGTAGAAGAAGAAGACCAATACTAACAAAATCACACTATTTACCTTACCCTTATCTCACTCCCTTCAAACCAATCCAAGTGATCCACTTAAGGAGCAACTAAGAATGCACATGTCTTTCATGTTGTTATCTTTTACAGCATTTCATCAAACTCCTATACCTACAAATTCCTAATAAAATTTTCAAATTATTAGATATAAAAACATAGGATAATTAATATAATCTCAATTTTCTATGATAATAACAATATTAATAGCATTTCAACATACTCTATTAGAATCACCGCTAACAAGGAGTTTCACAATATGCTTTAAAAAATAAAAATTAAAACTTCATAATAATTTTCTAAACTCATTATCATTTCTCACAAGCAACAACTAAGACTGCACATGCCTTTCATGTTGTTATCTTTAGCAGCATTTCATCAAACTCCTATACCTACAAATTCCCAATAAAATTTTCAAATTATTAGATATCAAAACATAGGATAATTAATATAATTTCAATTTTTTATGATAACAACAATATTAATAGCATTTCATCATACTCTAGCATATTAATTTATATGTAATTCAAATAGTCATAAAATCTACAAGTTTATAATCAATTAAGATATTCAAATCCAGAGATCCTCACATAAAAAAATTCCATCAAATTTTTGGACAAGAATTAGCAGTGTAATAACAAAAACAAGTTGCCATCAGCAGACAGACAGTAAGAAGAAAACAATTCATAGTTTTTTATTTTTTATTTTTCACCTGTAGCTATAAAAGTCTTTCACCACTTGCACATTCCATCTATCAATCTTAGACATCTATTTGATTGATAGATTAATTGATAGATCCATTTCACTTGTTGATTAGCTTGCGAATCAAAACAGAAGCTAGATAATCATAATCAAAACGTATGATTATTACAAATACGCAAAAGATATGATCTTAAATGAATTTTTCAAGTGATAGAATGCAATAAAGCCAATAAATTAGATCATTATAGATCTAATGCAGCCAATGTTCACAAAGAAACAATGACATAAGTTTGACTATATATAACCAATAATTTTAGGGATAAAAAAGAGATATGATAATATCAAAAGCTATACCTAAATCATTAAAAATTCAAGGTATAAGCAAGTATTAATTAGGATAACATTAATTGATAAAGACCATTCGGGTTCTGATGTCTAATAATATACAAAAATTAGCTGGCTCCAAATCTATTTCACATTATACAAGGACAAGGTGTATAAAAGGGAATCGGAATAACTAATTCTCTTTACAAAAAGAATAGATAATATTAGATAACAACAACAACGATTCATCACACAGCAATGTTTAAATGTAAGAAACTAAAAAACCTAAAAACCCATCAAAGAAAGCAACTTACATCATACTGGTTCAAGTCCTTGTCTGGTAACTCTGCAAAGAAGTGGTTCTCCTTAACAATACACTTTGACCCAAGTTGGCCATAACCAGGCCTTGGAGCAAAACTCGCAGACTTGCTAGAAGTAGGAAATCCTAAACCCATCTGCACTTCCTTCCCACCATTTCCAATAGACCAATTTGGAGCATTTGCCAAGAGATCACAAGCTGGATTCACAGGCTTATGTGCCACAGTACAGGGTCTTAAATTCATTAAATTCAATTTAATCAAGCCAAAGCCAATTTAACATAGCTAATTTACCAATCAATTTAGCAAACCCCACTAACACACAAACTGTATTTAACAATTATTCTAACAATTTAAATTTTATATAAAACTTCATAAGAAAAATTAATTTCGGTAGTCACTTACGGTTTATTTTCAGCTAAAGTTTGTCATTTTGGTCTCATTCACGGGTCGTCGGAGCCTCGTCGGAGCTCCACCGGAGACGATATCACTGTCGAAGTGAAGCTCTCGGTGTCAGATCTCCCTTGCCGGTGGTCACGCGCTCTAACTTCCCGTCGTGTGCCTAGAATCGCTGTTAAAAGTCTCTATTTTCTCCATCTCCAATCTAGTTGTCGCCGGTGATTGAGGAAGAATGAAGGGTATAGGGAGGAGCGTCTGGTCACCAGGAGTTGAGCAGTGGTATTTGTGCCGCCAACAGACGCCGGAGTTGGCCTGAACGGAGGAAAGAAGCTTTTATTTCTCTCCTCAAAGCAAGCAAAAACGACGTCGGGGATGGAGGAGGAATCAGTCGGTCTTGTCGGCGTTGTAGTAGCCATCGGTTTGCCGCTGTTGGTCGTCACCAGTGCCCCCTCCTTCCACCGTGCTCTACCTGTCTCTCTCTCTCTTCCTCTCTTTCTTTCTTCCTTGGTCTCCTGGTTTCCCTGTTCTTCCCCTTCTTCCACTCTTTTCTTTTCCCTTCCTTTCATTTTCTACTTAATTCCTCATTCTAGACCTATGGTATTATTATTATTATTATTATTATTATTATTATTATTATTATTATTATTATTATTATTATTATTTATGTCTATTTACTTATTTATATGTATACATATATTTATTTAATTGATTATAATTTTTATAATAATTAATTATATAATCTTTAAACAAAATCTATATAATTAATTATATATATATGTATACATATTATTTACTTGTCGATTTACATATAATTGCTTTTATTTATTATTATCATTTACTGACGCAGCGAAAGTATCCGAAATAGTATCGTTCTTATTCAAATTCCAAAAGTCCCTTTCAAAGTCGGGTAACAAACAATTTATATGAAAGAAATGAATAAAATTATAAAAATGCCACTGAACTTCAAACTGAAAAATGAAAGCCTAAACGTCATTTTTTAAAGCCCGAAATACCGATTACGGGGGGCAATAGCCCTTATAAAATGCGACCGGCTAAAAATGAGCTTTCCGAAAACATATTATAATAAGCGATTGGACACCTGTAGCAAAAGTTATGGCCCGTTCGGCTCGCTCCAGATACTGAACGTCCAACTCGACCGCTTCATTTATTTTAATCAATAAAAGCACTAAAAAAATTATTGTTTACAATTATTTTAATTATATATTTTCAAGATTAAATATTAATATTATCAGAATTAGTAAAAGAAATGAATTTCAATATAATTTCATGTGTAAAGCAAAAATATTAAAAATAATAACCAAATATTTAAGTATGTAACTTTATGTATTAATTTATGCCTAACATACATTTATTAATTTATGTATTTTAATTCTGTAAAAATCATGCCTAACATACATATATTAACTTATGTATTTTAATTTAATCATTTAGTCAAAGTTATTAATTCAAAATCCAAAAAGATTATCAATACATATTTATTAATAAATTTCTTTATTAATATTAATTTCAGTTCATTAATCTAATATTTTCATTAAATTTTTAAATAATTGAATAATAAAAAAATATTTTAGACAAATTACAAATAAAATAAAAATTTCTTTTATATAAATTAAAATTCATGTGTAAAGTAAAAATATTAAAAATAATTTATAACCATAAGTATGCATGCATACTTTTATTAATATTATAATCAATTTTACCGACGCAATAGCGACGGATTATTCCGTCACTAAAATATTCCGAGAATTATTTTTTAAAAAATTTGAAAACTTTTTAGCGATAGATATTTCCGTCGCTATTCAGTCGCTAATTTAATTGTTTTTAGCGACAAAAATTTCAGTCACTAAATCGGTCGCAAATAAAATCGCTAAAATTGCTTCCAAATTTAGCAACGGATTTTGCCGTTGCTATTTTAGCGACAGCGTTTTTAGTCGATAAATTAGTCACAAAAATTAGCGACTACTATTTTAGTCGCTAAATTAGTCACAAAAAAAGGCACCATAAATTGCCGCCAAAATTTAGCGACGGTTTCTTTTTCTTTCGCTAAAATTGAAAAAAATTATTTTTCACGACTAATTTTTAATTCTGTCGCAAATCAGTCGCTAATTAGCGACGAAAAAGTTTCCGTCGCTAATTTCAGTTGCTAATTTGGTTTTTTTTTTAGTGTAGGTAGAGAATCAGTGTTGAAATAAAAATCAAATCCTAAATAGGATATGACTCATAGATTCCTAATTTGCAATTAACTCCCGGTAGAATTTTATATTAAATTAAATTAGTTTTGTTATCAAGTATATAACAGAGTGACTGCAAAAGTTCTATCTACGGAGCAGGGAAAAAAATCCCTAAAAATTGGCAAATCCATTATCAAACCCATTTAATTTTAATGCACTCTATAGATATGCAAAACCTGTTTAAATTTATTCCTCTAATATCTATACTCATTCCAAACTCATTTATCAATACTTGTGAATACTTGCACCTGTATAGTTATTCATTTAACTAATACATGAATTAAAATAAAAAATATAAATTTTAATAAAATTACAATTTATAAAACAATTAAATAATTAAAAACCAAAATTTAATAAATTTTAAATCAATATCTAAGTAAAAATCTACACAAACAATTTATAAACTAAACTTTGTACATAGTTTATTTTGCAAAATATTAAGGTAAAACTTTAAATTAAAAGAAATTACATAGTTGAAATTCAATATATTTCAACTCTGAACTTTCAATTTTTTATAAAAATCACTCACACTTACGCTTAATCAACAACCTTAAATAACAAGTTATCTAATAATTGTTACATAAGTTTAGAAGTTCAAACGTGATCAATTTTTTACTCATATCTATAATTTTAGATTATTTTGAAAATAAATGAACTTAAACGGGCTGTGTAGGTATTCACGTGTATCCATTACTTACGAATAAATATATAAACGAGTTCGGATTGCGGGCACTTGAGACACTAAACACATACCCAACCCAAACCCGCAATGGATTATATTTTTAATACCCAAAACCATTTATAAATATGCCTACCCTCGATAAATGGAAAGATACCCTAGAAAATCCAGTGTATTGAAGGAATCCTTTATTGATTTGTGGTTAACTGAGGACATTTCAATTTGTTTTCCTTTTTATTGCAAGAATGCAAGAAAATAAAATTTATATGCTGCTAGGATTGAAATTTTGAATTGAAGAGTTTTCCATGAAGATGCTAAATTGATTTTGTGATAACAATGCTTTTTATCCTTGAAGTGTTGGAAATAAAGCACTTTGGTTTTGTATTTTTTTTTTATATATGTATATAAATTATTGCCTGTAAAGTTACCATAAAGTAGATGGCATGATATATTTTAGGAATTGATAAAGCCGAGGAAGTCTTTATCAGTAGGAGAGAAGGCGATCCGATCGGATGAGAGAAACCTGCAATAAGAGGAGCCCGGTCGGACCAGGGTTTAGCACTCCGAAGCTTAAGTTAGTAGCTTAGAGAGAGAAAGTGCTTTAGAGATAGAAAGTCTTGGATTCAATACCTGGAGCCATCGTTGGATGGGCTATTTATATGAAATAGTTGAGGGACATTTGAGTGTCTGGGGTGTGATCACTGGCTGTCAGAGTAGGTATTCGGCGACATGACAAGGAGCAGGTGGTAGGCATGGGCGCTGCCTTGTGTCAGGCGGCTGATAGGACTGGCGGTCACATCAGCCGATCGAGCTTGTGCGCTGCCTAGGAGCTCGTGTATGCTACCTTTGGTTGATAGGCCTTGGGCCTTACCAGTTGAGTGGGCCGGCTGAATGGGACTTAGAGCAAATGGTATTTGCTGTATTATCAGGAATGACACGTGCTATTAATTTATTTCCTTTCAGAGAGGGGTTAATTTTATTTTCGATCGGTCAATTTTTGTCCAAGCAATGTTGTAATCACTATTGTCCGATTTATAATAATAAAGTAATTCAAGTATAATTTTGTAACAATAAAGTTAAAAATACCAAAAAAAAAACATCATTTTGGTAACTTAACGTGTCCATTATAATAGTGCAAATTTTCAATTTGCAATTCTTATTGTACCTTGAATGCAAAATTCTGTTCTTTTTCACGGTATTGGAATTGGTTGAATTCTGTTTTCTCATACGCCAAGTAAATGAAATGATATTTTTTCCGTACTTTTAATCTTATTGTTACACAATAAAATTATATTTGAGTTATTTTATTATTACAAATCGAAAATTATTAACCATAATTTACTTGAGTGAAAATTGAATGATCACGTATTACATTAATTCAATTGATAATTTTCCTAATTAGGCTTCAATTTGTGCTCTAAAAAGAAGCCTAGGACCCAAACCGGAAAAAACCTAACCTAACAAAAAATTACGCCTTAGGTTCCATTTAATTTTTCCACCTATTTCCCTTTCGTTTTGATTAAACTCTATAATTTGGAAAACGCTTAATACATAAAATATCCAAAAATTTGTAAAAAACAGCGTAACTCGTATCTAAACTTTGAATGTTTTTAGTTTACTCCTAAATAAACAATAACTGATGATATCTCCAAGATTCCGGCACCGGATACCTGGAAATGCCACCTGAAACACAAAACACCGGCAGGTTTCCGTTCTAGGATACTCCGACGATCAAGTTAGACGCTCAATTCTCTTCAGGAGTAACTTAAATCAAAAAGAAAGATCTCTCCCTTTTGAGGAATGGAACATACCTTTTTATAACTCCGCTGGCTCCTTTATGACCGTTGATCTTTTAATGGGCCTTTATTATATAACGGTTGTCCCTATAATGTGCTTTTATTGAGTAACGGACGCCATTATGATGGATCTTTAAAGAGCAAACGGCTATATTGATGACATTGCCGAGCTACTCCTTTATCTCCGAGCTTCCCTGAAACCGAGCATTCATCCGGGATCCGAGCACTGACCCTCAAGCTATTCGAACTCCAATTGGGTGGGCAGTAACCTAATTAGGCGAACTATAGCTCGTTTATCAATAACCAAAACAATTAACCACCCCGATAATTTTATATGTTGAAGTGGACTAATGTTTGAGTCGCACATCCTGCCAGATCATTAAATAAATTGCTTATACGTACATTATATGTTTGACGCTGCTGAAGTGGCATCAACGAATGCATGTCTAATATGAGCAGCCAACTAAGCAATTTATTTCACGTCTTGACAGAACGTGGAACTCAAATATTAGTTTACATCAGCATTTTAAATTAGTAGGGTGGTTAGTTGTCACAATTTTTGTTGCTTTAGGGGATAAATTAAATACATTCAAAATTTGGGTATGAGATATGTTAAGTTTTACAATTTCTGGGATATTTTACGTATTAGCCCGTTGGAAAAACGGACAAATTCAAAGAGCAAAGTATGTGTTTTAGTTGTCACTAAAATCAGCCGGTCAAGACCAACTATCAAAGTCATGCAAAATTCATTTCAAGAAACTACGAACAGACGTTGACGGATGTTTATATTATATCCCCATGTTGTTACTTAGGCCTTCATATCCACAAATTTAATATATAAAAACTTTCCCACAAAATACATATAAACGTGAATTTAGCTCAGCGTTTCAGTTGGAATAGCAAATTAATCAATTAACCAAAGAAAAGTAGACGATTTCTATTTTACAGAACGAAAAAGCTGATGATTTTTTACTGAAAAAATGTATTTTAATTTGAAACAGTAATTGACATATACATATTGGTCATGACATAAATTTATTAATTTTTAATCTGTAAATATCAGTTTATTATCCCAGATCGAGATATATTCTATCATTTTCTCATTTCATTCTTAGATATAAAAATCCTAGGAAAAAATTGTAAATAAATATTTTCCTTTATGTGTTAGATGTCCCTAAAATCAGCCTGCTTAAGCAACTATTTGAAGTCATGAAAATTTGATTTTCAAGAAAATTGCTGCTCCGTTGGTAACTGAATCAAATAAGCTCAACTTCTATACTCATAAAATAAGTCTTTATATACAATAGTTCTTCTCTATTTCATTGCCAAATTCTGTTTCTTCTATTATATCCCATAACAATAAAAATGGAGATTATTATCAAGAACTCGCACATAGTGAAACCAATTAGTCCAACAAAAGCTGGCTGTCTTTCTCTTACAGAATGGGATCAAATTGGAACCATAACTCATGTGCCCACAATCTACTTCTACAAGCCATCATCATCTATTTGGCTTACACAATCCGATACCATTATCAATACCCTTAAAGATTCATTAAGTCAAGTGTTGGTGTCGTTTTATCCACTTGCTGGTCGTTTACACTGGATAGGCAATGGCCGTCTTGAGCTAGAGTGCAATGCCGAGGGTGTGCTACTCGTTGAGGCTGAATCTCAATCAAAATTGGAGGATTTGGGTGACCTTTCGCCTTCTTCGGCTTATCAATACTTAGTTCCAAATGTAGACTACACTGCTCCAATACATGAATTGCCACTATTACTTGTGCAATTGACTAAGTTCCAATGCGGCGCAATTAGCCTTAGCTTAACAATATCTCATGCTGTTGTCGATGGTCAAAGTGCACTCCATTTTATATCGGAATGGGCAGGAATTGCTCGCGGCGAACCGTTAGATCGAGCTCCATTTCTCGATCGAAAGGTTTTACGAGCTGGGAATCCTCCGATAACCAAGCCAGTATTTGATCACAAGGAGTTCAATCTCCCCCCATTGATCCTCGGGGAATCGGATAATTTGGAGGAAAGAAAAAAAAAAACGGTCGTAGCAATGTTGAAGGTGACCAAAGACCAAGTAGAGAAACTAAAGAGAAAGGCTAATGAAGGCAAAAATTTAGGCCATGAACGTGGCTACACAAGATATGAGACCTTAACAGGACATGTATGGAGATGTGCATGCAAAGCTAGAGCTCATAAACCTGAACAACCAACAGCTTTAGGAGTTTGTATCGATTCACGTAAAAGAATGCAACCACCGCTGCCCGATGGTTATTTTGGCAATGCAACTCTTGATGTCATTGCTGTGAGTGCCTCAGGCAAGCTCGTTTCGAAGCCATTAGGATACGCTTCAAGCAAAATAAGAGAGGCAATTGACAAAGTTACTAATGAGTATGTCATATCTGCCATTGATTTCTTGAAGAATCAGAAAGATCTAACAAAATTTCAAGACCTTCATGCACTGGGAGGTGATGATGGTCCTTTCTATGGGAACCCTAATCTTGGAGTTGTGAGTTGGTTAACATTGCCTATGTATGGTCTTGATTTCGGATGGGGAAAGGAGATTTATATGGGACCAGGGACTCATGACTTTGATGGAGATTCATTGCTTTTGCCAAGCCGTGATGGTGATGGATCCTTAATTCTTGCTATTTGTTTGCAAGTGGTTCATATGGAAGCTTTTAAGAAGCATTTCTATGAGGATATTATTTAGAATATATATATAACTGGGTTATATTGATAAAGCATATATTAATAGTGAGTAATAAAGATTTGAAAGAAGAACAGAGGTTAATTCTATGATGATATTGTTAAAATTTCTTGGTTTTAATTAGTTTTAGATCCAGCACATGTAATGACAGCCATCGAGGAATGTGTAATGTGTCGGGTACTTTTGAGTTTAGAGTCTAATTTTTATTAATACCCCAAGAAATATATAGTATTCAATAAACATCTCTATTTTTTATTTTCCCTGGTCTCTTTCGCCAAGTATTCATACGATGTTGTTAAGAAGTATTAGAAAAGTTTTGAATCTTTCGCTAACATTCATTTAACAATAATGAAATTAGTAGTATAGTGGCAATGATGCTCTTTATATTTTCTCTAATCGTGATATTAAATTTTGAAAATAATGAAAGTGAATTTAAAAAAAAAAAAAAAAAAGAAGATTATGGTGAGAAGAAAAAATATGAGCACGTTGTAGGACATGGTAAATTTTTTTTTTTTATGACTGTATGAGTGATTAGTTTTCGTTTGATTTTCATGTTTTAATTGTAACTTTAAATTATTGTGGATAGAAACTTTTTATCTAGTAGCATGATTTGTTGCTTGGTTGAAAGTACTTCTCTTTTATGCATTTATTTATGCTGAACACTTATAGCCTTGAATTGCATAGGGATATTATTTCATATCAGTTTAAAATTTCTTATAAATTAATTTTTTTTATAATTATATTTTTGAAATCGGGGTAGAAATTAAAACCTGATCAATTGAAAAATTTGTGAAACTTTTAACCATTTTAGCTATAAGTAATTTCCATAATAATTTACAAGTTAATTTGATATTTACATAAAACTCAAACATTCCAGCTTTTTTTTTTTTTTTTTAATGAAAGGCTTATATGACAGATTTATATTCTAAAAATTATATGTAAAATAGAAGAAGCATTTTTATATTTCGATTTTGCACATTGCTTATTTTAAGCCATTAAAGTTTTTAAGTAGAAACTCGGTTTTAATAACGTTGTTTTCAATACAAGAATTACCACTTTTCTTCATTGTAATTGACTGTGTTCCAATGTCGTAGCGTCAGCCTTGGCCTAACTATATCTCGAGTTGTTGATGGAAAAATATAACACACTATACCCATAATTTAATACGAGTATCTGATATTACAAACCGTTTAATTCTGATTTTTTAATTTATGTTCTTTAATATATTCTTAATTTAACTACCTTGATATATTTCCTTCATTAGGTTGGTGCTTTTCTTTTTCTTCCGTTGATAGGCATGTAACGGTTCCGTGTTACTATTCATTAGGTAAAAATTTCGGCAGTATAATGGCTGCACTTATTCCTAATCCTTCTGAACATTTGAAAATTTACACTCTCAAATATCATCATCACAACCCAAGCAACTTCCACGAGTCGACATTAATCAACTCATTTCTCATTGTAAAATTACATACACATTATATCATTAATAGTCAATTCCTCAACCACAACATAAATTCAAGCAATCATCATTACTCAAAAATAGAACATACATATTTCCATTAACCTCTTACATATACATAATGTCTCTTTTCATAATTATAGTCCACTACATTTACATATACATATACATGCCATAAATACATATTCCAAAGCTTTACATTCTAACTTCATCTTCCACATTTGCATCATGATTCTTGCTTGCTCCGATTTCTTGTTTGCTCGACATATACCTATGCGCAATAAAATAACTACGAGCTAAGTACTAATACTTAGTGTTGGATATACTACTAGCATTTTCCATATCATGCATGTAAATACAAATATGTATAATTTTTTCCTACATGCGTAGTTATGTTCCAAAATTAACTTATAAAATGAATTTTCTTTATTTTCATTCTTATTAATACATTTTCTATTTAGAAATTTCCACTTATCTAATGATAAGGTGATTCAATTTTTGAGGCATAACTCATTAGTCACGGCCCAGATTTCAATTTCCTCATTTCTCAAATGATTTTCAAATTTGTATTGATTTTTGTGGTTTCTTTTGCATTTCTTATTTCTCCTATGCATGGTCTGTACTCCTATATGTGCTATGTAGCTATTGGAGTATTGCAGTTTTAATCCTTTGCTACAAGTTTGTATAGTATAACCAAAAGAATTTATCTGGTTGCCATAAAATATCACATAGAGTTTATGCTGTACAATTAGGTTTTTTAGATAATAAAATTGAACCAATGTCCTATTTTATGCCTAAAAGACTCATGTAAATAATAAGCTTTTACTAATATAAAATATTTTGTATATAATTAACTAATTTTGATCTTTTTAATAAAATGTGACCAATGTCCCGGTTTTCAACCAATAAAATTCATAATAAATGATTATTTACCATTGTATGAGAGGACCAAAGTCCTCATCCAAATGAATCCAATAATAGCCCATTTTGATGTATGTGTATGCCATTCTAGTCTAGAGTTTATATCCCTTACCATACTTTACTGTAATGACCCAAAATACACCCTAACAGGAATAAGGAAATTTTTTAGTAAAATAAAAATTGAATAAGCTTATCTTGGTTGTGGTGGTTAAAAAAGGATGTAACAGTAATTAATAATTTGTGAATTAAGGCTTGAACTGCATTAAAGGATTAATTTGGTGGGTAAATTTATAACTCTAATTTAATTATGAGCTAAATGTAAGCAAAGAGAAAGAAGGAAGGATTAATTGGGAAAAATTACATGATGACCAATCTCAAGCTAACACTTAATAGGGGATTTGGGTAAGTATAAAAGGGAGGAGGCTGAAGTCGGTTTGGGGGGAGGAGAGTTCCTGAAATTTCTAGCCTATCTTCTTCCTCTTCCTATTCTCTATTCTTGGTCTTTCTCTCTCCTGTTCCATGGATTGCTCAAGGATTCTTTGAAGGGGAAATGGGTATATGGCTGTGAATAGTTTGAAAGTGGTAAGTTTTCTCCTTTTTGTTCCTTCTTTTCTCTTTTTTTTTTTTACATAATTTTGGATGAAAATTCAGTGGCATGGGTTATTTTTGTGTGAGATTTATGGTGATTTGGTTGAGAATTTACTAAAGAAAGATCATAGAAGGGTTAAAGGGAAGAAGAAGGAGACTTGATCCAGGTTTGAGAAATTTCTATTTTGATTGTGTCTGAGTTTGTGCAAGTTCAAGTGTTTATGTTTTAATTGAGTTAAATTTGATGTTAGGATACAAAATGATTTGTTTAAAACAAATTTGATGATAATTTACATGCAAAGGGGTTATTTGTTATTAATTGGTAATGAATTTAAGCTAAGTTTAGTGATTTGGATTGAGAAATGAAAGTTAGTTTGATTATTGTAATTTGGGTAATTATATGTAAATGAAGTTATTATTGATGAATTGATTTATTAGGTTGTGAAAATTGGTGTTAATGTTTTGATTTCGGGTTAAAGGGTGTTTCTACTCTGTTAACCGAGCAAATTTACAGGGCCACATGGTGGTCAAATAGTCCTGACCATCGTGTGAGCATATTCCGGGCAGAAATTATGGGAGATATAATGTCCACACAGTAGCTAGAGAATCCTAACCGTCGCGTGAACGCGTCCAGACTTGAAAAATTTGGTTTTTGGTGATCCACATGGTGGTTAGGGCATTTCTGCCCACCGTATGGTGTCCCTCACAGTGGACAGGATTTTTCTGATCATCGTGTAAAATGCTTATGTTTGATCGGTGTTTAATTTTTTGATCGCTCACACGATGGTCAAGATTTTGTGACAACCGTGTGACCCCTGTTTTTCAGAATTTGGTTATGGATTTTGCCATTGAATAAACTCTGAAATTTACCAAATTAATTATGATAATTATTTACCTGTATTAAAAGATATTTGTTTAGATTTTGCACTATTAAATATAAGTTACATGAATATTTGAATATATATGTATGTATATGTAAATATGTTAAGATATTTTTTAAATGTAAATGACTTTAGACGTATATCTGGACGTGTGCAACGCACACCAAACCCGCTTATGTTTCCCGAATGGCTCGTTTTTAGGGCCTGAGAGGGTTCGCATCTAGATCTTGGATAACATGAGATATTGTGAAATCCCCACCCAATAAAACATTGAAGAAGTTTATCTAATCCATGAACCCTTTAGGCACCTTTGAGATATTTTGGAGTCGCCATCCAATTTTCAAGAAATTGGGAAATTTCATCTAACGTCGAGGTCTAAACTAGAGAGTAGTTCAGAACTTTACTTTTATTAATGTCTTTTTTAATTATAAATGAGTTTTTAATTATTAAATTTTCATCTCTCATCCCACACGGTCATACATTTAAAATAAAGAAAAATTTCCAAACTACTCTCTAGTTTAGACCTTGACGTTAGATAAAATTTCCCAATTTCTTGAAAATTGGATGGCGACTCCAAAATATCTCAAAGGGTAAAATGTGATAAAACGGTAAAATGTGATAAATTAAATAAAATAGAAAACAAATTACAAAAATAAAATTGGGATAAAAAATAAAATCCCCCAAAATAGAAAATTAAAATAAACAAAATTAATTAACTAAATAACATTAATAAATCGGGACATTTATTTAGAATAGGAACAATGGTTTCTTCATGTTCACTTAAAAAATCGAAAAATTATTTTTGGATGTTATTGAGAAAATCAGGATAAGTGATCCCATTTTGAGAAAATTAACTCTTGTTTTAAAAATGAATTTTTATTGGCTAAAATTAGGATATTGATCTCATTTTATTAGAAAAAATTCTAATTTATTATTAAAAATATTTTTGTGACTTTCTTTTTAATATGCATAAAATAAACAAATTTATTGCAAATTACATGACAAAGAAAATAAAAGGCAAAATAAAAGAAAAATAATAAAAATATTAAAGCAATAAAACTAAATTTCTTGGATCCCCTTCTTCGAGTGCAAGGGTGCCTCAAAATTGAATTTGATGAATGAAGGAAAATGGTTAATTTACTTGTCTTGATTCGCAAAAATAAGATTAGAAAAATGAAAATTTAAACTTTTATTTAGAAAGAAAATTGAAAAAAATATTGTTTAAATAAAAAATATGTAAAAAATTTTAGATCTAAAGAACAAAGAATTGTTTTTTTTTTTGTCTCAAGAAAATTTGCTTAAAAAAATGGAAGAAAATTTCGAAAAACAAAAAATTATTTTTTTGTCTCAATAATTATTTTTTATTAAGAAAAATCAACTTGAAACTGTAGATACTGGGTCCTGAGTCAGCTTAGATCGAAGTTACCCAATGATGACAATTGCTTTCATAGGCAAAAAGGTTAAAAGTGATGATTTCCTTGAAAATTTGCATTTTAGAGTGAAAAATTAAAAACTATTTTAAAAATTAATTTTGAAAAATGAGGGCTTAAAATTATAGTATTTTTAGTCAATTTAAACTTTAAAATAAAAAAAAATCGGATCGCGAGTGTCGGGCGCGACGGCGCGCAGGCGCCCAGTGCACTGGGCGAGAAGGGGCGACGCTGCTGCTGCGCGTCGCTAAAAGTGTGCGCGCAGCATTGCGTGCGGTTTTCGTGCATCCGCGCAACGTCACTGCATGCGACGCACGTCTCTTTAGAGCGACGGGCGTCCCTTCCCCCTGGCGTCGCTAAAGGGTATGAATCAGCACGTTTTCCGATTTTTTTCACCATTTTTTCGATTTTTTTCACCCCAAATCAAGGTTTTTTAGTCCAAATAAAATTCTAAAATATTCTTTTTCATAATTAATTAATTAGCTTGATTTTATCCCCAAAAATAAAGGAATTTGGGTTAAAATAGAATTGTTTTCCCTAATAAAATTAGGGCAACACTTTTATTACATCCTATATATTCTTTGTGATGGGAAAAACCTAGGGGAGCCTCCATAATTCTTTTCATCAGATTTTTCAAGGGTTTCCTCTCTTTTTCTTTGATTTTTCTTCCAAAAATTTCAGATTTTTTCTTTGAATTAACAAAGATTAATGGAGATTGAAAATTGATTTTCATTTTTTGATTATTCCAAATTAATTTTTTTGTTTTCTCCATAAACATAAGAGATTAATTTTCACTTTTAAAATTCAATTTTGTTTTTCATTTGTTTTTCCATTAAATTTTTTCAACGTTTTTTTTTGGTTTGATCAATAAAAATAATTTCTTTGAGCAAAGACATTAATTATTTGTTCTCAAAGAGTTTTTTTTTTTTTTTTAGTTTTTTTAAGCCTATTTTTCTTGGAATAAAATTCCAACGTTTTCATCGTATTGAACTCTAATATAGCAAATCAGCAAATCATCTTTTACCTTCATCAAATCCGACTCTGAGGGTAAATATTATAGGCTCAATTTCTATTTTATTTTTTTATTTATATTTAATTTATTCATGTATAATTTATTGTTTTGATTGATTTATTTGTTGTTTTCATTTATTCACTTATTGAATTGAATATATATTTGTTCTATTTAATTGTTTATATACGATCATATTTTTATTCATGTGAATTTTGACTTATTTTTATTCTTAACATGTAAATAATTTATTTCACTTTGATCACTTATTATTTTCAGCATGTAAATAATTAATTAATTTGCTTTTGTTAATCATTTTTGCCATATAAATGGTTTATGTTAATTATGAACACATCAATTAATCATGTCATTGTTTTAGTTATTATCATCATTCTCTTATTTACTAGTCTTTATCATTCTTTTTGTCATTTGTTACATGTTATCTTTTTTGTTTATTCTATTATTTGTTTACTTTAATTATTATTATTGTCATATTCATATTTTCATACATTAATTTTATCAACATGTCATATTTTGTTTTATTCACATCATTTAATTAATTTGTCATTTATAATTGCATTTTTTCCATTTATTTTGGTTTGTTAACATTTTAATTCAATCATCATTCTTTTCATGTCATCTTATTTTATTTTAATTTGTCATTCATTATTTGGTATATTTTATTGATTTAATTATTTTTAATTACTAACATTATTTTGTTTATGTTTTGTTTTTATGTTAAAACTCATTTTTTTGTTTGGGCATTTTTGCGAGCACATGGGGGGAATCCAGAAGGCTCGTTTGGTTTATTTATTTATTTTATTTGTTTATAATATTTACTTGTTTGTTTTCATATTTACTATTGCCATGTATATTTTTGTATAAAATCGTTTATTTTAGGGCCGCTAGAAAGAAAATCACAAATGTTTTTTTTATTAATTGAATTGGTATTTTTCCTAAATAAAAATAGGACCAATGTCTCAATTTTCCCATCCAAAATCATCACATCAAAATTGTTTCATAATAATATGTATACGAGGACCAATGTCCTCACCATTAATAAATATCCCGTTTTATGCATGTTTTGTATTTTATTTACAATGAGAGTTGTATTCCGCTCCTAGTTTTATTGTAGTTTTTTTTCATATGCTTTATTTTACTTATGCTTTCATTTACCGTTTTTCTTGAATGAATAACTTGCGCTTTAATTAATTACATGCGTATGAGAAAAAAGGATGAAAATTTAAATTCAAAACTGAATTATAAGATAACCAAGGTATGAACAAATGAGAAGTCCCGAACCATCTCTGGTCTTTGGGCTCAACGAGGCGAGAGCACCATTCCGATGTTTCATTGGAATGGGATCTCCAAGACACCTCTTGTGTCCCACCAAAAGACTTAATTTACAATCCTAGGCTCCATAGGGTTAGAGGGTCATTCCCAATGTTCTATTGGGGTGATCACCTCCAAGACCCCTTTGGCTTGCCCAAAATGGATATATGTACCTCTTAGGCTCACTGAGGCGAGATGAACTTTCCCAATGTTTTATTGGATGGCGACTCCAAGAAACCTCATTGTTGCCCAAAATAGACGCACTTATAAATACCTTACAAGTTTTCATGAACCTCTCCCGATCGCCCTAAGAGCGGGCCTTCGGAGCGTCCTACGGGGTTCGGCGCGCATCACAGTGGCGACTCCACTGGGGACAATACTCGAGACTTCATTTCGAAATACCTTGGTTAAAATTTATACTTGAGTTTTAATTTAAAATTTTTATCCCTTTTCAAAATTGCATATCATATCATTAGAGCCTTAGAACTATGCTAGTTTGGTCCCTTTATTAGCCCCTGTGCGTTCCCGAAGCACAACCCTATGTTCACTCAATGTAGGGAAGTGTTAAGGGTAATCACCAGCCCAAGCCTCGTACCATCAAGGTATATCAAATGGTGACCCAATCGGTCGTTACACTCGTGATGAGCTAGACCCGTTGGCAGGGACCATGCTTGGGTAGCCCTAAAGTATCATCACCCATGACCAAAGCTCATGTAATGGCAATAGCTACTTCCCCTAGGTGACATGTACCTTAATACAATGCTTGCTATGTGGGCCCTTATATATTGAACAAATTCAACCAAATTAAATGGGCTTTTATCAAAGGCTTTCATACCCCGATGGGCCCATTTTAATTTAGTTGAAATGTTTAAATACATAAAGGCCAAAATCCATATGTATGCGCATTAGATAAGAGATGATATGCTGCCGGCTTTCCACCAAGCACCATACGTGTCCATTGGGTTCCCCGCTAACCCATGGATCAAGCCCACCTAGGAAAGAGACAACATTACCTCGTGTGTGGGAGTAATAAGGTTGGAAGGATCTACTTGCTTGCATGTGATTGTAAATATTGCATAGCACACTATCATGCATTGTATATGTCATTCATGCATCATTCTAACAATTTAAATTTTTTAGCCATCATAGATTCATCTAAGTGGACTAGAGGTTTCGACGGTCGGCCAGTAAGGATAAATCTGCTCTTTGAGTTGCCAGAATTTGTGTCTAACTGGGATTTTGAGTCATCCTCATCAATCAGTGAATTCTCTGTAGAACCACCAATGGCAGAAGAAATCGGAGCACTGACCACTCAAGTCCTAGCTAGGAGGCTAGAGGACTTCGAACGAAGAGTACTAGACATGATGGGTGCCATGGCTGAAAGGATTGCCCATCCTCCTGCTCCACCAACACCTGCTGCCCCACAGCCACCTGCTGCTCTACAGCCACAGGCAGCCCCTCCTCGGGGACAAGCCGAACCACCTGCTAGTAGGGAGGCTCCCTTCGTTGGAGTTACTGCTCGCCAACCCAACAATGATCACAGAGCTGCCACACCCATCGAGCCAAGAGGGGAAAGGATTCATAACCCCAATGATGACTTTGTGATGGAGGAAGAAGATGAAGGGCCAATAGTCCATCATGCTGTGAGGCCTAGGGCGCTCAGAGGAGAAGATGAAGCCTTAAGAGGGATAAGCCAACAGATCGAAGCCATCACTCGAATGCTGTCAGCTGGTAAGAGGATCAACCCTGAAGACAGAGACCTAGGGGACGAAGAACTGCTGCCCCAAAGATTCAAGATGCCCGAGCTGCCGAAATTTGATGGCACCTCTGACCCATCCACCCACGTTAAGCAGTACACCTTGGTCATGAAGGGCACAGGGTTGAGTAAAAAGCAGAAGGTGGAATATTTCTGCCTTAGTCTGGTGGGCCCGGCAGTTGATTGGTACCACCGGTAGGATAGGAGGTCCAAGGAGGACTGGGACCTTTTGATTGAAGAATTCATGAAGTAGTACGACTGCAGCACCAGGATGGAGGTCACCCTAAAAGACCTTGAGCTCTTACAGCAAAGGACCAATGAGTCATTCCATGAGTACCTCACCAGATAGAGGAACAGAGTCATGGAGATGAAGAGGAAGCCTGACACTGTAGACCAGATCAGGCTGTTTATCAGAAACTCATGCCCTTACTTGAGGGACTTACTCAGTTTTAAAGGGCTCAAGGACTGGGAGTCGCATAAGGATATCGCTATAGAGGCTGAGGCAGCTTACCTGGCACAGAAAGCAAGCTATAATAACTTTGCTGGGAAAAGCTATGGGAACCAGTCTGGGCTTAGACTGGGAGGTGCTGGGAGCAGCAACAGCAAAATGGTAAGGCAACAGAAGTTTCAGCTACTGGAGTGGGGAAAGGTCAAAGGTACTTTTTAAATTTGGGGCGCCCCTTATCCTGGGTGTTAAAGAGACTGATAAAAGAAGGAAAGCTGCAGCCCCTGCCTCCTAAGCCATCCAAAACCTAAGGACAATCAGGTCATAGAGATGATGAGTATTGTGCTTTCCATTAGCACACGGGGCATATGACAGACCGTTGCGCGAGGCTAAGGCATGAAATTCAGGACTTGATCGATAGCAAGCAGATCACTGATCCTGAACAGAGGAAAAGTAAGAAGAAGTCCGCCTGTAATTGCATGATTGGTTCCAGCTTGCCTGAAGAGTATGTACTGCAAGATTTGTTCGGTAGTGAATACGATGCTACCACTCGCCCTAAGGCAAATGGAGGAGAGATCTTCGTGACAATGATAGACTCTTGGTCCACCGACGAGAATGGAGAAGAAAGTGAAGAAGGAAAGAAGGAGGGCCGGGCTTTAGAAACGGTTAATACCTCGCAGCAGATTGAAGAGACTTATGCCTAAATTGCCCAAAAGATGAATAAAAGGTTCAAAGAACTCGAAAAGAGGCTGTTGGCCATGATTCAAGAGAGAATGGACGCCATGGCACTAGTTCTTCAAGCTCAAGTTATGGCGACTACCCTAGGCCGAGTAGGGTCGGCCACTGTGGAGAGAACCTATACAGCAGCAACTGCAGCTCCCCCTTTTACTCTTCAAAATAGAGGCAAGGAGCCATTTGATTCACCAGTTGGCCAAGGGAATAGCTAGAGGCCTACTATAGGATTTGGTACTGAGCCTAAAGAGGGCGAGGATCTAGTGAGGGCGTGTGATTTGCAGAAGGAAAACCTGGATATCCGCAATGATAGTAACAGTAAGGCAAAGAGGATGGAAGTGCTGAACACAAAAGGAGGCCAAAGACACTTTTCTAATTTTTTTCGACCTCTATCCTGCGTGTTGGAGAGACTAATGAAAGAAGGCAAGTTGCAACCTTTGCCACCTAGATCGGCTATGAGTCAAGGGCAGCCAGGGCACAGAGAGGACCATTACTGCGCCTACCACCAGCATATTGGCCACTTAACAGATTACTGTCGGACATTAAGGAATAAGATCCAAGACCTCATTGACACCAATCAGATCACGAATCCTAAGAAGAGGGAGAAGAAGAAGAAGGTAAGCCACAATGCAGTCCTTCCGCTGTGAATATGCTCCACTAGTGGGAATGGTGAAAGAGATGTTTTTCATGCTTGATCCTTTTGTTTCTAGAACTTTTTATGTTGCAATTTTCAATTTGTAATAAAGAGAACAATTTTTGCTTATTTGTATGATATTTTTATTGATTTCATTTAACATGATCACACTGCATTTACTTTGATATTAATTCAAATAATATGACTGCAGTTAATCTCGGAACTTTGGGGAACCCAAAGAAAATCTTGATAGCATCTGATATAACTCCTGTAGAGAGGGAAATTCAGAAAAAAAAAATAATAAAGAAAAACTAGTTGCAATTAGGGGATTGGATGGAAACTCACTAAGAGCACTAGAACCTTTCTGATTACCCGTCAAAGCGATCCCTGGATAAGACGGAACCCAGAAAATGATTTAGGCAACATTTTCTTTGTATAGCTCTCTAAATGACTATTTCCTACCCTTATTCTGCAATCGCTTGCTAGCCCATTAAGCTTTATGGAGGTAGGCTAAATGCGTGCCAATTTTGTTGTTACACATGCTAAAACTATCCCCTCGCCTAAAATGATTTTTTTTGCCTCCCCTTAGAAGAGTGGCCGCTCTAGAAAGGATGGATGTACGTTTTAACAATTTTTTGGGTTATCAAAAATTGCCTTAGTAAGGATGAGTTTACACTTTGGGAAGAGGGTTTCAGTCATGCGCCAAAGACATGAGCTCAAAAAAAAAAGTAAAAAAAAAAAAATAAAATAAAATAGAGCTCAAAATAGTAACCACTTGTCGAGTTTCGATGATTACCTTTTAATTGTCAACCTGATCTTAATGAGCTAAAACGTTACCGAGCCCAAATTCAAGAATACCCTTGTATGTGAAATTGTGCTGAGAATGGTTCATCCATCAGTCGAGTCAATGTTGCGGCCATATCTTCTCTAGCGACCTGATCTTCCTTTGACAACTATCTACCTAAGCCTAACTGTAGACGCCGGGTCCCGAGTAGCCTTGATCAGGATTACCCGATGATGAAATTTAGCTATGCCGGCTTATAGGCAAAAAGATTGAAGTTCAGAAGTGAATTTCCTTGTCATTTTTCTAAAAAATGAGCAAAAAAGTGTATTTTAAAAAATATCTTAAAAATATTTTTAAAATTATTTTGGAGAAGAAAAGTGTGTTTTAGATTGGTGGTATTTTATATAAAACAAAATGAATGAAAAATGATGAAAAAATGAAAAAATGAGGAGAAATGTTCGCTGTTGTACGTGCGCAGAGCGCGCACTCCGTGCGAGCGATGCCCCTGTGTCGTGCGCGGAACGCACGCACTCCGCGCGGAAACGCGCGGAGTGATGCCGATTTCGGTGATTTTTGCCCCATTTTTGCCCCATTTCGCCCATTTTCGATCCCCACTCATTTTTAACGGTTTTTGGACAGTTTTGGGTGGTTTCTAGGTGGTTTTTGAGTGTTAAAAATGGAGAAAAATTTCAAAAAGGGGGGAGGACCGATGAGAAACATTTTAGAGAGAAAAAACTGAATTTTTGAGCTTTTGAGTTGAGAGAAAAAAATCAATCTTACACACTTGTTTCCAAGGGTGAATTTTCAAGTTTCCAAGTTATTTTTCAAGCATTTTTCACAAGGAAAAGACAAGGAATTCAATACTTCTACCTTCAATTCTTCAAGATTAAATTTGAGGGTAATTATTCATGGCTTAACTCCTTAATTCTCTTGTTTATTTTAATTTCTTTTGTTTCCAATTAACTTTTAAACATGTAAATTCTCTTAGTCCCCATATTCTTCTTATTATTTTATCTTCAATTGTTCATATAACAAGTAAACTCTTTTAAATTCTATTATCTTTTTCATGTCAAATTGTTTTTTACACATATCAGTATTTTAATTTTTACTCATAGTTGTTATTATAATTATTTATTTGATATGTTGAGCATGGTTAATATTTTTTATTCTTATGCATGTTAAATTGCATCATAATTATTTTATGCATGTTATAGTATCTTATGCATGTTATATTTTCATTATACATATTATCTTTTATGTCATATTATTTCTTTGGGTTAATTTCTAACATGAATTTCATTTTTATTTTTGGTTGCAAATTGTTATTTTATTCTTATTTGAGCATCCATGCACGTGAAGGAGGAGATGCGGGGTTCGGTATATTCTTTATACATTTTAATTCTCATTTTGTTTATATTTTTAATTTCCTTGTATATATTCATTAAGTAAAATGTTTTTTTTTATGCACACCCAAATAAAAATCACAAAAATATTTCTACTAAATTAAACTTGAATTTTTCATAATAAATGGGACCAATGTCCTAGTTTTCATCCCAAATAAGTCACCACATCCAAAATGTTTTCTTTAAATACACGCGGGGACCAAAGTCCTCATAGTTAATAAATTCTCCGGTTTTATGTATGTTTGCACTTTTTTAAATGGGAGTTGTATTCCGCTCCTAGTATTATTGTAATTTACTTTTAATATTTTACTGCTTTCGATGTGAATATTTGTGCCTTTTAATTAAAATTGCATCGTGTGGAGAGAGAGCAAACTAATAAACTCAAAGCCAAATTGTAAAATTAATCAAGGTAGAAATAGATGAGAGGTCCCGAACCCATCTCTGGTCTTTGGGCTCAAAGAGGCGAGAAGTCTATCCAATCACTCATTGGAGTAAGACTTCCAAGACCCTTCTTATGCTCTAAGACTTAAACAAATCCTAGGCTCCAAGGGAGAGAGGTTCATCCTCAAAGACCCTTTGGCTTGCCCAAAATGGATAAAAGCGTTGTCTTTGGGTTCAAAGAAGCGAGAGGTCTATCCGATCATTCATTGGAATAAGACCTCCAAGACCCTTCTTATGCTCTAAGGCTTAACAAATCCTAGGCTCCGAGGGAGAGAGGTTCTTACTCCAAGACCCCTTTGGCTTTCCCAAAATGGATAAAAGCGCTGTCTTAGGCTCTCCGAGGCGAGAGAAACTTTCCCAATGTTTTATTGGGTGGCGACTCCATGAAACCTCCTTGTTGCCAAAAATAGACGCACTTGTAATTCGTTGCAAGTTGTCAACGGACCTCAAATGCCCGATCGCCCTCGAGCGGGCGGTCAAAGGGCCGGCCGCGGGTCCGGCGCGCGTCACAGTAACATTACAACCAAAATAAGACCTCTTGATTCTTTGTTCAGTCTTATCCAATTAGCGGAGATGACCTTCTAATAAGGTTTGGTACATAAGAAGAGGCATATGGTGTTTCTTGAGCTTAAAGCGAGGAGCCAGGAGTGCATTCATGCAATCGAGTTAAGTCTCATCCCCAAAGTTGCATCTAGAATTCGCGTTCAAAGAAAAAAAATTAAGAGATGAGAGAAAACATTCAATCATGAAACCTGAGGGCTGATTGATAACAAGAGTTGGATGCTTTCAAGATCTATCCTGAGATTAGCTAGGGTCTTGTATTCCTTGAGATTAATGTCAAACAATGATTATATTTAATGAAATCAAATTGAAACACATGCATTTATGCAATGATTTATTGATGTAATCATAGCAGCTCACCTTATGTGGTCAAAGTCATCTACTGCAAATGCTTCAGCCAACTCATCCTGCTATCAAATGTGAAGAATCAAGCTCATACAACCATGTCCTAAGATTCTTGCCAACAACTTCAGCAATCCTTCAAAAAAAAAGCCGTTAGAGTGAAAACCGTAACTGCCGCTCTAAGCAAAAATTAGGCAAAAGGATAGGGTGAAAACTTGGAAACAGGCAGTCTATCCTTAAAAACAAAAAGCCGTTGGATTGGGTTGGGTCCACTCCAGGCAAAAATAAGGCACAGGGTTATGTGAAAATCCGCAAAGGACGCATTTGCCGCTAAGAAAAGCTAGTGTGAAAATCCACAAGGGACGCACTACCTTCAAATAATGAGTACAGGTATCAGATGAGAATCTTAAAATCCCAGAAGGGCATGAAATTCAAAAGCAGATTAAAAGGCATCGATCCTGTTGTAAATTGCAGCTAGCACGGCTATCATCTCCAAGTCCACATAGATGAATCCTCATACTGCATTTCTGCATGACTCATGCATTTCACTTGCATGCTCACTATTTTTCCTGCATATTTTAGTTTCCCTATTTTACAGAGAGAGAGATTTGATGCGGACATCGACAGAAACCGAGTCCAAACAACTAACCAAAGACCTCTTAGGGGGCAACCGGCCAAAACAACATCAATCCAAGCATCAACAGAAGACCTTTGAGGAGGCAAATTCAGAAGCCCTCTGAGGAGGCAAATCTCGAAGACCTTTGAGGAGGCAAATTCAGAAGACCTTTGAGGAGGCAAATTTCAAAGACCTTTGAGGAGGCAAATCCAGAAGACCTCTGAGGAGGCAAATTCAAAAGCCCTCTCAGGAGGCAAATCTAGAAGACCTTTGAGGAGGCAAATTTCAAAGACGTTTGAGGAGTCAAATCCAGACGACCTTTAAGGAGGCAAATTCAGAAGCCCTCTAAGGAGGCAAATCTCGAAGACCTTTGAGGAGGCAAATTCATAAGACCTTTGAGGAGGCAAATTTCAAAGACCTTTGAGGAGGCAAATCCAGAAGACCTTTGAGGAGGCAAATTCAGAAGCCCGAGGAGGCAAATCTCGAAGATCTTTGAGGAGGCAAATTCAGAAGACCTTTGAGGAGGCAAATTCAAAAGCCCTCTGAGGGGCAAATCTCGAAGATCTTTGAGGAGGCAAAATTCAGAAGACCTTTGAGGAGGCAAATTTCAAAGACCTTTGAGGAGGCAAATTCTAAAGATCTTTGAGGAGGCAAATCTCGAAGTCCTTTGAGGAGGCAAAACCCGAAACCCTCTGAGGAGGTTAGACACCAAAATCTCATAGTCCTCTGAAGGGGGGGGGGGGGGGGGGGCAAAATTTCTAAGTCCTATCAAGGGGAACCATTTCAACAGACGATAACACGCCTGCAATAAGGCTACTACCACCACCACAGATTGTCAGCGCCGGAAAGGTAAGAGCTGCCTCAGGTATGTGTCTCTTTCCTTTTTTTTCTTTGAGTTTAGGCTCACCTAGACACTAGTGTACTATATTCCCCTAAACTGGGGGCAACTGTAGAACCAGGTCCTGAGTCAGCCTAAATCGAAGTTACCCAATGATGACAATTGCTTTCATAGGCAAAAAGGTTAAAAGTGATGATTTCCTTGAAAATTTGCATTTTAGAATGAAAAATTAAAAAATATAAAAAATATTTTAAAAATTAATTTTAAAAAATGGAGGCTTAAAATTATAGTATTTTTAGTCAATTTAAACTTTAAAATAATAATAAAAAAAAGATCGCGAGTGTCGGCGCGCAGGCGCCCAGTGCGCTGGGCGCGAAGGGGTGACGCTTGTGCGTCGCTAAAAGTGCGCGGGCAGCATTGCGTGCTGGAGCGCGCGGTTTCCGTGCATCCGCACAGCGTCGTTGCATGCGACGCCCGTCTCTCTATAGCGACGGGCGTCCCTTCCCCCTGGCGTCGCTAAAGGGTCTGAATCAGCCCTTTTCCGATTTTTTCACCATTTTTCCGATTTTTTTCACCCCAAATCAAGGTTTTTTTAGTCCAAATAAAATTCTAAAATATTCTTTTTGATAATTAATTAATTAGCTTGATTTTATCCCCAAAAATAAAGGAATTTGGGTGAAAATAGAATTGTTTTCCCTAATAAAATTAGGGCAACACTTTTATTACATCCTTTATATTCTTTATAATGGGAAAAACCTAGGGGGAGCCTCCATAATTCTTTTCATCAGATTTTTCAAGGGTTCCCTCTCTTCTTCTTTGATTTTTCTTCCAAAAATTTTAGATTTCTTCTTTGAATTAACAAAGGATTAATGGAGATTGAAAATTGATTTTCAATTCTTGATTATTCCAAATTAATTTCTTTGTTTTCTCCATAAACATAAGAGATTAATTTTCACTTTCAAAATTCAATTTTGTTTTTCATTTGTTTTTCCATTAAATTTTTTCAAGGTTTTTTTGTTTGATGAATAAAAATAATTTATTTGAGCAAAGAAATTAATTCTTTGTTCTCCAAGAGTTTTTTTTTTTAGTTTTTTTAAGCCTATTTTTCTTGGAATAAAATTCCAACGTTTTCATCGTATTGAACTCTAATATAGCAAATAATCAAACAAAGGAAATCAAATAATCTTTTACCTTCATCGAATCCGACTCTGAGGGTAAATATTCTAGCCTCAATTTTTATTTTATTTTTTTATTTATATTTAATTTATTCATGTATAATTTATTGTTTTGATTGATTTATTTGTTATTTTCATTTATTTACTTATTGAATTGAATTTATATTTATTCTATTTAATTGTTTATATATGATCATATTTTTATTCATGTGAATTTTGACTTATTTTGATTCTTAACATGTAAATAATTTATTTCACTTTGATCACTTATTATTTTCAGCATGTAAATAATTAATTAATTTGCTTTTGTTAATCATTTTTGCTATATAAATGGTTTATGTTAATTATGAACACATCAATTAATTATGTCATTCTTTTAGTTATTTTCATCATTCTCTTATTTACTAATCTTTATCATTCTTTTTGTCATTTGTTAAATGTTATATTTTTTGTTTATTCTATTATTTGTTTACTTTCATTATTATTATTGTCATATTCATATTTTCAAACATTAATTTTATCAACATGTCATATTTTGTTTTATTCACATCATTTAATTAATTTGTCATTTATAATTGCATTTTTTCCATTTATTTTGGTTTGTTAACATTTTAATTCAATCAACATTCTTTTCATGTCATCTTATTTTATTTTAATTTGTCATTCATTATTTGGCATATTTTATTGATTTAATTATTTTTAATTACTAACATTATTTTGTTTTTGTTTTGTTTTTATGTCAAAACTCATTTTTTTGCTTGGGCATTTTTGCGAGCACACAGGGGGAATCCATAAGGCTCGTTTGTTTTATTTATTTATTTTATTTGTTTAAAATATTTACTTGTTTGTCTTCATATTTACTTTTGCCATGTATATTTTTGTATAAAATCGTTTAGTTTAGGGCCGCTAGAAAGAAAATCACAAATGTTTTTTTTATTAATTGAATTGGTATTTTTCCTAAATAAAAATTGGACCAATGTCTCAATTTCCCATCCAAAATCATCACATCAAAATTGTTTCATAATAATATGCATACGAGGACCAATGTCCTCACCATTAATAAATATCCCGTTTTATGCATGTTTTGTAATTTATTTACAATGAGAGTTGTATTCCGCTCCTAGTTTTATTATAGTTTATTTTCATATGCTTTATTTTACTTATGCTTTCATTTACCGTTTTTCTTGAATGAATAACTTGCGCTTTAATTAATTACATGCGTATGAGAAAAAAGGATGAAAATTTAAATTCAAAACTGAATTATAAAATAACCAAGGTATGAATAAATGAGAAGTCACGAACTATCTCTGGTTTTTGGGCTCAACGAGGCGAGAGGACCGTTCCGATGTTTTATTGGAATGGGATCTCTAAGACACCTCTTGTGTCCCACCAAAAGACTTAATTTACAATCCTAGGCTCCATAGGGTTAGAGGGTCATTTCCAATGTTCTATTGGGGTGATCACCTCCAAGACCCCTTTGGCTTGCCCAAAATGGATATATGCGCCGTCTTAGGGCCACTAAGGCGAGATGAACTTTCCCAATGTTTTATTGGGTGGTGACTCCAAGAAACCTCCTTGTTGCCCAAAATAGACGCACTTGTAAATACCTTACAAGTTTTCATGAACCTCTCCCGATCGCCCTAAAACGGGCCTTCTGGGCGTCCTACGGGGTTCGGCGTGCGTCACAGAAACCTTAAAAAAATTCTCTTAAAGAAGAAGAAGAAAAAAATATTTGCCTAAAAATTATCCCTTGAAGAAGAAAGGAAAAGAAAGAAATTTTTACTTAAAAAAATCTCTTTATTTTCTCTTAAGTTGTCCTATTTATATCATTAAAAAAGGAAAACCTAGTTAATTAAGGAAAGAATCCTTAATTAAATCAAAATATTCATTTTTAAGTTTAAAATCCAAAATTATCTCTATCAAATCCTATAAAAGTAGCCTTAAAATCCTTTTTAAAAGTTAAAAAACCTGATTTTTGGGGGAAAAACAGAAAAAAAGGTGCAGATAACGAGGGGCGAGCACGCCGCCCCTCACCCCCTGCTCGGCCCTTGCCCCTTTGAGGGGCGGGTAGGCCACCCCTCGCCCTTGAAGGGGCAGGCAGGGGCAGACCACCCCTCGCCACTTGAGGGCTGGCCTCGCTTCCCTACTCACCCCTTAAAATTTCTTTTTTTCAAATACAAATTGACAAGGAAATATCACTTCCAACTTTCTTGCCTGTGAACATGCGCTAATTTCATCACTAGGTAACCCTGTTCTGTGCTGTCTCGGGATCCTGTGTCTACAATTATCTCCAGTTTTGGGGAAGTTAGTGCATGGGTGCCTCGGTGAACCAAAACTAAAAGAAAAAAGAAAGGAGGGCGTACTTAAGGCTGCCACCTTCCGGTTGTGCTCTTGATGTCATGACGGATCTTTGATTAACACTCGCTTACTGACGTGCGAAGCCACTCTCTTGGTGATCGGTTGGCTCCATCTTGCTGGCATTTTAAATTTTCGTTATTTTGATGTTGGATAGATCCCCCCTGAAGAGCTGGTTGCCCCCTGGAGAATAGTTTTGTGATTCGAATTGTAAGTATCATCCTCTTTGATTGCACCGAGCCATTTCTAGACTTTTAAAGTGCGGTCATTTTTGAATCCTGCCGAGTCGTTATCCAGACTAGGAAGTGATTATTATCCTCTTGGATTGCACCGATTCATTTCTAGACTTACGAAGTGCGGATAACATTCTCCTAGATTGCACCGAGTCATTTTTAGACTTACGAAGTGCGAAAAATAACATCTTGGATTGCATCGAGTTATTTCTATACTTACAAAGTGTAGGTATCATCCTCTTGGATTGCACCGAGTCATTTTTAGTCTTACAAATTGCAGGTATCATCCTCTTGGATTTCATCGAGTCATTTCTAGACTTACAAAGTGAGGGTATCATCCTCTTAGATTGCACCGAGTCATTTCTAGACTTTCAAAGTGCAAATATAATCCTCCTGGATTGCACCGAGTCATTTTTAGACCGACGAAGTGCAAAAAACATCTTATTGGATTGTATGGAGTCATTTTTAGACTTACAAAGTACGAAAAACATCCTCCTGGATTGCATCGAGTTATTTCTTAACTTACAAAGTGCGGATAACATCCTTTTGGAGCTCATCGAGTCATTTTTAGACTTATGAAGTGCGGATAACATCCTTCTAGATTGCACCAAGTCATTTCTAAAGACTATCATCGATGTGGATTATCATTAATGCCACTGAGTCATTTTGCAAACTTTACATTGATTGAGTTAATAAAGAGCCATTCAGTGCCGCCTTCTTGTTGAAAAGACTTGTATGCCTCTTAAGAGGGATTTGTGCTCGTAGGGAGACTTTGAAAATTTATGCTCACTGAGAGGCTTATATGCTAATTGAGAGACTTAGATGCTCATTAAGAGACTTAAAATTTGAGCCTCCTGATTGCCCTTGGCATGGTGTGCATGAAAAAGCTTGCTCTTTTAGATGTTCTCTTTGGCGTGAATCCGTGGGATTCCTTTTTCGTTGGGATTTCATCTTAATCTGATTGTTCAGCATGGATGAGCACCTATGTTGAGCTGAAGTTGTCCTTTGGCCCACTTTTGCGTGTGAGGTTTATTTAAACATTTCCTGCAAAGTTATGTGCACAAAAACATATATAAGAAATTATGTGTGCATGTGTGAAATATATACGCAAGGCTATTTACACGAAACATGCGCGAAGGATTATGTGCTAGTAGCTCTTTGTGCAAATTATACGCATGTGATGTATGTGCGATGCTATGTGTGCGAAACATGTGTAAAGACTTATATGCATCTTATGTATGCAGAAACTATGTACACAAAATATGTTCCTTATGTGCATGATATATATGCATGGAATATAAACACTAGATAAGTGGCAAACTTGCATATGCAAGATATGTGCAAAGGATCATGCATGTGAATGCATGTGGGGCACCATGTATTGTACATGTGCGATGCACGTGAGATGCAAAGAGTTATGCAAATATGCAAAAGATTGTACATGCATGATGCACGTGAGATATTGCAAAAGATCGTACATGCGTGATACACATGAGATATTGTATGCAAATGTTTGCAAAAGACGTATGCATGCAAAAATGGATAGGCCATATCCTAGGTGGTTAAGGAATTCATTGAGAGTACGACTTGGCTGCCCATACTGTCTGATACCTTTAAGCATTTAGAAGTGTCATCTTGGCTTAGAAATTCTGACCCATAATCTTTTCAGAAAGAACCGTTCGGTGTGTATTTTTTCCCCCTAGTCAATGAGCATGCACCTTTCGCTATGAGCTGTACAACATTTTGCCCCCAGGATTCTGATTCTATCCGGCATTGTGCACTATTTGGCTAAAAGGACGTTATTTGGATCGCCTTATCACTTCGAGTATTGGACGTCATTTATTGAAGGTAGTGTGTCCCTTGTGAATTTTTACAGTAGCTTTTTTTTGTGGGAAATGCGTTCCTTTACAGATTTTCACGTAACCCTGTGCCTAACTTTTGCCTGGAATGGACCTTTTATTCATTTTATTTTGTTTTTGTAAGGCAGAGTGCCTGTTTTTAGGTTTTCACCTTGTCCTTTGGATTAATTTTTGCTTAAAGAGCCAATTGTAGTTTTTATCTCTAACGACCTTTTTTTTTTCTTTTTTTTGGAAGAGTAGGATTTGTCACATGAAGTGTCGTTATCACTGCCTTGAGACTTGCTCCAACATATGTCACTATGCATGCTACAGGTTTCTCTTGACCATTCAATCGTATGTTTATACCTAACTTATGCATGCGTTCCTATTTATATGCACTACATACCAACAACAATAATCATGACTAGACATGTAATGTAAAAAAATAGGTTTTATTCAATTTCAGGGAGTAATACCTTGGGCGCATTTGACTCCTGTTATCAATCAACCCTCTCAGGTTTTCTTGATTGAATATTTTCTCTTAGCCCCTAATTTTTGCCTAGGGTGCCTTTTCTAGGTATTCGTCTTAGCAGCATGCCTAATTTTAGTAAGGTCGCCTATTTTTGGTTTTTAACCCGTGGGGTATTTATTCTCTTCTTTTTTTTTTATTTCTTTTTTTGTTGTCTTTTCCATGAAACCTTCTTCATTCTATTGGCATTGCTTAATTTCTTGAATCCTTCATAATTGCTTTAGCTAGGACAGTTGCCTTCTCCGACAGTGGCTTTTTAGCACAAAAGGCTTAATCTTAACCTTTGTGGAAACTAACTGAGTCAATGAGCTCTCCTTTTAGAACTTGACTGTGAAAGCTTGCATTTTGCTTTTTTCGATTTTGGCCACTCAATTTCTGAGGTAGCTTTTTATGGTTGAGATTGGGTTATAAGTTGGTGTTAGATGGTTTAGGTCAAAATTGTGAGTTTTCTTTTCTTTTTCCCTTTTCTTTTCCTTTTTCTTTTTCTTCTCTCTTTTTTTTTTCTTTTCTTTTTTTTGTCTTTTCATGAAGACCCAAAGTCTCATTCGTCTTGAATTTGATAGTCCAGTTTCTGAGGCAATGGGCTTGGCTTCATTTGGTTGCATTTTATGCGTCCTAGATGTTAAGGAGGCAAGGGAATGGCTTTTGAAATTTCGATTGCTGTTGGGTTGAAAATTGAAGCCGATTGTCCTAGCAATGCCCATGTAAATTTTCAGCATGTCATTCTAGGTCCAGGCAAAGTCTTTTTCTTTTCTTTTCTCTCTCAAAATTTATCTCACTTCGGGAGTTTGGTTGGATGCAGCCAAGATGATTTTTCCTTGAGATTGAATTAAAAAAATATTTATTGAACCAATGCCTTGATCATGATTATTATCATGCATGATGCGATAAGATATAACAACGCATACATAAGAAAACCCATGCTATTAAAATAACTAGAGAAACAAGTAACATAGCATAGTTCAAAAACACACTTCATATCATAAAATGAATGGAATTGTAACAACTCTAATTCTTTCCTTCTTCCTTTGGGCCCGACATCAATTTTTGAAAGCGGTCTCTTAGAGGATGACAGTAGTCTATTCAATGCCCTGTGTACTAGTGATATGCATAATACCAATTTATTCTGTGTCTAGGCTGCCCTTAACATAGGGTAAGCCCCATTGACAATGGTTATAACTTCCCTTCTTTGATGAGAAAGTGAAGTGCAAAGACAATGGCTTTCCTGAGATGGTGAAGTGGTGCCGAGTTGATCCTGTGGCTGAGATTTATGTTGTCCCAGCATTGTCCCCATTACCACTGCTGATTCTTTCATTCTTGCTAAAGGCTAGGTTTTCAGATTTAGCCATTTTCTCTAGATACCCGGCATCAGCTTCGATGGTTATATCTTTAAGGGACTCCCAATCTTTGAGTCCCTTCATCGTTAGCTCTTCCCTCAAATACGTGCTAGCATTCCTGATAAATAACCTGATCTGATAAGGGGTATCAGGTTTTTTATTCATTTCCATGACCCGATTCCTCCACCTAGTAAGGTACTCATGGAAAGATTCTCCCGACTTCTATTAAAGCAGCTTTAGGTCTTTTAGGGTGACCTCCATCCTTGTACTGCAATCATATTGCTTAAGGAATACCTCCGTCAGCAGCTCCCAATCCTTTTTGGACCTTCTATCCAATCCATGGTACCAATTGACTGCAGGCCCTATTAAACTCAGACAGAAATATTCTATCTTCTACTTTTTGGTCAGAGTCGCACCCTTCATCACTAACGAGTACTGTTTTACATGTGCTGTCGGGTCTGAGGTACCATCAAACTTAGGAATGTCAAACATCTTGAAGCTTTGGGGGATTAGATCTTGACCATCCAGCTCTTTGTCCTCAAGACTCATGCCTCTTCCCACTGCCAGTAAGGGGGTCATAGCTTCGAACCTCTCCTCAATTTTCCTTAAGATGATCTCCTCTATCTTGGGGGCCTTGCCTCTTATCATGACTGGCTCCCCTTTCTCTTCCTCTCGTAAGTTATCTTTAGGTTTATGAGCTCCTCTTCGCTCTACTGGTGCTTCCACTCTGGGCTCAATTACTGGTGGATCTACTATTGGGGAGCCTTCTTTAATTGGTTCTTATTCATCTTACTCCCCAACAGGAGCAGTATGTGGCTGTCCAACTAGCGATGCTACAATATCAATAAGGTTCGCCATCATTTCGATCATTCGAGCCTCAAACTCTTCTATCCTTTTACCCACTTCTTTAGCAATCAGTGCACAGGTTGCATCAGATTATCTTGGTAAATTGGCCATTTCTAAAAATTGTTCTGAATGCTTGTTAATTGTACTTGATTTTGATTCTGGTTGCTCAATCAAAACCCTTTGATAAGGCAGCTGTCAGAACCCCAAAACCGACTAGGCAAATGGTATACGATGGTTGAAAAATTAAGGAGTTAGAATGATGCATGAGTGACATGCAGTGCATGATCGTGCTATGTAAATGGTCTCCAATGACTGAAAGATAAAGAGATTACAATGATGCATGTGATGCATGGAAAGATTTATGCATAGGATGATATGTACATGTGAAAAATAATATGTACAGAAAAGGATGTATACACTGAGACGCGCGCCGAACTAGAAAGGCCCTTTCTGGAGCTCGCTTTTAGGGCTCGAGGGATTGGAACGCGTCTTTTGATCTTGGGCATCATGAGAAATTTTGGGCACCTCCTTCCAATAGAACACTGGAAGGATCGTCTAATCTCATGACACCTTTAGGCACCTTTAAGGTATTTTGGAGTCGCCACCTCATTTACAAGAAATTGGGAAAGGTCATCTAACCTCTACTGTCTAAACCAGAGAAGGTGTTCGGAACTTCACTCTTATTTATGCCTTGGTTAATTATAAGTAAGTTTCTAGATTATAGAATTTCACCTCTCTTCTCACGCGATTAATACAATTTATTAAAGCACATTACAATCATAGAGAAAGCGATAAAAGAAAGCAGTAAAGAAAAGCAGTAAATAAAACAATAAATAAAGCGGTAAATACGCCAAGCACACAATTACAAAATAAAAATTGGGACAGAATACAATCCCAAATGGAAAGAAAAAATAAATAAAATTGCCCCAAAAATAATTAATTACAAGGGCCCACAAGATATATAGACATAAATTTAAACAATCAAATAAAATCAATCAAAAGAAATAACATACATAAATCGGGATATTCGTTTGGTTTGGGAACATTGGTTCCCTCATGCTTACTTAAAGGGGGATTTTAGAGTTATTTTGATTATTGGATTGAAAAACCGGGATGAGTGATTCCATTTTTAGAAAACTTAACTCTTCGTTTTAGTCCGCGATATTTTTGCATTCCTTGGCTAAAATCTAGGACATTAGTCCCAATTTATTAATAAAAATCCCAATTTGGTTGTACAAAATATTTTTGTGATTTTTTATTTGACATGCGTATAAAATAAACTATTTTACTTATAAAACAAATACAATCACATAAATAGAGATAGGGAAGCTCTCACCCAAATGATGTAAACTCCTTCATTTGGTCACGAAAAATGCTCAAACAAATAAGCACGGCATTTTTAGCCCCAATAAAAAAACAACAATAAAAAATATTAGCAATAATTCCAAAATCAATTAAAGATAAAAATAAAGGAAATCTAATATAAAATTAATACACCAATAGAATATAAAATAAGTTAAATTAAACACATTAATTTAATATACGAACATCATACATAAAAAAAAGATAATTAAAAATCATGCAAAGTATGGTAATTATAATAATAATAACTAAATCATGAAATAACACAACGCGAAGTATAATGACAATAAAGAAAATAATAATAACAATAACAACACTAATAACAACAACAACAACAATAACAACAACAATAATAATCATAGTAATAATAATAATAATAATAATAATAATAATGATGATGATAATGATGATGATGATAATAACAATATTAATAATGATAACATCAATAATAACAATAACAATAATAATGATAATAATAACAATAAACAAATAACAATAATAATAATAATAATAATAATAATAATAATAATAATAATAATAATAATAATAATAATAATGAACTAATAAAATTAAATGAACAAACAAGAGAAAGGCAAATAGTCATTTAATGGAAACTCAACAATAAATCTGACTTTTTTTCACACCCAAAATCAAATATATTTATCTATTTCCTTACCAAAAACAAAACAAAGATTGAAAACTCATGCTAAAAAATAAATCTCGAACAAAAAAACACATATTCATCAATACAAAAACAAAATAAATAAATAAATAAACTAACATAAATAAAACGAAATGAGATAGAAAAAATGGATCCAAAAATCTTTACCCTCAGAATTAGGTAATATAGAAGCAAGATGTCTCAATCTATTCTCCTTATCAAGATTCAAGAATAAACTCAAAAATATTTAAGAAAATCTTAAGTTTTTGTCGCAAATAACTCAAGAACACCAAAAATTAAAAGTGATTTTTTTTGTATTTGTTGTTTAATTTGATGAGAAAATCCAAGCTAAGAAAATTAAATTTTCCTTTCTCAAGTTTCCAAACTCAATAAATATATTTTTTTAGATTTAAGAAAAATTAAAATAAAATTCAAAGAAGAAAATTTTTAAATCTAAGAAAATAAATGAAAAAAATCCAAGAAGAAAACTTTTGATCTAAGAACCAAAAGAAAGAAATTTCAAGAAGAAAATTTTTGATCTCTCAAGAAAATAACTTTTTTTTTAAGAAATTTTTTTTCTCTAAAAAAATTCTCTTAGGAAAAATCAATATTCCTTTCTTTTTCTTAGAAAAATCCCTCAGCAAAAAATCAATCCCCTTCCCTAAATGTCAATCCTTCCTGTTTATTTTCTTCAAACTCATTTTTTCAATCCAAAAAAACAAAAGTCTTCCTCTACCTTTTTTATTTTTTCAAAGAAAATCTTCCTAATTCAACAAAAAAAAAAAAATTTCAAAACAAAATCTAAAATTCAGAATTTAACATTCATTTTTTTTGACTTTGTCACCCACACAATTTTGCTAAAATTCATCCATTTTTCAAGGAAAAAATCCCCCATTTTGTTCCCAAACCTCCCTTTTTTTATTTTTATTGATATTTTTTTATTATTATATTTTAATAAAAAAAATAAAATTTGAAGAAAATTTGCAAAAGTTAGAATTATTGGCTCATTTTTGACTAAAATCCCGGCAAAAATCATTTTTTACCTAAAATATGTCAAAAAATCGAATTTTGGGCGAAATTGGCGAGATTGGGCGAGGCGACCCGTGCGCCGCGCGCCGCGAAATTTTTTTTTTTAATTTTTTTTTTCAGAAAATAAAAATAAAAATAAAAAATTTAAACAAAGTTAAAAAATAAAGATACAAATAAAAAATTAAAAATAAAAAATAAAAATAAAAATAAACATTTTAAAAGTATTTTGAGACATATAAAAGAATTTGACAAGGAGATGATCAATTCCTACTTTCTTGCTTATGAATCCGTCTTTATTTTCATTATTGGGTTATTCTGATCTTAGACCGCCTTGGGACCTGGCGTCTATAGTTGCCCCCAATTTTGGGGAAACTAGCACGCAGGTGCCTAGATGAGCAAAAATTCAGAAAAAAGTAAAGAAGCGCGTACCTGAGGCGGCCGTCTTTCTAGACTTGATGATGTTGTTGGGGGTTGTCGACATGTTATCGGCGTGTTATCCTTTATTGAAGTGGTTGTGTCATGATCGTGCTAACCTTCTATAGAGTGGTAGTGTCGTTATCGTGCCAACCCTTCTGAAGTGGTAATGCCGTGATCGTGCTAACCTTCTATAGAATGGTAGTGCCGCCATCGTGCTAACCCTTCTGAGATTTGAAGTGGTAGTGCCGTGATCGTGCTAACTCTTCTGAAGTGATAGTGCCGTAGTCGTGCTAACCTTCCGTGGAATGGTAGTGCCGCTATCGTGCTAACCCTTCTGAGATTTGAAGTGGTGGTGCCGTGGTCGTGCTAACCCTCCATAGAGTGGTAGTGCCGTCATCGTGCTAACCCTTCTGAAGTGGTAGTGTCGTGGTCGTGCTAACCTTCCATAGAATGGTAGTGCCGCCATCATGCTAACCCTTCTGAGATTTGAAGTGGTAGTGCCGTGATCATACTAACCCTCCGTAGAGTGGTAGTGCCATCATCGTGCTAACCCTTCTGAAGCGGTAGTGTCGTGGTCGTGCTAACCTTCCATAGAATGGTAGTGCTGCCATCGTGTTAACCTTTCTGAGATTTGATGTGGTAGTGTTGTGATCGTGCTAAACCGTAGAGTGGTAGTGCCGTCATCGCCCTAACCCTTCTAAAGTGGTAGTGCCGTGGTCGTGCTAACGTTCTGTAGAATGGTAGTGCCGCCATCGTGCACCCTTCCGAGATTTGAAGTGGTAGTATTATGATCGTGCTAACCCTCCGTAGAGTGGTAGTGTCGTCATCGTGCTAACCCTTCTAAAGTGGTAATGTTGCAGTCCTGCTAACCTTCCATTGAATGGTAGTGCCGCCATCGTGCTAACCCTTCTAAGATTTGAAGTGGTAGTGTCGTGATCGTACAAACCCACCGTAGAGTGGTAGTGCCATCATCGTGCTAACCCTTCTGAAGTGGTGCCCCCTGAGAGGTCTTTGGTTGATTGTTTGGATTGGTATTTTGATTGATGTCGTCACTCGCCTTTTGTCGGTGTCTGCATTGAATCTCCATTTCTGCAAAACTTGGAAAGCCAAATATATATGAAAATTGGTGAGCATGCATGTGAAATGTATGTGTCATGCAACAATGCAGGACAAGAGTTCATCAAAGTGGATTTGGAGGCGACAGCCGGCTTTGTCGCTATTTGCAGTAGGATCGATGGCCTTTGGAATTGGTTTTGAATTTCATGCCTTTGGGGTTGTGAGGTTCTCATCTGAAACCAGTAGTCATTCTTTCAAGGTAGTGCGTCCCTTGTGGATTTTTACACTAGCTTTTCTTGGAGAAAAATGCGTCCTTTTCGGATTTTCATATAACTCCGTGCCTTATTTTTTTGCCTGGAATGGACCCAACCCAATCTAGTGGCTTTTACTCATTTCATTTTTTTGTAGGATAGACTGCCTGTCTCTAGGTTTTCACCCCGCCCTTTGGCCTATCTTTTGCTTAGAGAGCCAGTAATGGTTTTCAACTCTAACGGCCTTTTTTTTATGCGGATTGTGAGAGAGTCTGAAGCTGCTAGTGGAGATCTTTCAACGGCGACTTGAGTGTACTTACATCCTAGATCGTGGTTGCATGAGCTTGAGTCTCTTCACAAAGGTACTGTGGGGTTGGTTTCACAGTTGATAATATGATGAATCAGTCAAAGCATCTGGATAGTTAGAACAGTAGAGGGGAGATAGTAACAATGTGCTGGTTTTATGCCGAAACTAGACAACTTTGGGTATACAAAATGAACTGCTCTAGTCACATCAATATCATCGCATAAATGCATATATTTCAATTTGATTTCACGACACATGATCATCATCTGACGTCAACTCTAGAAATACGAGATCTCATCTAATTTTGGGATAAATCCTAAAAGCATCAAACTCCTGTTATCAATAAGCTCTCTCGGGTTTTCATAATTGAAGATTTTCTCTCAGCCCTCCTTTTTCTCTATCTCTTTTTTTTAGCCTTTGCCATGAACTCTCCTTCGGTCCATTAGTGTTGATTGAATTTGCTTTCATCTTCATTAGCTAGGGAGACTGCTCCTTCTGATGGCGGTTCTCTTTAGCATCAAAGTTTTGTTCTTGGCCCTTGTGCAAACTGGTTGAAGTAGTGAGTTTCTTCGCTTGAATCTTGGCCGTGAAAGTCTATATCTTCCTTTTGTTGGCTTTGGTGGCTCAATTTCTGAAGTAACTTTTACTTGTTGAGATCGAGTTATACGTTGGCCTCAAACAGTTTAGGACAAAACTATGGTTTAGGACAGGACTATGGTTTATTTTTTTGAAAGGTAATGAGCAGTCCTCCTAAGTTTGGTTATAAGGGCCCCTGCTTTACTTATCTTAGTCCCAGATGGTTAAAGGTCAATCTTGATTGGCTTTGGGGTAAATATCTTAAATGGTTGGGAGCAAAGGACTCCTAAGGGCTTGGTTCTAATGAGCTATATATTTCTTGTGAAGGCCCAAAGTTTCATCTGTCTAACTTTTGATGTAGCCCTTTCATGATCGGAGTTTTATTTTGCTTGGCTGTACTGTGTGTATCCTGGATGTTGAGGAGGCAAAGGAACGGCTTTTGAAACTTTACTCATCGTCATGTTGGCACATTGAAGCAGCATTGTCCCAACAATGTCCTTGTCAATTTTTAACATATCATTCCAGGTCCAGGCAAAGGCTTTTTCATTTTTTTTTACATTATCTCTCAGAATTTTCCTTTCTTCAGAAGTCATATCAGATGCTATCAAGATTTTCTTTGGGTTTTCCAAAGTTCCGAGATTAAATACAGTCGTATTAGTTAAATTAATATCAAAGTGAATATATCATGATAATGTGAAATGAAATCATTAGAAACACCATACAAATAAGCAAAAATCATTCATCACATTAAAATAACCAACATTGTCATAAGAAGTTCTTGAAATAAAGATAACAAAACATCTAAAAAGAACAAACATTAACTTCTTCTCCACTCTCACTAGTGGATTATCAATCTACTACCGCCACGCGGATCCCTTCTTCAATCATCTCCTAACAGGTGATAGCGATGTATTCATCTTCTTACAGCTCTTGCAAAACATTCCACTTGGGTAGACCAGACCCGATCATGTATATCGTGGGGGGACTGCATTATAGCTTGCCTTCTTCTTCTTCTTCTTCTTCTTCTTCTCTCTCTTCTCAGGATCCATGATCTATTTGGAGTTAATAAGATCTTGGATCTTGTTCCTTAAGGTCCGGTAATAATTTGTTAGGTGCCTAGTGTGCTGATGGTAGGCGCAGTACTGATCACCTCTATGCCCTAGCTGTCCCTGATTCATAGCTGGCCTGGATGGCAATGGTTGCAGCTTGTCCTCCTTCATTAACCTCTCAACTACCTAGGAAAGAGAGCGGCCAAAATTAGAAAAGTGCCTCTGGCCTTGTCCCACTTCGGTAGCTAAAACCTCGGCCGTCTTACCATTTCTACCATTACTGCTTCCAGCACTACCTGATCTGTACCTTGACTGGTTCCCAATATTCTTCCCAGCGAAGTTATTTTGGCTTGTTTTCTTTGCTAGGTAAGACCGTTCAGCCTCTACAATAATATCTTTAAGTGACTCCCAATCTCTGAGCCACTTAAAGATGAGCAAGTCCCTCAAGTAAGGGCAGGAGTTCCTGATAAATAACCTGATCTGGTCAGCAGTGTCAGGCTTCCATTTCATCTCCATAACCCTATTCCTCTATCTAGTGAGGTATTCATGGAATGACTTGTTACTCCTTTGCTGTAAGAGCTCGATGTCTTTTAAGGTGACCTCTATTCTGGTGCTGCAGTCATATTGCCTCATAAATTCTTCAGTCAAAAGGTCCCAATCCTCCTTGGACCTTCCGTCTAACTCGTGATACCAGTCTACTGCCGGACCCACCAGACTGAGGCAAAAATATTCTACCTTCTATTTCTTGCTCAACCCTATACCCTTCATCACCAGGGTATATTGCTTGACGTGTGCACATGGGTCCGAAGTACCATTGAACTTCGGTAGCTTAGGCATCTTAAACCTTTGGGATAGCAGCTCTTTATCCCCCAGATCTCTATCTTCAAGGTTGACCCCCTTCCCAGCTGATAACATACGGGTGATCGTCTCAATTTGCTATCTCATCCCTCTTATTGCCTCATCTTCTACCCTGGGTGCTCTGGCCCTCACAACTTGAGGTGCTATTACCTCTTCATCTTCCTCCTTCATCATGAAATCCTCATTGGGATTAGGGATCCTTTCCCTTCTTGTCTCAATAGGCATAGCAGCTCTATGCTCATTGACAGGTTGATGGGCAGCATTATTAATGAGGGAAGTTTCCCTTCCAGCAGGTGGTTCGACTTGCCCCCGAGGAGGGACGGCTGGTGGTTGTGGACCGAAAGGTGGCTGTGGAGCAATAGGTGCTTGTGGAGTAGGGGGATGAGCAATCCTGTCAGCCATGGAACCCATCATATCTAACGTCCTCTCTTCAAAGTTCTCTAGTCTCCTAGCAAGGTCTTGAGTGGTCAAAGCTCCAGTCTGTTCTGCCATCGATGATTCTAGAGATGATTCACTGATCGACGAGAGTGACTCAAATTCTAAGTCAGACACTAATTTTGGCAACTCAAAGAGCAGATTTGTCCTTACTAGCTGACCGTCGGAATCTCTAGTCCACTTAGATGAATCTATAATGGCTGAAAGATTTAAATTGTTAGAATGATGCATGAATGACATATACAATGCATGATTATGTGTTATGCAACATTTACAACTACATAAAAGCAAGTAGATCCTTCCAACCTTATTACTCCCACATATGAGGTAATACGGTCTCTTTCCTAGGTGGGATTGATCCATGGGTTAACAAGGGAACCCAATGGATGCGTATAGTGCACGGTAAAAAGCCGGCAGCATAACATCTCCTATCTAATGCACCTACGTATGAATTTTTGGGCTTTATGTATTTAAATATTTCAATCATATTAAGATGGTCTCATCGAGGCATGAAAGCCTTTGATAAAAGACCATTTAATTTGGTTGATTTTGTTCAATATATAATGGCCCACATAGCAAGCACAGTATTACGGTACATTTCACTTAGGAGAATTACCTATTACCATCACATGAGCTTCAGTCAAGGGTGATGATACTTTAGGGCTACCCAAGCATGGTCCCTTTCCAATGGGCCTAGCTCATCACGAGCATAACGACCTATCGGGTCTCCATTTAATATACCATGATGGTACGAGGCTTAGGCTGGTAATTATCCTTAACACTTCCCTACATTGAGTGAACATAGGGTCGTGCTTCGGGAACGCACCGGGGTAAGAATAGGGACCAAACTAGCATAGTTCTAAGGATCTAATGAAATGCAATGCAATTTCGAAAAGAGATAGAATTTTAGGTTTTAAAAACTCAATTATTTTTGAACCAAGGTACTTTCAGAGCAAAGTCACAAAGTCCCTAGTGGAGTCGCCATTGAGACATGCACCGAACCGGAAAGGCCCTTTCTGGAGCCCGCTCTTAGGGTTCGAGGGATTGGTTTGCGTCTTTTGATCTTGGGCATCATGAGACATTTTGGACACCTCCTTCCAATAGAACATTGGAAGGATCATCTAGCCTCATGACACCTTTAGGCAGCTTTGAGGTATTTTGGAGTCGCCACCATATTTACAAGAAATTGGGAAAGGTCATCTAACCTCTATGGTCCAAACCAGATAAGGCGTTCGGAACTTCACTCTTACTTATGGCTTGGATAATTATAAGTGAGTTTCTAGATTATAGAATTCCACCTCTCTCCTCACGCGATTAATGCAATTTATTAAAGCGCATTACAATCATAGAGAAAGCAATAAGAGAAAGCGATAGAGAAAGCTGTAAAAAAAAGCAGTAAATAAAATGATAAATAAAGCGGTAAACACACCAAGCCGATAATTACAAAATAGAAATTGGGACATAATATAATCCCAATGGAAAGAAAAGCTAAACAAAATTGCCCCAAAATTAATTAATTACAATGGCCCACAAGATATATAGACATAAATTTAAATGATCAAACAAAATCAATCAAAAGAAATAACATACATAAATCGGGATATTCGTTTGGTTTGGGAACATTGGTTCCCTCATACTTACTTAAAGGGGGATCTAAGAGTTATTTTGATTGTTGGATTGAAAAATCGGGATGAGTGATCCCATTTTTAGAAGACTTAACTCTTCGTTTTAGTCCGCGATATTTTTGCATTCCTTGGCTAAAATATAGGACATTGGTCCCAATTTATTAATAAAAGTCCCAATTGGTTGTACAAAATATTTTTGTGATTTTTTATTTGACAGCATATAAAATAAACTATTTTACTTACAAAACAAATACAATCACATAAATAGAGATAGGGAAGGTCTCACCCAAGTGATGTAAACTCTTACGTGTCGCGACCTCTTTGTTTGGTCATGAAAAATGGTCAAACAAAAAAGCATGATATTTTTAGCCCGAATAAAAAAATAACAATAAAAAATATTAGCAATAATTCAAAAATCAATTAAATATAAACATAAAGGAAATCTAGTATAAAATTAATACACCAATAGAATATAAAATAAGTTAAATTAAACACATTAATTTAATATACGAACATCACACATAAAAAAATGATAATTAAAAATCATGCAAAGTATGGTAATAATAATAATAATAATAAAATCATGAAATAACACCATGGAAAGTATAATGACAAAAAAGAAAATTATAATAACAATAACAATACTAATAACAACAACAACAACAACAAAAAAAAAAAATAATAATAATAATAACAATAATAATAATAATAATAATAATAATAATAATAATAATAGTAATAATTATAATAATGACGATAATAACAATATTAATAATGATAACATCAATAATTGATAGAGTTTGGGTACGCCCATAACTCTAATTTAAATAAAGGTCCAATTCAGATAGAATTAAGTAATTTAATCTGATTAAAATTAACAAATCCTATCTCAGAAAGAGTCTGAGTTAAACTAGAGTTAGGTCTCTAGCTTTTAATGTCTCTATAAATAGATGGGAGATCTCAGAATTTGGTAACGAGAAAACGTATACGCCGTAAGGCTGCTCGTTCGCACTCACGCTTGTTTTTATCTTAATCGATCTTTTAGGGGCTTTTAGATTGTGGAATAGCTGCTATTATCCCGCATGTGGGTAAAAGCCAGGCTAGTGGACGCTTCCGCAATGAGTTTCTCTGCTACAAGAGGTAGGTACCATTATTTAATGTTACCTCCAATTAAATAATATTTGTTATAATTTCTAAATCCATCATTGGTATCAGAGCCATTGTTTTTACGTCCTGGCATGTGGCTAAATAGATCTAAAATTTTATGTGTAAAATTATTAGATCTGGGATGCAATGAACACAATAAAAATTTAATTTTTGTCTGAAAAATTTATATGTGTATATATTTTGGCTCAATTTCATGTATGTGTGCACCAAAACCCGAGGGAACGAACATGAGTGTTCAAAATGGCTAACTCGAAGTCAAAATTTTTAATTTTTAACCTCACCATTGGATTCACAGACCCTGAAAACCCCCCACCGACCGTAACCGGAGCGTCAGAATCCGTCGAGAAGGCGACGCGTGGACAACACGTGCCACCACATGCATGGCGCATGCACGTGGGCAGTGGCTCACATGCGCTGCTCCACGTGTCAGCAGTGATGCGTCATGCTGACACGTGGCCCAATGTCTGATCACCACGTGGAAGGTAGAGGCCATGCCACGTGGCATACGGTGGGGTGGACACGTGGACAAACTAGAGGGTGACATATGGCCCAATAGACATGAGCCACGTGACAGACCGCGGTCATGCCACGTGGCTCTGACGTGGCACGTAGCCCAATTAGCGGTCGACACGTAGAGGACTGAGGTCTACCACGTATCCGTGCTGACGTGTCACGTGTGACATGTCAACCAATGAGATACTGCCATGTGGCAGTGACTGTAACCACGTGGGCACCAGGTGGACCAATAGCATTCAGACACATAGCATGGCTAGATTTGGACATGTGGCTCTATATGGTGTTGCCACGTGGTAGATCCGAGGGAGGGTGCGCGTGTGGTAGGTGAAGGCACGTGAGCACGTCTTCCTCCCCTTCATCGGCGCATGCGGCGTGCTTCGGCCTCCAAATCAGCTCCGTTTTTTCTCGAAAATTTCTTTCAAATTATTTCTGAATTTTTGGTCTATTTTTCAAAATTTTTTGATGACCACAAAATATATTTGTTTCTTTTATGTTAAAATAAATATTTGAATAATTATGAAAAATGTGTTTTCTATTTTTTAAAATATTTTGAAAAATTTTTTATGTATTATTTGTCCTTATTTGTTGATTGAAATGTATTTCAATCATAAGTATTTATACATGAGTGTATTAACCATTTAAATTTCCTATAATATGTTACAGAGGTGTTAAGTAAGGACACTTGTTCTTCCTTAAATTATGCACAGGTTGCTTTGAGAAATGCAAAAGTGCAATCAATAAGGAACGTGAGAATGTTAAGGAAGATTTGAGCTGATAATATTGACGTAATAATACATCATAAAGTAAATGTATGAGAACAAATGTAAGATTGCATTTAATTGGTGGTCTGAGTATGGAAATAAAATTTTGGTCAGAGTTGCCAAAAAGGCAAGTGTTGAGAAGCAACATTAAAAATTTGTGATGGTGTTGATAAATGGACGGAGCGTGCATTGTCCATGGCTTCATCAATTGACTTATAAGTCGCTTGATGAATTGATAAAATCGGTCAAAGATATAATCCTAATAACTAAAAATATTTTATGAAATCTGGACTTCAATAATAGTTGACATAAGTGTCAATTTGAGTTGGCGTTTGCTGTTATTAAAATAGGATTTATGTTTCCTATTGTTATTTGACATGAGTGTCTTATTTTTGGGATTATTGGATTTTATTTATTGGTTAAATAAATGTGTTTATTTATTATGATGACATTTAATTTTATGATAAATGTGTTTATCTTAATTGTTAATTGCCTTGCAATATTTTATAGATAAAATGATTGCATGTTTATTAAGTAGAGGCTTAATAAAATCCCCTCATAAGTTTGAGAATTTAATAATCCAATAATTCAAATTTATTATGTATGAAATTTTAACCTGTAAGGTCGGACATTAGGACTTAGAGGGTAATTGGATACTATAAGTAACTTTTTTGAATTTGAGCCTAATAGAAAATTTTACTAGGTTATTATTTCAGGTGCATAATAAATTGCATGTGTTGCCTTATATCCCTTAAATATGTGCAATATTGTTCCATTTGAGATCAGAGGATCTTAATGGATGATGCTTCCAAGTCAATTGTCACCCTTAGTAAAGATATGAAGCTAAATGGTGATAATTATGAAATCTGGAATACAAAGATCCAGTATGTGCTTGAAGAGCAAGAGGCTCTTAAATCCTCAAGTTCGGTTATGACTGAACTTGAGGATGGCACTATAGCCCAGCATAGGCGGGACCGAGATGCCAATGTCGTATCACATCACTAAGCAATTCCGCAAGTATCAAAATGCAATAGATCTATGGATCGCTTTACAGGAGAAGTTCAGAGATATGACTCTGAATAAGCTCCGATCATTGATGATCAAATTTGATACATATCAGAAAAAGTCTGATTATTCGATGCGAAAATAACTAAGAGAGATGGAAAAGATTAAGTAAGCTTAGTGAACTTAGTCAGAAGTTTACTGACCAAACTGTTATCAAATCCTTATCCAAGAGAGTTGGTAGCATATGAAGATGCAACTAACTCACATGGATAATCACAAAGACATTTGAGGATGTCGCTTGTCATCTAAAGCTTAAAAGGGACCGTCTGGCAATGATTAAGGTCAATGTCATAGTGCATATGGCACAATCCCGTTCTGGTAGAATGAGTTCTAACTAGAACAACAAAAGAAGCTTCAAAAGTAGGGATAAGGAAAAGGCTCGAGAGCCTGAAAACTAAAAGGAATAGAATCACAAAAGGTCTTAAGGCAACAATGAGGTAAACAATTCAAGAGTGAAACGTTTCAATTGCCTGAAAGGACACCACGCAAAGAGACTGCATTGTGCCTATAAAGATACATTATTTTGACTCAAGAGTGAGTAAAATTTATGTATCTAGTTCTGAATTTCATCATTTATTGGTGATAGATTTAGAACAATGGACTATGTAACAAGGGATAGAGATACCTTTGTTATGACATTTAGGTTCTGTTTGTACTTTATTGAAATTTATTTTCAATTTATATTTTAAGGATGACAGTATATGCTTATGCTTGAATGATTTCTATTATGGTTCTGGTTATGGATGTCGACCATGACTATTTTCCTTTAATTTATTATTTTCACATTGTTATGAGAATAATGTGAAATTATGGCATGCTACAATAAACCATATTGGAAAAAATCGAATGAGTCGATTAGTCAAAGAAGGTTTAGTAGGCGATTTAAATAAGGTTGAATTACCTACATAAAAGTATTGCCTAAAAGGAAAAACTAGTTAGAAAATCATTCGAATAAGGAACTAAAGCGAAATTTCCATTGCAGTTAGTCCATTCTGACGAATGTGGTCAAATGAATGTAAGGGTAAGGCATAGGGCCTACAATTTTATCACATTTATATATGACTATACTAGATATGGTCATGTGTAACACCCTATTTACCCCCTAGAAGTTGGAGCTATTTGTGTATGTGTGCATTATGTGTGTGAAGGCATGTGACAAGTGCATTTTGGGTAAATTACATGTTTTGGGGATTTTACTAGAGTGTGTGTACATATAGGTTATTAGGGTGTGCTATGTTAGGTTGTGATAGTGTGTGCATGTTCACATATTGGTAGGGTGTGCTTTAGTGAGGATAGCATTGTGTGTGTGTAGTACATGCTTGTTGGGTATGAATGGTAAATCTCCACCAATGAGGAAATGACATGTGGCTAGGTAAGGAAAAAGGGGTAATTAGAAGAAGAAAGACAAATAGGGAAAGAAGATTTTGTTTCCCTTTTCCCATTTCTCTCTTTTCTCTACCTCTCTTCTTCCTTTTCTCTCCATTTGAGTGCCCTAGCTTGGATCCAAGAGTGTGTTGGTGGGAATTGATCATCTCTTAACCCTCATTTGGTAAGTTTTGTTGCATTTATTCATCTTCTTCATCTCTTCTTCTTCTTTGTTGGTTTAGGGTTTAATCTAGGGTTTGTTATGTTTGTGTGATTTTGGGTGTTATGACTAGTTAAGCCTCTTTGCGATCCCAAGGGAAAGGAGAAGGCGAGTGGTAGTGGTACCAAGTGATTTGGAGCTAAGGAATTTCAGGTTTGGGAAATTTATTTGAAAGTGTGCATTTTGTGTTTTTGGTTTGTTGATTTATATTTCTGGAAATTTGGATGATGAACAAGGTTTATGTTGGCATGAAATTTATGGATATTGAACACTTAATGATATAAGCCTTGATTATGTTTTATTCGGTATAAATGTGCATTTGATTAAATTGATGGCTGTAAATTGCTGAGTTTGGGTTTGGAGGATTTAAGTATGTTTAATGTATGATTTCTCCAAGTTTATGGTTATAAAATGGTGGGTTTTAAGTTGATTTTGATGAGTATATGGTTTGATTTTGAAGTATGTTAAATTGGGTTTTGAGTTGTGTGAATTCTGGCATTTTTTCCTAGGTTTTGCTCGTTTTACACGGCTGTATGGGTTTCCATACAACCATGTAAACGCTCCCTGGATTGTTGGTTCATCGAGCTACATGGCGGTAAGGAATTCCATACCGCCGTGTAAGTGCTCCCTAGACACTTGAGGGAATGTCGTCCGACTCGTACAGTTCAGCGGAGAGGGCGCGCGGAGAGGAGAAGCACGACTCGTGCATGCACAGCACGACTTGTGCTGCCTGGGAGGAGATCTGTCGCAAGTCGTGTTATGGAACACGACTCGCGACAGATTATTTGGGAAGGGACACGAGTCATGTCCCTCATGCACAACTCGTGTTCCCCCGTTTTACACGGTTGTATGGGTAACCCATACCGCCGTGTAAAACGCTACTGCCTCCTATTTTTGGTAAAATGTTCTTTTGTGTCTTTTTCGATCCTTTTTCTTCTAGTTTGGGTTTTCAACCTTTATTTGTGTATTATTAATTAGCAAATGACATTATTTGACATTTCAATTTAGCCAATTGATATTTATGGTAAATTGTATCGCATGTTGCATGTTGAATATAATTGGATTATATATATCTTATTTTCTAGTGCTTGATATAAACAGTATTAGATATTTAAAGGTGATTTCTTTATGCATGACCTGCAAGAGGGCGCGCAGAGAGGAGAAGCACGACTCGTGCATGCACAGCACGACTTGTGCTGCCTGGGAGGAGATCCGTCGCAAGTCGTGTTATGGAACACGACTCGCGACAGATTATTTGGGAAGGGACACGAGTCATGTCCCTCATGCACAACTCGTGTTCTCCCGTTTTACACGGTTGTATGGGTAACCCATACCGCCGTGTAAAACGCTACTGCCTCCTATTTTTGGTAAAATGTTCTTTTGTGTCTTTTTCGATCCTTTTTCTTCTAGTTTGGGTTTTCAACCTTTATTTGTGTATTATTAATTAGCAAATGACATTATTTGACATTTCAATTTAGCCAATTGATATTTATGGTAAATTGTATCGCATGTTGCATGTTGAATATAATTGGATTATATATATCTTATTTTCTAGTGCTTGATATAAACAGTATTAGATATTTAAAGGTGATTTCTTTATGCATGACCTGCAAGAGTCAGTCTAGTGGATAGTTAGTCATGCATAAAAGAGTCCTTTAGCTGTAGCCTCTGTACTGTTCTGGACCCTAATCAGGTCCCCGTTTAGTTCCTCGCGAACTTTTACGTGTTCGGATCTTGTTTAAGATCCCTTTGTAAAATGTTTTGAAAAGAGAAAATATGATATTGTTTTACCGATTCGTACCCATAAGGTATTGCTACGGGTCGATTTGTATTCGTAAGGTACTGCTACGCATTTACTCGTTATCCACTACTATGAGTCAGCAGGTGTTATGATTTGTCTGATATGATTATAAGTATTTGAATTCGAATGACTCTAATTATGAGTATATGAGCTGTTGGCATTTGAATATGTTATTGAACCTTTGAATGGTTATGAATGGAATTCTATTATGATTATATCTTATAATATTCAGTATGCCATTATTGTATGTGATTTGCCTTAACGACCATTGTGAATGGCCGTCCATATATTATTATTTGTTTCCCCACTAAGCGTTATCGCTTAGTATGGTGTGTTCACCCGTGCAGGTGTGGAAGGCATTTTGATTTTGGGAGAGTCGCCGCCAGTCAAGCCAACACATAGCGATTAGTTTTAGGGCTTTATTTTTGTAGTATGATTCTTTTTTAATAGAACTCTCTACGTATTATTTTGTACAGCTTCCACCTTGTATATTTTGATTATGTTACTATTTTGTAATATCAGTTTTTATCAGAACATTATTGTAATGACTTTTGTTATATTAATGAATGATCATTCTGATGTTTCCAAAAGTTTTAATTTTTGCTAGATTTTAGTATGTAAAATGTGATTGAATGTATGTTTTTGTATTGATCTGTGTGGTGACACCCCTGCTCATACGGCATCGCATTACGATGCGGATGGGTTTGCTTATGTATGGGTAGGGGGTGTTACAGTTTTTGGTATCAGAGCTCCGATTTAGGCATTTTCTGGGTGTTGATGTGCATCTGTTTGTATATGTCTAGGACTGTGTGGGCTTATGCGGTTGTCCTCTTGTTTGTTTTAGATGGCTTCTAATTCGGGGCATGGATCACTTGAGGAGTCCGTCGAGAGTGTGAACCCTCAAGCAGTCGATCCTTCTGTGTCTATGTCGGCTCAACCTGCTAGGGTGCAACCTGAGGCTGCAGCTATGCCCTTTGAGGTTGTGTTGAAGATTTCATATGATATGGCTAAGGCCATTGAGAGTGTGACCGCTCCTAGAGTACCTACTGAGAATCTGAGGAAGGCCGATGCAGAAGACTTTTATGGGACCAGTTTGGATGAATCAGAATAAGCTGAGAAGTGGTTAGAGAAGGTAGAGCGAGCCTTGGATGAGATTCGGTATCCTCAGGAGATGTAACACCCCAAATCGGGCCTAGTCGGAATCGGCAAGCTAAGTCGGTTAAGTGAAGGGTATTTTGGTAATTTATGCATGAGTAATATGGATAATAAGGATTTAGTTGCTAAGACATTAATTAAATAAAGTAAGTAAAGGAATTATTATGGTGTGTTAGTAGTGTATGGTAGTAGGATGTTAATGGGCTAAGAGATTTCATTGAGTGATTTATGAGCATGGTGCCTTGGAGATATTTGCATAAAAGAAATAATTATCAAGTGGATTATGGGTATGGAACTAAGGATGTAGGATATTTCTATGAGAAGTGATTTAGTGTGTGTATGTGTATGGTGACTTGAATAGAGAAGTCAAAGTGAATCATGTGGACCTATAGGAAGTGGACAAGTGGAGTTGGGTAGGTGTGCATTTAGTGTGAAAAGAAGACTAAGTGTAAGGAGGAGGAAGTCCACGTTTTTGCCCTTTCATCTTCCCTATTCTCCATTTCTTTTCCTTTTATTCCCTTTCTTTGCTCAATCTCTTGGTTTTGAGTGAATTAGAAGTGATTTGGTGGGGCTTGGGAAGCATGATTGAAGAGGTAAGTGGTTAGGGTTTAGTTATTTATGCTTTGATCTTATTCTCCTTCTAGGTTTACTTTTGATGTGGGATCTAGGATATGGATTAAGAATTTTCTGGTTTTTGTTTGTGCAAGTGACTGATGATAAGAAGAAGCAAAGTAAAGGAAAAGAGAAGATTAAAGCTTGAAGAGAGAGCAGCTATTGTGCAACAAGAGGTTTGGGAGTTGATTCCTTTAATTGAGTTTTAATTTGTCTTTACCCTAAATTCTTTTTGAGTTATGAATACACATTTGTATATGATTTCCAGTAAATTGAGTGTTTTGATATGAGTCTTATGCATGTATTTGTTTGGGTAAATGTATTAATAATGCATGATGTGGCTTAAGTTGAAGGTGTGTGAGAATTGAAAGTGAAGTGTATGATTGGGTAAACTCTGTTTCGTTCTCATCTGACCCTTGTGCAATGTTTTTATCTTAAGTAGAGTTTTAGAATTCCAAAGTATATGATTCTTGAGCCATTAGAACCACTACTTCCATTCCTTTAAAAGTCTTAGAAATAGCCTTGGGCAAATTCTTGCTCTAAGACCCTCAATTTTGGATAACACCGTACTGTCTCTTTTTGTGTCGGGTTGTTTGACCAGTATAGGTTGTGGAATTCATATCTGGAGTTCTAGATGTCCAATTGACCTGAAACTTGTTCCTTTTGAAATATAAGACGTAGGGGAACATTTATTAAGAAGACCACTTTTCCTAAAAATGAGGTTTAGAGGTCGGTTGTTAAGGTAGCTGAGGCGAGCGCGACAAGGGTCGCGATAGAAAAACATATTTTGAGCCTTTTCTTCTCTATTTTTGAGTCCAGGGTTGACCCGGATCAATCCCGTACCTTTCCCATCAGTTATTATGCATGTTTAGGGTAATTAAATGGCTATATAAGTAATTATCATCGGGAAAAATTTAGGAGTATGATTAAGATTGTTGATTTAGCTAGTAAATAATAGTAGATATAACTTTGTGAAGGATTAGGATTAATATGTGTTGATCTCATGAGTAACCTAAGCATGATATATCATATATTTGAATGCATTTAACATGGGTGCGATTGAGATGAATGACGAGTAATGTTGTTATTATAGATTGTGTAAATGGATATTGTTAGTGGTATGTTTTATTGGAATTATTTATACGGATGTGGTGTTTATGTTGTCAATGATGTGTGGCTTGCTGGAGATGAGGTAAGTCGACGTTTTGATGCTTGGTTTAAGAATTGGGTGTTGTGAAGAGGGAATTTTCTGCAGAATTTTTGTAAGGGTTGGCATACCTGACTCTGTCGCGAGCGCGACATTGTCGCGAGGTCGCGACAGAGCCCGGTGAAAGCAGCCCTCGCACGCGTCTGAATACTTCGCTGAGTCGTGCAGCAGAGCCTCTGTCGCGCTCTCGATTGCTAAATTGTTGGGTTGGCAGCTCACTGTCGCAAGCGCGATATATGTCGCGAGCGCGACAGCGAGATGCCCTAATTCCCTCGCGAGATCGCGAAGGTTACCGTGATCGCGACTTGGACCAAGTTGCCTCTGTCGCGATCCCGACATCCGTCGCGATCGCGACACTCCTGGTTCCCAAATTGAGTTTTCGTTTATGATGCCAATGTGTGAATTCCGAACTTGTGATGCTTTTAGGTTTATACTTTGACTATTTTATGAAGTATGTTAATATAATTGAATGTATTATGAATGTCTATACTTATGATCTCTCTCTAAGATTATTATGTTATGCTTAAGTGTAAATTGTATGATGCATGATTGACTTTATGAACTTATTCATATGTCTTATTTATTGCTGATTATGTATAATGATATAAATTACGTGATTTGAAATATGATTTGTATTATGCATGACCTGCGAGAGTCAGTCTAGTGGATAGTTAGGCATGCCTAATAGAGTCTGTATGTGTAGCTGCAGCGCCCCTTTGAACGATTTGGACCCTGATCAGGTCCCCGAATGGTTCCTCGCGAACCCTATTATGTGTATGTGTATGGATCTTGTTTAAGGTCCTATTTTGGGAAATGCTTTTGAACTATGGAAAGTGACAGTACTTTGCGATTTGTACCCGTAAGGTACGGTTTGTTACTCGTTATCCACTATTTTGAGTCAGCAGGTATTTCGTTTGCTTTATCTGATATGAACATGAGAATATGATATCCGAATGTGTAAGATTTCGGTCATATGAACCAGTTATGAATATAAGAATGTGATATCAGTATGAATATGATTTTGGGATATGGGAATGTGCTTACAAATCTCCGAGTAGGTTTAATGTAACTCTAACCTGCATATTGTACCTTTGTCCTTATCTGTAAATGATCTTGTATATAGTATGTGTGATTGAAGTCGGTGTGGCATATAATGTTGACACTACATTTCTGTATAGTAATATGATAAATTAACATGTATATGAATGCGAGTTTGAATTACTAAATACGACGGTTGAAGTATATTTATATTAATATGAATATGTATTGTTAATTATTAAGACTAAGTATACTGATTTGCATACTTATAAATGTGATCTTGAACTAGCATACGTGACAAATTTAATACGATGCTATATAGTTCCTTATTGTTAGCTATCGTAGTAATTTCGTTATATTAGAATGTGTTTACGTTCTTGGCATGATAATTGGGTATGTTAATCAAATGAGTATATGACCGCAGTTAGGAACATTTGGAATGCGTGGCTATTGTATAAAGCATGTATAATTATCTGTTAGGACTTGATGCATTCGCTGTTGTGTATGTGTTATACTTGGGTGACCGTTGTGAATGGCCGTCTATATTTTTGTAAATTCTCCCCACTAAGCGTTATCGCTTAGCACAGGTTCTTTTCCCTGTGCAGGTGGCAGGTTTGCTTCTGTTCGAGTTGCGCATCTGCAGAGTTGGCCATATAGGAGCTAGAAGTTTTGTATCTTGTTCAGCTTTTGTAAATTGGGACTTTTTGTATATCTGTGTAATATGTATATGTAATAATAAGTAAAAATTCTGATGTAATATTTTAAGCTAGGTAAATATTTACACACTTATGTATCTTTCTTACTAGGTTTCTGTTATATGATTATAAGTATGCATGTGTGTATGTTTTCTCTTAGTGTATGCGCCTTGGCATAATATGTACGTTCAGCTTCCTCTCTTTAAACTTGAAATTCTTTCGTATTTTTATATACTTTGTATTGTTTCTGTTCAGTAACACACCTACTCGTACGGCTTCCTACTCCCTTGCGGATGGGTTCGCCTACGTATGGGTTGGGGTGTTACAGGAGAGGTGGGTAGAGTGTGTTTTAGCCCTATTACAATTAGCAGCCTTTGACTGGCGAAAGTTGGTTTGAAGGCATCCCCAATTGCCTGACCCAGTCACATGGGAGTTTTTTGATAGGGAATTTACAAGTAAGTATGTGACTCGGGAGTACAAGGATGCCAAGTGGGTATAGTTTTTGAGTTTGAAGCAAAGGGCGATGGCGGTTTCAGAGATTGAGAAGGAGTTTAACAGATTAGCTAAGTATGCTCCTGAGGGTGTTCTGACTGAAGAGTTCAGATGTAGGCATTTTGAAGCCGGTTTGAATGAGTCACTTAGAGCTATGATTATTTCTCTGATGAGTCCAGGTATTGGGTACTACCAGATTGTACAAGCAGCAGTTCGGGCTTAGAGATCTGAGTTTGTTCTAAGAGAGAGAGCTCAGAGGAGGAATCCCCCTCGTGGTGGATCAGGATCATCATCATCATTGGGTAAGAGGTCTAGGAACCCGCATGATAAATCTTCTTTAGGCCTTGCTTCGAGAGGTAGGAGGCAAGGTTTTGCTAGGGGTTCTGGTTTTGGCAGAGGTGGTTCTGGGTTGAGGACTGATGTGCTGCCTGAGTGTTCGCATTGTAGTAAGCACCACTGGGGTGAGTATAGGTGGCTCACGGGTGGTTGTTTTAGATGTGGTAGCACTGATCACTACCTGGCAAATTGTCCGAGGTATTATGAGGCTTCTGGTGATCAGCGTGAGGCTAGCAGAGTTGGCTCGAATGCTCTGCAAGCTAGTCGTAGTAGAGGCCGAGGTAGAGGTCGAGGCAGTCGACATAGAGAGGGAGATCCATCAGAGTCTGTTGATCATCCTTTGACGGTTCCTGCTAGAGCTTATGCCATGAGAGCTCGGGATGAGCAAGATGCCTCGGATGTGATAGCTGGTAAGTTCCTACTCTTTGACACTGAGTTATATGTTCTAATTGATCCTCGCTCCACACTTTCATATTTGTCCACAAGTATATTGTTTGATAAGATGCATGATGTTGACCAGTTAGATTATGAGGTTTGTTTGACCAGTCCTTTAGGGCATAGTGTCAATGTGAGTAGAGTGCATAGGAATTGTCCCCTTTTGGTTCAGGGTGTTGAGTTTCCTGCTGATTTGATAGAGTTGCCATTTTGGGAGTTTGATCAAATTTTGGGTATGGATTGGCTTAGTAAGGATCGGGCTACTGTGGATTATCATAGAAAGGTAGTTGTGCTTTGGGATAGAGATCAGTCTTTGGTAGTGGTTAAAGGTTTGGGTTCGAGTTCTTTGAGTAATGTGATATCCCCCATGCAAGCTAAGCGGCTTATGAGAAAAGGATGTGAGGGATTCTTAGCAGTTGTTTTGGATTCGAAGCGTGATCAGGTTGAGATTGAGGATATCCCCATTATTAAGTAGTTTAGTGATGTGTTTTCGAGTGAATTGCCTGGTCCGTCTCCAGAGAGAGAAGTGGAGTTGTCCATAGAGATTTTGTCGGGTACTTCGCCCATTTCGAAAGCACCTTATCGGATGGCTCCTATAGAGTTGAGAGAACTCAAAACTTAGCTACAAGAGTTATTGGATAAGGGGTTTATTAGACCCAGCATATCTCCATGAGGAGCTCCGGTGTTGTTTGTGAAGAAGAAAGATGGTTCATTGAGGATGTGTATCGACTATAGGCAAATTAACATGGTCACCGTGAGGAATAAGTATCTTTTGCCTAAAGTTCAGGATTTGTTTGATCAGCTTAGAGGAGCGGGTGTCTTTTCCAAGATTGACCTTCATTCGGGTTACTATCAGTTGCGAGTTCAAGATGCAGATGTGGTTAAGACTGCATTTCGGATTCGGTATGGCCATTATGAGTTTTTAGTGTTGTCATTTGGTTTGACCAATGCACCTGCAGCTTTCATGGATTTGATGAACCGAGTGTTTAGGCCATATCTTGATCGATTTATAGTGGTGTTTATAGATGATATCTTGGTTTACTCCAGAGATGAGACTGAGCATGAGGAGCATCTCCGGTTGGTTTTGTAAGTGTTAAGGGAGCATAGGTTGTTTGCGAAGCTTAGCAAGTGTGACTTCTGGCTTCGGGAAGTGTCTTTCTTGGGTTATATTGTATCGGCTCAGGGTATCTAAGTTGATCCATTTAAAATTGAGGCGATTGTTAATTGGAAAGCACCTAGGAATGTTCCGAAAGTGAGAAGCTTTCTTGGGTTAGCAGGCTACTATCGTTATTTTGTGAAGGGCTTTTCAGTCATTGATGTTCCTATGATGAGGTTGTTGAGGAAAGGAGTTAGATTTGAGTGGTCAGATAAGTTTCAAGCCTGTTTTGAGAGGTTGAAGAGGTTGTTAGTCGAAGCTCCTGTACTTACTCAACCCATCTCGGGTAAAGAGTCTGTTATGTACAGCGATGCTTCCAGATTTGTGTGTTGATGCAAGAGGGTAAAGTTGTGGCTTATTCTTCCCGTCAGTTAAAGCCACATGAGAGGAATTATCCGACGCACGATTTGGAATTAGCGGCTGTGATCTTTGCTTTGAAGATTTGGCATCATAATCTGTATGGAGAGAAGGATAGGATCTTTACGGATCACAAGAGTTTAAAGTATCTCCTCATGCAGAAGGAACTGAATATGAGGATGCAACGATGGTTAGAGTTGTTTAAGGACTACGATTGCATTTTGGATTGCCATCCGGGTAAAGCATATGTGGTTGCGGATGCTTTGAGTCGAAAGTCAGTTTCGACCTTGTTCTTGAAGCGGTTCAGATGGAGATTTGATTTAGATGGTGCTTTGGTTGCCCAATTGAGAGTGAAGCCTACTTTGAGACAGTTGATAATGGATGCTCATAAGGTTGATGAGAGATTACAGCGGGCTTTGCTAGAGGTTCAGCAGGGTAAGCAGTTTGAGTTTTCGATTTTGGATGGGGTTATGTATAGGAATCATTTGTGTGTGCCCGAGAATGTTGAGTTAAGGAAACAACTTTTGAGTAAGGCACACACTATGATTTTCACTATGCATCCCGGTGGTGAGAAAATGTATCGAGACATGAAGCAATTCCATTGGTGGTCTGCCATGAACAGAGACATTGTGGATTATGTGGCTAAGTGTTTAGTTGTCAGCAGGTAAAGGCCGAGCATCAAGTCCTTTCGGGATTGCTCACTCCTTTGCCCATCCCTGAGTGGAAATGGGATGACATTGCTATGGATTTTGTGTCGGGTTTGCCGTTAACTCGGAGGAAGCATGACTTGATTTGGGTGATTGTGGATCGGCTTATGAAGTCAGCTCATTTTCTGCTAGTTAGAGTGGATTATTCGATGGATAAGCTAGCCAATATTTATGTGGATGAGGTAGTTAGATAGCATGGAGTGCCATTGTCTATAGTGTCAGATCGGGATCCAAGCTTCACATCGAAGTTTTGGGAACAGTTGCAAAGAGCTTTGGGTACCAAGTTGAATTTCAGTACGCCATTTCATTCTCAGACAGATGGTCAGTCCGAGCGAGTTATTCAGATTTTGGAGGATATGTTGCGGGCTTGTGCTTTGGAATTTTAAGGTAGTTGGGACAGATATGTGCAACTTATGGAGTTTGCCTACAATAACAGTTATCAGTCGAGCATTGGCATGTCACCGTATGAGGCCTTATATGGTTGGCCATATAGGACTCTAGTTTGTTTGACGGAGTTGACCGAGCGTTCCGTTGTTGGGCCAAAATTGGTTAGAGATACTGAGGAGAAGATCAAAGTTGTGCAGCGGAATCTGAAAGTGGCTAAGGATAGGCAGAAGTCCTATGCTAACTTGAAAAGGAAAGATATTCGGTTTGAGGTCGGGGACAAAGTTTTCCTTAAGATTTCACCTTAGAGGAAAGTGTTGAGATTCGGTAAGAAAGGTAAGCTTAGTCCTCGGTTTATTGGACCTTATGAGGTATTAGCAAAGGTTGCTCCGGTAGCCTATAGGTTGGCTTTACCGATGGAGTTAGCGAAGTTGCACGATGTATTTCATGTTTCCATGCTTCGTTGGTATAGATTAGATCCTTCGTATGTGTTGTCAGTTCAAGATGTGCAAATACAGCCGGATTATTCGTATGATGAGGAACCGGAGGCCATTTTAGGTCAGGAAGTGAGGCAGTTGAGGAACAAGCAAATCCTTTTGGTCAAGGTATTGTGGCATCATCATGGTATTGAAGAAGCGACTTGGGAACCAGAGGCAACGATGAGGACTCATTATACATAACTTTTCAGTTCAGGTGAGAATTTCAAGGACAAAATTCTTGTTAGTAGGGGAGAGTTGTAACACCCTGTTTGCCCCTTAGAAGTTGGAGCCATTTGTGCATGTGTACATTATGTGTGTGAAGGCATGTGATAAGGGCATTTTGGGTAAAATACATGTTTTGGAGATTTTACTAGAGTGTGTGTACATATAGGTTATTAAGGTGTGCTATGTTGGGTTGTGATAGTGTGTGCATGTTCAGATGTTGGTAGGGTGTGCTTTAGTGAGGATGGCATTATGTGTGTGTAGTGCATGCTTGTTGGGTATGAATGGTCAATCTCCACCAATGAGGAAATGACATGTGGCTAGGTAAGGAAAAAGGGGTAATTAGGAGAAGAAAGAGAAATAGGGAAAGCAGATTTTGTTTCCCTTTTCCCGTGTCTCTCTTTTCTCTACCTCTCTTCTTCCTTTTCTCTCCATTTGAGTGCCCTAGCTTGGATCTAAGAGTGTGTTGGTGGGAATTGATCATCTCTTGACCCTCATTTGGTAAGTTTTATAGGATTTATTCATCTTCTTCATCTTTTCTTCTTCTTTTCTTCTTCTTTGTTGGTTTGGGGTTTAATCTAGGGTTTGTTATGTTTGTGTGATTTTGGGTGTTGTGACTAGTTGGGCCTCCTCGCGATCCCAAGGGAAAGGAGAAGGCGAGTGGTAGTGGTACCAAGTGATTTGGAGCTAAGGAATTTCAGGTTTGGGAAATTTATTTGAAAGTGTGCATTTTGTGTTTTGGGTATGTTGATTTATATTTCTGGAAATTTTGGATGATGAATAAGGTTTATGTTGGCATGAAAATTATGGATATTGAACACTTAATGATATAAGCCTTGATTATGTTTTATTTGCTATAAATGTGCATTTGATTAAATTGATGGTTGTAAATTGCTGAGTTTGGGTTTGGAGGATTTAAGTATGTTTAATGTATGATTTCTCCAAGTTTATGGTTATAAAATGGTGGGTTTTAAGTTGATTTTGATGAGTATATAGTTTGATTTTGAAGTATGTTAAATTGGGTTTTGAGTTGTGTGAATTCTTGAAATTTTTCCTGGGTTTGGCTCGTTTTACACGGATGTATGGGTTTCCATACCGCCGTGTAAACACTCACTAGATTGCTGGTCCGTCGAGCTACATGGTGGTAAGGAATCCCATACTGCCGTGTAAATGCTCCCTGGACACTTAAGGGAGTGTCGTCCGACTCGTGCAGTTCAGCGGAGAGGGCGCGCAGAGAGGAGAAGCACGACTCGTGCGTGTGTAGCACGACTCGTGCACGCAAAGCACGACTCATGTTGCTTGGGAGGAGATCTGTCGCAAGTCGTGTTTTGAAACACGACTCGCGATAGACCATTTGGGAAGGGACACGAGTCGTGTCCCTCATGCGCGACTCGTATTTCCTCATTTTACACGGCAGTATGGGTAACCCATACCGCCGTGTAAAACGCTACTGCCTCCTATTTTTTGGTAAAATGTTCTTTTGTGTCTTTTTCGATCCTTTTTCGGTTTTCAACCTTTATTTGTGTATTATTAATTAGTAAATGACATTATTTGGCATTTCAATTTAGCCAATTGATATTTATGGTAAATTGTACCGCATGTTGCATGCTGAATACAATTGGATTATTTATATCTTATTTTCTAGTGCTTGATATAAAAAGTATTAGATATTCACTACAAGAAAACTGGAAAATAGAGACCGAAATTTTTCCGTCTCTATTTAGAGACAAAAAAGAGTTTCCGTCTCTAAATAGAGACGGAAAATAGTTTCCGTCTCTAAATAGAGATGGAATATCGGTTCTGTCTCTAAATAGAGACAGAAAAATTTTCGTCTCTATTTTTCCGTCTCTAATTATGGCGGGATGGATTCCCTCCAAATTTTGAACCGAAATTAGAGACGAAAAATTTTTTGGTCTCTAAATAAAGACCGAAAAAGTTTTTGGTCTCTATTTTAGAGACCGAAAAAGTTTTTGGTCTCTATTTTAGAGACCGAAAATAACTCTCCGTCTCTATTTAGAGACGAAAAAAATTCGGTCTCTATTTAGAGACGGAATTTGTTTTTCGTCTGTAAATTTAGAGACCGAAAACCATTTCCGTCTCTATTTAGAGACCGAATTAGAATTCCGTCTCTAATTTTAGAGACGGAAAATCAAATTCTGTCTCTATTTTATCGATTTTTTTTCTACTCGCTTCTTTTCCTTCTCTCCTTCTTTTCCCTTGGCCCCTTCTTCCCCCCTTCCCTCCCCTCGCCGGCAAAAGCTGCGCCGCCCCCCTTCCCGCCGCCGTCCAACGCGATCGGCCTCCCCCCTCCTCCCTCCCCGCAATATATTCAAATCATACAATTATGTGTTAATTTACATTATTCGGTAATATGTTGATATTATTTTTATTATTCTAGTTAATGTAAATTTTTTAATATTATTTGTTCTAATTTATGTTAATTAATTTGTAATGGATATTTTGCAATTTAATTTGTTCCAATTAAATCATTTATATATTATTTATTTCATACTTTGTTGTAGTTTGTTGTTAATTAATTAGTTTAATGTAGTTTAATATGTTGGTTAATTAGTTTAATGTAGTTTAATATGTTCCAATTTAATTTGTTTCAATTATATACTTTGTTGTATTTTAATATGTGAATTAATTATATTAATGTTTAATATGTTGGTTGTTAATACAAATTAATAATTAATTAATTTGTAATTAAATTTGTTATAATATGTTTGACTATATTGTATTATTTGAATATATTGCAATTCGGTGTCTAAATAGAGAGTCTCTAATTTAGAGACCGAATTGTAATTCGGTGTCTAAATAGAGAGTCTCTAATTTAGAGACCGAATTGTAATTCGGTCTCTAAATTAGTGACCGAATTGCAATTCGGTCTCTAAATTAGAGACCGAAATCTTATTCGGTCTCTAATCTAGAGACCGATTATATATACGGTCTCTAATATAGAGACCGAATAAATATTTGGTCTCTAATTTAGAGACCGAATAATATTTCGGTCTCTAATTTTCGGGATTTAATCCCTTTGCCCTCTTATTTTTACCTTCTCTTTCTTTTTCCCCTTCCCGCCCCCATCTCGGATTCGCCGCCTCCCCACTCCGGTGCCACAGCTGTCCGGTCTTCCTACCGCCGCCGTTGTCCAGCTCCTTCCGCCGCCTCCCTTCCCCTCCGGCCCCCCTCCGCTCTCCTCCTTCCTCCCTTCTCTCCTTCTTCCCCCTCCCTTTCTTCCCTGGGCTCGTTGTGCTCCCTTCCGGAGCGCCGCTTCCTCCCCGCCGGCGGCCAGTCCTTCTTTCTCCCCCTTCGACGCCGCTACTCCCTCCCTCCCCCGCCGACGCCGGCCAGATCTGCCATTTGAGGTAATTTTTTTTTGCCATTTTTTTATTTTCGTTTGGTATTTTATTTATTTGCATTTTTAAATAATAATTTTGTTCATAGTAGTGGTGTTCCGACCAATATTTATTCCGACCAATATTATTCCTATAATGATTCCGTGCCTAATTTTGCAATTCCAGATTTCTCAGTCATAGTAGTTTTTTTTCTGCCATTATTATTTCTTTGCAAATCAAATATAATTTGATTAGGCTTTATATGAAATTAGAGCCCATTAATTGGATTAGGATATTTTACAAATATAATTTATCACATAGCTGTTTGCTTTTTGAAGCTCTCCTGCAAGTTCTGCTTCTTCAAACTCAGGTTTGAGAGAAAAGCTTGAATTTTCATTTTTTTTCAGCTTTTATATTCTCCAAATAATAGTCTGCCAAAAGAGATTTTCAAAATAATTTTTTTAAAAAAAAATGATGTTTTGGAAATAGGGTCAAGGACTCAAAACTCAGCATTAAATTGAACTTTTAGCTTGAGGTGCTCAGAATTTTCAATTAATTATTCATACTTGTAATTTGTAGTTGGAGTTACTGTGTTTATTTCATGAGTATTTGCAAATTAATCAACATATTTTAGTTAAGTTGAAGGAGCATTTGTATTTCAAGCTCACAATTATTTATTTTTAATTAACTGTTAACTGTAGTATTAGTTAAATGAGCTGAATTTAGTTAGAGACAAATAATGAAATAGCAAGCATTGATGTATATATGCCTTGGTTGGCACTAGAAAATAAATAGATAAAACTAAAAAATTATGGAAAAAGATTTTAAGTTTTTAAATTATAATGCAAATTGTAGTTAGTTTACATTAGACATTTTCATATTTGCTTACTTTACCATTATATAAATGTTTTATATATCTAAATTATGATTTATTTGTCATTGCATGTACCTACGACAACTGTGCTCGGGTCGGCGTTAACCTGTTGTACGTGCCGAACAGGCGCAGCTTACCGACAGTTTTGCTCGAGGTAAGTGTGTTATGTATTAAAAAAATATTTTTGAAAATGTATTAAACTTGGTTATGAATTTTCAATGGAATCTACATGTTTGAGATGTGTTGTTTTAATGAGATAAAGATGTGTAAGTCATTGTCATGTTATAATTCGACATTAGCAACTATGCAATTATTCATGATACCGTAATAATAGCATATGATTTTGAGGGATAATTTCACAACTATTGATGATGAAGTTATCCATTAAATTTCGATGATTGAGGTGGATGGGGAAATTTTTTATTGCATTGATTTTTTTTTTGAGTTACGATTGGTTGACATTTTATCGAAGTGTTTAATTTGCTACTGTTTGGCAGGGGGGATATGGACCCGTATAGGGGAAATTCTGTCCATTTTTTTCAAAATTTTTATGAAATTAATTTGGAAAAATGAATGAATGTCAGTATTAATTGAATTACATGTACAAATAATAATTGATGGGCCGGTTTTTTATTCGATACGTGCCTCTTGATGGTTCTGTGTATATAAATGTTACGATTTCTATGACCTGCGTATTATTTATCATGCTAGTAATTATGTAACACTAATTATGGATTAAAGTCAAATAGTAGGTTGGAGAATTGAGTTGAAATAAAATACAATAATTGACTCGTGATGGTACTAACTTCGACCTTATGATGCTTGCTAAGCAGTTTAACATTAATGAGCAATATGGACAGAAGTTGGATGTATAGAAGAATAACACCAGATGGGTATATTAATTTAGAGTTTGCTGAAGGAGTTCAGCACTTTATTGAATACGCAAGCTCCCAACCTGCATACATGGACGGTTTAAAAATTAGATGTCCATGCAAGAAGTGCAAACACAGGGGCTATCTTCCAACGGATGAGGTGCAACTCCATTTACTAAAAAAGGGATTTGTGCCCAATTATTTTGAATGGACAAGGCATGGAGAGCCATTAATTAGTAGCACGTCTAGAAGTGCGGAAGTGGGATCGGGTGTTATTGGATCCGAAGTTCAAGGGGGGCCATATGTTATGAATACCAATACTTGTGATACAGAGAATCCATATGTTCAAATGGTTTTTGACGCAGCTGGAACTTCATTTCAGCCCAATTTAGGCAGTGTGGAAGAGGAACCGAACCCAGATGCCAGTAATTTTTTCAATTTACTTAATGCAGCTGACCAGGAATTATGGCCCGGATGTGATAATATGACACAACTGGGATCAGTTGCTCGAATTTTAAACATTAAATCCGAAGGTCATATTTCCGATCAAAGTTTGAATGAAATCCTGTCGTGGTACAATGACTCCTTACCGACGGACAATAATATGGTTGATAGTTTCTATGAAATGAAGAGGTTACTTTGGGGTCTTGGTTTGCCAGTTGAAAAAATTGATTGTTGTCGGCTAGGATGTATGATTTTCTCGGCGGATGATGTGGAATTAAGGAGTTGCAAATTTTGCAATCAACCAAGATTCAAGCCAGCCAATTCTAATAGGAAGCATAAATTAGTGCCATGGAAACGGATGTATTATTTTCCTATTACTCCAAGATTTCAGAGGCTGTATTCGTCAGATGTGATGACATCTCACATGAGGTGGCACAATGAACATGAACAGATAGATGGAGTAATGACCCATCAGTCAGACGCCGTTGCATGGAAACATTTTGACGACATTCACCCAGATTTTGCTTCTGAAAGTAGAAATGTGCGGCTGGCTTTAAGTACAGATGGTTTTCAACCTTTTGGGCAATCAGGCCAACAATACTCATCATGGCCAATCATATTAATTCCGTATAATTTGCCTCCGTGGATGTGCATGAAAGAGGCTTACATGTTTTTGACAATAATTGTGCCGGGTCCTAAGAATCCAAAGCAAGGGATTGATGTCTTCCTCCAACCATTAATTTCCGAATTGCTTCAATTATGGGAAGTCGGTGTGCTCATATATGACGTGTCCCTCAAATAAAATATCAGGATGAGAGCAGCTTTGATGTGGACTGTTAGTGATTTTCCTGCATATGCTATGCTGTCAGGTTGGAGCACAGCTGGGAAATTGGCTTGCCCTTACTATGGAAATGATTCAGATGCATTTTATCTTACTAATGGGTTTAAAATATCGTGGTTGGATAATCACAGAAAATTTCTCCCTCCAAATCACCCATTTAGACGTAACAAACAGAGATTTCTTAAGAATAAAGTTGTCCTCGCCTCTCCTCCACATAATAGATCTAGTGAGGAAATTTTGCAAGAGATTGAGGAATTAGGGTTGATGAAAGTGACAGAAGTTGAAGCTGAAGAAGTCAATAGTAGGATTTCGAAAAATTTTGGGTGGAGGAAACGCAGTATATTTTGGGATTTGCCGTATTAGAAGACGAATATAATAAGACATAATCTAGACGTGATGCATATAGAAAAAAATATTTTCGACAATATTTTCAATACGATAATGAATATTGAAGGGAGGAGGAAAGACAATGCAAAGTCACGGGCCGATTTGAAATTATGCTGCAAAAGAAATGAGTTAGATAGGGATTTTTGAACGGGTAAATATCCAAAGGCCTGTTATACTTTGGACAGAAGACAAAAAGAAGTGTTATGTGATTGGTTGAGAGATCTAAAATTCCCGGATGGATATGTTTCAAACTTAGCGAGGTGTGTTGATATGAGAAAGTTCAAATTGTTCGGAATGAAAAGCCATGATTGCCACGTATTCATGCAAAGGCTAATGCCGGTTGCTTTTCGTTAATTGCTGCCTCCTATAGTTTGGGAGGCAATAACTGAATTAAGCTTATTTTTTAAAAGCTTGACTTCCAATGAGATTACGATAGCTGAAATGGAAAAATTGGAAGGAGAAATTTCGGTAATCATTTGCAAGTTAGAGGCAATATTTCCACCAAGCTTTTTTTGACGCAATGGAGCATTTACCGGTACATTTAGCACATGAGGCCAAAATGGCAGGACCCGTTCAGTATAGATGGATGTATCCATTTGAAAGGTAACTGCCATCTCTATTGAATTATATATACATTGAGGTTCATAATTTTTTAGACTGTTGTTAACGTGATTACCACTTTGGATATGTAGGTATTTGTATCATTTGAAAAAAAAATGTTAAGAATAAAGCTCGAGTTGAAGGCTCAATATGCAATGCGTACTTAGTTGAAGAAGCAAGTACATTTTGTTCTTATTACTTTGAGCCGCATGTCAGCACAAGACGCCGAAAACTTCCTCGTAATGACGATGGTGGCGAAACAAGTGCCAATGATGGAAACTTACGGATATTCACGTATCTTGGTCGATTGCATGGACGTGCTATCAGAAGAATGCTTACAGATGATGAACTAGATGCTGCACATGGTTAAATCTTACTGAATTGCGAAGAAATTCAACCATTTGTGCAGTAAGTGTAATTGCGCGTTTGATGTTGATAATTTGTTCATTGCAACGAAAATGGATATGTATTTACTATTGTGGTTGGATGCAGTTTCTATGAGGAATGGTTACGGGAGCTTATGCCGCATATAACGCAAAATGATATCAACAAGGAAGTCGATAAGCACTTCCCTTCGTGGTTCAAGACATATGTAAGTTTTGATTGCAAATATGGATTACCTCCCTTACAAATTATATTACGTAAATAGATTAAATGACAAGTTACAATTTCGTTCTGTAGGCGTCACAACATCCAATTGAAAATAATTTCATCTCCGATGTTGCAAAAGGACCTCTGCGGACTGTTAAATCTTACCCGGTTTATTTTGTCAACGGCTTCAGATACCATACACAATCGCATGGTTGCAATAGGGCAACTAAAAACAGTGGAGTTTGCATTAAGGGAGAATTGATGGACTATTATGGTGACATTACAGAGATCCTTGAAATTGAATATCCTGCTTTGCCAATAAAACATTGTGTGCTTTTTAAGTGCGAGTGGTATGATCCTACACCCAATATCGGAATCAGAGTGCAAGCCGCCTACAACTTAGTCGAAATTAATAAAAGAAGATGACTTGCTAATTTTGAGCCTTTCGTGTTGGCCATGCAAGCAGTTCAGGTGTATTACCTCCCTTTTCCTAGCCTTAGACGGGATAAAATGGATTGGTTGGCAGTTTGCAAGGTTAAACCCAGGGGCATATATGAGATGAAAGCAACAAGACAAAATAAATGAATTGACAGCAAGGCCTTTCAGGAAGAGGAAGTGGAGGGTCATGAAATAAATGAAAGCTTGCCATATCGGGATAATGAACCTTTGAATAGTGTGGACAATGAATTTGTTGACATTGGAACGGACGAGGAATCCAATTCCACATTGGAATTGGAAAGCAAATTTGATTCTAATTATTCGGAAAATGAAGATAATGGTGATAATAATGCAGATGATAGCGAATAATTATTCGCCCATGTGAGTAAAACCCATAATTTTAATATAATTAGTTAATTTATGTTTCAATTAACTTACATATGGTAGACATTTGCATTATTGATTGTGTTAATCATGTATACGTAATAATTTAATTGCTAATTATGATTGTGAATATTTTCAGGACAAAACATGAATAACAAGAGGAGGGCAGGATCGATGCCACCTCCCAGGGCTAGGATGCGCATGTCCACATTAGGAGCGGACAGTCAAGGGGATGGAACATCTCCTACATCAGCACCTCCCCATGTGGCCATGGCATCTTCGTCGCCAGTGCATCCAGCCCCGCAATCAACTGCTGCTACCACGTCTACCGAAGTGCCTAGTTCGGATAATCAGTCCGAGCCATCACCGCGATTGCCTGACACTGTTGAAGGTCCATTGCCTGGTTCGATTGGCGCTGACGGGCGGACGTATGTTGTCATTGCTGGAAAACAGTGAGTTACTAAATTTTCTGTTTTATTTTTACTCTGTAATAGTAAAATTCATCACACAATTACATTTTCATTGTAATCCAGATTTATTCCCTCTGGTATATGCTCCCGCACGATGACTGGTTCATTCAAGGAAAGGTTTGAATTTAATGGGTATTTGTGGAAAAATATATCACAGGAGACGAAGATGTTCTACTTCCAAGATTTTAAGGTAAATAACTTATTTAAATTATTTCGACTGTGTGTATCTCTAATCTTTTATAATTTAAATTGTATAGTAATATTGGGAATATATATATCATGTTTAACTGTTTTTTCTTTTAAATCCTGTAGAAAGCTATTTATTGGAATTCTTTAATTGATCACCTCGTTTACGGCGTGTGGGAGGGACGAGCGCGTGTTCGTTACAAGGGTTATCTTAATAAGTTGCACGCAAAAGGTGAACGCCCAAGGTTTATAAGTGAAGAGACTTGGGCAAACTGGATGCAGTACTGGTCATCAGCCGAAGCCGTTACCATCGCCGATCGGAATTCCACTAATAAGAGGGGAGGACCAGAGGGGCCTAGTGTTTCCTTACACACTGGAGGAACATTGTCTCATCGTGAGGATGCTGACAGACTTGTAAGTACTCAAATATTATTAGATACTTACTGCATTAATAATTTATTCACTGCAATAGTTGCAATAGTTGATAATAATCATATAGTTTGATTGAATGAAGGAGGATGGGCAATAAATTGTGTAAGGTGTTTGATATGGATTGTTGTGGGTGATAATATAAATGTAAATGTATTTTCTTGATGTTTGAACAGGTGGTTTGTTAAATATTTAGGGGAAATTCTGCCGAAATTTTATTAAATTATAGACAATTGTTATAGTGTCACGAATCATAATTGTATTATGTCTATTGCAACTCTTAATAATAATGATATAGTTTGATTGAATGAAGGAGGATGGGCAATAAATTGTGTAAGGAGTTTGATATGGATTGTTGTGGGTGATAATATAAATGTAAATGCATTTTCTTGATGTTTGAACAGGTGGTTTGTTAAATATTTAGGGGAAATTCTGCCGAAATTTTATTAAATTATAGACAATTGTTATAGTGTCACGAATTATAATTGTATTATATCTATTGCAACTCTTAATAATAATGATATAGTTTGATTGAATGAAGGAGGATGGGCAATAAATTGTGTAAGGAGTTTGATATGGATTGTTGTGGGTGATAATATAAATGTAAATGTATTTTCTTGATGTTTGAACAGGTGGTTTGTTAAATATTTAGGGGAAATTCTGCCGTAATTTTATTAAATTATAGACAATTGTTATAGTGTCACGAATCATAATTGTATTATGTCTATTGCAACTCTTAATAATAATGATATAGTTTTATTTAATGAAGGAGGATGGGCAATAAATTGTGTCAGGAGTTTGAAATGTATAGGTAAATGTACTTTCTTGATGTTTGAACAGGAAATTTGTTAAATATTTAGGGAAAACTCTGTCGAAATTTTATTAAATTATAGACAAGTGTTATAGTGTTACGAATCATAATTGTATTATGTCGGCGTTAAAATAACAATACATATCCCTATGTATTCTTGTTATGCATTAGGTTTGATACAAACTTACAGACAAATCTGTCAATTAGTTTTTAACCTAAAAATTGTTTACAGGAGTCTACTATAGGCCGGCGACCTTATCCTCATGAGGTGTTTGTACACACTCATACTCGGAAGCATGACGGTGTGACATTTGTCATCGATCGTGCTAGACAAGTTCATGTATGCTAATTTCAAAACTTAATATTCAGTTTCGTATAACCTATTAGTTTTATTTTACTATTACATAACATTCGGACAATTTTAATTACAGAAGCAAGTAGTTGAGACTCTTCAGAGTCAGCAGACGGATGGTGATAATATTGATCACGCTCGAGTATATTATGAGGTTGTTGGTGGTCGGGATCGCCGTGGACGGGTATTTGGTTTGGGTTCCTACGCGAATGTTTGTTATTCGCATGCGTCATCCTCCTCCACGGCTACAGCTAGTAGGCTTGCGGCAACTACAAATGAGGTCATTGAGCTTTGCGGGATGGTCGACGTACTGATGGACCGTATTAATAGGTTAGAGGACTTCATTAGTCGTAGATTACCTGCTGACCCGCCATCTACTGATCGTCCGCAGACTCCTCCACCTTAGTTATTATTTTTGCACTTGTGCTTTTTTTTATTTGTAATGTCACAAATACTTTTTATATATTATTAATACATTATAAAATACAATATTTTTAAATCTATTTATTGTTTATTAAATTTTTTTTCCATTACATAAAATTAAGGAATTTTTAAATTTAACATTATTTATTCATTTTTCACATATTTAAAAAAAATTTGTATTTTAAAATTAGAGACGAAAAACTATTTTTCGTCTCTAAAATTAGAGACCGAATAACCATTTCCGTCTCTATTTTTAGAGACGGAAAACAGTTTTCCGTCTCTATTTTTAGAGACGAAAAAACTGTTCGGTCTCTATTTTTAGAGACGAAAAACTATTTTCCGTCTCTAAAAATAGAGACCGAACTGGTCTTCCGTCTCTATTTTTAGAGACGGAAAAGCGCATTCCGTCTCTATTTTAGAGACGAAAAACTGTTTTCCGTCACTAAAAATAGAGACGGAGCATTTTGGTCTCTAATTTTTAGAGACCGCCGAAATAGAGACGGAAATTTTCCGTCTCTATTTTCGTCTCTATTTTCGATTAGAGACGGAATTCGGTCTCTATTTTCTGTCTCTATTTTGCTTTTTTCTTGTAGTGATTTAAATGTGATTTCTTTATGCATGACCTGCAAGAGTTAGTCTAGTGGATAGTTAGGCATGCCTAAAAGAGTCCTTTAGCTGTAGCCTCTGTACTGTTCTGGACCCTGATCAGGTCCCCATTTAGTTCCGCACGAACTTCTACATGTTCGGATCTTGTTTAAGATCCCTTTGTAAAATGTTTTGAAAAGAGAAAATATGATATTGTTTTCCTGATTCGTACCCGTAAGGTACCGCTATGTGTCGATTCGTACCCGTAAGGTACTGCTACGTGTTTACTTGTTATCCACTACTGTAAGTCAGCAGGTGTTATGATTTATCTGATATGATTATAAGTATTTGAATCTGAATGACTCTGATTATGAGTACATGAGCTGTTGGCATTTGAATATGTTATTGAACCTTTGAATGGTTATGAATGGAATTCTATTATGATTATATCTTATGATATTCAGTATGCTATTATCGTATGTGATTTGCCTTGACGACCATTGTGAATGGCCGTCCATATATTATTGTTTGTTTCCCCACTAAGCGTTATCGCTTAGCACGGTTTGTTCACCCGTGCAGGTGCGGAAGGCATTTTGATTTTGGGAGAGTCGCCGCCAGTCAAGCCAACATAGAGGGATTAGTGTTAGGGCTTTATTTTTATAGTATAATTCTTTTGTAATGGAACTCTCTATGTATTATTTTGTACAGCTTCCGCCTTGTATATTTTTATTTTGTAACTATTTTGTAATATCAGTTGTGATCAGAACATTATTGTAATGACTTTTGTTATATTAATGAATGCTTGTAGACACCGGGTCCTGAGTCAGCCTAGATCGAAGTTACCCGATTATGACAATTGCCTTCATAGGCCAAAAAGGTTAAAAGTGATGATTTCCTCGTAAAATTTGCATTTTATAGTGAAAAATTGAAAAAATATAAAAAAATATTTTAAAAATTAATTTTGAAGAATTGGGGCTTAAAATTATAGTATTTTTAGTGAATTTAAACTTTAAAATAAAAAAAAATCGGATCGCAAGTGTCGGGCTCGGCGGCGTGCAGGCACGCTGGCGCCCGGGCGCCCAGCGCGCTGCGCGCGCAAAGGCGACGCTGTCAATGCAGCGCGCGCGCTTCGTGCGCGGGGCTGCCGCTCAGTCGCCCGTCCCTATATAGCGACGGGCGTCCCTTCTCCCTGGCGTCGCTAAAGGGTCTGAATCAGCCCCTTTTCCGATTTTTTCACCATTTTTTCGATTTTTTTGACCCCAAATCAAGGTTTTTTAGTCCAAATTAAATTCTAAAATATTCTTTTAGATAACAGATCAATAAAACTTGATTTTATTACCAAAAATAAAGGAAATTGAGTTTAAATGAAATTCTTTTTCCCTAATTGAATTAGGGCAACCTTTTCCTCCAACCTATATATTCTTAATGATAGAAAAATTAAGGGGGGAGCCTCCATAATAATTTTTTACATCTGAATTTTTCAGCTTCTCTCCTCTTTTGATTTCTTTCTTCAAAGTTTTGAGATTTTGTCCTTGAATTAATAAGGTTTAATTGAGATTGGAAAATTAATTTTCAATACTTAATTATTCCAATTGATTCTTTTGTTTGGCTCCAAGAAAATTAATCATTCACTTCAAAATCATTTCTTTTCAATTTCAAGCATCCAAATTAATTTCTTTGTTTCATTCATAAACAAAGATAATTGATTTCATTGCTAAATTATTTTTTCAAGCAATTTTCCGAAAAATCATCACTTTTCCTTCATCAAATCCAATACTCTGAGGGTAAATATTCTAGGCTTAATTTTTATTTTCTTTTATCTTATTTATATTTAATTTTTTCATGTATATTTTATTGTTTTTATTGATTTATTTATTGTTTTCATTTATTCATTTGTTGTATCAATTTTATATTTGTTGTATTTAATTATTTATATATGATTTTATTTTTATTCACGTGAATATTGTTTTCTTTTAATTCCTAACATGTAAATAATTTATTTTATTTTGATTCCTCATTATTTTTAACATGTAAATAATTAATTAACTTAAATTAATCTTTTTGCCATGTAAATAGTTTGTTTTAATTATGAACACATCAATTAATCATGTCATTGTCTTAATTATTTTTACCATTCTTTTGTTTACTAACTTTTATTATTCTTTTTATCATTGTTACATGATTTATTCATTATTATTTATTTATTTAGTCATTTATCATTTTTCACTTTTTATCATTATTTTCATCTTGTGTATATTTCCATGTATTAATTAATTAACATGTCATATTTTATTTTATTCACATTATTTAATTAATTTGTCATTTATAATTGCATTTTTTCCATTTATTTTGGTTTGTTAACATTTTAATTCAATCATCATTCTTTTCATGTCATCTTATTTTATTTTAATTTGTCATTCATTATTTGGTATATTTTATAGATTTAATTATTTTTAATTACTAACATTATTTTGTTTATACTTTGTTTTTATGTCAAAACTCATTTTTTTTGCTTGAGCATTTTTGCGAGCACACGGGGGGAATCCAGAAGGCTCGTTTGGTTTATTTATTTATTTTATTTATTTATAATATTTTTTTGTTTGTCTTCATATTTACTTTTGCCATGTATATTTTTGTATAAAATCGTTTATTTTAGGGCTGCTAGAAAGAAAATCACAAATGTTTTTTTTATTAATTAAATTGGTATTTTTCCTAAATAAAAATAGGACCAATGTCTCAATTTTTCCATCCAAAATCATCACATCAAAATTATTTCATAATAATATGTATGCGAGGACCAATGTCCTCACCATTAATAAATATCCCGTTTTATGCATGTTTTGTGTTTTATTTACAATGGGAGTTGTATTCCGCTCCTAATTTTGTTGTAGTTTATTTTCATATGCTTTATTTTACTTATGCTTTTATTTACCGTTTTACTTGAATGAATAACTTGCGCTTTAATTAATTACATGCGTATGAGAAAAAGGATGAAAATTTAAATTCAAAATTGAATTATAAAATAACCAAGGTATGAATAAATTGGAAGTCCCGAACCCTCTCTTGTCTTTGGGCTCAACGAGGCGAGAGGACCATTTCGATGTTTCATTGAAATGGGATCTCCAAGACACCTCTTGTGTCTCATCAAAAGACTTAATTCACAATGCTAGGCTCCACGGGGTTAGAGGGTAATTTCTAATGTTCTATTGGGGTGATTGCCTCCAAGATCCCTTTGGCTTGCCCAAAATGGATATATGCACCGTCTTAGGCTCACCGAGGCGAGACGAACTTTCCCAATATTTTATTGGGTGGCGACTCCAAGAAACCTCCTTGTTGCCCAAAATAGATGCACTTGTAAATACCTTACAAGTTTTCATGAACCTCTCCCGATCGCCCTAAGAGCAGGCCTTCGGGGCATCCTACGGGGTTCGGCGCGCATCACAATGATCATTCTGATATTTCCAAAAGTTTTAATTTCCGCTGTATTTTAGTATGTATAATGTGATTGAATGTGTGTTTTTGTATTGATTTGTGTGGTGACACCACTGCTCATATGGCATCTCACTCTAATGCTGATGCGTTTGCCTACGTATGGCTAGGGGTGTTACATCATGTCTATTTGATTTCTCACAAGTGAGAAGCATCGAGTTGCTTCAAGACTTATATGAGTTTAGTTAAGAATCAATTAGATAAAAAGATCAAAGCTTTAAGAACTGACAGAGGTCGGTAATATCTTACAGATAAATTTAAAGCTTCATGTGATGAAAAAGGATTGAACATCAGTTATTCATTCCTAGAGATCCACAACAAAACGGTGTTGAGGAAAGGAGAAATAAGACTCTCCTATATATGGTTAGATCTATGATGGCAGAGGTAAATTTGCCTATCTCCTATTGGGGAGATGCTTTATTGACTACAACATATGTTCTGAACTGTATGCCCTCCAAATCTGTCATTACCACAACTTATGAGTTGTGAACTGGTCGACAAGCTGACCTAAGCCATTTACAACTTTTGGGTTATAATGCTTGCATCTATGATACCTCGATTTGATAAATTTGAGATCAAGAGGCGAAAAGAGTGTCTATGTGAGATATTCTTAAGTATCAAAAGGATATATTTTCATGGATAAGCAAGAGAATGGCATAATGACAGAATTTGAATCACTAGACGTCATATTCTTAAGAGAATAAATTTTCAAAGTTGGGCAAAGTAAATTGAGATTTCACTTTCAAATAATCTCAGGAAGAGAATATTAGGATCACTCCATCCGAGTGGGAGGGATTTAGAGGAAGAAGGTTAAGACCCTCATCCTCTAAACGATTCAGATGTTCGAGACCCTGATTCAAGTGGGAGTATTCTTGATTCTAGTGGGAGTAAAGAATATGGTATTCCTACTCCAGTGGTAGTATGGAACATGGTCCCAGTGGGAGCATTATAAATCATGATAAATATATGAGACATGTTTATCAAGATTTAGAACTGCAAAAATCTAAAAGGATAAGTGTTTCAGGCTGACGATTTAAAAATGAAGGCTTGAACGAAGCCCTTTTGGTTATCCCACAAGACAAAGAAAGAACATAAAATATTCAAAAAGCTTTTTCATGCCCATTTAAGAAAAAAAAATGGATTAAAGCAATGAAAGAAGAAATGGCATCCATGAGATCAAATTATGTTTGAGAACTAATTGATCTACTGGATAGACATAAATTGAGAATAAATGTATTCTCAAAGTAAAGCGAAAGGCTGAAAGAGGTATCGAAAGATATAAGACTCGGCTAGTCGCTAAGGGGTTCATAGAATAGGAAGAGATTGACTATGAGTAGACTTTCTCATTTATTGTAAGATTTACGTATATAAGGTTAATTCTGGCCATAATGGCGAGTTTGAACCTAGAGTTTCATCAAATGGATGGGAAGACTTCTTTTCTCAATGGAGAATTGGATGAAACAATCTATATGCTTCATCGAAAAATGCAGCAAACATAATGTTTGCTGATTGATGAGTTCAATCTGTGGCCTTAAACAGTCTTCAACACAATGGTCCTTGAAACTTCATCATACAATCATATCGAATGTGTTCAACATGATTGATGAAGATCATTGTGTTTACAGTAAAAGCTCTGAAAATGAATTTATCATTTTGGCATTATATGTAGACGACATACTTAAAGCTGAAAATGATAAATGGTGTAACACCCCCATCCGACACCCCCATTGGAAAGGCACAGACAGGCTCGCTACCCGCCGCACGCTCACATACAAGACAATACTAACGTACATTCATGCATCGCAAACATACAAAAACGTGGGTAAATTTAAAACTTACCCTGAGGGCAGAAGCTGATCATGCAATAACTTATACACACTAAGGCACTAAGCGGCAGTATAGACACATATATACATACAGCTGTTCAGCGGAAGCATAATACGGAAGGTGCAACCCATAACTTGATACATACATATAATAACATGTACTTAGCCCAAAATATTACATCCGGATCCTTACTTATAAATACATATACAAAATCCAAAATATAAAAACTGATAACAAAAATAACACAACTTCTAACTCCTATGTGGCCGACCTTGCAGATGCTCGACTCGAACCGAACAAAACCTGCCACCTGCACGGAAAAGAATCCGCGCTAAGCGATAAACGCTTAGTGGGGAGAACACGCAAGCAAAATGCACGGCCATTCACAATGGTCACCAAGGCAAGTCACACACACAAATGGCATATGCAAATAATCATAGCAGATAATTATACATGCTTGTATATAAAACCATGAACTCAGAAACTCACATCCACATGCGTATATATATACATACGGTTACCACATTTTATAATCATATTAAGCAAATCAAGCTGACAGAATATCATATAAGATACAGATATTATCATGCAGAAATACTTACCATTCCACATGCATATACTTACCGAGATATCAGATATCAGAATTGCGTCATGCATAAACACAAACCTTTAAACATGCAATTATCATACCAGAATATCTAGGTACTCAATAAAAGCCAATTCACATGAGTTGCAATTAGTATATACATTTAGCATGCAGATTCATAGAAATCTCAACATGTCCATATCATACCATAATACACCCACACTAGCCGAGAACCAAGGGACGTCGTCTAGACACTACTCTTCCACTGCGTAACTCTAATACATAAAGTATCATGCCATGGAATGCGACACATGATAACATACCGAAGACACTATGATAACTGAGTTCAAAGAGACATATAACATAACATTCTGTTATGGCACATGCACTTACTGAAAGCTGATCCATATACCTAGCATCACAATAATACATATATAATCAAATAATAAGATGAAACGCGTGCCAATATGCCGAAACTACTACTATAACAAAACTAGAGAAAACAATTGACATTACTCATTATTTATAGTAATCCATAGTCAAGAATGCACTCATACTTATACTAATTTACATAATTCACCATAATGGTCAAAAGTACAAAATCACATTCATGTACATACTAATTAGCCCAAGCACTTAATAATTCAAGCTTATATTCAACCCATTTAGAGATTCATAATCTCATTCAGATACATAACTGTTCCACATGTCCAAAATAATGCTCATTCGGATATCACATTCATTTACTCATATCAGACAAAACAATGCCAGCTGACTCAAAATCGTGGATAACGAGTGAACTGACAGTACCTTGCTGGTACGGAATGCACGGTAGTTAACTTACAATGCCTTACTGGTACGGACCGAATGGTAGTGAACTTACAGTACCTTGCTGGTACGGACTGAACGGTAGCATACCTTATGGGTACGAGTCGATAAGCAACATCATTTTCCACATTCAAAAATATTTTTCAAAGGGGGGACCTTAAACAAGATCCAAACACATTAAAAAGGATCGCGAGGATCTGAACAAATTAAAAAGGGTTCGCGAGGAACCAAATGGGGGACCTGATCAGGGTCCAAACGTCCAAAGGGCGCTGCAGCTATAGGGCTCTATTAGGCATGCCTAACTATCCGTGACTTAACTCTAGCAGGTCATGCATAAATGATTCACAATTCAAATCACATAGTACATATATATATATATCATCATACGTAGACTAGAGTATGATAGGCATATCAATATGTTCATAATGCCAGACATGCATTGAACAATTTACATTGCAATCCATTCACACACTTTAACTTTATTCATTACTTTAAGGCATATCAAAATCAAATATAAGAAACCATATTATACCAGTAAATGACATCAATAAACTAATAAATGACATCAATAAACTAAGTCATACATCAACATGCAGAATCATAAACCATTTACTTACTTAAACATAGGGTTCAAACACCCGAAATCACCTTCAAAACCATTTACAATAATTATCATGCATAAATAAAATTATAGATAAGCATAACACATTGGTTCCTAAGCTAAGGCATAATATGGCATTCAGACATTAATCCTATCATTCAAATAAGTTGGCACAGCAACATGCTATTCACATATAGAGTTCTTAACTTAAGCATAAATAACCCATTTCCATACCAAAAATAGCATTCATAAATTTAGCAAAGCATACCATTAAATCATGTGAGATATATATAGAAAGACACTAAATAATATTTTAACCCAAGCATAAGAGAAAAAGGAGTGAAAAAGGAAGAAGGTCAAAAATCTGTAAAACTGAGGACAGCAGCATTTTACACGGCGGTATGGGTAGTCCCTTATCGCCGTGTAAGGCACCTTACACGGGGGTATGGTTTAGACCTTACCGCCATGTAAGACAACTTACACAGGTGCTGGCAAAAACATTTCACATTGCAGTATGGGGGAACCCTTACCCCCGTGTGAGACGTTCAGCTCAAAACGCTCTTAGGGCAGTAGCATTTTACACGGCGGTATGGGTAGTCCCTTACTGCCATGTAAGACGACGGCCTTGCATTTTCTGAGGAATTTCCTCAATTCACACGACGATGAGCCAATTCCTTACCGCCGTGTGACTTCTGGAAATTCCAGAAATTGCAGAAATCACTCCAATTTCGAACCCAAAACCACATACATCAAAATTGCACTTAGTAAACCATAAAATTCACCCAGAACTTACGTTTCCAACTCAACTTATTGTCACCTTATGTAATATCATACTCAATCAAGCAATTTATCCAACAATTTAAGAATCACATTTGAGTAAAACTTATACATGCATAACTCACCAAAAATCACCATCTTAAGCTCACAATCAGCTCTTAACTCAACATATCTAAAATATCATATCACACACACCATTTTGAACACTAACATCTTACAAATTTCCAGAATCATGCTAACTTCCAATCACCAAAAATACAACCAATTCAAGAAGATTCCCAATAATTACATGCATAAACTCATAACAAAGCACTCAAATTTTTTGAAAATCAAGTACAGATACACATTTATGATCCAAAAAGAAATAGGGCAGAGACAACTCAAAACTCAATTTCAAAAGTCAAAGCTACCAAACCTCTTTGAAGCACCAAGACCACAATCCTCTTCAAGCTTTAATCTTCAATCCTTTCTTTGCCTTTAAGCTTCCTCTTGTCAGCCAAAGCTTGCACAAACCAAAACCCACAAATCACTCTTCCAAAAACCCTAACTTAAACAAAATCAGAAGAAGAAGAGGAAGAAGATGAACCCAAAAACGCAGGGAACCTAAACCCCACACATACCTCTTCGATCTTGCTCCAAACCCAAACAAAATCACCTCAAAGCAAAGCACAAATCCCAGCCAAAAGAGAAGAAGAAAAGAAAGCAGAAAATGGAGAAGAGAGGAAGAAGAGGAGGCGTGAGAGGGAGGGGAGAACGGGAATACCTGTGTTCTCTCTCTCTCTCTCTATTTTCTTCATTCAATGCTCACCAACCATGCCACATGGCAAGTTCCCATTGGACCAATGATTCCACTTATTGACTTATTCCCTCATTGATCCCTACAAATCCCACTTAAATCTTTGGTAACTTACACTTCACTCCCTATCATAATTAATCCTCACTTAAACATTGATTATATTTTCAATTGGGTCCTTAGATACTCAAATTCCATGTGCATATTTTACCATTAACTCCAATCCAACCAATCCAAAATTATCGAACGACCCTCAACCATTATGACATCGAATGCGCATTCCGACTAGGCCCGATTTGGGGTGTGACAAATGGTACGTAAATGAAATCAAAGATTGGTTATCGTCCAACTTTGAGTCAAAGGATATGAGTCATGCATATTACATTCTTGAAGTTAAGATTTCAAGAGATCATTCGAGAAGATTGTTGTCTGTTTCTTGAGAGAAACTGTAGACACCAGGTCCTGAGACAGCCCAGATCAGAGTTACCTAATGATGATAAGATGCCTTTTCACAGGCAAAAAGGTTAAACGTGGTGATTTCCTTGTCAAGTTTGCATTTTAGAGTGAAAAAAATAAAAAATAATAAAAAATATTTTTAAAATTAGATTTGAAAAATGGGGTTTAGAAATTGTAGTATTTTTAGTTAATTTTTAATAATACAAAAACAAAATTCAAGCGTTGGCGCATTGAGGCAGCGCGTAGGCCCGCGCGTGCGACGAGGGAGCCTTCGCTTGCCTGTCTCACCTGCCAGCGTGCGACGTGCGTGCTGGCAAGCGACGGGCGTCGGTCGCCCATTTCCCCCGCAAAACGCCCATTTCGCCCCAAAATTCATTTTTTCCAATTTTTTTCCACAAAATTGGATTTTCTATCCCATTTTTAAAGGGTTTTCAGGTTTTTTTTTTTTTTTAATTTTTAAAACTTAAATAAAGAATATTTTGAATTAATTAATTAGTTTTCCTTAATTAATTTTATTTTCCATTTGTTTCTTAATATAAATAGAAAAAGATAAAAAATGAATGGGGGGGAATTTTTTTTGGTTTTTTCATCTTTTCTCTTCTTCTTCCTCTCAAAAAATTCTCTCTAACTTTGACTAAAATTTTCCCCTCAAATAAATAAAAATTTCAGTTCTTCTACTTCTTTTTTTAAATGGAATTTCTACTAAAATATTTTTTAGAAAGAGTTTTGTTGTTGAAGTGATTATTTGTTCTCAAAATAAAGTGATTATTTGTTCTCAAAATTCAATTTTGTTACTCTTTTTTTTGTTACATATTTTTTCAATTAAGTTTTTTAAAGATTTTGATATTGAGTTTTTATTGATGAAAAATCGATTTTGTGAAATCTAATTTTTTCATTTGATTTTCTAAAATCAAAATTTTTCATGAATAATTTTTTTCGAGACAAACAAAATAATTGTATGTTCTTAAGAACTTTTTTACTTTTTTATTTTTTTCTTCATCATTTTTTATCAAATTTATTTCTTGGAATAAAATTCCAACATTTTCATCATATTCAATTCTAATCTTGCAAATCAAAGACAAGGATATCAATCATTTTTACGTTCATCGAATCCGAAACTCTGAGGGTAAACGTTCTGGGCTTGATCTTTTATTTTTTATTATTTTGTTCATATTTAATTGACTAACATGTATATTTTTATTATTTTTATTTATTTTATTATTTGTCTTATTTAATATTTTTAAATATTGTTTTTGTTCATGTAATTAATTTATTTTTGCTTTGATTTCTTATTATTTCTAACATGTAATTAATTTATTTTGCTTTTATTCCTCGTTATTGATTAACATGTAATTCTTTTATTGTTTTCTTTTTTTTTTATTGTTTGTATATTTTTTTTATTTAATTATTTTATATATTATTGTTATTATTATCATTATTAATATGGTTATTGTTATTATCATCATATCATTCTTTTTTTCATCATTATCATTATTATTATTTTTATCATTTTTTATTATTATCATTATTATCATGTTCATATTTTTATTTATTAATTCATTAACATGTTTTTTTTTAATCAAATCATTTAATTCTTTTATTATTTAATGTGTATTTTTATTTATTTTAATTTATTAACATGTTAATTCATTTATCATCCTTCATGTCATCTTATTTTATCTTAATTTGTTATTCATTATTTTATATATTTAATTGATTTTATTGATTTAATTACTAACATTATTTCATTTGTGTTTTGTTTTTTATGTCAAAACTTATTTTCTTTACTTGGCCATTTTTGCGAGCAGCCGAGGAGATCCAAAACGCTCGTTTTGGTTAAATATTTAATTGCTTTATTTGTAATATTTCATTTATTTGGCTTTTTCATTTATTTTGCCATGTAATTTTCTTATAAAATTGTTTATTTTAGGCACGCTAAAAATAAAATCACAAAAATATTTTTATTTATTAACTTGAAACCTTTCCTAATAAAAATGGGACCAATGTCCCAATTTTCTCCATCCAAAATAAAAATTGTCACATCAAAATTGTTTTGTAATAAATTTGCATATGAGGACCAATGTCCTCATCTTTAATGTATATCCCGTTTTATGTATGATTTGTATTTTATTTATAATGGGGGTTGTATTCCGCCCCTAATTTTGTTGTAATTTATTTTCATATGCTTCATTTTAATTATGCTTTCATTTATCGCTTCCTTTGAATGAATAACTTGCGCTTTAATTAAACTGCACCGAATTGAATGAAAAAAGGGATGAAACACTAAATTCAAAGCTCAATTATAAAATTAGCCAAGGCATGAATAAATGGGAAGTCCTGAACCTTCTCTGGTCTTTGGGCTCAACGAGGCGAGAGGGCCATCTCAATATTTTATTGGGATGGGGCCTCCAAGACACCTCTTGTGTCTTGTAAAAGGCTCAAAATTGCACATTCCTAGGCGCCACGAGGCGAGAGGGCCATCTTAATGTTCTATTAGGGTGGATGCCTCCAAGACACCTCTGGTTTGCCCAAACGTGAGGCTAGAGGGCCATCCTATCATTAGGGTGGAAGCCTCCAAGACACCTCCGGCTTGCCTATAATGGACATAGCAGCGCTGTCTTAGGCTCACTGAGGCTAGACGACCTTTCCCAATATTCTATTTGGTGGCGACTCAAAGAAACCTCCTTGTTGCCCAAAATGGATGCACTAGTAATTTCTTATAAGTTTTTATGGACCTCATCCCGAAAGCCCTAAAAGCGGGCGGTTCGGGGCACCCCAGGATTTGGCGCGCATCACAGTGGCGACTCCATTGGGGACACTTAAAAGAGACTTCGCTTCAAAAGTATCTTGGTTAAAATTTACAATTGAGTTTTAAATTTAAAAATTTCATCCTTTTTTGAAATTGCATTGCATCTCATTAGAGCCTTAATCTATGCTAGTTTGATCCCTCTTTCTACCCCGGTGCATTCCCAAAGCACAACCCTACGTTCACTCAATGTAGGGAAGTGTTAAGGATAATCACAAGTCCAAGTCTCGTACCTTTATGATATATAAAATGGAGACCTGACCGGTCGTTATGCTCGTGATGAGCTAGACCCGTTGGCAGGGACCATGCTTGGGTAGCCCTAAAGTAACATCACCCTGGCCAAAGCTCATGTAATGGAAATAGATACTTCCCCTAGGTGGTTTGAACCATAATACCTATGCTTGCTGTATAGATCATTATGTATTTGACAAACCCAGATAATTTGACTGGTCACATAATAAAAGGCTTTCATGCCCAGATAGGCCCATGTCAATTTATTCGGACTGCCTAAATACATAATGGTCAAAATCCATGCGTATGCACATTAGTTAAGAGAGGTTGTGCTGCCAGCTTTGCACTGGGCACCATGCGCATCCTTGGGTTCCCTATTAACCCATGGGCTAAGCCCGCCTAGGAAAGAACTGCATGACCTCGTGTGTGGGGGCAATAAGGTTGGAAGGATCTATCTGCTTGCATATGGTTGTGGATGATGCATTGCATATTCATGTCATTCATGCACAAATAAATTATTTTTATTTCTTCCCTATGTATACATCCTATTCTTTGCATATAATTATTACATGTACATATCAACCTATGTATAGTTTTTACATATTTAACGTGTATCATTGTAGTCTCTTTCAGCCATCGAGGACCACTTGCATAGCACGATCATACATTACATTTTATTCATGCATAATTCTAACCCCTTGCTTTTCAGCTATTGTAGACCATTTGCTTGGGTGGTTTAGGGATCTCGATAGTTGTCTAAAGAGCGATCAAAGTTGAAGTTGGTTGACAAAGATTTAACATCCCTGCTAGAGCATCTGAAGGTATTAGAAATGGCTGGCCCCTTACAATATACTGAAGAGACTCGTGCCCTAATTGCCCAACATTTTGATAAAGGTTTGAAGAGCTGGAAAAAAGGATGCTGGCCATGATCAAAGAAAGAATGGATGCCATGGCACTTGTTCTCCAAGCTCAGCTTATGGCAACAGCTCTCGACCAAGTGAAGCCTGCCACAGTCGATAAGGCTCATACAGCGACAGCTAAAGTACCTCCATTTTCTTTTAAAACCAGAGGCAAGGGGCCACTTGATTCACCAGTTGAGCAAGGAAGAAATAGGAGGCCTACTCTAGAATGTAGCACTGTGCCTGAAGAGGATGGGGCCCTTACAATCACGCATATTTTATAAGGTGAAAGCTCAGGAAGCCATAACATCAGTGAGGTAAATGTAAGGTCACAGAAGTCTCAGCCACTAGAGCAGCTCAGTCCCACCTCACTATCTTTGGTAGGCCATTATCCTGGCACATCACCCGTCTTGTCAAGAAAGGGAAGTTTTAACCCTTGCCGACCGAGCCCGCCCTAAGTCAAGGATTCCTTAGACATAGAGCAAATTGGTATTGCGTGTATCACCAGTATTCAGGGCATAGAACAGACTACAGTCATCCCTTGAGAGATCGCATTCAAGAACTGATGCTAGGCCAAGAAAAGGAAAAGATTGTAGAAGCGCCAACCACGAAAGTAAAGCAAAGGCATTTTTCTAATTTGGGTAGATCTTCGTCCTGGGTCCTCAAGAGGCTGATGATGGAGGGGATATTATAGCCATTGCCGGCTAGGCTCGCTAGAAGCCAGGGATAGCCCGATCACAAAAGGGATCACTATTGCACCTTCCACCAGCACACCGGGCATACCACAGATGATTGTAAGGCCTTGAGACATGCTATTCAAGATCTAATTGATTCCAAGAAGATCTCCGACCTAGAAAAGCAAGATGGAAAGAATAAGATGGACTAAGTGCCTAAGTGGAAAGGCAGGACGGTTCTTAGGGATGATAATGGACCATCGACTGCAACAGCTGTGTTGGTAAGAACGGAAGTTGATTAGCTATTTAGAATGTTCTTTTTATTTTTGAACTATTTAATAATGACATTTTAGTTTCATTAATAAGATGAACATTTTTGCTTACTTGTGTCATGTCTCTTATGATTTCACTATGCATAATTATGATCATAACTCATTCATATTTGACATTGATTCAGTTGATGCTACTCCATTTAATCTCAGAAAATTTAGAAAGTCCAAAGAAAATCTTGGTAGCATCTAATGTAACTCCTGAAGACAGATCAAAACTTGAGAGAAATTCAACAAAATATAAAAAAGGTCTTTGCCTGGACATATGAGAGTTGATCGTGGAATCACTAGGCACATCATTCAAACACACCAAAATCATGAGCGCAGAAGCTCAGAAGATTGAAGCTGGAAGGGGCATAAAAGGTCAAAAAGAGGAATCCACAAGCAGAAATGAAGCCAAAATTTCTAGTCGAAGTTCAATGCCAGTCTTGGTTGGTCAATGTTGTACCAAATCGAGAAGAGGAGGAATGCGTGTATGTGTAAACTATTAGGATTTGAACAAAGCTTATCCTCAAAAGAACAAAAAAAAAGAACAAAGGAAAAAAAAAGAGAAAAATAAAATACAAAAAAGAGAGAAGGAAAAGAATCAATATGTAGATTGGAAAACCATTATGGGGGGCAAGCTTTGTTCAAATCCCACATGCCCGTACTTTTCTATTTTTCTTGACTTCCAAGGATGACCAAAAGGTTTTTATTGACTTACAATGGATATGTGATGCTCGATCTTGGGAAAAGACATCAAAGGGGAGGTACACCCTACGACCACTAATGGATAGGGTCATCAAAAAGAATCCAGTAAGTCACTATATTTTCCCACGCAACGTAGGGTTCAAGGGCAAAAGGACGATTTATGGCTATGGTTAGGAAGTTGCTATAGGTGTATAACATTAAAGACCACAAGTCTTCCCTATATTGCCCTTATTCCTCGATATAGGGGGCAGAAGCAGTATGGCCGATCAAAGTGGAGCGTAAAACTTTAAGAAAAGTCATGAAAGCCCAAATTTTGGAAGCCGACAGGGCACAGCAATGGCAGCAGCTGTTAGCATATATTTTCTAGGTGCTAATTTTCGTAAGTATACGGTGTACCGAAATAGTACGAAAGATGTCGATCCCACGAGGAATGTGATGAATTTACACACTATTACTACTTAATTTTAATCTTATTTACAATGATCATTAAATAGAACGTTAGTGTTTAACTACTTAATTGTGCAAATAAATGTAACCTAGTTATTGATAATCAAAAGAAGACAAAATATATAATGAAGAACTAAAGATAATGAACTTGATTCCATCATTTTAAATTAACAATTATCGTCTTTTCATGCAAGCCACGTTGGAATATATTTCTAACTCATTCTCTCGACATGTATTAGAGTGCCTAAAACATGCATTTAAAACACTAATCCTTAATTCTCATTAACGAACTAGTTGATTTTAATTAAATAATTTTAAGAATAATCACCAACCTATAGCAACTATCTCAACATACTGATGTCTCTAGCTATGTTTTGATAATGAACTTCTATTAGATGTAAGTTAAAATGATCTCTCGACTCTACCTTAACTTATAAAGATCATGCAAAAGTACTATAGAAATTCTGCATTCAAAGACTTTGGAAATAGATGGGATAGAAAATAATAATAGTATACAAATTCATTGAAAATAACATTCATTAAATGACAAAGAAAAAATAAAAGGTAAGAGTAATGAGAAAGATGACTTGTGCACTTTCCTCAACCCTTGTAATATTTTTCCTTCTCCTTGATCTTCTTCTTCAAAACATGAAAAACTACTTAGAATTTTAACTAAGAGAAAACTGTTCTTCAAACTATAGAAAAATTACTTAATTAAAATTCCATCCTAAATTACATCATATAAAATTATAGTTAACAATTGATATTTATAAAATTCTAAAGATTGTGTCCCTTGGAGATGTCCTTTCAGATAGTTGCAATGTTTGATGGAAGAAGGTGCCTTTTCAGATGAACTTTCAGGGAAAAACTGCCCAACGGCTAGTTTTGTCGCGCTCGCGATCAATGTCATGCTCGCGACAGAACATGGACTCGCTCTTTTCCTTCTTTTTCTTCTTTCTTGCTCCTGCTCCTCTCTTGCCTTTCACGACTCGTGATGGCCTTTCACGAGTCGTGACCTTGCGTGTGAGTCGTGACTTTGGCTCACATCTTAGCTTCTCTTCCCTTTCTTCTTCTCTTCTTCCTTTTTCTTTCTTTCCTCGCTGCCTGTCTCTCTGCATTGTCACGAGTCGTGATTGAGGTTCACGACTCGTGACCCTACTCTTCACAGCTCCTTCTTCTCTTCTTCTTCCTTCCGCTTTCGCTCGTGCTTTCTTCTTTGCCATTCATGACTCGTGATCTCCTTTCACGAGTCGTGACCCTGCTTCTTTGCTCTTCTATTTCCCTCTCGGTATCTGCATCTTCACGAGTCGTGACTCCCATTCACGACTCGTGATCTCCTTTCATGAGTCGTGACCCTGCTTCTTTGCTCTTCTATTTCCCTCTTGATATCTGCATCTTCACGAGTCGTGACTCCTATTCACGACTCGTGTTCATCCAATTGATCTCTGCCCAGTTCTACCCAATTATACCATTTTCTACCCTTTTTTACATAAATAAGCCTATAAAATGCATACACACATAAACTAACACAAATAACATGAAACATATAAATAATTACATACTTAACTTCATAATTTAAATAAAACACACACTAAATAATACATAAATTAGGCATCTATTAGCAGTAATTGAACAAGTCAGATAAGGACATGTCATGGGATTATCGCCACGGTCAGATCTATCAGAAAACATTCTGCTTGATCATTTAGAAAGACGGCCACAAAGCATCCGATGAAAGAGAGAGATTCGATTGTCAAGCAAATGGGACCAGGTGTTCCGAGCATACGGGATAGGTTTAGGCAAACATGAGAGGACCCCTTGTTCTTCAGAGATTGTATCTAAGACAGCAGCAACATGCAGCAATGAAGATGGCTTCAAGAATCGATCAATATCGACAGACTCAAGAAGTCTATGGCTAAAGATTAAAAATTAAAAGAAGAGAACAAAAGCCCCGCAAAAATTGAAAAAAGGCAGCCTTGCTAAAAATGGGCGTCTCATCAGGGTGAAAACCGAAAAAAGGCACCCTGGGAAAAAATTAGAGGCTTGAGAGAAAATGTTCAATCAAGAAAACCGAAGAGGGCTGATTGGAGATAGGAGTTTGATGCTTACAAGATCTACTCTGAGATTAGATGTAGTTTTGTATTTTGAATCGATGTTAGATAATAATCATGTATAGAGAAATCATACTGAAATGTACACAATCTTTGCATTTACATGTGTTTCTTATTTTCTAGTTCGTTTATAAAAAGGAGAAACATCGTTCATTGCTGAATGTATGAAACATGAATGGCTACACTTTGCTACTGCTCTCACCGTCCAGACGTCTAAGTCGATGAGTTCTAGTATTGATTGCGGGACTAAGCACCTACCTCTTGAATGTATTAGTGGGAGTGAAAGAACAGCCCCTGAAAGATGGTATAATAGTCTTCACCGGTAGCTAGCCTAGAGGCTATGATGTATGGAGGTAAAAGCCAAAGCTAAAGGTCAACCTTGGAAAGATAGGGATGCCTCACTACATCGTTAATCCCTTTGAACTATCGAGCATAATGGGTGGTATTGTAAAAAGCAGCCCCATGAAGCCCTAAAGAACCCAATTCTCATCTACTACCTCACCCAATCTAGCAACACATTCATCAAGGGAGGCCATGAATGCAATCGATGCCTAAGGAGAAAATGCCTCAGAGAATAATTGTGGATTACTCTAGGAAGGGGCTTTGACAGCAGCTTCAATTTTTCTTGCAGTCATATCCTCTTAAAAAAAGGGCCGTTAGAGATGAAAACCGTAATTGGTGCTCTAAGCAAAAGTTAGGCCAAAGGGCAGGGTGAAAACCTGGGAACAGGCAGTCTGTCCTTCAATAAAAAATGAATAAAAGCCGCTGGATTGGGTTAGGTCCATTCCAGGCAAAAATTAGGCACAGCGTTATGTGAAAATCCCTAAAGGGACGCATTTCCCGCTAAGAAAAGCTAGTGTGAAAATCCACAAGGGACAGACTACCTTTAAACAATGACCTTTGAAGCCTGAAGCAATAAGGCGGCATTACTCCAAATAAATTTCCTTTAGGTAGGTGGTGCATAATGCAAAACTTGATTCAGAGTCATGGGGGCAAAATGCTCGTTGACCGGGGGGCAAAGATACATACGGGTCAGTTCTCCTTAAAAAGATTATGGGTCAGAGTCCGTAAAGCCAAGACAACTCTTTTCTACATCCTTGGGAGCATCAAACAATGGGAGCAGCCAAGCAGTACCCTCAACGAATCCCTTAACCACCTGGGATGTGGTCCATTCATTTTTGCATATCACATGCATGTCACGTGCATTCAGTATTAGATATGCACACACAATTCTTGTACATTAATCCTTTGCATTTGTTTCTTATATATAGTTTTGTATGTATATTTCACACACATGATTCCATACGCACACACAATCTTTTGTATATATTGTTGTGCACATGACTCAGAAAGAAAGGTCCTAATAGACCTCATGAGCAAGGATGATCCAAGGGATGGGTTCAGTTCAACATGATCGGCCACCGTATCCAGCACAAAATCAAGTAAATATGTACAGAGGTGGAACGCCCAAAAGAATAAGCCTATCCGAGCACACCATGCTAAGGGAAATCCGGAATCACACAAATCTACAGAAAAGAAGATCCTTTGAGAAGCCGGACTACCCATACATACTTTAGTTGGAGGCAATCAGATGCAAGAGTGGGCTGGGGTACAGCTTGAGCTCTACATCGATGCTCATCCATGCCAAACAATCAAATCAAGATGAAGTCCTCACGAGAATAGAATTTCGTGGACCTGCTCCCAAGAAGACATTTAAAAGAGCGAGCCTACTCATGCACGCCATGCCGGGAGCAACCAGGTAAGTTTCTCTATCAGAAGATGTACGCTCACACACATCACACAAAGTGTACAAAATCAAAATTCAAATGTATAAAGAATACAACTCTTCAAAAAAAATAAAAAATAAAAACAAACATAAAAACAATAAAAAAACAAACAAAAAAATAACAAAGACAAACAAACTAAAACAACAAAACAAAAAGAAGATATTTTCAAGGCCTTGAAAATCCAATATACTGTAAAAATTCAAATACGTCCAAAATGTGAAAATCTAAAAAATTTCACAAACATCATTTTAAGGGACACCAAAGACATTGAAATCTATCCGCCTGCGGGCAAGCAACCAAAACTCCCAATCTAAATTTCCTCTGATGAGGCTCAAACCTATTTTCCTCTCTCGAGGCTTAAATATAATTTTCCTCTGAGGAGGTTCAAATATAATTTCCTCTGAGGAGGCTCAAACCTATTTTCCTCTCTGGAGGCTTAAATATAATTTTCCTCTGAGGAGGTTCAAATCCAATTTCCTCTCTGGAGGCTCAAACATAATTTTCCTCTGAGGAGGCTCAAACTTATTTTTCTCTCTGGAGGCTCGAAATCGAAGTCTCTCAGTGAGCTTCAAAGTCTTTCAGTGAGCTTCAAAGTCTCTCAGTGAGCATTTAAGCCTCTCAGTGAGCACAAATTTTCAAAATCTCCCTGCGAACACAGAGCCCTCTTAAGAGACACATAGGTCTTCCCAACAAGGAGACCCCGATGGAGATGATAGAGGAATCGGTATCTAGGGAACAACCAATCATCCTTCAGGGCGCACACATCTAACAACGCCCCCAGCAGGCATGTAATGCCACAGGTATGCATCTCTTTTATATACCCTGCACATTTGCTTTTCCCTTTTTTGCAGAAAAAAAGAAGAGGTTCAAGATAAACACCAGCGATATAACAGATCGTAAACAGAGGTTGTAGTTAGAGTACTGCATCTCACAGACTCCGTGCAGGCCGGGACGAGGCTAGCGAGACACTAGCGATAGAACATATCACAAACAGAGGTTGTAATTAGAGTACTGCATCTCACAGACTCCGTGCAGGCCGGGACTAGGCTATTGGGACACCAGCAATAGAATAGATCACAAACAGAGGTTGTAGTTAGAGTACTACATCTCACAGACTCTGTGCAGGCCGGGACAAGACTAGCGGGACACCGGCGATAGAACAGATCGTAAATAGAGGTTACAGTTAGAGTACTGCATCTCACAGACTCCGTGTAGGCCGGGACGAGGCTAGCAAGACACCAGCGATAAAACAAATCGCAAAAAGAAGTTGTAGTTAGAGAACACTGCATCTCACAGACTCCGTGCAGGCCAGGACGAGGCTAGCGGGACACCAGCGATAGAACAAATCACAAACAGAGGTTGTAGTCAGAGAGTACTGCATCTCACAGACACTGTGCAAGATGAGATGAGGCCAGCGGGATGGACCAGCTATCGTGCATGCCGAGGCGAGGACAGCAGGGCACACACGATAGGACAGATCGCAATGGGATTGTGGTTAGAGGACACTGCATCTCACAGACGCCGTGCAAGCCGACCAGAGGCGAGAGGGACAATGAGATAGAAAAGATTGCAAACGAGCCACAGTCGGATAACACTACAGCTCAATGGCAACAAGTCGCAACATTCCACATGGCAAAAGGTAAGGGCTGCCTCAGGTACACATCTTTTTCCTTTCTCCTCTGAATTTTGGCTCATCTAGTCACTAGTGCACTAGTTTCCCCAAAATTGAGAGTAACTGTAGATACCAGGTCCTGAGACAGCCCAGATTAGAGTTACCCAATGATGATAAGATGCCTTTTCATAGGCAAAAAGGTTGAAAGTGGTGATTTCCTTGTCAAGTTTGCATTTTAGAGTGAAAAAAAATAAAAAATAATAAAAAATATTTTTAAAATTAGATTTGAAAAATGGGGTTTAGAAATTGTAGTATTTTTAGTTAATTTTTAAAAATATATAAAAAAAAATTCGATCGCCCATTTCCGCCTCAAAACGCCCATTTCGCCCCAAAAATCATATTTTTCGATTTTTTTCCACAAAATTGGATTTTCTATCCCATTTTTAAAGGGTTTTCAGGTTTTTTTTTTTCATTTTTAAAACTTAGATAAAGAATATTTTGAATTAATTAATTAGTTTTCCTTAATTAATTTTATTTTCCATTTTTTTCTTAATATAAATAGAAAAAGATAAAAAATGAATGAGGGGGGTGGGGGGAATTTTTTTGGTTTTTTCATCTTTTCTCTTTTTCTTCCTCTAAAAAAATTCTCTCTAACTTTGACTAAATTTTTCCCCTCAAATAAAATAAAAATTTCAGTTCTTCTACTTCTTTATTTCAATGGAATTTCTTCTAAAATATTTTTTACAAGGAGTTTTGTTGTTGAAAAATTAATTTTGAGACAAAATAAAGTGATTATTTGTTCTCAAAATTCAATTTTCTTACTCTTTTTTTTTTTACATATTTTTTCAATTAAGTATTTTAAAGATTTTGATATTGAGTTTTTTTTAAAGAAAAATCGATTTTGGGGCAAACAAAATAATTGTTTGTTCTTGAAATCTAAATTTTTCATTTGATTTTCTAAAAATAACATTTTTCATGAATAATTCTTTATGAGAGAAACAAAATAATTGTTTGTTCTTGAGAACTTTTTTACTTTTTTATTTTTTTCTTCATCATTTTTTATCAAATTTATTTCTTGGAATAAAATTCTAACATTTTCATCATATTCAATTCTAATCTTGCAAATCAAATACAAGGAAATCAATCATTTTTACCTTCATCGAATCCGAAACTCTGAGAGTAAACATTGTGGGCTTGATCTTTTATTTTTTATTATTTTGATCATATTTAATTGATTAACATGTATATTTTTATTATTTTTTTTATTTATTCTATTATTTGTCTTATTTAATATTTTTATATGTTGTTTTTGTTCATGTAATTAATTTATTTTTGCTTTGATTTCTTATTATTTCTAACATGTAATTAACTTATTTTGCTTTGATTCCTCGTTATTGATTAACATGCAAATCTTTTATTATTTTCATTTATCTATTTATTTTATTTTATTGTTTGTATATTTATTTTATTTAATTATTTTATATATTATTGTTATTATTATCATTATTAATATTGTTATTGTTGTTATCATCATATCATTCTTTTTTTCATCGTTATCATTATTATTATTTTTATCATTTTTTATTATTATCATTATTATCATGTTCATATTTTTATTTATTAATTAATTAACATGTTTTATTTATTTTAATCAAATCATTTAATTCTTTTATCATTTAATGCATATTTTTATTTATTTTGATTTGTTAACATGTTAATTCATTTATCATCCTTCATGCTATCTTATTTTATCTTAATTTGTCATTCATTATTTTATATGTTTAATTGATTTTATTGATTTAATTACTAACATTATTTGATTTGTGTTTTGTTTTTTATGTCAAAACTTATGTTCTTTAGTTGGACATTTTTGCGAGCACCCGAGGAGATCCAGAAAGCTCGTTTGGGTTAAATATTTAATTACTTTATTTGTAATATTTCATTTATTTTGCCATGTAATTTTCTTATAAAATTGTTCATTTTAGGCAAGCTAAAAAGAAAATCACAAAATTATTTTTATTAATTAACTTGAAACCTTGCCTAATAAAAATGGGACCAATGTCCTAATTTTCTCCATCCAAAATAAAAATTATCACATCAAAATTATTTTATAATAAATATGCATACGAGAACCAATGTCCTCATCTTTAATGTATATCCCGTTTTATGTATAATTTGTATTTTATTTACAATGGGAGTTGTATTCCGTCCCTAGTTTTGTTGTAATTTATTTTCATACGCATCATTTTAATTATACTTTCATTTATCGCTTCCTTTGAATGAAGAACTTGCACTTTAATTAAATTCACCATATTGAATGAGAAAAGGGATGAAATGCTAAATTCAAAGCTCAATTATAAAATTAGCCAAGGTATGAATAAATGGGAAGTCCCGAACCTTCTCTGGTCTTTGGGCTCAGCGAGGCAAGAGGGCCATCTCAATATTTTATTTGGATGGAGCCTCCAAGACACCTCTTGTGTCCCGTAAAAGGCTCAAAATTGCACAGTCCTAGGCGCCACGAGGCGAGAGGGCCATCCTAATATTCTATTAGGGTGGATGCCTCCAAGACACCTCTGGTTTGCCTAAGTATGAGGCTAGAGAACCATTCTATCATTAGGGTGGAAGCCTCTAAGACACCTCTTGCTTGCTTATAATGGACATAGCAGCGCTGTCTTAGGCTCACTGAGGCTAGATGACCTTTCCCAATGTTTTATAGGGTGGCGACTCCAAGAAACCTCCTTGTTTCCCAAAATGGACGCACTTGTAATTTCTTACAAGTTTTTATGAAACTCATCCCGAAAGCCCTAAAACCTAGCAGTTCGGGGCGCCTCGGGGTTCGGCGCGCATCATAGAAATATATCAATAAAGACATTGATCGATTTAATATGCAAAACTACAGACTCATAGATTACCCCATTGCCAAGAATTAGTTTCTTAGCAAAGATATGTGTCCTAATAAGCTAGAAGAAATGAATGTATGAGGAACGTTTCATATGCTAATGGCATTGGTAGTCTTATGTATGCAGCGTTGTATATAGGATATGATATATGTTATGCAGTGGGCATGGTAAATAGATATCAATATAACCCGGGCAAAGCACATTGGAAGCAATTGAAAGGATACTTATATACCTTAAAGGTACTACAGAATATTCTCTCTAGTATCAAGAAAATGATCTGCATTGAGAGAATACAGAAACATTGATTGGGCAGGAGATGTGGATGAGAGAAAATCCACTTCAGGTTTCAAATTCTTGTTTGGCAAGAGTGCTATCTCGTGGAGTAACAAGAATTAAACCTATATAGCTCTATCAATAGTGGAAGTTGAATTTATCACTTCCTCAATTGTAGTACAGGTGACAGTTTGGCTGAAATGGTTTGTGAGCCATTTAAAAGTAATTGTCTCAAAGTTATCAGTGATTCAGTCGTTGATAGCTTATAGTAGACCTAAGCATATCGACATTAAGTATTAATACATGAGAAATATTATTGCACGAGGAGAAGTCAACTTACAATACTTTTCTACGCATGCAGATCCGTTAAGTAAACCCGTAATGAGAGATGTGTTTTGAGAAACACATTAGATCTCGAGGTTTACGTAAAATTTAATTGGTATTGTTATATTTTGTATAATTCCTTAACGTTATTATTTGAGAATAATAACCAAAGTTCATTATTGGCAATACATGATTGTGAATGTTTATGTGTAAACATTTACCGTTATTGATAAGAGATTAAGCATATCGGACAGAGAAGTAGCCCACTCACAAGGGTGTTTACCTTAGTTTTGTCAATGAGTTGGCAAAGACTAAGATGAGGCAACTTTTGAACATGTGAGAATGCTCGAGAGGCTGTTCAAAATAAAAGTGCCGTCTTACAGAAATTATAAGATGTGTTGTGTTAAGGTGCGAGATAAAGACATACATAAAGTTGTATGCTTTGGATTGAGATCCAAAATAAGGATTCTATGGAATCCGATGGTCAGTTATATGTAACTACCATGTTCTGTCTAAAAAGCCAGAAGCAGTCCTTAAGTAAGCGGACTAAAGTTGGGTGCTTCAGTGCATCGCAACCTTATGCTTCTGTGTGGTGTTTGATATACACATTATCAAAATGTGAGACATGTGCTCCTTTAAGGGAAGGAAAGAACACCATAACACATGTTTAATACCGTGTGTGCTTATGTGACCATAGGGATAGGAATTTAATAATATTAATTATCTCAACTTTCCCTATTGTGAGACCCTATTTATAATTCAACCCTTAGAACCCTTAACTTATCCCTGAAATATGGTTCAATGTGGCTACCTTAGTTAGTTTCCAAGAGGTCCGGGAAAAATTTAGGCCTAGAGGATCTAACTAGAAAAGCGAGTTGAATCATGATGAATGGCATACAGTAAGAGGGGACGATAGCCTTTTGATCACTTTCATAATGTTTTGTGGTTCACCGGCATGCCTATTATAGTTTCTATGAGTAGATACATAATAGTGAATACGAAAATTATTTTATGAGATCATGAGTTAAAACAATGAATGTGAGATAGCAATTTAGGGTTAGGCATACATGGAAAAGAGGATTTTGTTTTTTGAGATGCTATATATCCCTAACAGGTGTATAGCACTAGTGCCCTCGAGGTATGCTGGTCACACAATCTATCTGCCAGTATAACTGAAGATTGAGACTGGAATGCTTTCCGTCATGTGCGAGTGGGGGATGATAGAGTTTGGGTATGCCCATGACTCTAATTTGGGTAAAGGTTTAATTAGATAGAATTAAGTAATTCAATCTAATTAAAATTACCAAATCCTATCTCAGAAAGATTCTGAGTTAAACTAGAGTTAGGTCTCTAGCTTTTAGGATCTCTATAAATAGATGGGAGATCTCAGAATTTGGTAACGAGAAAACATATACGCCGCAAGGCTGCTCGTTCTTACTCACGCTTATTGTTGTCTTAATCTTTCAGGGGCTTTTAGATTGTGGAATAGCTGCTATTATCCTGCATATAGGTAAAAGCCAGGCCAGTGACCAAAATCAAATGGGATCCTTATAGACGCTTTCGCAATGAATTTCTACGCTACAAGAGGTAGGTAACATTATTTAATTTTACCTCCAATTAAATTATATTTGTTATAATTTCCAAATCCATCAATAATAATAATAATAATAATAATAATAATAATAATAATAATAATAATAATAATAATAATAATAATAATAATAATAATAAACCAATGAAATTAAATAAACAAACAAGAGAAAGGAAAATAGTCATGTAATGGAAACTCAACAATAAATCTGATTTTTTTTCACATCCAAAATCATATATATTTATCCATTTCCATACCAAAAACAAAATAAAGATTGAAAACTCATGCTAAAAAATAAATCTCAAACAAAAAAAGCACATATTCATCAATACAAAAATAAATAAATAAATAAATAAACTAACATAAATAAAATGAAATGAGATAGAAAAAATGGATCCAAGAATCTTTACCCTTAGAGTTAGGTAATATGGAAGCAAGATGTCTCAATCTATTCTCATTATTAAGAATCAAGAATAAACTCAAAAATATTCAAGAAAATTTTAAGTTTTTATCGCAAATAACTCAAGAACACAAAAGATTAAAAGCGATTTTTTTTTATTTGTTGTTTAATTTGATGAGAAAACCCAAGCTAAGGAAATTAATTTTTCCTTTCTCAAGTTTACAGACTCAACAAATATATTTTTTTAGATTTGAGAAAAATTAAAATAAAAATCAAAGAAGAAAATTTTTATATCTAAGAAAATAAATGAAGAAAATCCAAATTTTTTTTTTATCTAAGAACCAAAAGAAAGAAATTCCAAGAAGAAAGTTTTTGATCTCTCAAGAAAATAACTTATTTTTTTTAAGAACACAATTTTTTTCTCTAAAAAATTTCTCTTCGGAAAAATCAATCTTCCTTTCTTTTTCTTAGAAAAATCCCTCAGCAAAAAATCAACCCCCTTCCCTAAATTCCAATCCTCTCGTTTTATTTTCTTCAAACTCATTTTTTGAACCCAAAAAAACAAAAGTCTTCCTCTACCCTTTTTATTTTTTCAAAGAAAATCTTCCTAATTCAACAAAAAAATAAATTTTTAAAAGCAAAACCCAAAATTCAGAATTTAACATTCATTTTTTTTTTTACTTTGTCACCCAAACAATTTGACTAAAATCCATCCATTTTTCAAGGAAAAAATCCCCCATTTTGTTCCCAAACCTCCCTTTTTTATTTTTTTATTATTGGGTAATCCTGATCTTGGATCACCTCGGGACCTAGTGCCTACACACATACACGAAGCAAATAAATTTTTTTATTACTTTTTATTTTTTTATGTTTTTATGTCCATGAATGACACGTAATGCATGAATATGGAATGCAACATCCATAACCACATACAAGCAGATAGATTATTCCAATCTTATTACTCCTACTGACAAGGTCGTGCAGTCTCTTTCCTAGGTGGGCTTGATCCATGGGTTAACGGGGAACCCAATGGACGCGATGGTGCACAGTGGAAAACCAGCAGCATAACATCTCATATCTAAAGCACATACATATGGGTTTTGGCCATTATGTATTTGAGCACTTAAATCAAATTAAGATAGACCCACCAAGGCTAGAAAGCCTTTGATGAATGACCATTTAATTTAGTTGATTTTGTTCAATACATAATGGCCCATATAGCAAGCACAATATTATGGTACATTCGACTTAGGGGAAGTATCTATTTGTCATTATATGAGATTTAGACAATGGTGATGATACTTTAGGGCTACCCAAGCATGGTCCTTGCCAATGGGTCTAGCTCATCACGAGCATAACGACCAATCGGGTCTCCATTTGATATACCAAAAGGTACGAGGCTTGGGCTGGTGATTATCCTTAAAACTTCCCAATATTGAGTGAAGATAGGGTCGTGCTTCGGGAACGCATTGGGGTAAGAATAGGGACCATCTAGCATAGTTCTTAAGGCTCTAGCATAGATGCAATGCAATTTTTTTGAAAAGAGATTCAATTTTAATTTGTAAAAACTCAATTATATATATTAACCAAGACAATTTCGAAGCAAAGTCTCAAAGTCCCCAGTGGAGTCGGCACTATGATGCATGCCGAACCTGCTTATGTTTCCCGGAGGGCTCGCTTTTAGGGTCCGAGATATTATGGAATCCCAACCCAATAAAACATTAAGAAAATTCATCTAATCTCATGAAGCCTTTAGGTATATTTGAGGTATTTTGTAGTCGCCACCAAATTTATAAGAAATTGAAAAAGTTCGTCTAATCTCGGGGTCTAAACTAGAGACTAATTCGGAACTTTACTTTTATTAATCTCTTGGTTAATTATAAATGAGTTTTTAATTATTAAATTTTCATCTCTCATCTCACACGATCATTCATTTAAAATAAAACGCAAATTCAAGCAGCGAGTAAAGCGGTAAAAAAGCGATAAATTAAATAAAATAGAAAATAAATTACAAAAATAAAATTGGAACAAAAAATACAATCCCCAAAAATAGAAAATTAAAATGAATAAAATCTATTAACTAAATAACATTCATAAATCGGGACTTTTTTTAGAATAGGAATATTCGTTCCTTCATGTTCACTTAAAAAATTAAAAAATTATTTTAGAATATTATTGAGAAAATCGAAATGAGTGATCATATTTTGAAAAAATTAACTCTTCTTTTAAAAGTGAATTTTTATTGGCTAAAATTAGGACATTGGTCCCATTTTTTTATAAAAAATCCAAATTTATTAATGAAAATATTTTTGTGATTTTCTTTTTAATATACATATAATATACAAAATTATTACAAATTACATGACAAAGAAAATAAAAGGTAAAATAAAAGAAAAATAACAAAAATATTAAATTAATCTCCTGGATCCTTTTTTCGAATGCAAGGGTCCCTTAGAATTGGATTTGATAAAGGAAGGAAAATGGTTGATTTCCTTATCTTGATTGGCAAAAATAAGATTAGATAAATGAAAATTTAAACTTTTTATTTTGAAAGAAAATTGCAAAAAATATGTAAGAAATTTTGGATCTCAAGAACAAAAAATTAATTTTTTTTTCTCAAGAAAACTTGCTTAAAAAAAAAATGGAAGAAAATTTCAAAGAACAAAGAATTATTTTCTTTGTCTCAAAAAAATGGAAGAGACTGCGCTTAGTATCCATTTTGGGCTAACCAAAGGGGTCTTGGAGGGTAAACCTCTCACCCTAAGGAGCCTAGGATTAACGTCAAAGTCTCGTGACACAAGAGGTGTCTTGGAGGTCGTAGTTCTAATGAGTGATCGGATAGACCTCTCGCCTCTTTGAGCCCAAAGACCAGAGCCGGGTTCGGGACTTCTCATCTATTTCTACCTTGATTATTTATGATCAAATTTTAATTTTCATTAATTCGCTCTCTCTCCACACGATGCAATCGAATCAAAACGCATTTATTCACATTTGGGAAAGCAGTAAATGAACAAGTAAAATAATGAAAGCGATGAATTACAATAACACAAGGAGCGAAATACAACTCCCTTTATAAATGAACGATACATACACGAATCGGGGCATTGCTTATTTTGAGGACTTTGGTCCTCACATGCATCATTATTAAAATGGATATTTTTATTGTGAGGAATTTATTGGATAAAGAATGGGATATTGGGTCCTTGATTTTATGAAGAATTCAGTTTATTAAATATAAAACGTTGGCCGATTTTTACATTAGCGAGGAATACAACAATTTTGTCATATATAGGAGAAACAATAAATAAATGCATGAAATATAAAAGATAGGAAGATAGGGAACTAAACTAGGCGAACTTTCCAAATGCGGGGGAACTCCCTCAAGCTCCACCAAGTCCAAGAAACAGAAGCATATTCTCACAAAACAAGCCAAAGGGATGTTAAAATACAGAGGAAAAGTTACAGATAAATATAAAAATTTGACTGAACAATAAAGGGAAAAGAAAAAGGTTTGAAAACGTGGGATAGAACCCACCGACGGGCTATGCTGATTGACCGACGGGCGTCGGTTAAGGTGACCAACACACCTGTCGCTCACTCGAAAGAAGCCGTCTGTGAGGGTGACCGACGGGTTATGCTTAAAGATGACAGACGGGAGTCGGTCACAGCAGCTGACCCATCGGTCAACTCTGTCCCAGAAAAACTGAAGCTTTTCAAGAATCAAAAAGACGAATTTGACACAAATTCAAGAAGAATAGTAACAAGAAATGAAAATAAGGACAAAAATAAATGTAATATCGAAAATGAAAGTAAAAAAGGGGACAGAAAAGGGTCTGGAATATTTACCCTCAGAACAACCTTTTGGTTGGATTCCTTGTTTATGTATGGCTTCCCGCACGCTCCACGAGAAAACAAGATAAAAATCAAGAATGAGGAAAATAGGTTGTTTCCTTCTTGATTTTTCTAAAAACTGAATTTTTGGAACCAAAACCTTAGGAAAAACCAATTAAATTTAGCTCCTTTTAATGGTTTGATTCTTGAATCGATTAAATCTTTTTAGAAATGTGTTTGTTGGAAGAGAGAGAAAATATGCGTGAATTCTGCCAGAATTTCCCCCTTTTAGAAATTTTTTCAACCCATTTTATGTGAAAATTCAAAGCTTTTATAGGCCAGGCACGACCGACGGGCGTCAGTGGTGGCAACGGGCGTTGGAAGAATCCTACTGACACAAGGATTCACCCGACGGCCCTACCACTTTGACCGACGGGCGTCGAAAGAATCCTTCTGAAACAAGGATTCATCCGACGGCCCTGCCCATTTGACCAACGGGCGTCGGAAGAATCTTTCTGACACAAGGATTCATCCGACGGGCTGGCCTCTGACCGACGGGCTTGCCGCTGGCAGACGGTCTGGCCGTCTCTTGAGGAAAACATGCTTTTTGGACTTTAAAAACTCCCCGGCTTTCTCCCCTTCGGGCTACGGAAGGTAAAAAAAAGACTCGTTTCTCGTGGAGCATGAGACTAAAGCCTCCGAATCCAAACTGTTTGTATAGGCTCGGATACCGATTTGATCATAGGGTAATCTCTGATCCGGACCGCTCCGAGACACGGTGCTTACAGTTGCCCCTAGTTTTGGGAAAACTAGTGCACGAGCGCCTAGATGAGCCAAAATTCAGAGAAATGACAGAAAGGAAGAAAGCATACCTTTGGCGGTTCTTACCTTCCGTGCCTTTTACCGGGTAGACCTCATCTCAGTCTGTTCGGCGGGTAAAGATATCCTTATCGGTCTCATCTCAACCTGCAGGTGTTGGTGAGATGTAGCATTCTCTAGCCACGACCTCGATGTGAAGATCAGTGTTTCTCTAACCGCAGCTTCTGCTTCTGCTGGCCTCGTCTCGGCTCACGCAGTGTTGAGGAGATGTAGCACTCTCTGACTACAAACTCGATGGGAAGAGCAGTGTTTCTCTAACTGCAACTTTTGCTTTTGCTGGCCTCATTACAGGGTTGAGGAGATGTAACGCTCTCTGACTACAAACCCAGTGTGAAGAGTAGTGTTTCTCTAATCGCAGCTTCTGCTTCTGCTGGTCTCGTCTCGGCTTGCGCAGTGTTGAGGACATGTAGCGCTCTCTGACTACCAACTCAATGTGAAAAGCAGTGTTTCTCTAACCGCAACTTTTGCTTCTGCTGGCCTCATCTTGGCTCGTGCAGGGTTGAGGAGATGTAGCGCTCTCTGACTACAAACCTGGTGTGAAGAGCAGTGTTTCTCTAACCGCAGCTTCTGCTTCTACTGGCCTCATCTCGGCTGGCGCAGTGTTGAGGAGATGTAGCGCTCTCTGACTACCAACTCGATATGAAGAGCAGTGTTTCTCTAACCGCAACATTTGCTTCTGCTGGCCTCATCTCGGCTCGCGCAGGGTTGAGGAGATGTAGCACTCTCTGACTACAAACCCGGTGTGAAGAGCAGTGTTTCTCTAATCGCAGCTTCTGCTCTTGCTGGCCTCGTCTCGGCTCACGCAGTGTTGAGGAGATGTAGCGCTCTCTGACTACCAACTCGATGTGAAGAGCAGCGTTTCTCTAACCGCAACTTTTGCTTTTGCTGGCCTCATCTCGGCCATCGCAGGGTTGAGGAGATGTAGCGCTCTCTGACTACAAACCCGGTGTGAAGAGCAGTGTTTCTCTAACCGCAGCTTCTGCTTCTGCTGGCCTCATCTTGGCTCGCACAGTGTTGAGGAGATGTAGTGCTCTCTGACTACCAACTCGATGTGAACAGCAGTGTTTCTTCTGAAACCTGTAGTCATTCTTTGAAGGTAGTGCGTCCCTTGTGGATTTTCACACTAGCTTTTCTTAGCGGGAGGTGTGTCCTTTCGGATTTTCACACAACCCTTTGCCTTACTTTTCCCTGAAGTAAACCCTACTTACTCCAGCGCCTTTTTTTTTTTTAAGATCTGGCTACAAGAGAAACTGAGGATGCTGTCTGTGCCACCTCCTCGGGTTATTCCACAGTACTCGCCGAGCCATTTCCTTCCGCGTCGACGACTGTGCGAGTGTGCCACTGCTGGTGAAAGCATTACCAAATTTGGTGAACTGTCAGATGACGACATCAGTTTCACGTCTGCTTGGCTCCCACTGTCTCATGTGGTCACTGATGGGCCATCGGGGTGTGTTCCCCTCTGTGGGCTCTGTCAAGCCACCTTCTGCATCACTTCTCGATGTGCACGTCAGCTTGGGATGACCCAAGATGTGGTGAGGGTTCCCTTATCTTTTCGGGGAGGAGCTCTTTCGGCTGCCTTCGCCTCAAGGTATCATGAGCTGTGCGGCAAATTACCAGTGAAGACTGTTATTTCGAGGTTCGGCGATCATTCTGTGGCTTCAACCAGCGAGTATAAGAAGTGGGTCCTTAGTCCAGCATCTGACAATAGGACACGAGGGCTCAAGCATCTGGTTGGCGAGAGCAGTGGCAGGACTTAGCTTAGCTTACATATGTATTTCTTTTTAGTGTTACATTTCTTTTTAACGCAGAACTAGAAAATGACGAAAATGAAAAGAATAATATTGGTTCTATTTCACGAAATTGTGTACATTTCCATGTAATTTCAGCATACATGATCAGTTTTGACATCAACTTGACCGTGTACGCCCTATTAATACATGAAACAAAATTTTAACAGCATCAACTCCTATTACCAATCGGCCCTCTCGGGTTTTCACGATAGGACATTTTCTCTCGTGCCTCTTATTTTTGCACAGGATGCCTTTTTTCGGTTTTCACCCTGTCGAGGCGCCAAATTTTAGCACAGTCGTCTTTTTTCGGTTTTCAACCTGCAGGGTATTTTCTTATCTTCTTTTTATTTTGGTCTTTAGCCATGGAACCTTTTGAGTCTATCGACATTGATCGGTTCTTTGAATTCGTTTCCATCGCTATCCGACAAGATTGTAGCTCCTTTGGGCAACAGCTTTTTAAGGATATACGGCCCCTCCCAGGTTGGTCTGAATTTTCCTCTGATATCCGGTATACCTGGTCTCATCTGCTTGAACACTAAGTCCCCTTCCCTCAGCGGATGCTTTCTCACCTTCTTCCCGAATGTCCTGGCCAACCTCTTCTGGTAGATCTGATTGTGATAATAAGCCTTCAGCCTACTCTCATCCAGTAAGTTTAAATGTTGTAGCCTCTGTCGTGCCCATTCAGCCTCTAGAATTTGGGCTTCCATAATCACCCTCAACGATCGGAGCTCTATCTCAACTGGCAATACTGCCTCCGTCCCGTATACCAGAGAATATGGCATAGCGCCCGTAGATGTCCTTACAGTTGTCCTGTATCCCCACAGTGCGAAGGGTAGCTTTTCTGCCCAGTCTTTGTAAGTTTGGAGCATCTTGGATAGGATCCTCTTCACATTTTTACTGGCGGCCTCTACTGCCCCGTTAGCTTGTGGTCGGTAGGGAGAGGATCTATGGTGCTTGATACCATACTTCTCAAGGAGCTTCCTGTTTTCCCCCATGAACTGCACCCCGTTGTCAGACACTATGTGGTGAGGGAGGCCATATCTGCAGATCAAATTTCTTTCTATGAACTCGGCCATATCCCTTGCGTCAATCTTTTTGAAGGATTCTACCTCTACCCATTTGGTAAAATAGTCAATTGCGACTATGATGTAACTGTGCCCATTAGATGCCATAGGACGAATCTCTCCAATGATATCTATCGCCAAGCAGCGAAAGGCCAAGGCGATGTCAGGTTGTGTAGCTCTGATACTGGCAGGTGTCTCAAATCTGCGTACTATTGGCATAACTAGCATTGCTTGACATACTTTGAGCAGTCATTGTCCATCGTAAGCCAATAGAAGCCTTGCCTCATGATCTTATTTGCCAGAGTTAAACCGTTCATGTGAGCCCCACAGATGCCTACATGGGTTTCCTCCATCACCTTGCGGGCTTCTTTTTCATTCAAGCACCTGAGCTGAATCCCATCTGCCTGTCATTTATACAATATTCCTTCCAAGGATATGAACTGAGTAGATAGCTTCCGGATCATTCTCTGGTCTTTCTCGGTAGCTTCCTTTGGAAACCTAGCGTTTTCCAAATAATTCATAATGTCAAAGTACCATGGTTTTCCATCCGCCACTTCTACTTCCATTACTGGCTTGATCTCAAAGCTCGGCTTCTCAGAACTCGAAATCAGCACTGGTTTCATAGCTACCCCTTCAGGATTATCCCACATTGACACTAGGGTTGCTAATGCATCAGCTAGACGGTTCTCATCTCTTGGCACGAAGTGGAAAGTGCAGGTTTCAAACTTCTCACATATCTCCTTCAAATATTCAACATAGGGTACCAGCCGCTCTTCTTTTACAGCCCACTCACCTCAGATCTGGTTAATAACCAAGGATGAGTCACCAAAGACTTCTACGTTCTTTGCCCCCAAAGCAGCTAAAGCTTCTATCCCGAAAGTGCATGCTTCATACTTGGCTTCATTGTTGGTTGCTTTGTACCTTAACTTTTTGGCTAGAGGGAGTTTCTCATTATCTGGGGTTGTCAAAATAATTCCAACTCCGGCCCCCTTGTTATTCACTGCCTCGTCGAAGTGTAACTGCCATCCTTGGACAGAAATCGCGATTATGCTCTCATCAGGGAAGGTGAACTCGGGGGTGTCCCCTTGAATGGGATGCTCAGCAAGAAATTTAGCTACGGCTCGCCCCTTAATAGTTTTGCGAGTGTTGTATTCCACATCAAACTCCTGTAGCAAAAGCAACCACCTCCCCATCTTACCAAGCAAAGACGGCGCTTCTTGCAAATATCTCAACGGATTCTACTTGGCCACTGCCTGAACTTTGTATGAATGGAAATAATGCCTCAGCTTCTTTGATGCCCAAATCACTGCGAGGTAAATTTTCTCTACCTCAGCATATTTTATCTCATAAGCCAGGAACTTCTTGCTGAGGTAATAAACTGCGAATTCCACTCCAAATTCATCCTCCTGAGCCATCATGGCACCCACAGAACTGCCTTCCACTGCCAGATACAGGATAAGTGGTTTGACTGGTTACGGCGGCATTAACACTGGCGGATTCAACAGATATTCCCTGATGCTGTCAAAGGCTTTCTGGCAGTCTTCGTTCCAGACCACAGGTTGATTCTTTCTGAGCAGCTTAAAAATGGGCTCGCATATCAAAGTGAGCTTGGCAATGAATCGGCTAACGTACAGCAGTTTGCCCAGGAAACTCCTTATATCCTTCTCCTTTTGCGGTATGGGCATCTCCCTGATGGCCTTTACCTTGTCCGGGTCAATTTCTATTCCCCTCTGGCTGACGACATGTCCCAACAGTTTCCCTGAAGTCAGTCCGAATATACACTTCTTGGGGTTAAGTCGCAGATTGTATTTATCAATCCTGGTGAAGAACTTCTCTAGAGCTTCAAAATGGCCCTCTCGGGTGGCTGGCTTGACCATTATGTCATCGACATACACCTCCACCTCCTTGTGGATCTGGTCGCTTAGAATCTTGGTCGCCATCCTCTGGTATTTGGCCCCTGCATTTTTCAGGCCAAAAGGCATAACTCGGTAGGCGTAGGTCCCCCACTCTGTGATGAAAGCGGTCTTAACCCGGTCAGCTATCGTGTTTAGGATCTGGTTGTAGCCCACATAACCGTCTCAAAAGCTGTACATCGCGCACTTGGCAGCACTGTCTATCAACACATCAATGTGGGGTAGTGGAAAATCATCTTTAGGGCAGGCCTTGTTCAAATCTCGATAATCCACACATACCCTGACCTTCCCATTTTTCTTCGCTACATGGACTACGTTCGCCAACCATGTAGGATACTGCACTTCAACAAGGAACTTGGCCTCAATCTGCTGTCGAATCTCCTCCTTGACCTTGTCTGCCCATTCTGGCCTGAGCCTTCTCAACTTCTATTTTACAGGCTTATGATCTGGATAAGTCGGGATAGCATGTTTCGCCACGTCTCGGTCGATCCCTGGCATGTCTTCATCGGTCCAGGCAAAGACTTTTTCATATTTTCTTATTATTCTCTAAAATTTTTCTCTCTCATCAGGAGTTATATTTGATGCTATTAGAATTTCCTTCTGATTTTTCGAGGTTCCAAGATTAAAAGGCGTTGCATCAGTGGAATCAATATCAAAAATTGATGGAATATGATCATGTTCATGCATGTTGAAATTATTGGAAACATCGCACAAGTAAGAGAAATCATTTGCCTTATTAATAATATTATAATTGTCATTTACATCATAAAAAAGTTCTGGAATATAAAGACAATCTAAGCTAGAGTCTTCTTTTACCTCCCTAGAGGTTGATGCTGCTGCAGCTTGCCCATCGGCTTCTTGATTCAGCATAGGCCCTTCAGGTATGTCTGAGGAAATCTTCAAATCCCCAATCTTCAGCTCTGTTTCTGCCATCTTTTCTTTCCCCTTCAGCCTGGCAATCAGCAGCCTCTCGGTGACAATCTCTTCGGGCTCACACCTGTCCCAAGCAATGCACTGAGTCACGACCTCTTCATCCCAGAAGTTCTCAACGGTCTTGATAACCCCGACATTCCAGTCAAATACATCGTTAAAGATCTCAAATCCGGGGACAATCCTCCCATTCACCCATTGTGGCTCATCTTCACCAGTATAAGCGCATACTGAGGATGCTGGTACAAAGCTTTCTGAAATGTGAGGGATCTTATCTGCCGTCTTCTTCTCACCAAAACTGCCTCTGTACCCCAGACCCTTCCGGTTCTTCTGACCTCGAGTGGTGATCGCAATCTGCAGGCCTTGAGAGTTTCTACCCAAACCAGCCCCAGGGAGATAGTGCATCTTCTTCATCATGTTAACCACTGCTGGGTTATCTACTGGCCCGTGCTCTTCTCCTACCATTGACACGTGGAAGCCACTAAATGGTTGATTAGCAATTTCGAGAGCTGACACCTGATTCTCCCTGGCTGCCTTAATAGTCACCACCTCCCCTTCATGTGGGAACTTTATCATTTGATGCAGCGTGGACGGTACTCCTTCTAGTCTGTGAAACCAAGGCCTCCCGAGCAGGGCTAAAAAATTAGCTGGAATAGGCAGAACCACAAACTCTACTTCTACCTCAATGGGTCCCGTTTCAACCAGGGTCTTGAATGTTCATGAGGCTCGTCTTCTTGAATTATCATAGGCTGTAATCATCAAATCTGATCCACTGAGCATATCCTCACTCAATCTAAGAGCCTGAAGAGCTATCAGAGGGCAAACTTTGATAGAGGATCCATCATCTACCATGACGCAAGCGGTGTGCTTGCCGTTAATCTGTGCTTTGATATACAGGGGTCGGCTATGATCGCGGCCTTCGACTGGCAGGTCGGTATCGGAAAAAACCAATCTCTCCCCCGACCCTCCTTGAACTAGACGCAAAAGCTCTGATTGAGATATTGTGGTGGCAACAGTAGACTCAGTCAAAGCCTCTACCACTTTCTGCCTGTGAGAAGGGGACTGTCTTAAGAGATCCCAGATGGATATCTGACCCGCGGTCTTCTTCAACTGCTTAACAATCTGGTTCTCCTTCGGCTCCTTTTTCGTCGATGGTTGCGCTGGTTCCGGTACCCTTGTAATCTCAGGGACCACTCTCCCACTTCTTATCACGGCCCCTACCTCTTCTTCATCCTCATCAGATCTCCACAAATCAGAGTTCGCCTCTCCTTCCTCTTTGGCCTCTTCACCACTCTCACTGCTTGACCAACAATCAAGGGTTGCTACAACTGCTCCTCCTTCTCTACCCTCAGAACAAACAACAGCAATACCCCTACTCCCATATAAGTCCTGCAGTACATACCACTCTGGCAAGCTGGATCCGATCATAAAAACTTATGGCGGCACGGCATTGTAACCAGGCTTCTTCTTAGATTCCCTCTCCTCAGGGTCAAAAATTTATTTGTCATCAATCAGATCTTGAATAGAGTGTCTCAGTGCCTTACACTTGTCTGTTAGATGGCCTGTGTGCTGATAAAATGCGCAGTATTCATTGTCCTTGTGACCTGGCTTCCCTTGCGTCATAGCAGGCCTAGGAGCCAGAGGTTGCAACTTTCCTTCCTTCATCAACCTTCTTAAGACCAAAGACAGTGGTCTTCCTAAGTTTGAAAACTTCCTCGGGGTAGTTGCATCAGTAGCAGACACCTCAACCGTTCTTCTGGTGCTACCATTGGGACCAGTTGGCCTGTTGGTTCCCTGACCAGTATTAGCTCTCTTTGCAAAACTATCATTGCTAGCTTTTCGGGCCAAGAAATCTCCTTTCGCTTCAATGGCTATGTCTTTCAGAGACTCCCAATCCCTCAGCCCTTTCCTCTTCAGACCATCCTTCAAATACGGGCTCGCATTCTTGATGAACAGGCGGATCTTGTCTTGGGTGTCTGGTTTTCTTCGCATTTCCATTACCCTATTCCGCCAGCGGGTGAGATAATCGTGAAAAGATTCCCCGGCCTTCTGCTGGAGCAATTCAAGGTCCTTAAGAGTCACCTCCATCCTGGTGTTGCAATCGTATTGCCTCAAGAATTCCTTTGTGAGTGGATCCCAATCTTCCTTAGTTCGACGATCGAGGCTATGGTACCAGTCGATGGCAGGGCCAGTCAGACTCAAACAAAAGTACTCCACCTTCTGCCTCTTAGACAGAGTGGTCCCTTTCATGACCAGAGAGTACTGCTTCACATGGGCAGTTGGGTCAGAGGTACCGTCAAATTTTGGCACATCAGGCATCTTGAAATTGTAAGGAATCTGGTCTTCTCCCTCCAATTCTTTATCGTCCGGGTTCATCCCCTGACCTCTACTCAGCATATGGGCCATGGCCTCAAACCTCTCTTCCATCTTCTTTAGAATGAACTCATCAGTCTGGGGTAGCTTCCCTCTCCCAGATGCAATACTCATTTTGTCGTCTTCTTCATCCCTGTCATCATCTATCCTCAGCGCTAGTCTTCTCTTCTGACCTCTTGAAGCTACTGACCTCAGCTCTATTGGTGGCGGCCGAATAGGCTCTTCTTGTCTCTCAGCTCTTTCCTCTTCTTGCTCATTTTGTCTCACGGGAGGAGGAGGTGGTGGATTCTGCGGAGCATTCTATTGTGCCAAAGCAGTTAGCATGTTCATCATTCTGCCCTCAAACTCTTTAAACCGTCGGCCCACTTCTTCTGCAATCATGGCCCTGGTAGCATCATTTCCCCTAGGTGAGTTTGCCATATCAGATACGGTACAGCTGACTTCCGGTAAGATCTCTGGAAGGCCTTCTCTATTTAGCAGTTCAGATGCAGGAACTCGGATCAACCGTCTAGTAGGCGCTCGAGTCCACCTAGGTAGATCTATAATGGCTACAGGGACAAGGCGTTAGACGTGATGCATGGAATGGAGATGCAATGCATGATCGTGATATGCGACACTCACAAAACACAAGCAAGCAGGTAGGTCCTTCTGCCCTTATTTCTCCCACACATGTGGTTGCGTGGTCTCTTTCCTAGGCGAGATTAGCCCAAGGGTTAGCGGGTGACCCAATGGACATGCATGATGCATGGCGAAAATCCGGCAGCATGACACTCCTACGCTAATGTACAAGCGAATGGATAATGATCATCGTGTATTTAGACATTCCAAAAATTTTGACATAGCCCTACCGGGGCATGAAAGCCTTTGGCTAGGTTACCAAGCAAGACATCTGGACCTACCCAATACACAAAGATCCATACAGCAAGCATGGAATTATGGTTCATATCACTTATGGAAAGTAGCTATGGCCATTACATGGGCTTTGGACAAGGGAGATGTTACTTTAGGGCTACCCAAGCATAATCCCTGCCGACAGGTCTAGCGCATCACGAGCATAACGACCGATCCGGTCATCATTTGATATACTATTAGGTACGAAGCTTGGGCTGGTGATTATCCTTAACACTTCCCCACATTGAGTGAATGTAGGGTTGTGCTTCAGGAATGCACCGAGGCTAAAAAGGGACCAATCTAGCATATTCTAAGGCTCTAATGGGATGCAAATGCAAATTTGAAATAAAGCGAATTTATGAATTAAACTTTAATCATAAATGTTAAGCGAGGTATTTTCAAATCGAAGTCTCGAACCAAAGTTCCCCAGTGGAGTGGCCACTGCGACGTGTGCCGGGCCCCGTTCGCCGCCCGTGCGACCGCCCCCTCTAGGGCGATCGGTGCATTTGAGGGTCTGTTGACAGCTTACAATGAATTGCAAGTGCGTCTATTTTGGGTAACAAGGAGGTTTCATGGAGTCGCCACCCAATAGAACATTAGGAAAGTTTCTCTCGCCTTGGAGAGCCTAAGACTGCGCTTAGTATCCATTTTGGGCCAACCAAAGGGGTCTTGGAGGGTAAACCTCTCACCCTAAGGAGCCTAGGATTAACGTCAAAGTCTCGTGACACAAGGTGTCTTGGAGGTTGTAGTTCCAATGAGTGATCGGATAGACCTCTCGCCTCTTTGAGCCCAAAGATCAGAGCCGAGTTCGGGACTTCTCATCTATTTCTACCTTGATTATTTTATGTTCAAATGTTAATTTTCATTAATTCGCTCTCTCTCCACACGATGCACTCGAATCAAAACTTATTTATTCACATTTGGGAAAGCGGTAAATGAACAAGTAAAATAATGAAAGCGATGAATTACAATAACACAAGGAGCGAAATACAACTCCCTTTATAAATGTGCGATACATACACGAATCGGGCATTGCTTATTTTAAGGACTTTGGTTCTCACATGCATCATTATTAAAATGGATATTTTTATTGTGAGGATTTTATTGGATAAAGAATGGGACATTGGGTCCTTGATTTTATGAAGAATTCACTTTATTAAATATAAAACGTTGGCCGATTTTTACATTAGCGAGGAATACAACAATTTTGTCATATAGAGGAGAAACAATAAATAAATGCATGAAATATAAAAGATAGGAAGATAGGGAACTAAACTAGGCGAACTTTCCAAATGCGGGGGAGCTCCCTCAAGCTCCACCAAGTCCAAGAAACAGAAGCATATTCTCACAAAACAAGCCAAAGGGATGTTAAAATACAGAGGAAAAGTTACAGATAAATATAAAAATTTGAGTGAACAATAAAGGGAAAAGAAAAAGGTTTGAAAACGTGGGATAGAACCCACCGACGGGCATCGGTTAAGGTGACCAACACACCCGTCGGTCACTCGAAAGAAGCCGTCTATGAGGGTGACCAACGGGTTATGCTTAAAGATGACAGACGGGCGTCGGTCACAGCAGCTGACCCGTCGGTCACCTTTGTCCCAGAAAAACAGAAGCTTTTCAAGAATCAAAAAGACGAATTGTACACAAATTCAAGAAGAATAGTAACAAGAAATGAAAATAAGGACAACAACAAATGTAATATCGAAAATGAAAGTAAAAAAGGGGACAGAAAAGGGTCCAGAATATTTACCCTCAGAACAACCTTTTGGTTGGATTCGTTGTTGTTGTATGGCTTCCTGCACGCTCCACAAGAAAATAAGATAAAAATCAAGAATGAGGAAAATAGGTTATTTCCTTCTTGATTTTTCTAAAAACTGAATTTTTAAACCAAAACCTTAGGAAAAACCAATTAAATTTAGCTCCTTTTAATGGTTTGATTCTTGAATCGATTAAAGCTTTTTAGAAATGTGTTTGTTAGAAGAGAGAGAAAATACGCGTGAATTTTGGCAGAATTTCCCCCTTTTAGAAATTTTTCCAATGCCTTTTATGAGAAAATTCAAAGCTTTTATAGGCCAGGCACGACCGACGGGCGTCTGTGGTGGCGACGGGCATCGAAAGAATCCTACTGACACAAGGATTCATCCGACGGCCCTACCACTTTGACCGACGGGCGTCGAAAGAATCCTTCTGACACAAGGATTCATCCGACAGCCCTGCCCATTTGACCAACGGGCGTCGGAAGAATCCTTCTGACATAAGGATTCATTCGACGGGCTGGCCTCTGACCGACGGGCTTGCCGCTGACCGATGGTCTGGCCGTCTCTTGAGGAAAACATGCTTTTTGGACTTTAAAAACTCCCCGACTTTCTCCCCTTCTGGCTACGAAAAGTAAAAAAAAAGACTCATTTCTCGTGGAGCATGAGACTAAAGCCACCGAATCAAAACTATTTGTACAAGCTCGGATACCGATTTCATCATAGGGTAATCTCTGATCCAGACCGCTCCGGGACACGGTGCTTACACATACACATACATTTCCTTGCGTAACACAATTCCATTTTAATCATATTACATCTTCTCATTTATTATAGAACATAATTCAATTACATTCCAAATATCAAATATAAGTTCCTATAATGACTTCTACAAGCTTGTTGGCCAAAACCACCATGGAATGTCCGGACGATACGTCTATCTCCTTAACCTGCACGAACAAACACTAGTGCTAAGCGCGAAGGTTTAATGGGGAAAACATACATTGAACAGCCACTCACAGTGGTTGGTGATGCAAAACACATGCGTAAGTAACATATATAAAAAGTACATATTAGAAGATACCGTAAGTTCATATCATAATTATCATGCCAAACACATATAAATTATGTAAATCTTCATCTTATACATATTAAGCATAATATGTACAATTCTAATTGACTTTTTCTACATCAAATACAAATCAAGGTTTATCTTTATTTAATACATATACATTTGAATAATCTCATTACAATCACATACGCACCATACCATTTAATCATACTACTTAAGCATTTCTTGCTATTAGTTCCTTTTTAAATCACTTATATTCCTATTAATTAACAGCTCAAAATCCTAAAAATCTCATCTTAAGATTTATTCCAAATTCACACCCATAAACAATCCTATTACTTATAAGTGAAAATATTCAATTAGTTCTATTTGTAAAACTTTTCAAAACTCTTAAACATATAACAACCTTATAAGATTTGGTTTGGGCTTGAAACGGATATTTCAAGCTTCCTACGTATCGCAGAAGTTGGGAATTAAAAACATGTAGTTCTACTGATGATCTGTAGTACATAATTTTACTTAAGTTATCCTTAGTGCCTTCTATAGATTCTATTATCTTGTTCTTACCTGTTATACCTTATCTTGCATTTATCCAACATGCTCATTAAAAGACAATAAGACAATGTTCATCTATATCCAATACACCTAAGTTCTTACATAACGTATTTATATCTCTTTTTAAAAATCGGCATCCTAATTAACAGACATTCTCATCCTGACATGTGTTACAAATTTGCATATATATATACACTTTTAATACATTTTAATGAATAGTTTCATATAAATTACCTACCGGTTACTTGATTAGCACATATCTTCCATCCATATAGCTTAAGCATGCCCTTATTGTTCTTAATTGTCGTTCACACGAAAATTCAAAACACATGATATACATGTCTCACAATAACAATCTATTATAGGTATACATATTTATATATAATAATCAATTATACTCATAATAGATCACAACATCCATTCACATTCATTCACATATACATATATATACGTTATCTTCAATTACATTCTCATTTTCCTTTTATATTCTTGCACTTAGATATTGCCTGCTTTATCAAGGAACCGGGTAGTAAAGTACTGAACACATAGGTACCCATGGTACAATTCATAAAATGCATAAGGATTCCTATACGAAATCCAATCAGAGGAAAGATCCACAACATAACTTGTAACATACAGAAACATAGGGTATACCACATTATAATATAGTTCTTACATCAAGCAGTATACTTTACATGATTTATTTTCTCAATTGTGCACATAATTATGCCTGCGGTAATAAAGTAGTGGATAACGGGTGAACACATAAGTACCCGAAGGTGCAAATAAATATTTCTTTTCTTTTGAAAAACGTATAGGGATCTTAAATAAGATCCAGTCACATAGGGATCATGAGAATCCAAATGCATAGGGACCTGATCAGAGTCCAGAAAATGCATAAGCTGCAGCAAATAGAATCTTATAGGCATGCCTATCTATCCATAACTCTACTGACGCCGGCTACACATGTTTGAACTTATCAAATAATTCCACACTTTATCACATATATTAAAATAGATTAACATATGGAACTCGGTACAATGAGATGGTTCATCTAACCCTATTGATAAGTGCCTAATTGATGTATTATTTAGTATATATCTTATGTGAGTTTAAGAAGTTAATTATGTAAATATATGTATTTTGCATGTTATTTGTCTAGTTTGCATGTTTTTATGTGTGTAGGGTGATTTAAGATGAAAAAGGAAGAAAAGAGGCTAACTGGTGGAGGAAAGATCAGATTCGTGAATGAAGACACAAAAAGATGAGGATGGAATGAGGAGCATGACTAGTGAATGGAGATCACGAGTCGTGAAGGGCCACTTAATAGAGCAAAAGATACAAATAATGCTGAAGAAGGAAGAGTGTTCGAAGATAAGGAGTAGGGTCACGAGTCGTGAAAGGATATCACGACTTGTGACAATATAGAGTGAAGGGCAAGAGAAAGAGAAAGAAAAGAAAGAAGAAAAAGCGGAAGTCAAGAGACATGAGCCCAGGTCACGACTCACACACGCAGGGTCATGACTCATGAAAGTCCATCACGAGTCATGAAAGGCTAGAGAGAGTCAGGGTGAAGCGAGAAAAGAAAGAGGAAAAAGGCAGTCGTGTTCTGTCGCGTGTGCAACAGTAATCGTGATCGCGACAGAAGTGACCGTTGGGGTAGTTTTCTACGAAAAGTCATTTAAAAAGGCATAATTTTTCACCAATATTTGCAACTTTTAATGGAGGGAACACAACTTTTGGAATTCTATAAATTTGTTTGTCAACTGTAATTTTATATATGTAATTTTTGGAGGATGTAATTGAGAGGATTATTTTTGTTACAAGTTAGATTTTATTTATTTTCTATAAGCACTGTAGTTTTTAATTTGTTTTCATGTTTTGAAGAAGAAGACCAAGGAGAAGAAGAATTTTTACAAGGGTTTGAGAAAAGGGTTGAAAGATTTCTTTCTCATTACTCTCATCTATTATTTCTTCTCTGTAAATCAAATGAATATTATTTGAGAACTTGAATATTATTGTTATTTTCTAATTCCATGTATGTTAGTAGTCTTTTAATGTAGAATTTTCTATTGGTATTTTTTATTAATGATCATTATAAGTAAGTATTTAATTGAAAGATAAATTCTTACTTACATCTAATGGAAGTTCATCATTGAAGTGTTATTTGAGAAATCGTAATATTAAATGGTTGTTATAGGTTGGTGATTATTCCTGAAATTTGCATGTATAACCCTCTAATTCATTAATGAAAATTATGAGTTAGAATTATAAATGTATGTTTTAGGCACTCTAATTTATGTCGAGAGAGTAAATTGGAACTATATTCTAACTTGGCTTGCTTAATAGGTTAAATTTATATTATAATGATGGAATCAAGTTTTATAATTGTTAATTCTTCATTATATGTTTTGTCTTCTTTGATTAACATGAACTAGGTTTAATTAGTTTATATAATAAAGTAGTTTAGATTTAACTCACAAATTAATTATCATTATAAACAAGATTAAAATTGAGTAGTAATGGTGTGTAATAATTAGCACATTCCTCATGGGATCGACATGTTTTGTACTATTTCGGTACACCGTATACTTGCAAAAATTAGCGCTTAGAAATATGCTAACAATCAACTTTTGTAATGAAATTCCTTATTATTGTATTAAGTGATTGGTATGTAATAAGATGTTAATGAGGACTGTTATGCCAATTATATGATCGTCCTTGGTATAATGTGAATGCTTGTGTATTGATTGAAAAAAAAAATTATTATTATGTAGTTCTGCTTCTATCATGTTCCCTGCGTGTTTTCGCCTGTAGCATTCCTCACTCATCGTCGCATACTGCCGATGTTATCATACAGTATGCTGCGTATGGGTAAGGGGTGTTACATTTAGTGGTTTCAAAGCATAGGTTTAGTCGGTTCTGGACAACTAGGAGTTTGAAGTGTGTCTGTATAGTTTTGTGTTGGCCAAAGCGGATGTCCTCATTCTATATTGGTGTGAGAAATTGCAAGTTCTGAACAAGTTAGGTGTAGAGTTAGAAAGTGTAGAGATGATGGATCGTAATATGTCTGTTTTGGATTGTTTATAGTTGATAAATATGAAAGTTGTGCATTAGTAGTATTATAAGAGATCTTATTAAGGAGTTTCTCCTAGCGTGGTTTGGATTTTGAAAAGAATTTCTTATTTTTAAGGGAATACAGAGTAAGGATGTAAATGATTTTGATTCGAGAATATTGGTGGCACTCTGTGCGTCTGTCAGCTATCTTAATTGAGATTATTTGAACATAAGCATGTGTCAGCATGGGGATTGAAACTGTATGATTTGATGGTTTAACTCAATTAAAAGTGGTTGACAGTCTGTGCATTGGGTACAAGATGGTTAAGTGGAGATATTAAGAAAATGTAAAGTGTACGCTACCATTAGTACAGAAACTGAATAAGTAACTGATATAAAAAGATTATTTTGCAGGCTGAGTTAAGAAATGGTGACTAAGAGGGTTAATAGCCAATATATGAACTAGAATAATAATTAGTGGAGTTTGGCAATTTGAGGTATTAGACATTATGGTGATAAGACTCTGCGTGTAGATGTAAATAAATTAAATAAGAAGCCTATATGTTGGATCCCGACCAATGATATGATTACAATTGTGATACATGTTAGGAATTGAGTAGTGACTTATTGAGATAAAGTTTATTCGATTTGGTAAGATAGTTCTGATGAGTTCGAATTCAACTTTGTTTAAGAATATTTCCCATTATAAAGATATAGAAATGTGATACGTGAATGATGTAGTGTATAAGAAGAGATAAGTTATGAGTATAGTGTATAAGTTATTTAATAGTGGAATGTTAACGCCTAAGTGTGATAGTGACAAGGAATATGATACGTGGAAAATCCGATGTTTCTGAATTTCGAGGACAAAATTCTTAATTGTAACACCCCGAATGTACCCTAGACGGATTTGTATATTTCTAGGGATTTTGGTGATTGAAACTGTATGATTTGATGGTCAGAGTGATTAGGTAGGAGAAAAGATAAGATTAGAATTAAGACAAAGGGTAATTTGGTAATTTTGCATACATGGATTTAATTGACTGGAATAAATAACTATGAGGGCTAAATTTTGGGAATGGATCAGTTATATGCCGAATGTATGTGAGTTATGGTGTCAGGTGTGCCGAAAGGATGAATTCGGTATTAATGCAAAAGTTTCGACAAGTGCGGCCAATTTCAAAATTGTAAGGTATTAATTTCGGACTTAATTGAAAGGGGTAAGGATTTAATTGTGGGCCAATGTAAGAATTATATATAAGTATTATGCTAATGTAAGGTTATAGAAGAGTTGATGGACCAAATAGAGGAATTGTCATAAAAATCTTTTATTGGGCCAATAGGCAAGTGACACTTGGCATTGGGGATTAGATAGAATTTAAGAAGGAAGAAAGTAAAGGGAGACCAACCACTTTTGGCTGGGATTTTGGGCAGCCACGTTTTTCCTCTCTCTTCTCTATTCTTCTTTGTTTATTTGGTTTGCCTAGGGATTTGATGAATCAAGTAAAGTTTTCGGCATGATTAAGGTAAGGTTGGTGTTATTTTACCTCTCTTCTCTTATTCTTTTCCTTTGGGTTTGAATTTTAATCTTGGAGACAATGAGTAACGTGAGTTTTCTTGTGGTTTATTTGAGGATTTTAACAAGTGGATTATGGGAGCTATGGAGAATCAAGTTTAAACAAAAAGAAGAGGAAGATTAGGGAAGCACTTATGAGGTTTGGGAAATTTAAATGCTTGGATGTGAATTTATATATATGCACATATGTATTAGTGAGTTGCTATTTTGATGTGTATTGTTTAAGAAATTTGATTGTTTCTATTGATGTGGTTGTGTGGAAATGCTTGGGTTTGGGGAGTTTGAGTTTCTAGGGGAAACTCTGCCCATATTTCTCTGGACCTTCTATCATTGTTTTAGCTATAAGTTGGGTTATAGATATCTAAATTGCACCAAACCAGTTCCGTTGGAAAGCTAAGGCACATAACTAAATATGTCTCGCAAATGTCTGTAAGCAAATTCTGGCTCAAAGATCCTTAAAAATGGCAAAAACCGAGGTGTCCTTACTTAGGCGGGTTCACTAGAGCAGTGTAGCTTTCTTGGGTCATATCTGACGTTTCCAATGTCCAATTGATCCGAAATGTATTGCATTGGAAAGCTAACATCCTATGGGTAATTTTTTAAGAAGGATTTGTTGGCTAAAAATGAGGTTTAGACGTTGAGACAGGCTGTAAGAAATAAAGGAGTGAAGCAGTCCTGAGTTTTCGCTTCTATTTTGCTAATTTTGGTATATAACGGTCACAACCAATTGGTTGCCACCATGAACAATGCCGAGACAAGGTAGAATTGAGTATTTTTGGACCTCATGGTCACAACCAAGTTGTTTCCACCGTGACCCTCCCCTATTTTGCATATTTGTGTGTTTTTCCTCCTGAAGCGCACCCGAACTTCACCGGAGTTTATCCGACACATATTTAGAGTTTTGTAAAGCATAAATAAATGGTTATAACTTAGGAATACAAGTGACTAGGGTTATAAATAAGGATTTGGATTAAGGCATTTAAAGGTTTAATGAGTCGAACACTTTCAAATTCGTCCAACATTGACATAATTTATAGTATGTTAAGAGGGTTGAAGTGGAATTCTATAATTTGTATTTTGAACTAGTTGAACTACGGGGCTCAGATTCTCGATCCTTTGGAATACATAGGAAGCTTGGAACACCCTTCCAAGTCCGAACCAAAGCATAGAAACTTATTCGGACATGAAAGATAATGTACTAATTGAAATTGAAATGAATCTTTCGTATCTCAAATGGTTTTTATATGACTGTCTAAATAATGAATGATTCTTAATAACCTGAACAGTCTGAGATACTTGTGTTGAAGTTCTTGAATTTAATGCATGAATTTGGGGACGTAATGCTTATGAAATTATTTATGGACATTATAAGAATAAAAATGTTTTTATGTGAAGTTGTATTTAATTGAGAATTGATAGGAGTGTGATGCTTGGCTCTATCGCGAGCGTGACTGGTGTCGTGAACGCGATAGAGGCCATCTAGTTTTCTGTCGCGGTCATGACTATGGTCGCGAGCGCGACTCTTTTCTATGCTATGAATGTATGTTGATTGAGCTATTTGACATGGGTTTTGACTTGTGATTTACATACGACATATTGTGTAAACTAGGATATGCTATACCATGTAAGCTATAGTTGAAATGAATTTTTAAGCATGTATTAAAACTAAGATATGATTATAATTAAAGGTTATGGTTTGTTATATTTATATGAGCCATTATTTTAGTTTATAAATGAATTATGCGTATGATTATTATGTGACTACAATAAGAGTATGTGCTTCTGAAAAGTATTAAAAATATAACATGTACCTCATTAAAGGAAATAAGTGTGTGTTTAGCCTGCGTTAGTCGAGTCATGGATAGATAGGCATGCCTATAGAGTTCAGTTTGCTGCAGTCATGCGATTTTGACCCTGATCAGGTCCCTGACTGGATCCTCGTGATCCTTTTGTATTGGATCCTCGTGATCCTTCTATCTTGTATCTATGTGTTACTCGTTATCCACCCCCTTGACTTAGCAAGCGTTAAATGAATAAGAGTATGTGAATCGAACAATAAGTTGTGAATTGATAAATATATGTGAAGACTTGTATGAAAGTTTGAGATGAAGCATTTAATAAGAATGTGATCACATTGTCTGCTGTGACCTATATGTGGTATGAGCTAGTGCTTTGTGCACCTATGTGTTTTTGGATCTCGTATGGATCCTTATGCAAGAATGTGATAACACCCTTGAAGGCTTACATGGTTCAGTTTTGGTTATTTCCTTTGAAATATTAACATGAGTTAATTACACGAAAGTAATGCAATGATTTGAAATAAGTGATTAAATGAAAATAACTATATGTGTGACATGCATTTATATGTTGGGACATGAAGTAAGACTTTTAGCTTCTTACTCATAACTCTTTGATGTGTGGGAATTGTTTTATTCTGAGAATTGGTTATTAGCTAAATATAATGATATGTGTGACATGAGAAACATGAATAATAAAACATGAAAATCATGTATTAATTAAGATTGTCACTCTGTTTGCCCTTATGAACGATTATGATTAAAATATTTCATTTATGATCAATTTTTTGTATTTATTAAATGAGATGGTTAAGTGTGTTTGGAACATGTATTTATATTTAAATGATTTTATTTTGGATATTTACTGTGTGTTGTGACTGACGATCATTGTGAGTGTGTCGTCCATATTACATGTTTTTCCCCACTAAGCTTTTGTGCTTAGCATGGGTGTGTATCCATGCAGGTTTGGAGTTAGTCGTGTTTCCGAGGACAATCCGCAGCAGTTTGGCCAATAAGTCCGTAGTAGTTGTTGTTTAGAGTTTATAATCAACTTTTGTAATGAAATTCCTTATTATTGTATTAATTGATTGGTATGTAATAAGATGTTAATGAGGAGTGGTATGCCAATTATATGATCATCCTTAGTATAATGTGAATGCTTGTGTATTGATTGAAAAAAAAATTATTATTATGTAGTTCTGCTTCTGTCATGTTCCCTGCGTGTTTTTGCCTGTAGCATTCCTCACTCATCGTTGCATATTGCCGATGTTATCATACAGTATGCTACGTATGGGTAAGGGGTGTGACACATCTCTTCTCTTTCTTTTCATTTTTTATGCTCTTCATCTTTGCATGAGTTGGTGCTTCAATCTTTGAGTAGGATTTATGAGTTATGAGCTGAGTTTTTGAAGAGGTAAGCTTGGGTTCTTCTTCTCCCTCTTCCTTGTCAATTTTCGGGTTGATGTTTGGTTGATTAAGTGTATATTTTGGCTGGGTTTTGTGCAAGAATCGGAGGAAAGAAAGAAGAGCAAAGGAAAAGAGAAAGTGGGATCTTGAAGGGATCGGGTTGAAGCTTCTGTTGTCAGGTTTGGGAGCTCTGTTTTGGATGTGTTTGTTTGGGAGTTGTCTGGTTGCTTTCTCTTTCGGATTAAGTGTGTGTGCTGTGCTAAATTTTGGGAATTTTGAGTGGTTTTGCATATGAATATGGACGTGTTAGTTTGATGAGATTGTTAGTAATGCATGTTAGTGATTGAGATGAATGTATGTGAGTTTTGTAGAGAAAATGCATAAATTAGGGTAAGTTCTGATATTATTGTTCTTATTTTGGTATTTTTGGTTTCTTAAATTGAGTGTATTTTTTATTATGAGTATGTTTGATATGATTTGGAGTGATGAGGTAAGTGTACTGCATGAATGAGTGGTTTTGATTTTGTTTTGAAAGTGTCAAAGTATGATTTTTGTACTGAGGAACTGGGTAATGCGACTCTGTCGCGATTACGACGCTTGTCGCGAGAGCGGTAGAACCGCTTGGTTCCAGCTTCTTGTGGGCCAACTAGAATGAGACTCTTCAAGACATGTGAAGCCCTTCATGAGTCGTGAAGAGTAGAGTCTCGGCATGATCGCCCGCTCGACTGATCAGCCGCTCGCAGGTGAGTTCCGTTCGGCGTGGCGTGCACAGCTCAGTAGTTGGGCTTGTGCACGAGTCATGCATTCCAGCCCACTTTTCTACTGTCGTGAGTTGTGCATCACGATACGAGTCATGACAACCCTTCTTCTGTCCTGTAGCATTGTGGTTACTGTCGTGAGCGCGATGCAAGTCGCGATCATGACAGTAAGCCTCCTTCTGCTTGTTTTGTTTTGCCTGAAATGCTTTCTTCTCTCTCTTTGTATGGTTTCCCTGTACTGTATAAGTTATGTTTTGTATTTAATACAAGTGTGTATTGATGTTCTAGAGTGTGTAAATAATTAACGATATGCTAGTGTTTGAATACCTATTTTTTACATTGTCTAGTGACGAACGTTAAGAGTGAGTGAGTTGAGCCTGAAGTGTCATATTAGTGGATAGATAAGCATGCTTATAAAGGGATATAGGAGTGCAGCTTCCTATGGTGGTCCCGTTTGGGTCTTTCAGCTGGCCTCCGAGATGGTCATTCTTAGTGTAGTGAAAATGTTTTGAGACTTCGGTCTCCCTTTCTTTTCACAAAACTCAGTGTAGTTTGTGATTGAGGCTCCGGTCTCTCACCATTGATACTGTTCGCAGTATCCCCTGTAATGTAGTGCTCCCGTATCCATTGTCGATGAAATTCAAGCTATTATATGAGGTGTTGATTTTTGCTCAGTGAAGTGTTGTGTCTTTATGAGTGATTTCAGTTAGTGTATTGGAAATTGTGTATATTGTTGTTATGTTAGTTGCTTGAATTTAGTGATTTTGTGTTTTGTATCTTTGTCTTTTGTTATTTAGAGAATTCAGTTTGTGGATGCTTATATATATATGTATTTTGTATGATATTGGTATAGTGCTCTTTGTCTTTGTTCCTCCCTGTAGACACCAGGTCCTGAGTCAGCCTAGATCGAAGTTACCCAATGATGATAATTGCCTTCACAGGCTTAAAAGGTTAAAGGTGATGATTTTCTCGTCAAATTTGCATTTTAGAGTGAAAATTAGAAAATAATAAAAAAAAGATTTAAAAAATAAATTTTGAAAAATGGGGACTTAAAATTATGGTGTTTTTAGTCAATTTAAAATTTAAAAAAATAGAAAAAAAATAAAAAAAAAATAAAAAAATTTTTCGGACCGCGAGCAGCGCGCAGGCGCGCGGGCGCCCAGCTCGCAGGCGCCAGGCGCCCAGCACGCCGACGCCCAGGCGCCCAGCGCGCTGGGCGCGATTTAGCGACGCGTGGCGTCGCCAATACTGCGCGTCGCTAAAAAGCGACGCGCAGCGTTGCGCGCCGCACCGCTCGCCTCTTCGCGCGATTCCCGCGCGAAGCTCGGGCGGGAATCGCGCGCCTCGCCGCGTGAGTGCCCGTCGCTCTATAGCGACGGGCGGTGCCCTCTGTGGCGACGGCCTCCTGACCGTCGGTACAGGGTCTGATACCCTTTTCCTCTTTTTCAGCCTTTTTTCCGATTTTTTCACCCAAAAATCCGTTTTTTATCCCATTTTTTTGGGGTTTTTGACTTCAAATTAAATTCTAAAATATTTTTTTAGGTAATTAAATAATAAAACTTGATTTTATCATTAAAAATAAAATAATTTTGGGTTAAAATAGGTTTTTTCCTTAATTAAATTAGGGCAACCTATTTTATCCTATAAATAGTTTATGATGAAATCAAAGTAGCCTCTCATCTCTTCTCCTCTCCACATTTTTTAGACCTAAAAATTCCAGATTTCTTCTTCTTCTTCCACCAAAAATTCCAGATTTTTTTCCCCAACCAAAAATAAAAAAGAAAATCAATTGTTTCATTCTTTTTTCAACATAATTTCTTCTAAACATATTTTTTAGAGGAAGTTTTGTTGTTTGATTTAATTTTTGAGACAAATAGAATAATTATTTGTTCTCAAAATTGTTTATCTTCTTTTATTTTGGGTTCAATAAAACTTTTTTTCATTGATTTTGTTTTGAATCTCTTTTTGATAAAAAATTGATTTTGAGACAAATAAAATAATTGTTTGTCATCAAAATCTAATTTTTTATTTGATAAAACTTCAATCATTTTTTTTGTTATGAACAAAGTGATTGATTGTTCTTGAAATCATTTTTCTTTATTTTAATCAATAAAAGTTTTTCTTTTTTTGATCAAAATCATTTCTTTAGGCAAAGGTATCAATTCTTTGTTCTTAAAGAATTTTTGATCATTTTTATTTTCATGTTTCTTGGAATAAAATTCCAACATTTTCATAATATTTCACTCTAATATTGTGAATCATCAAACAAAGAAATCAATCATCACTTTTCCTTCATCAAATCCAATATTCTGAGGGTAAATATTCTTGGCTCCATTTCAATTTCTATTTTATTTAATCCATTCATGTATATTTTATTGTTTTTATTGATCTATTTATTGTTTTAATCTATTCAATTTGTTGTATTGATTTTATATTTGTTCCATTTAATTGTTTATACATGATATGATTTTTATTCACATAAATATTGATTGTTTATTAATTTTTAACATGTAATTAATTTATTTCACTTTAATTCATCATTATTTTTAACATGTAATTAATAAATTCATTTTAATTGATCTTTTTGCCATGTAAATGGTTTATATCATTTGTGAACATATTTAATTAATCATGTTGTTTCATTTAATTGTTTTCATCATTCTTTAATTGTTTTAATCTATTATTCTTTTCTTTATCATTTGATATATTCTTTGATTCGTTTATCTTCATCATCATTGTTATCATGTGTATATTTTCATGTACTAATTAATTAACATGTTTGATTTTATTTTCATCACATCATTTAATCATTTATCACATATAATCCATGTTTCTCATTTTATTTTGGTTTGTTAATATTTTTGATTCCATTATCATTCTTTTCATATCATCTTATTTTATTTTAATTTGTTATTCATTATTTTGTATGTTTAATTGATTTAATTACTAACATTATTTTATTTGTATTTATTTTTATGTCTAAACTCATTTTTTCGCTTGGGCGTTTTTTGCGAGCACATCGGGAGGTCCAAAAAGGCTCGTTTGGTTTATTGATTTTCTTTATTTGTAATATTTTATTTAATTTTGCCATTTAATTTTCTTGTAAAATTATTTATTTAGGCTCGCTAAAAAGAAAATCACAAAAACGTTTCTATTAATTAACTTGGTTTTTTTTCTAAATAAAAGGGGACCAATGTCCTAGTTTTTCATACCCAAATAAATCATCACATCAAAATTGTTTCATAATAAATATGCATGCGAGGACCAATGTTCTCACTATCAGTGAATAACCCGTTTTATGCATGTATTTCACTTTTATAAATGGGAGTTGTATTCCGCTCCTAGTGTTATTGTAATTTATTTTTAAATGCTTTATTTTGGATTTTGCTTACATTTACCGCTTTTGATATGAATGATTGCGCCTTTAATTTTAAATTGCATTGTGTGGAAAGTTGATGAAACAATGAATTTAAAACTTAATTATAATATTAATCAAGGTACGAATAAATGAGAAGTCCCGAACCCTGCTCTGGTCTTTGGGCTCAAGAGGCTAGAGGTTATCCTCCAAGACACCTCTTGTGTCACGAGAATTAGACGTTAATCCTAGGCCTCATGGCCCAATATGGATAAAATGTGCAAGTCTTAGGCTCTCCGAGGCGAGAGAAACTTTCCCAATGTTCTATTGGGTGGCGACTCCATGAAACCTCCTTGTTGCCCAACATAGACGCACTTGCGATTTATCGCAAGCTGTTGACGGACCCACAATTGCCCCGATCGCCGACGTGCGGGCGGTCGAGCGGGCGGCCGCGGGGATCCGGCGCGCGTCACACTCCCCACTACGCGTTATCGCTTAGCACGGGTTCTTTTCCAATGTAGGTGGCAGGCTTTATTCTGTTCGAGTCGCGCATCTGTAGGGTTGGCCACTAGGAGTAGAGTTTTGTTTTATTTTGTACTCCTCCTGTATTTCTTTTTGTATATCATTTTTGTTATGTATATTTAATGTATTAAGTTATTTCTTTTGTTTTTCGTATGCTTCCGCTTATGCGCATGTATGTATGTATATGTTTAACGTCGTGTTTTGTCATGGCACTTCAGTATCCTTCCAATGGGGGTATCGGGGTGTTACAATCCAATTCTCAGCATATACCATTAACAAGAAATTATACAACTAATACTCACATCTTCGAAATTAGGATTCATGTTTTGGTCACTATACTATACTCATGGCTATCATCTAACATTTTAACACACATCAATTACACATTTCAACTATACCTTTTATCAATTAACACATAAACACATACAACTTCTCAACTACACAATCATGCATCTATTAAACATCAAAGTCCCAAACCTCAAAATGAGCAGCTTGATCAACTATCTTCTTGCTCAAACCTTTTCTTTGCTTTTATCCTTCCTCTTATCCAAAGCTTATTGTACAATCACATACACACTCTTAATCAATTTATCATAACAATCTTTAAAGCAAAATAGAAAAGTGTAGAAGAAGATAACTTCAATTTCAACTTAACTTCTCAACTTATCCTTAAAATCTCTTCAAAATCAATCAAATCTTGAGACTCAATCAAAGAAAAAGATGCCAAAACTAAGAATTAAAGAAGAAGAAATACAAATGATAAAACTAGAGAGAATAGAAATAGAAGTAGCTAGCCAAACATGCATAGAATGAGGCAATTATGCCTTCATTCTAATCTTTATATTGCATGCAAGGGGAAGGTTGGCAAGGCCTCCATCCCACACATGATAGCCCTCCATTATCCTCCAAATTCCATACTTACTCCTTCGACATTTATCCACTAAGTCCCTCTTTTCATTTCCTCTTTTCAAGCAACTTTAAATTTCTTCAATTACATCCTTACTTAAATCCTAATTCCACATTTACACATATAGTCTTGTACCTTTACTATGCATTTGACACTAAAAATCCTTCTAGGATACAATTCGGGTCATTACAATGAAATTTCTTATGGAGGGGAGAATCGTAATGACCCAAAGTGTGCCCTAGAAGGATTGTAGTGTTAATGGCAATGTGGGGGAACAAGAGTAATTGTATAAGTGTGAGTTCATGAGTAAAGAGGACATAATTGAAAGGAAATTAAAGTATTTGAAGAAAGAATTAGATTGAGGGACTAAATGGGAGTTGGCTAAGGATTAAAGGGGGACTTGTGGGTGTTGTTGAGTGCATTCCATGTGTGGAGTGTAGGCTTTGCCAACTCAGTAAATGGCATGCAATAAATAGCATTTGAGTGAAAGAAGTGTCTCATTTTTTGCATGCATTGGACCGGCCACCTCTCTATTTTCTGCCTTTCTCTCTTTAGTTCTTCATCTTATTCTTGTTTCTTCTTCTTCTTTTATGGTCTTTCTAAAGATTTGAGCTAGATTGGTTTGAAGAGGATTAAGTGTTAAGTGGAAAGGTTATTCTGGTTCAGAAGGTCACTTGTCATCTTCTTCTACTAGTTCTTGATTATGATTTTGTATTGGCTTGGTTCATGGATTAAGTGCGTGTTTTGCTGGGTTTAGTGCAAGAAGCTATTGACAAGAGCAGAGACAAAGGCAAAGACAAGGTTTGAACTAGAGGAAAGAATTGGTCAAGCTTTATTTTGAGGTTTGGGATTATTTTGCTTAACTTGTTAACACATGCATGTTGATTAGATTGAGGGATAATATGGCTTTGAAAGAGCTCAATAGCTCTTTTAGTTATTAATTTGTGTTTTGGAATATTTTGCTTTAGATGCATGTTGGTTTAGTTGGGAAATTATGGGTTTTCGAAGAGTTCAATAACTCTTCCAGTTGTTAAATTGCATGTGGTTAATATTGTTGGGTAATGATGTTTTATTGTCAGCTTGAAGTTATATGGAGTTTTGACTATTTGCATGCTGATTATATGATTGATACAAGTTATGTATGAGAAAGTTACTTTCATGTGAGTACTTATTTGAAGGCCATTTCAGCTGGAATTGGTGTTTTGATTGATGATAGAACTCTTGCATGTGAATATAGGAAAATATGTGAAAAGTATATGTTAGAGATATATGTTGTTGGGAGTTTGAACTCATAGTTCAGGCTCTATCGCCAGCGCGACACCGTGCTCCGTAGGCAAACATGTTCTGTTGCGAGCACGAGAATTATCGCTAGCGGGATAGAAGTCAGTTGGGTGTTCTGTGGCGTACGCAAGCTCTGCCGCGATCGCGACAGAAGGTTGTTTGTGGTCTATCGCGAGCGCAACAAGGGTCTCGAGTGCAACATGGTTGAAAGTCATGAATGCAAGTTAATTGTCCTACTTATTGTGCAATATGAATTTAAGATATGCATGTATACTATATGAACAAGTAAAATGAAAATGAGTATATTAAGTAGATATAGTTTTGGCTTATATGATAGACAATCATGTATCTATGTTCATAGTTGCAAAGTTAATATATGATTTGAGTTGTATGTGCAATGATTTAAGATGGGAACTTGAGTAAATATAAAGTATATGGTATAGTGAATAGAGTATATGTGTTAAGCCTTAAGGTTCATAGTAGTGGATAGATAGGCATGCCCATAAAGGGTTAGAGTTTACAGCTGCTAGAGTAGCCCCTATTGGGTCTAGTGTTTGGTACCTTTGGTATACAGTGTTAGTAACCGTTTGGTATCCAATGATTCGAGATTTGCATATCTCTAGTGTTAATACTGTCTTTCCCTAGTATCTAGTGATCGGTACCTGAGTGGTATCCAGTGTACTCATATCCACCATTATTGTGAATTCAGGCTACTTAAGGTTATTGTATGGTTATGTTTATATAAGAAGTGCAATAATTGCTTACATGTATATGTATACAAATTAGTTGTGGTGATGCGTTATCACTTATTGTATATGATACTTGCTAAGTAAAGAGATTATGTGCAAGTTAAAGTGAAAGTAAATGATATTGGCATGATGATAACTTGTTCATTTTAATGTTTGTTAGTGAACGCTATTGAGTGACTAGCATGTTGTATATTGTTATACATGTTGCTTGATGTCTGTGAGTTCATTAGAGGTTTATTGTTTTTGTTATCCCCACTAAGCGTTATCGCTTAGCACTGGTTGTAATGGCCCAAATACTAGCTTAGAAGTATTCAGTGAGTTTTATAGAGTCTGAAATGTGATTTCAGTATAGAGGGATGGCTTAAATACTGATACAGTATTTATCAGTGAATTCTGTAGAGTGTATAGTATGGTTTGGGTATGAAAATACCTGTAATTATACTTTGAAATTCAGTGGAGTTTAAGGTTAAACATGCTCAGGCTAGGGAAGCCCCTAATGGGTGACCTCACTGGAAGCTAGTAGTGAAAAATATTTTGTCGGGCTATTGGAAAGTACAAGTTATGAGGAGGCTAATGGTATATTTTGGAGTGAAAATGAGGTCAAAAAGATCCCCGAAAGTTGGAATGAAGGAAAGCCTCTGGTTCGGTTTAATAGTAACCAGGGTTGACTAAACTTTGACCAAAATTTTAAAAATAGTAAATGAGCTCTAAGTGGTGTACTATGGGTTATGTAAAGGCTTAAAATAATTTTTAGGAATTTTTGACAGTATTAGATTAGCAAATTATGGTAGAACCGAACAATGTTGAATCGGACCGATTTAAGTGAACTGGGCCCCAAATGGACTCCGATTGAATTGAAATTTTTTAGAAAGGCTATTTTTCATATTATAAGAATGATGGAATTGGTTAGGAGTGAAAATAAGTTGAGGAACTTATAGATACCCTTAAATAGTGGAATTTGGCCTAAAAATCGAAAATTGGTTCTAACCGGTAATACCACTTTGGTTGGATGTGGTTTGGTTCAAATTACACCTATAAATACACCCCAGGACCAGATTTATCTAGAGAAATCTGTTAGCTTATTTCTAAGTGCTAATTCTGCAAGTATACGGTTTACCAATTATTGTACAAAATATGTCGATCCCACGAGGAATGTGATTAATATTACACACTATTACTACTCAATTTTAATCTTGTTTACAATGATCATAAATGTTATACATGAAAGTGGAAGAACTATGTCTAATACTATCTAATCTAATTATTGATTATCGAAGAAGACAAATGATTAATGATGATAAAGTAATAATAAATAGAACTTGAAGTGATTATTCTTGATTATAAGTATATTCTTAACATGCAAGCCAAGTTGAATAAGATTCAAATTTACTCTCTCAACATAAACTAGAGTGCCTAAAACATGCATTTATAATTCTAACTCACAATTTTCATTAATGAATTAGAGGGTTATACATGCAAATTTCAAGAATAATAAACAACCTATAACAACCAACTAATATTATGATTTCTCAAATAATACTTAAATTAATGATGAACTTCTATTAGATGTAAGTAAGAATTTATCTTTCAATTAAACACTTACATATAATGATCATGCACAAAAATACTAATAGAAAATTCTACAAGAAAGAATATCAAATTCGTATGAATAATAAAATATAACATTAAATATTCAAGTTCATAAAAGCATCATTTAATAATTACAAAGAAGAAGTTAGAAATAATAAATGAAGAAGGAGAACTCTCAACCCTTTTCCCTTTCACAAAGGATATCTTCTTCTTTGTTAGAAATCTTCTCTTCAAAAGATAAAAATCCTAACTTAAAAACTTTTACTAAAGAAATGTACTCTCAAACTTACAACAATTCTTAATTAAAAATTCAACTCCTAAAATCACAGCTGAAACTAATATTTATAATGTTCTAAAAGATGTATTCTTTCAAGTGTCTCTTCAAAAGGTTGCAAGACTTGGTGGAAAGACATGATTTTTCAAGGCAAAATTTGAAGTCATCTGCCCAACGGTCCTCTCTGTCATGATCACGACGTCTGTCGCGCTCGCGACAGAGCACGTCAGTTTCCTTTCTTCTTTTCTTTGGCTCTCTTCATTTGCGCATCCTGTCACGCTCGTGACAGATTCTTCTCTTCCTTAGCTCATTTTTTCTCCTTTCTCCTACTTTCTCCATTTTCTCCTACACACACAAAACTTAAACAAAAACATAAAACTTAAACAAAAACATAAAATATACCTAATTCTAACACAATTAACTACACATAAATATTTTTTTAACCCAAAAACATATATTAAATATGAGCTATTTAAGCTCATATCAAAATCCCTAGAAAAACCGACCTTCTCCTCTTCTCCTTTGGCCTAAATGAATTTCTTCCTTTCTTCTACATTTTTCTTCCATTTTCTCTACATCTCTCGCCAAATCCAAGCTTCCTAAGCAAATTTCAGCCTCTCTAGAATCTGATTGTTGTGATTAGAGCTCATTTGAAGTGGAAGAAGTAGGAGAAAATAAGTGGAAAAGTTTATGAGTCAAATTGAGGTATGTAAAGTTGATGTTTCTAAATTGTTTTAAAGGTTCAAATAGGTACTTTAGGATGTGTAGAGTATGTTTATGTAATTTTATTGCCTAAAGGAAGTAAATTTATGGTGATTTCTTTGATGATTGTGTTCGGCCACTTAAGGAAGATAAAGGAGATGATGGTATTTGTAAGCCCCGTGTCCCGGAGCGGTCCGGATCAGAGAGTAGCCTATGATGAAATCAGTATCCGAGCCTGTATAAATGGTTTGGATTTGGAGGTTTTAGTCCCATGCTCCATAAGAAATGAGTCTTTTCACCTTTCATAGGCAGAGGGGGAGAAAACAGGGAATTTTTTAGTCAAAAAGGTATAATTTCCTCCAAAGACGGCCAACCCGTCTGTGAGGGCCAGCCCGTCGCTTAGGGTCACAGACGGCCTGTGGTATTTTCCGACGCCCGTCGGAATGCACCGCCTCTTCCGGGCACGCCACCTGATTTCCCGGAGCACGCAACCTTTTCGACGCCCGTTGGTGGAAATGGTAGGGCTGTTGGATGAATCCTTGTGTCAGAAGGATTCTTCCAACGCCCGTCTCCATACACCAACGCCCGTCGGTGGTTCCTGGCTTATAAAAGCTTCGGATTTTCTCTTAAAAAGGGTTCCAAAAATTTTCAAGAGGGGAAACTCTGCCAAAATTCAAGCACATTTTCTCTCTCTTCCAGCAAACACATTCATAAAGAAATTTCTCTTAATTAGAGGATCAAATCATTAAAAAGGAACTAAAACTAATTAGTTTTCTTTGAATTTTTATTCCAAAGTCAATCTTTTGTGGGGTTAAGGAGGCAATAATGCATTTTCCTTTTTTTAATCCTTCACTTTGTTTCTCGTGGAACGCGCGGGGCTCTAATCGACATCAAGAATCTCACTTAAGCATTATCTGAGGGTAAATATTCCGAACTCATTATCCATATCATTTCATCTTTGCTCCTTATTTTGTTATTCTTTCAGTTTTTTGCTATTATTTTCCTTTATTTTGACTCTTTTCATCTCATTTTGTGATAAAAATCACGTTTTTACTGTTTATTTTCAGAGACAGTGGTGACCGACGGGTCATCTTCTTCACCGAAGCCCTTCGGTCACCCCACTCACAGACGCCCTCTCTCTTGAGTGACCGAGGGACATGTCGGTCATTTTGACTGACGCCCGTCGGTCACCCAACAGAGGCCGTCGCTGGGTCCTGTCTCCACATTTTCAAATCTTTTCTATCTCTTTGAAGTCCTTTTGACTTTATTTATGTTGAGTTTTTTTATATATTGACATCTTTTAACTTTCTGTGAGCACATACTGATTTTCTTGGATTATCCTGAGCTTGAGGGGCTATCTACCATACTCGAAGGATTTTCGTCCGGTTTAGTTTTCTAACTTTCTTAGTTATTTCCTTCATTTGTTTATTCATTAATTATTTTATGTGCATGGATATACCTTTTTTGTATCCCGCTAAACATTAAAATTGATAAATGTTTTATATTCAATAAAATGAGGTTTTCATAAACGTAAGGACCCAATGTCCTATTTTTATCCAATAAAAATCATCACAATAAAAACATCCAATTTTAATAATGATGCATGCGAGGACCAAAGTCCTCAAAATAAGCAATGCCCCGATTCGTGTATGTATCGCACATTTATGAGAGGGAGTTGTATTTCGCTCCTTGTATTATTGTAATTTATTGCTTTCACTATTTACTTGCCCATTTACGCCTTTCCAAATATGAATAAATGTGCCTTCAATCAATTGCATCGTGTAGAGAGAGAGCGAATTAGTGATAATTAAAATTTGATCATAAAATAATCGAGGTAGAAATAGATGAGAAATCCCGAACCCAGCTCTGGTCTTTGGGCTCAAAGAGGCAAGAGGTTTACCCTCCAAGAGACCTCTTGTGTCATGAGACTTTGGCGTTAATCCTAGGCTCCTTATGGCGAGAGGTTCACCCTCCAAGACCCCTTTGGTTGGCCCCAAATGGATACTAAGCGCAATCTTAGGCTCTCCAAGGCGAGAGAAACTTTCCCAATGTTCTATTGGGTGGCGACTGCATGAAACCTCCTTGTTGCCCAACATAGACGCACTTGTGATTTATTGCAAGCTATCAACGGACCCACAAATGCCCCGATCGCCCTCAAGCGGGAGGTCCCATGGGCAGCCGCGGGGATCCGGCGCGCGTCACAGTGATGACTCCACTGGGGACAATATGGTTCGAGATTTCAATTTGAAAATACCTCGTTTAACATTTATGGTTAAAATTTAATTCATAAATTTGCTTTCTCTCAAATTCGCATTACATCTCATTAGATCTTTAGAATATGCTAGTTTGGTCCCTCTATTAGCCCCGGTGCGTTCCTAAAGCACGACCCCATTTTCACTCAATTTGGGAAAGTGTTAAGGATAATCACCAGCCCAAGCCTCGTACCTCAATGGTATATCAAAATGATGACCCGATCGGTCGTTATGCTCGTGATGAGCTAGACCCGTCGGCAGGGATCATGCTTGGGTAGCCTTAAAGAAACATCTCCCCTGTCCAAAGCTCATGTAATGGCCGTAGTTACTTCCCACAGGTTATATGAACCATAATTCCATGCTTGTTGTATGGATCCTCATGTATTGGGCGAGTCTAGATGTCTCACTTGGTAACCTAGCCAAAGGCTTTCTTGCCTCGGTAGGGCCATGTCAAAATTTATGGAACGTCTAAATACATGACGATCACTATCCATCCGCTTGTACATTAGCATAGGAGTGTCATGCTGCCGGTTTTTCGCCGTGCACCATGCATGTCCATTGGGTCCCTCGTTGACCCTTGGGCTAATCCCGCCTAGGAAAGAGACTGCGCGACCACGTGTGTGGGAGAAATAAGGGTGGAAGGACCTACTTGCTTGCTTGTGCTCTGTGAATGTTGCATATCACGACCATGCATTACACCTGCATTTCATACATCATATCTAATGCCTTATCCCTGCAGCCATCATAGATCTGCCTAGGTGGACTAGATCACCTACAAGACGATTGATCCGAGTTCCTGCTTCTGAACTGTCAGATAGAGAGGGCCTACCAGGAATTTTACCAGAAGTCAGCTGTACTGTATCTGAGATGGCAAACTCGCTTAGAGGGGATGACGCCACCAGGGCCATGATTGCGGAAGAAGTGGGCCGACGATTCGAGGAATTTGAGGGCAAAATGATGAATATATTGACTGCTCTGGCACAACAGAATTCTCCGCATAATCCTCCTCCTCCTCCCGTACGACAGAATGAGCCAGAGGAAGAAAGAGCTGAGAGACGAGAAGAGCCCGTTCGGCCGTCGCCAGTAGAGCTGAGGTCAGTGGCTTCGGGAGAGCAGAGAAGAAGGCCAGTACTGAGGATTGATGATGATAGGGATATCGAAGATGACAAGATGAGCATTGCATCTGAGAGAGGGAAGGCACCTCAGACTGATGAGTTCATTCTAAAAAAGATGGAAGAGAGGTTTGAAGCCATGGCCCGTATACTGAGTAGAGGTCAGGGGATGAATCAAGAGGACAAGGAATTGGAGGGAGAAGACCCGATTCCTTACAACTTCAAGATGGCAGACGTGCCAAAATTTGATGGTACTTCTTACCCGACTACTCATGTGAAGTAATATTCTCTGATCATGAAAGGGACCACGTTGTCTAAGAAGCAGAAGGTGGAATACTTTTGTCTGAGTCTGACCGCTCATGCCATCGACTAGTATCATAGTCTTGATCGCCCGACTAAAGAAGATTGGGATCTGCTCACGGAGGAGTTCTTGAGACAGTATGATTGCAACACAAGGATGGAGGTGACTCTTAAAGATCTTGAATTGCTCCAGCAGAAGGCCGGGGAATCTTTCCATGATTATCTCACCCGCTGGCGAAACCGAGTAATAGAAATGCGGAGAAAGCCAGACACCCAAGACCAGATCCGTCTGTTTATCAAGAACGCAAGCCCGTACTTGAAGGATGGTTTAAAGATGAAAGGGTTGAAGGACTGGGAGTCTCCCAAAGATATAGCCATTGAAGCGGAGGGAGAGTTCTTGGCTCGGAAAGCTAACAATGATAATTTTGCGAAGAGAGCTAATACCGGTCAAGGAACCAGTAGGCCAGCTGGTCGCAGTGGTAGCACCAGAAGAACAGTTGAGGTGTTTGCTACTGAAGCAACTACCCAGAGGAAGTTTTTGAACTTAGGAAGACCACTGTCTTGGGTCTTGAGAAGGTTGATGAAGGAAGGGAAATTGCAGCCCTTAGCTCCTAGGCCTGCTATGACGCAAGGGAAGCCTGGGCATAAGGACAATGAATTCTGTGCGTTCCATCAACACTCAGGCCATCTAACAGACAAGTGTAAAGCGCTGTGGCACTCCATTCAAGACCTGATTGATAGCAAGCAAATTTCTGACCCTGAGAAGAGGGAGCCTGAGAAGAAGCCTGGTTATAACGCCATGCCACCACCAGTGTTTATGATCGGATCTAGCTTGCCAGAGTGGAACGTGCTGCAGGATCTATATGGGAGCAAGAGTATTGCTGCTGCTCATTCCGAGGATAGAAAGGAGAGAGCAGTCGTGGCGACCCTTGATTGTTGGTCAAGCAGCGAGAGCGGTGGAGAGGCCGAAGAGGAGGGAGAGATGAACCCTGATTTGTGGAGATCTGATGAGGATGAAGAAGAGATAGGGGCTATAACAAGAAGTGGGAGAGTGGTCCCTGAGATTACGAGGGTACCGGAACCAGCGCAGATGCCAACGGAAAAAGAGCAAGAGGAGAATCTGATTGTTAAGCAGTTGAAGAAGACTACAGCTCAAATATCCATCTGGGATCTCTTGAGACAGTCCCCTTCTCATAGGAAGAAGGTAGTAGAGGCTTTGGTTGAGACCATTGTTGCCACCACGATTTCCCCATCAGAGCTTTTGGGTCTAGTCAAGGGAGGATCGAAGGAGAGATTAGTTTTTTCTGACGCCGACCTACCGGTCGAAGGCCACAATCATAACCGACCCCTGTACATCAATTCACAGATTAACGATAAGCACACCGTTTGCGTTATGGTGGACGACGGGTCTTCTATCAATGTGTGCCCTCTGATAGCTCTCCAGGCTTTTGGTCTGAGTGAGGATATGCTCAGTGGATCAGATCTGACTATCACAACCTATGATAATTCAAGGAGACAAGCCTCGGGAACATTCAAGACCCTGGTCAAGACAGGACCCATTGAGGTGGAAGTAGAATTTGTGGTTCTGCCCATTCCAACTAACTTCTTAGCCCTGCTCAGGAGACCTTGGTTTCACAGGTTAGGAGGAGTGCCATCGACGCTGCATCAAATGATAAAGTTCCCATATGAAGGGGAGGTGGTGACTATCAAGGCAGCCAGGGACAATCAGGTTTCAGCGCTTGAAATTGCTAATCAGCCATTTAGTGGCTTCCATGTGTCCATGGTAAGAGAACAGCACGGGTCAGTGGATAACCTAGCTGTGGTTAATATGATGAAAAAGATGCATTATCTCCCTGGGGCTGGTTTGGGAAGAAACTCTCAAGGGCTGCAGACTGCGATCACTACTCGGGGTCAGAAGAATCGAAAGTGTCTGGGGTACAGAGGCGGTTTTTGCAAGAAGAAGACGGTGGATAAGATCCCTCATATTTCAGAAAGCTTTATACCAGCATCCTTAGTGTGCGCTTATACTGGCGAAGATGAGCCACAATGGGTGAAGGGGAGAATTGTCCCTGGATTTGAGATCTTTAATGATGTATTTAACTGGGATGTCGAGGTTATCAAGACCGCTGAGAACTTCTGGGGTGAAGAGGTCATGACTCAGTGTATTACTTGGGACAGATACGAGCCTGAAGAGGTTGTCACCGAGAAGATGTTAGCTGCCAGGCTGAAAGGGAAAGAGAAGATGGCAGAAATAGAACTGAAGATGGGGGATTTAAAGATTTCCTCAGACATACTTGAAGGGCCTCTACTGAATCAGGAAGCTAATGAACAAGCTACAGCAGCATCGACCTCTAGGGAGGCAGAAGAAGACCCTAGCTTAGACTGTCTTTTTATTCCCAAACTTTTTTATGATGTAAATGACAATTATAATATTATTAATAAGGCAAATGATTTCTCTTACTTTGCGATGTTTCCAATGATTTCAACATGCATGAACATGATCATATTCCATCAATTTTTGACATTGATTCCACTGATACAACGCCTTTTAATCTTGGAACCTCGAAAAATCCGAAAGAAATTCTAATAGCATCAAATATAACTCCTGATGAGAGAAACAATTTTGAGAGAATAATATAAAAACATGAAAAAGTATTTGCCTGGACCTATGAGGACATGCCGGGGATCAACCGAGACGTAGCAGAACATGCTATCCCGACTTATCCAGACTATAAGCCTGTGAAACAGAAGTTGAGAAGGCTCAGGCCAAAATGGGCAGACAAGGTCAGGGAGAAAATTTGGTAGCAGATTGAGGCCAAGTTCCTTATTGAAGTGCAGTATCCTACATGGTTGGCAAACGTGGTCCCTGTAGCGAAGAAGAACGGAAAGGTCAGGGTGTGTGTGGATTATCGAGATCTGAACAAGGCCTGCCCTAAAGATGATTTTCCACTACCCCATATCGATGTGTTGATAGACAGTGCCGCCAACTGCACGATGTACAGCTTTGGAGATGGTTATGTGGGCTACAACTAGATCCTGAACAAAATACCTGACCGGGTTAAGACCGCTTTCATCACAAAATGGGGGACCTACGCCTACCGAGTCATGCCTTTTGGCCTGAAAAATGCAAGGGCCACATACTAGAGGATGGCGACTAAGATTCTAAGCGACCTGATCCACAAGGAGGTAGAGGTGTATGACGATGACATGATGGTCAAGTCAGCCACCCGAGAGGGCCACTTTGAAGCTCTAGAGAAGTTCTTTACCAGGATTGATAAGTACAATCTACGGCTTAACCCCAAGAAGTGCATTTTTGGAGTGACTTCAGGAAAACTATTGGGACATATCGTCAGCCAGAGGGGAATAGAAATCGACCCGGACAAGGTGAAAGCCATCAGAGAGATGCCCGTGCCGCAAAAAGAGAAGGATGTAAGGAGCTTCCTGGGCAAGCTGCAGTATGTCAGCCGATTTATTGCCGAGCTCACTTCAATATGCGAGCCTATTTTTAAACTACTTAGGAAGAATCAACCTGTGGTATGGAATGAAGACAGCCAGAAAGCCTTTGACAGCATCAGGGAATATCTATTGAATCCGCCAGTGCTAAGGCCGCCGCAACCGATCAAACCACTTATCCTGTATCTGGAAGTACAGGGCAGTTTTGTGGGCGCCATGATGGCTCAAGAGGATGAATTTGGGGTGGAATTCGCAATTTATTACCTCAGCAAGAAGTTCATGGCTTACGAAATAAAATATGCTGAAGTAGAGAAAATCTGCCTCGCAGTGATTTGGGCATCAAGGAAACTGAGACATTACTTCAACTCATACAAAGTTCAGGCAGTAGCCAAGCAAAATCCGTTAAGATATTTGCAGGAAGCACCGTCTTTGCCTGGTAAGATGGGGAGGTGGCTGCTCTTGCTACAGGAGTTCGATGTGCAATACATCACTCGCAAAAACTATTAAGGGGCGAGCCGTAGCCAAATTTCTTGCTGAGCATCCTATTCAAGGAGACACTCCTGAGTTCACCTTTCTGGATGAGAGCATAGTCGCGATTTCTGTCCAAGGATGGCAGTTACACTTCAACGGGGAAGTGAATGACAGAGGGGCTAGAGTTGGAATCATTTTGACAACCCCAGATAATGAGAAACTCCCCCTAGCCAAGAAGCTGAGGTACAAGGCAACCAACAATGAAGCCGAATATGAAGCATGCACTTTCGTGTTGGAAGCTCTAGCTGCATTGGGGGCAAAGAATGTAGAAGTCTTTGGTGACTCATCCTTGGTGATTAACCAGATCCGAGGTGAGTGGGCTGTAAAAGAAGAGCGGCTGGTACCCTATGTTGAATATTTGAAAGAGGTATGTGGGCAGTTTGAAACTTGCACTTTCCACTTCGTGCCGAGAGATGAGAATCATCTAGCTGATGTGTTGGCAACCTTAGTGTCAATGTGGGATAATCCTGAAGGAGTAGCTATAAAACCAGTACTAATTTCGAGTTCTGAGAAGCTCAGCTTTGAGATCAAGCCTGTAATGGAAGTAGAAGCGGCGGATGGGAAACCATGGTACTTTGACATTATGAATTACTTGGAAGACAATAAGTTTCCAGAGGATGATCCGGAAACTATCTACTCAATTAATATCCTTAGAAGGGGTGTTGTACAAAAGACAGTCAGACGGGATTCAGCTCAGGTGCTTGAATGAAAAAGAAGCCCGCAAAGTGATGGAGGAGACCCATGCAGGCGTCTGTGGGGCTCACATGAAAGGTTTGACCTTGGCTAAGAAGATCATGAGACAAGGCTTTTATTGGCTTATGATAGACAATGACTGCATGAAATATGTCAAACAATGCCAGTTGTGCCAACAATACGCAGACTTGAGACACGTACCAGTATCAGAGCTACACAACCTGACATCACCTTTGCCTTTCGCTGCTTGGGGGATAGATATCATTGGACGGATTCGCCCTACGGCATCCAATGGGCACAGATACATCATAGTCGCAATTGACTATTTTACCAAATGGGTAGAGGCAGAATCCTTCAAAAAGATTGACGCAAGGGTTATGGCCAAGTTCATAGAGAGAAATCTGATATGCAGATATGGCCTCCCTCACCACATAGTGTCTGACAATGGGGTGCAGTTCATGGGGGAAACCAGGAAGCTCCTCGAGAAGTATGGCGTCGAACATCATAAATCCTCTCCCTACCGACCACAAGCAAATGGAGCAGTAAAGGCCGCTAATAAAAATATGAAGAGGATCCTATCCAAGATGGTCCAAACCTATAAAGACTGGGCTGAAAAGCTACTCTTCGCCCTGTGGGGATATAGGACAACGGTAAGGACATCTACGGGTGCTACACCATTTTCCCTGGTATACGGGATGGAAGCAGTATTGCCAATTGAGATAGAGCTCAAGTCGCAGAGAGTGGTCATGGAAGCCCAAATTCCGGAGGCCGAATGGGCACGACAGAGGCTACAATACTTAAACTTATTAGATGGGAGTAGGCTGAAAACTTATTATCATAATCAGATTTACCAGAAGAGATTGGCCAGGACTTTCAGGAAGAAGGTGAGGAAGCATCCGCTGAAAGAAGGGGACTTAGTGTTCAAGCAGATGAGGCCAGGCATACCAGATATCAGAGGGAAATTCAGACCAACCTGGGAGGGGCCGTATATCCTTAAAAAGCTGTTGTCCAAAGGAGCTGCAATCTTGTCGGATAGTGATAGAAATGAATTCAAAGAACCGATCAATGTCGACAGACTCAAAAGGTTCCATGGCTAAAGACCAAAATAAAAAGAAGAGAATAAAGTGCCCTGCAGGTCGAAAACCGAAAAAAGGCAGCCGTGCTAAAATTGGGCGCCTCGACAGGGTGAAAACCAAAAAAAGGCATCCTGTGCAAAAATTAGAGGCACGAGAGAAAATGTCCGATCGTGAAAACCCGAGAGGGCCGATTTATAACAGGAGTTGATGCTATTAAAATTTGGTTTCATGTATTAATAGGACGTACGCGGTTGAGTAAATGTCAAAACTTATCATGTATGCTGAAATTATATGGAAATGTACACAATTTCGTGAAATAGAGTGAATATTATTCTTTTCATTGTTGTCATTTTCTAGTTCTACATTAAAAAGAAATGTAACGCTAAAAGAAATACATATGTAAGCTAAATTAAGTCCTGCTGCTACTCTAGCCGACCAGATGCTTGAGCCCTCGTGTCCTGTTATCAGATGCTGGACTAAGGATCCACTTCTTGTATTCGCTAGTTAAAGACACGGAATGATTGTCGAACCTCAGAATAACAGTCTTCACTGGTAGTTTACTCCACAACTCATGATACCTTGAGGCGAACGCAGCCAAAAGAGCTCCTCCCCGGAAAGATAAGGAAACCTTCACCACATCCTGAGTCATCCCGAGCTGACGCGTACATCGAGAAGTGATGCAGAAGGTGGCTCGACGAAGCCCACAGAGGGGAACACACCTCGATGACCCATCAATTACCACATGAGACAGTGGGAGCCAGGCAGACGTAAAACTGATATCATCATCTGATAGCTCGCCAAATTTGGTAATGCCTTCACCATCAGTAGCACACCCATACAGTCGTCGACGCGGAAGGAAATGGCTCGGCAAGTACTGTGGGGTAACTCGAGGAGATGGCTCAGACAGCATCCTCAGTTTCTCTTGCAGCCAAATCTGAAAAAAAAAGAGAAAAAAAAAGAAGAAAACAAAAGAAAAAAGCCGCTGGAGTAAGTAGGGTTTACTTCAGGCAAAAATAAGGCACAGGGTTGTGTGAAAATCCGAAAGGACGCACCTCCTGCTAAGAAAAGCTAGTGTGAAAATCCATAAGGGATGCACTACCTTTAAAATAATGACGTACCTGGAGCAATAAGGGGCTGCCGGTAAAAGTAGTAGTGGATCCAGAGCTCACAACGTCCAAGCCTAGAATGGTCTCAGCCAGAATAAGTGGTAAGGGTGATAATCCCAGGTGAAAGTCGCTCAGAACTCCGAACAAGCGAGGGTCACCTGTCAGACCCCCTGGGACAACAGTGAGGAAGTTCACCATGCAAAACAGAAATAGGGTGCTTACCCGGTAAGTGGGGATGTCAGTGAACTGATCTAGAGCCTCGATCAGTGGCCCCAGGGCAAAGGAAGAGCCCGGAGGAATCAGCCGGACGGCCTCAGAAGAAGGTATGCCGAGAGCCATAGCTATGTCCCGTGTCTGGAGTAGGCCGCAGCGGGGGACGCAAGGCAGAGCACTAGGAGGGAACCGGGCTCCAAGAATGGCAGCTAACTCTTCAGGCAAGGAACACAGTTCTTGGTAAGTGAACCTGAAGACGTGAAACCGGGGGTTCCAGAAGTGGGTCGCCGCCAGAAGAAGGTTCTGATCAACTTTGACCCGACACAGGTATTGTCACACCCCAAAATAGCCCTGGTCGGATTGTGCATGCTAAGTCCGGATCGGAAGGGTATTTCGGTAATTTGTGCTTGAGAAATTTGGAATGTTAAGGACCTAACTGAAAAGATAATTAAGTTTGTAAGGAAAGAAATGTGTAAGTGAGTGAAGTGTTATTTGTCTAAGGACTAAAGAGCATTAATTGATTTGGAATAGATTGAGTGGATTTTGTGGTCCAATTGGATGTTGCCAAGTGGCTTGTTAGGTGAGCATTGAAAGAAGAAAAAAAAAGAAAGGAAAGAGGAAGAGAGAGGGAACACAGATTGCATTCCCGTTCTCCCTCTCACGCCTTCCCTTCTTCTTCTTCTCCTCTTTCTTCTCTGCTTTTCCTTTCTTTCTCTTTGGCTTTGGCTTGGAGTTGTGTTTGGGTTGGTAGTGCGTTTTGCTTTAAGAGGTAAGTTGGGTTAAGGTTTCTACGTACTGTTCTTCTTCATCTTTTCCTGGTTTTGGTTGAGTTAGGGTTTTGAAGAGTAATTGTGGGTTTTGTTTGTGCAAGTGTTTGATGATAAGAATAAGCAAAGTAAAGGCAAGGAAAGGATTGAGCAGTGATCTTGAAGCGTGATTTTGGATCGTCATTTCCAGGTTTGGGAGTATTTTGAATGCATGCAATGTTTGGAAGCTTTTGTGTTCTTCAATCTCAGCATGTCTCTGCCCTATTTCTCACTTAGATGTATATGTGTTTACATTGTTTGATTTCTGGAATATGGTGTGCGTTAGCATGTGAATGCGTATGATTAATGTTAGTAAATGTGTTAGTAATGCATAATAGGAATTGAATTGAAGTTACTGAGCTTTGGGTTTTGAACTTACTGTATTTTTAGGGTTTATGCTCTAGAATGGATTAAATGTGTTTAAGCATGGTTTTGATTGTTTGATTGTTGAATTAACTGCAATTATCTTGTTTATGCTGTTTGGAAGATCGATTGAAAGGTAAGATGAATTTGATGGTGTTTTGAATTAGTTTGAAAATGATTTTATCGTGTTCTTTGAATTCTGGGTAAGCTGGGAATGGAAAATCGCGTCTCTGTAGAATTTCCATTTCCAGTATGTGTCGAGACTTCCTGAGGGAGACAAGTCACGAGACGTGACTCCCAGTCACGCCACGTGACTCTGTCTCCCAGTCACAACGCGTGACTTCTCGGCGGACTGGACGAAGCCGTGAGGCGTGACCCCCAGTCGCGAAATGTGACTGCCTTATGAGAGGCAAGTCACGTCTCGTGACTTAGAGTCACGTCCCGTGACTCTTGTGAGGAGGCGTGACTTAGAGTCACGTCCCGTGACTCTCTTGGAGACATGTCACGAGACGTGACATAGAGTCACGACTCGTGACTCTTGTGAAGAGCAGGCGTGACATAGAGTCACGTCCCGCGACTCTCTTGTTGGTCACGAGGCGTGACACTAGGTCACGTCCCGTGACCTTCCAGTCACGAGTCGTGACATGGCTCGTGACCGACCCCTCTTCAGCCCCATTTTCTGAATTCACCCAGTTTTAACCAAAATGAATTTTCTATCTCTTCTGTAGGGTGATGTACTAGTATTACTCCTGTCATACCTTTATGTGCTCTTGTGTGACTTTGTATGACCTTTTCTGTTTTGATTTGTTCCCCCGTGACTGGTTTTATTATAAAATGACTTTCAAAGGCTTTTATGGCTTTTTCCTCTACTGTGTGCTATCTTATCTTACTTATCTTATTGATTAGCCTATTTTAGTTGTGTTTAGCATTATGTTATGCCTGTCCTTGATCGGATTCTTATCTAGAATAACATGCCATGTTTAAGAGCATTGTATCATTCCATGATTCAGATTATACGTTATTGATCATTGGCATAATATGATTCCACATGTGTTCCTGTTATGCTTTAGTAATTTGAGTAGTGCTAAAATGTGATTGATTGACCTATTGCATGCTTCAGAATATGACTTGAATGAGGTATGATTGCTAGTATGCTGTGCTATATTTATTTGAATAATATGGTAAATGTCTGAATGCATGATTATGCTTTAGCCTGGGAACTCAATGTGTTATGTTTAAATGTAATTTGGACTATGCATGATTTATGCTTAGTATCTGCACCTAATGCATGATTAAGATTTTGTATTGATAATCATTGGCATGGTAGTGCTTCTTTACCTGATTCTTGGCATGCTTTAGAACATTGTTTAAATGTTAAAGTATATTGACTGTATTATGTTTTGCAATGGGAATTGTATGAGATATGACCAACTTTATGAGCATATTTATATGTCTATCATTCTCTAGTTTATGCATGATATTTATATATTTATGCGTTATGCGATTCGAAGCGTGAATTGTTTTATGCATGACCTGCGAGAGTCAGTCTAGTGGATAGTTAGGCATGCCTAATAGAGATCAGTTAGCTGCAGCCCTTTGAACGTTTGGACCCTGATCAGGTCCCCCGACTGGTTCCTCGCGAACCCCCCATCAGTACGGATCCTCGTGATCCTTTTTAATGTATTTGGATCGGGTTAAGATCCCCCATCAGTAAAATGCTTTTGTGACAAAATAAATGGTTTTCGATCCGTACCCGTAAGGTACCCTTTGGCCGACTTGTACCCGTAAGGTACTAATCAGTACACTCGTTATCAACTATTGTGAGTCAGCAGGTGCTTTGATGGTTTGTTTTATGCTGCTTTGAAATAGCTATCAGTATGTGATATCCGATTGATTATGATAAGGATTTCAAAAATCAGTTTATATGTATATGAATGTGACTATGGGCTTCAGAATGTATGTCTGTAGTAAGTAAGCATGATTTTATACCTAACATGATTATCCGTACTTGTCATGTGATTTGTTATAAGTTTCTGAATGTTTTGAAATGATTCGATTGATGTAATTAAGTATATGACTTAAGCATAGTTTTGTTATATATATTAGCATGTGAACCGAAACAGTTGTGATGGTAAGTATGTGATGATTATTGTACTTTCTGCATGTTGATGATATGAATATAATGTTATGTGATTATGCTTTCATCTCCGCTATTAGAGTGTTTTCGCTTGATACTTTATATATATGAGAGTTGCGCAGCGGTAATATGATGCTTTGGATTTTGTAACTTGGATTTTGACTAGTGTGTGTGTTTAGCATGTCTAAGTATGTTGGTTAGCTAGCATTCTTAACATGATGGTTTGGTTGTCAGTTCAGGCATGGGTACTTAGTTATGTCAATTGCATGTGTAAAGCTTATGTGACTCCGCACGGTAAGATGCTGATAATTGTTACCATTTTAGGTTTATGAATGTATTTTAGTATGTAGTTCTGCATGATGATCCTTGTATAGTGTATTGTTTTATGTCTGTTTTGGCCTATTCTTGACATGAGTATATGTTATGGTTATGAGTTATCGAATGAATGCCTTTACTATGCCAGCATGATTATATTTGTTATGAATATCCGCATTTGTCATTTGAATGTGTTATGCCTCGGCGACCATTGCGAATGGCCGTCCATATTCTTGTGTGTTCTCCCCACTAAGCGTTTATCGCTTAGCACAGATTTCATTTCCGTGCAGGTGGCAGGTTGGGTTCTGTTCGAGTCACGCTTCTGCAGGGTCGGCCATGTAGGAGTTAGAAGTTCTGTATTTTGTTCAGCTTCCGTATTTCAGCTTTTGTAATTCTGTAGTATTGTATATGTAATTAATTATGTTTTGATCTTGAGTTTTCTTTTGGGAATGTAATAGTTAGTATGTTTTTATGTTTAGTTATTCCTTTGTTTTATTATTTCGCTTATGCTTCCGTTGAATGGTCATATGTATATCTCTGTGTATGCTTCAGCTTAGTTTCTGCGTGTGCGTAAGTTATTGCATGATCAATCCGTGCCTGCAGGTAAGGTAAGTTTTTAATTAATCCGTATTTTCGTATGCATGTTATGTAAGATAGTATGCTTCCGTATTGTGCACGTGCATATCTGTATGAGTGAGCGTCAGGTAGCGCATCCGTCGGCGTCCTTCCAACGGGGACGATGATGGGGGTGTTACAGGTATTTTAGCCCAGACAGAGAGGAAAGGGCGCCTTCTTCCCAAGTGTGCTTGTTATCTAAGATACGGTGCATTCTTTTGGCTAGAGAGGAAGACATTCTGAGAAGAATAAACGGCTCAAGATGTTGGAAAATGAAGAGACAAAAGAGAAGCAAAATTTTATAAGAATTTATAGAAATGTGTCACCGACGGCCTACCCGCCTCTCCTAAGAGACGGCCTGCTCGTCGGTAAAGATCCACCTGGCAGACGCATACGTCAGCATTGCATTCATCACGTGCATTAATTCGCATTTATTGAGAGACAGATGGCTAGCCCATCGGTCGCTCCTACAGACACCCAGCCCATCGGTCATGAAACTCTATATAAGGGCGAGTGACAGACGGACCAGCGACGCTGTCACTTTCATTCTTCCTCTCAAAAACAGTTCTTTAAGCATTTTTTCTGCATTTTCAAGCCTTCTTTCTCATTTTCTTTGTAATTTCTTCATCTTTTTGCGTTCTCCACTCACCGGACGCTCAGACATTCATTTTTCTCCAGTTTTCTACACTCCTCGCGACTACAAGTAAAATAACTACTTTTTTATTAGTTCAATTTAATTTTTTTTCATTTCTTCTTCCTTTAGCCTTAGAAATGATTAGGATGCTTTAGATGCCGTAAAAATTTAGGGAGAATGCTGCCCGTTTTCTTTATTTATTTATTTGTTTCTTTATTATTTTTGGGGTGCAATTAATCTGAACCTTTGCATGATCACATAGGAATAGAATTTTTCTATATCTTTGTTGCTTTAGAAATATGCTTTCTAGCACATTATTCTATTGTTGTTGAGGCCTGAGTCCATTATTTTTGTGTTGCTGGGGACACACTCTTGCCGGGGTGCGTCCCATTCTTATACATATATTGTTGATTGAGGCCTGAGGCCTAGTTTGATGCCTTTTTATGCAGGAGGTTGGGTACACCCTTGCCGGGGTGCTGCCCAAATTTTTTTTTTATTCTAAAATTGAATATTTTTGTGTATAATGCATGCCTGGGGGTCTAGAAAGCCCATTTTTATTCGCTTTAAATATTTTCATGCCAATTGCGTGTTTATTTTGTTTTGATATGTGCGAAGCATGTTGGGGCAACTTCTTTTGACAGGACATTCGCCCCTTTTTATTTATTATCAGTTTTTTTATCTCGTTTTCGGGCCGCCATTGCCCTGGTGAGGCCTGAATGGGCTTTCACCTTGAAAATAAGTCTAATAATGCCTGTTTTGTCAAATTTCCGCCATCTAATTTTTCTTTTGTAGGATGCCTCCTAGACGTTGAGCACTGCAGGCCCAGCCTGAGGTCGTAGTTCCGGGTTGGATGGACGATGAGTCAGCTCAGAAATATAGAGCGTTGGCTCAGGTGGAGATTCGGGCTAGCCGCTTCGTGTCCCGGCTATTCCTAGAGGCCCTAGGGATGGCCCCAGAGTTTGATATGCTTGTCGAAGGTGCTGGGTGGACAGAGTTCCTTGACCCCGCTTTCCAGACTTTTCCAAAGGCTGCTCGCCAGGTCCTAGCCACCCTCCACTATGGCGGTTTTCAGAGGTCAGATACTGAGCCAGGGGTGGTCCAGTTCTGGTTCGATGGCCAGCATTACAGTATTACCAGGCAAAGGTTCGCACAGGCCATGGGGCTCCCCATAGAGGAGGGGGTCGAGATCCCACGGCGAGCGATGAGACGCGCCCACTGGGGGGACATTGCCCTACCGGGAGTGTTGTATGATCATGATACAGCGAAGAGCACCGTACTGGTGTCTCAGGCACTCCGGTGCTTGCACAGAGTGCTATCCAGTTCGTACCTTGGTCGAGCAGGTAATCCAGGGTTGCTTAATACGGCCGAGATCTGGAGCCTTTGGGCTATGGTGGCATGCCAGCGCCTCAACATTAGCCATGAGATCTTGGCTAACTTGGTCAGAGTCTGTAGAGGACTGACACCGGTGGTGATAGTGGGAGGAGTCATCACTAGGTTGCTTTTGAGGTTGGGGGTTGCCCCAGATAGGATGAGAGGACCCCTGGATGAGGGGATACACGTAGATGCCGCAGCGGCAGTGCAGATGGGGATGATCTCGCCGATATCGGGGCAGGCAGAGGCCTACAGAGTGCTGTCCATTCACAAGACCAGGCGGATGTTCTCACTTCAACCCTTGGGTCCAGATCCGGAGCACCCGGAGTAGCAGCCTCCTCAGCCGGAGCATCAACCTCCACAGCCCGAGCCCGAGCCCGAGCCCGAGCCGCAGCCTCAGACAGTGCCACCGCCACCACAGCAGGAGCAGCCCAGGACTCCGTCGGATTTTGACATGGAGTTCACTATGGATGAGCTCTTTGCCGCTTCACCGGCATCCAGAGTGCCGACTCCCATCCCGTCGCCGAGTATCAGGGTGCAGAGGACTACCCACGGGCCCCCTGAGAGGTATCACCCATATTTTCGAGGCGACCCAGGGGCATCCACCTCCATGGTACCGCCGCCAGAGCCAGCACCGCAGCAGCCAGCACAGCCTGACTTCTCTCAGCTCCTCGCGTCCATGTTCACAGCCCTAGAGCGACGACAAGATGAGAGGGATAGAGCTATACACAAGACGTTAGACCGCCAGCAGGCTGCTATTCAGGAGCAGTCCCATTCGATAGAGCGGTTAGCCCAGGAGCAGGCCGGTTACATCGAGTACACAGCACGGGAGCAAGCTCGGGTCATAGAGGCCTTCAGGGATGAGTAGGCAAGGCTGATAGAGCAGATCGCCCAGGGTCAGAGGGAGCTTAGGCAGCAGCTCGCTCATAATTTGAGGGCATCTCAGGACCAGGCATCCCAGAGGGTTGATATGACCCCAGATGATCGATGAGTCACTCGACTCTCTGAGATCCCGGGTCCAAGCTATAGAGGGGATCGTCCCACCCTTGTCTTAGACCATGAGGGAGTTCAGAGAGCAGACAGAGCAGCGCCTAGAGCAGATGAGGAAGGCCGCCAGCGAGCAGACCATTCAGATGAGCCAGGCGTTCAAGAAGTTGGGAGACACAGTTTCAGAGACCTTAGGGTTCATGAGGACTTGCACCCAGCCCTTCTTGGATGGCTATGCTCATATCCGGTTCAGGCAGACCCATGATGCTGGGGCAGGACCCTCTATGGCTCAGCCTCCACCTCCGGCACAGCCAGCTCCACCTCCACCTCCGCCAGGGACAATGCACATATCAGATGATGAGGATCCCGATGAGCCCTCTGACTACACACCCCTCTGATATTCAGGGAGTCATATTTTTATATTTTTATATTTTTTGTACATTTTTCACTTTGTATATACATTGTACGAAAATAGATATTTCTAGTGAAAAACTTTTGTTTTCAGATTTATGCATTTATGCAGTTATTTATGGTTTATTCATATTACAGATGAATATATGCTTTCACATTTGCTCATATTCCAAAAAGAGGAAAACAAAAAAAAAATAATGATGAAAAATGATGAATGACAACTAAATAAAAAAGAATATAAATGAAATATGGCATAGCAGATAAAGCAAAATCACGCCATTAATAGACAGGTTAAAAGATAAAACCTCAAACATGAACTAACAAAACCTTTTATCACACAGGTACAAAGAAATATTGATCCGAACACAGGCATCGATTAAAAGTCCGAACAAGGGCGCCTAAGATTCATATCTTTTTAGAACGAGGAACCCGGCGAGGTCTCCTCCTCTTCATCACATCGGGATTGTAGCCAGAGAGTGCTGCATCTCACAGTTCACGCGACAGACAGAGAGTGCTACGCACCTTGCAGATCGGATGGGGGTTAGCAAGGGAACTTCAGATCGAAGCTGTGGTTAGAGAAACACCACTCTTCACCACATCGGGATTGTAGCCAGAGAGTGCTGCATCTCACAGTTCACGCGACAGCCAGAGAGTGCTACGCACTTTGCAGATCGGATAGGGGTTAGCAAGGGAACTTTAGATCGAAGCTGTGGTTAGAGAAACACCACTCTTCACCAAATCGGGATTGTAGCCAGAGAGTGCTGCATCTCACAGTTCACGCGACAGCCAGAGAGTGCTACGCACCTTGCAGATTGGATGGGGGTTAGCAAGGGAACTTCAGATCGAAGTTGTGGTTAGAGAAACACCACTCTTCACCAAATCGGGATTGTAGCCAGAGAGTGCTGCATCTCACAGTTCACGCGGCAGCCGGAGAGTGCTACACACCTTGCAGATCAGATGGGGGTTAGCAAGGGAACTTCAGATCGAAGCTGCAGTTAGAGAAACACCGCTCTTCGTATTGAGATAGTAGCTAGAGAATGCTACGTCTCACCAACACTTACAGGTCGAGACAAGACCGATAGGGATATCTTCGCATCGCCGAACGGACCGAGACGAGGTCTACCCGGCAAAAGGCACGGAAGGTAAGAACCGCCGCAGGTACACCTTCTTTCTTTCTGTCCTTTCTCTGAGTTTTGGCTTATCTAGGCGCTTGTGCACTAGTTTCCCCAAAACTGGGGGCAACTGTAAGCACCGTGTCCCAGAGCGGTCCGGATCAGAGAGTACCCTATGATGAAATCAGTATCCGAGCCTATATAAATGGTTTGGATTTGGAGGTTTTAGTCCCATGCTCCATGAGAAATGAGTCTTTTAACCTTTCATAGACAGAGGGGGAGAAAACAGGGAATTTTTGAGTCAACAAGGTATATTTTCCTCCACAGACGGCCATCCCGTCTGTGAGGGCTAGCCCGTCGCTTAGGGTCACAGATGGCCTGTGGTATTTTTCGACGCCCGTTGGAATGCACCGCCTCTTCTGGGCACGCCACCTGATTTCCCGGAGCACGCAACCTTTTCGACGCCCGTCGGTGGAAATGGCAGGGCCATCGGATGAATCCTTGTGTTAGAAGGATTCTTCCGACGCCTGTCTCCATACACCGACGCCCGTCGGTCGTTCCTGGCTTATAAAAGCTTCGAATTTTCTCTTAAAAAGGGTTCCAAAAATTTTCAAGAGGGGAAACTCTGCCAAAATTCAAGCACATTTTCTCTCTCTTCCAGCAAACAAATTCATAAAGAAATTTTTTTTAATTAGAGGGTCAAATCATTAAAAAGGAACTAAAACTAATTAGTTTTCTTTGAATTTTGATTCCAAAGTCAATCTTTTGAGGGGTTAGGGAGGAAATAATCCATTTTCCTTTTTTCGATCCTTCACTTTGTTTCTCATGGAACGCGCGGGGCTCTAATCGACATCAAGAATCTCACTTAAGCATTATCTGAGGGTAAATATTCCGGACTCATTCTCCATATCATTTCATCTTTGCTCCTTATTTTGTTATTCTTTTAATTTTTTTGCTATTATTTTCCTTTATTTTGACTCTTTTCATCTCATTTTGTGATAAAAATCCTGTTTTTGCTCAAAAAGAGAGTTTTTGCTGTTTATTTTCGGAGACAGTGGTGACCGACGGGTTATCTTCTTCACTGATGCCCGTCGGTCACCCCACTCATAGACGCCCTCTCTCTTGAGTGACCGACGGACATGTCGGTCATTTTGACTGACGCCCGTCGGTCACCCAACAGAGACTGTCGTTGGGTCCTATCTCCATATTTTCAAATCTTTTCTATCTCTTTCAAGTCCTTTTGACTTAATTTATGTTGAGTTTTTTTATATATTGACATCTTTTAACTTTCTGTGAGCACATACTGATTTTCTTGGATTATCCTGAGCTTGAGGGGCTATCTACCATACTCAGAGGATTTTCGTCCGGTTTAGTTTTCTAACTTTCTTAGTTATTTCCTTCATTTGTTTATTCATTAATTATTTTATGTGCATGGATATACCTTTTTTGTATCCCGCTAAATATTAAAATTGATAAATGTTTTATATTCAATAAAATGAGGTTTTCATAAACGTAAGGACCCAATGTCCTATTTTTATCCAATAAAAATTATCATAATAAAAACATCCAATTTTAATAATGATGCATGCGAGGACCAAAGTCCTCAAAATAAGCAATGTCCCGATTCGTGTATGTATCGCACATTTATGAGAGGGAGTTGTATTACGCTCCTTGTATTATTGTAATTTATTGCTTTCACTATTTACTTGCCCATTTACGGCTTTCCAAATATGAATAAATGCGCCTTCAATCAATTACATCGTGTGGAGAGAGAGCGAATTAGTGATAAATAAAATTTGATCATAAAATAATCGAGGTAGAAATATATGAGAAATCCCGAACCCAGCTCTGGCCTTTGGGCTCAAAGAGGTGAGAGGTTTACCCTCCAAGACACCTCTTGTGTCACAAGACTTTGGCGTGAATCCTAGGCTCCTTAGGGCGAGAGGTTCACCCTCCAAGACACCTTTGGTTGGCCCAAAATTGATACTAAGCGCAGTCTTAGGCTCTCCGAGGTGAGAGAAACTTTCCCAATGTTCTATTGGGTGGCGACTCCATAAAACCTCCTTGTTGCCCAACATAGACGCACTTGCGATTTATTGCAAGCTGTTAACGGACCCACAAATGCCCCGGTCGCCCTCAAGCGGGCGGTCCCATGGGCGGCCGCGGGGATCCGGCGCGCATCACAGTGTTTTAAGGAGTTAAGGCATGGAAAGCATGTTTAAGATGTGGAGAACAACAAAATAAGGTCAGTGGATACAATATCCTTCTTTTTCCATTGATTTAGTTTGAGTTTTAGGTTATGTTTTGGTATGAAATGGTGATTAATGAATGTTTAATTAAATCTAACTTCATAATCATGATTAGTGAGGCTAAATAAGTTTATGTATGTGTTTAAAGTGAGTAAAAGAAATATGGAATGAAAACCCTAACCTAGGCCGAATGGAAGTTTAGTGAAATTTTTAATATACTTTGGTGTGCAATGCATGTAAATGATGTATATAGTGTGTATAACATGAGATTAAACTAACTAAGTGAGTAAATGGAAGAAAAGTGGACATAATGCATAAGTGTTAGTTTGGCCGAATTGAATAATGGTGGAATTCTTAATGTATAATGGTAATTAAGGCATGTAAATGATGTTTATGATGCGTATAACATGTAATTCGAATGATTGAGTGATTAAAGGAATGAAAAATGAACATAGTGAAAAATTGATTCTTAGGCCGAATGGGTATTAATGGAATATCTAAGTGTATTTTGATAAATTCATAAGTGTAGTAGCATGAAATGATTTTATAATTATAGTTGAGTGTAAATTAGGTTTATTAGAAATTAATGGATATAAATTGAAGAAAATTTGGCATGTTAACCTATTATGTGAAAATTGAAAATGTTGATACATGTAAGAAAAATAGTGGATTTTAGTATAAATAGTGTAAAAATGATTAAATAAGTGAGATGAAAATAATTTGTAAGTGATATTTAAATTTTAAAGTGAAGTGTATTTCATGGCTGAATATGACATGTGGATATATTAAGTGATATAAGTGAAATTTTTATATTATTTGCCCTTAGTAATAGTCTGGTAGTAAAATCTAGTCCAGGATATAATTGGCTAGCATAGGGATTCCAAACCGCGGTCCGAGTCTTGGCGACTCACTATTGGTAGGCCAATAACGATGTATCTCAGTGCACTGTTCAGTGTTTACATTGTTCAGTGTAGTGTAGTGCCAGTGTTGAATGGTTCCTTTGGGATCATTTTATAGTGCAGTGGATCTGTGGGATCCATGTTTCGCATATTCGATTCATAGATTTCTACCGAGTGTATACTAGGCCATTATGGTAATTATGCATAAGATTGAGACATTATGGTAAAGTGCATTTAAATTGATTGAAATAGTGATAAATGAGAAAATAAATGAAAATGGGACAAAATTGAAAGAAATTGAAAGTTTAGGGGCAAAACGATAATTTTACATTCAAGAGTGAAAATAAGTGATAATTAAGTGAAAAGTGTAAATTAAATGATAATAATGTAATCAATTCAAAGTTTAGGGATTAAAATGAAATTTATCATAAAAGTGAAAATTTAGGGACCAAAATGTAATTTTATAAGTTAAATAATCTTTTAGATCAAAGATAAGCGCAAATGAGGATATTTTAGTAAATAAGGTAAAATTTGGGGACATAATAGTAATTTTTGTAGAGGTTGAGGACCGAAATGTAATTTTACCAATGAATAGCTAATTAAAGGATTTAAGTGTCATTATTGACTAATGTAAGTATCTAAGTGGATAAATGATTTAAATGAGTGGTTTGGGGACTAAGCTAAAAAGGAATGAAAAGTGTAGGGGTAAGACAGTAATTTTAGTATATAATTGAGATAATAAGAGTTATTAAATAGAAAAGTGTAATTAAATGATTAATAAATTAATTTAATTTCTTGTTACTGACTAAAATGGGAATTGATATGAAAATACTATTGGAAGGATAAAAAAGTAAATTTGTATGTTAATAATAAATTGAAAGTGAAATTAAGAATATTTAGTGGCATAATTGTGATTATAGTGAAAATAATGGGCAAAGTCGGAATTTAAGGGAAAAATAAAGACTAAAGTGTAATTTTTTTTAAAAATAATATGGTAAGGACTATATGGTAATTTATAGGCCAAATGATGAATAAATGTAAGAATAATATTATTTAGTGGCATTTTTTGAAATATGAGACAATTAAGGGTAAAATCGTAATTTGATAAAATGTTAGGGACCTAATTGTAAATTTTGCAATAGTGAGGCTAATTAAGGGATTAAAGTGTGATTAATTAATGATATAGGTATTAAGCGCGTAATTGATATTTAGTGAATAAATTATTAAGGATTATAGAATATTGTTGTATAAATAATTATTAAAGGTATAATGGTTTTAATTGATTTATATATATATATGTATATATATATATATATATGATGATTATGGATGTGTATGTAACTTAATTAAGTTTAAGATAATGATGTAATTGTAAATAAGTGACAATAAAGGGTAAAAATGCAAATTAGTGACATTATTGTAAATAAGTAAGAGAGAGAAAGGTCTTAAATGAAATTGACCATAATAAGGCTAATGTTATGACTTAAATGTATATTGATAAGGAAATGGACTATTGAGTGAAATTATGAGAACATTGAATTAGTTATATGTTTGTAATTAAGAAATGACAATAGAAATTAATAAAGCTAATAATAAGAATAAAAATAATGATAATGTTAATAAAGTGAAATATAAGGGTAAATTCGTAATTATGGCAAATGTGGAGAACTAAACTGTAAATTATTTATAATAAGATTTTTAGCAAAACTTTAGTGAATTTAAATTATAGTGCATGACTATTAAATGGAATTAAAAGAAACTGATGGAATTAATTGTATAGTTTGTCAAATAAAATATAGCAAAAACATTTAATTAAATATTAGTGAGAAATAATCAATGTGAAGATAATAGTAATAAATAGTAATGTAATTTGTAAGTAGTGAGTAGATGAAAAAGAATAATGAACACTGTAAAGTTAATCGTACAATTGAATATAGTTGAAAAAATGGGTTTATGCATTAATAATAAAAACAAGAATAACATAAATGTAAAATTTATATTAATGATCAGTGCCATAGTTAAAATTTATATTATTGTAAATGTGAATTGAATTGTTAGTATAAATGCTAAGATTAATGATAATATCGTTCATAATGATAATAGCATTGATCGAGAGAAATAAAAATAAAAGAATAATGATAAAAACAATAAATGTCCAAATAAGTCAGTAAGTGGTACTCTAACGTTAATAATTCATGGGTATAGTTCAAAGTACAGTTAATTGAAATTAAGTAAACTATATAAGATTTGAACAAGTAGAAAATATTAGTGCAATTGTAAATGCAAGAAGGTTAGTGTGATTAAAGGAAAAGTAAAGGAATCGTTAAGGGCATAAAGAAAGTAAAAATGTTAAATTAGTACTGCCAAGAATTATATTAACAACTGTTCTAATAAGTATTAGATGACTAGTGTTGTGCCCAAGTATAGATTTTAAAAATAGACAAAGTGATAATAAAGATTATTAATGTAATTGATTGTTAATTATAAACCGAACGTAGTGTTAGAATTGTGAGGATTAATGAGTTGGTGATCTTGAAGTACTGCTTTGCTTAAGTCACCTGAGAATATAACAGAACCGTCGAATTTTCGACAAGGGAGACTCCAATGATCAAGTCAGTTAATTGACAAAGTAAAGATCTTACGTAAAAGAATCAGAGAGAGCTAATGTAACACCCCCATCGCCGTCCCCGTTGGAAGGACGCCGACGGACGCGCTACACGACGCTCACATATACAGATATACACACGCATAACACGGAAGTATACTTTCATACATAACATGCATACAGAAATATGGATTAATTAAAAACTTACCTTGACTTACCTTGCGGCACAGACTGAACATGCAATAACTTATGCACACACAGACACTAAGCTGAAACATACACAGAAGCATACATATGACCATTCAACGGAAGCATAATCGAGATACTAAAACAAAGGAATAACTGTAGCAAAGGACATACTAGCTATTACATTCCCAAAAGAAAACTCAAGAACTAAACATAATAATTACATATACAATACTACAGAATTACAAAAGCTGAAATACAGAAGCTGAACAAAATACATAACTTCTAACTCCTACGTGGCCGACCTTGCAGAAGCGCGACTCGAACAGAACCAAACCTGCCACCTGCACGGAAAGGAAATCCGTGCTAAGCGATAAACGCTTAGTGGGGAGAACACACAAGAATATGGACGGCCATTCACAATGGTCGCCAAGGCATAACACATTCAAATGGCAAATGCGGATATTCATAGCATATGAATAATCAGGCTGCATAATAAAGGCATTCAATCGATAACTCACAAACAGACCATAAACTCATGTCCAGGATATACCAATACAGACATAATACAATATACGATACAAATATCATCATGCCGAACTACATACTATAACTCATGCATAAACCTACATGGGTATCAAATGATAGCATCTTACCATGCGGAGTCACAAGAGCTATACTCATGCAAATTGACATAACTAAGTACCTATACAGGAACTGACAACCCAATCATCATGTTAAGAATGCTAGGTAACCAACATACTTAGACATGCTAAACACACACTAGTCAAATATCCAAAGAATAACATTTAGAGCATCACAATACCGCTGCGCAACTCTAATATATATAAGCATCATGCAACAACACTCTGATAGCGGAGACTGAAGGCATAATCAATTAGTATTACATTCATAACATCATTATGCAGAAAGTACAGTTGAACATCACATACTTACCATCACAACTGCTTCGGTTCATATGCTAATAAATAACAAAACATGTTTAAGTCACATACATAAATACTCTAGCCGAATCATATCCAAAGCATTCAAAAACTTATAACAAATCACATGACAAGTACGGATAGTCATGTTAGATATAAAGTCATGCTTATTTAAAGCAGACATACATTCCGAAGCCCATAGTCACATTCATATACATATAAACTGATTCCTGAAATCCTTATCATAATCAAACGGATATCACATTCATATAGTTATTTCAAAGCAATACCAACCAATAAAGTACCTGCTGACTCACAATAGTGGATAACGAGTGTACTGAACTGATTAGTACCTTACGGGTACAAGTCGAAAACCATTTTATTTATCACAAAAGCATTTTACTGATGGGGGATCTTAACCCGATCCAAATTCATTAAGAAGGATCACGAGGATCCGTACTGAGGGGGGTTCGCGAGGAACCATACGGGGGACCTGATCAGGGTCCAAACGTTCAAAGGGCGCTGCAGCTACTGAAGTCTCTATTAGGCATGCCTAACTATCCACTAGACTGACTCTCGCAGGTCATGCATAAAACAATACACATTTCGAATCGCACAACGCATAAATATATATATAAATATATACATCATGCATAAATCAGAGTACAATAGACATATAAATATGCTCATAAGGTTGGTCATATCTCATACATTCCCATTGCAAAACGTAAGACAGTCAATATACTTAACATTTAAACACTGTTCTAAAGCATGCCAAGAATCAGGTATAGAAACACCTATCATACCCATGATTATCAAAACATAACCCTAAACATGCATTAAGTGAAGATACTAAGCATAAACCATGCATAGTCCCAATTACATTTACATAATACAATGAGTTCAAAAGCTAAAGTATAATATCAATCAAAGCTCATACAAGTCATATTCAGAAGCATGCAATAATTCCCTTAATCACATTTTAGCAATACTCATCAAATTAAAGCATGTCAGGAACACATATGGAGTCATATTATGCCAATGATCAAAAACACATAATCTAAATCAGGAAATGATACAATGCTCTTAAACATGGCATGTTATTCTAGATAAGAACCCGATCAAGGACAGGCATAACATAATGCTAACCACAACTAAAATAGGCTAACCAATCAGATAAGATAGCACACAGTAGAGGAGAGAGTCATAGAAGCATTTGAAAGTCATTTTATAATAAACTAGTCACGGGGCACAAATCAAAACAGAAAAGCTGTACAGGAGCATATAACAGTATGACATAATTTATACAGCAGTAGAGACCCATACAGAAGAAATAGGAAATTCATTTTGGTTAAAACTGGGCAAAATCGGAAAAAGGAGCTGAAGAGGGGTCGGTCACGAGCCGTGTCACAACTCGGGACTGACCTCAGGAAGGTCACGTCGTGACCTAGTGTCACGTCTCGTGACCTGCTAGAGAGTCACGGGACGTGACTCTTTGTCACGCCTGGCTTCACAAGAATCACGCCGTGACTCTATGTCACGGGACGTGACTTTCATCTCACAGAGAGAAACAGTCACGCTTCGCAAGCCTTGCCCTTCACATGAGTCACGCCGTGACTCTAAGTCACGAGACGTGACTTCCCTCTCACAGAGAGAGGAGTCACGCTTCGCGACTGGAGTCACGCCTGCCTTTACCAGAGTCACGTCGTGACTCTAAGTCACGAGACGTGACTCTCCTCTCACAGAGAGAAGCAATCACGCTTCGCGACTAAGGGTCACGCCTGACGACTTCATCCTGTCCGCTGAGAAGTCACGCGTAGTGACTGGGAGACAGAGTCACGTGGCGTGACTGGAAGTCACGCCTCATGGCTTGTCTCTCTCAGGGAAGTCACGACACACTGGGAATGGAAAATTATACAGAAACACGATTTCCCATTTCCAGCTTACCCAAAATTCAAAGAACCCGACAAAATCATTTTCAATTTGATTCAAAACACAACCAAACTCATCTTACCTTCCAATCGATCTTCCAAACATCAAATTGACATAACACAAGCTTAATTCAATAATCAAATCAACTAAGATCATGCATAAACAGATTTAATCCATTTTAAGAATATAAAACCTAAAAGTTACAGTAAGTTCAAAACCTAAACTCAGAACTTCAATTCAAACCCTATCATGCATTACTAACACATTTGTTCACATAAACATGCATAAACACATGCCAAATACACCAAATTCCAGAAATGCAAATACATATACATCCTAAGTGAGAGTTAGGGCAAAAACACACAGGATTTCACATGCAGTAAGCAAAACTCCCAAACCTAAAAATGACGATCCAAAAACACGCTTCCAGCTTCAAGATTAGTCCTCTATCCTTTCCTTGCCTTTACTTTGCTTCTTCATGCAATCCAAAGCTTGCACAACAAAACCCACAATCACTTTTCAAAACCCTAACTCAACCAAAACCAACCAAAACCAGGAGAAGAGAAGAAGAAGAAGAACAGAACGTAAATCCAACTTACCTCTTCAAACAAAGCACAATCTCCACCAAGCCAAACACAACTCCAAGCCAAATGAGAAAGAAAGGAGAAGCAAAGAAGGGAGAAGAGAAGCAGAAGGAGGAGCATGAGAGAGGGACGAACGGGAAATGCAATCTCTGTTCCCTCTCTCTCTTTCTCTTTCTTTTCTTTTTCTTCTTTCAATGCTCACCTAAAAACCCACATGGCAGATCCTAATACGACCACACAATCCACTAAACTTTTCCAAATTCCATTATTGCTCTTTAGTCCTTAGACAAAATACAATTCACTCACTTACACAATTCTTTCTTTACCAACTTAATTATCTTATCAATTAGGTCCTTAACATTCCAAATTTCTCAAGCATAAAATACCGAAATACCCTTTCAAACCCGACTTTGCATGCAAAATCCGACCAGGGCCATTTTGGGGTGTGACAGCTGAATGTACCTCCTGGTCTCCTTTATATAGAGCTTTTACCCTAGGATAAATAGGAAATTAAACCTTGAATAGGAGAGGATCCCTCTGACTCCTTAATTAGTACTTGATTCCTTATTCGTGAGGATTTGTTGAGTGATTCTGGGCACTTTCCATCATTGTTGGACCATAATCTGCGCAATATCTGGGAAATATCCAGAGATGATAACTTTCCATATTCTGATACCGAGCTGTTTACATAACCGAGCAACTATTATACCAATTGTCTAGGTGAGCCCGGCTATCAAACACTTGTCACATAAGTTCGGCGTATGACTCGTGTTCGGTTAAGCATACACCGGACTATTGCTCGAAGAGTCTGGTTATCATAAGCCCCCCCCCCTGAGAGATGACATTCATGTCATGAAGACGCGTGCCTAACCATTAAAGGTGGAGCGTGTGTTTCAGCCTCTCCCCATTGATGATAGCTGTGCGCGTGACCCCTCAAAAAACGTGAGCAGTCTCCTCGTTGGCTGTGATTCAACGGCTGTATCAGGTGTTATAATGATGGCGCCTCTTCGGTTACCATGCAAACAGTTATTGCTACCACACAATCAAATCAAAGCTTGCCACCTGTTCTCATCTAAGTGGTTCCCTTTTCTTATAAATACCTATCCATTCTCCTTAGTTTCACTTTTGTTTTCTCTGGAGATTTCACTGTTTTTTTCGTTTCTCTTCTTCTTCTCCTCAGTTTGCAGCCTCCTATTTACACCAATCCTCCTTCTGCCCTGCGTGTGTTCTTCCCCTTGTCTCAAGTCTTCTTATATTTCTCAAAGCTTCGTCCAGATCTTCCCAACTACAGGTTTGTACCTTGCCTTCTCTCCCCTTTTTATTATAAGAATGAGTGATTCTGAGAATTCATCGGAGAGACTGAGAGTGGAGGAGGGCCTTCAACATGAAGATATACCTGAACCTCCTGGTACCAGTCAGCCAGAACCATCAAGGAGAAAGGAGCCTAGGAGGAATCCTCGAGTCGGGAGCATCAGCTCAGTTATAAGGAGCAATAAAATGATGGAATTGCAGGAGAGATTAGGGATTCCTGAGCGCTACAGAATCCGGGCACCGGAAGCCCACGTCCGGGCCAACGCAAAATTTAATGGCCAAAAGATGATAGTAGTGTACGAGGCTGATTTCGAGGCCGGAATGAGCCTCCCTCCAGCTACCTTTGAGGTCAAACTGATGAGCTATTATGGATTAACTATGGGCCAAATGCACCTGAATGCTTGGCGCACAATATCCGCCTTATAGATGTGGGCAGCGGATAACAAGATTGATCTGACAATTAGGCTTTTTTGAGTTACACATGTGATCAGACTTCGTGTATTGACCGAGGATCATAACTATCTACAAGCCCGAGCTGGTTATGGGATCTTCAAGGGCAACCCGAAGTCCTTGAAGAATTGGAAAAACCATTTTTTCATAGTGGAGAGCGACAAGAAATTTAAGTTCTTAACCACTTAGGGTCGGTATATCAATAAGAACGATGAGCCAATCCTGCTTACTGTTGAGGAGGAAGAAACTTTGACTCGATGGAAGGCACTGGCACAGGATAAGATCGATATTAGAGACCATCTTATGTTCGGATTGGACCGGACTACATCATCTCGGCCCTGGCGAAAAGGTATATTCTGATATCAATTCCCCTGTTCTAATACTTTCTCATTGTTCGGTTTTTTGCAGAAATGAAGCATACCGAGAGACCGAGCATGGTCGAGATGATGAGAGCCAAAAGGCAGAAAAAACTAAAAGGATCAGCCCCTGCCAAGTATGCCCAAAAGGTTCCACCCGAGGCCCCTGAGCGAAACGCCCCCGATCCCGACCAATACGACAGCTCCGGTGCTGCCTTTGTACAAGAAGACCCCTTGCCTCGAACCCCTCCAATGGCGATTCCTCAAGTTGATCTGCAGACCCCTACCGCGCCACGTTCTCCGGAGTTCGGTGATGCAACTGAGTCGTCAAATCCCCGACCAACGAAAGGGGATATGAGGGCTCTCGCCGAGGAGATATGCGACATCTGGAAGGAGGAGGGGTAAAACTACTCCGAAGATAACCCCATCTTCTGTAACTTCATCCATCAGCTGGCCTGCATCCCAAAAAGCATCAACCCTCTGTTACGCTGGAAAGCCGATGATCTAGGCGAGGCCCTTAAGAGGCATCAAGTGCAGGTAAGAATTTCCGAGCTATGCCTTATTTATTGGGTGGGGAATGCAATAAACCCTAACTTCTTTTTGTTTTCCACACAGGCTTCAATACTGAGCGGTGTAGTGATTGCGAAAATGAACAATCTGATCATGATGTGCAACCGAGAGGCACGGTCGGTTGCCGGGCACCACCTCAGGGCGAATATTGCTGAAGGTAAGTTGCAAGACTCTAAAAAGAGGGCCCTGGAAGCTGAGGTTAAGGTTACTGAAGCCTTGAATGAGGCTTTCGAAATGCGGCAGAAGGTAGCTGAAGCCGAACAGAGGGATGCTGAGCTAGCAAGTCTTCGAGCTGAATTAGACGAGGTCAAGAAAGGCAAAGCTGATGCGGAGGAAAAGTTTGCGAACCTCGAGTATCGGTCCGTGGAGTTGGCCGTCGACAAATGCCTCGCATTTAGTCAGAAGCTCTCTGATGCTGTTAAACAGCGCCATCCGAATATGGATTGGTCCTGGTTGGATGAAGTGTATCCGGATGAATAATCTTTTTACTTCTCTTTTAACTTTAATGAAATCTAAATTTATTTTTGCTTATATTTGCCGAACTCTTTAAATTTTTCTTTTGCACAATTTGAATGATATTTTGAATCTAATGGCAAACCTGATAAGCTTTTTGATGAGTTGAATGAACCGATGTTCCTATGGTAATTCGGCTGAACGAGCTCTTCAATAAGTAATAAAATAAAAAGTTCTCGGGAGTTATAACCGAGCTTAATGAATTTCGACCCTTAGGTCATAAAATGCTCGATGGCGTCATAGCCGTGAGCGTTAAAGGTGCACTTCATTGTTGAATATGAGAGTGTAGGCCCTGTCGGCGGTAGTATTGAGTGTACACCCTGTCGGCAGTAGTATTGGATGTACGCCCTGTAGGCGGTAGTATTGAATCGGTTGCTCAATGGCGAAAATGCCGAGTCGTAGCAACCCTAGTACGGATAACCGCAATAGAAGACAGTTTTTTCAAGAATATACCTCGTTTATTGAAGTTTTATCAAGTACAATTGCTTTATGGCAAAAAGCCGAACTGAGTAAAATACAATGAATTGAAAAATTGCTCGTCGGCATATTAGCCAAGAGAGCTGTAAGAACACAGAGCCGAACTATTGATAATAGACCTTCAGATTTGAAACGTTCCATGAGTGAGGAAGTATTTTCTCGGAGGAATCTTTCAACCTGTATGCTCCCCCCTTAACCTCATGAACTATGTAAGGGCCTTCCCAGTTAGGATTCAGCTTGCCTACTCCGGCAGATGTTTGTGAAGAAACTACCTTTTTGAGGACGAGCTGCCCGATCCTGAATGTCCTTAGCTTTATATTCCGATCGTGGTAAGATGACATCTTTTGCTTGTAAGCAGCAGATTGCATCTGAGCGTGTTCTCTATGTTCCTCTAACCTATCTAGCTGACACAGCAGGTTGGAATTATTTGCTACTGCATCAAAAATGGAGGTTCAGATATTTGGCATACCGATCTCATAGGGGATAATCGCCTTTGTCCCATATGTGAGTGAGAAGGGGGTCTCTCCAGTTGCTGCTCTTGGCGATGTTCAGTAGGCCCACAGGACATTGTAGAGTTCATCCACCCAGAGATCTTTTGCCGAGTCAAGTCATTTCTTCAGACTTGCAAGAATAGTCCAGTTAGTTACCTCGGTCATGCCATTTGCTTGAGGATGGTAGACTGAGGTGAAGCAAAGTTGGATCTTTAATTCTGAGTAGTATCCCTTGAAGGCTGCGCAATCAAACTGCTTGCCATTGTCCGTTACGATGGAATGTGGGATCCCAAACCTCGTGATGATGAACTTCTGAATGAACTTGATGATATTTGCCTGAGTTATGGTTGCCAAAGGCTCCGCCTCTACCCACTTAGTGAAATGGTCCACTGCTACAACTAGAAACTTCCGATGTCCGGTTGCTAAGGGGAATGGGCCCACTATATCGATCCCCCACTGGGCAAATGGCCAAGGACTATGTATTGAAAGTTGCGGAGCAACTTTTTGATGACTCAGATTGCTGAACCGCTGGCACTTATCACACTTCTTAACCAGTTCTTTTGCATCATTCTCTATACTTGGCCAATAGTATCCTTGCAACAATGCCTTTCGAGCTATAGCCTGTGCTCCTTCATGGGCCCCACAAATACCTTCATGAATCTCCCTTAACACATATTCGCCTTCCTCCCTACTTAAGCATTTTGCCCAGGGAGCCGAAAACGATATCTTGTAAATTGATCATCAAGGATTGCATACCGACTGGATCGCTGAACTATCTTCGGGGCTTGCACTTGATCTCCGGGTAGAGCTCCGCTGCTCAGATATGTGTAAATGGGAAGCAGCCACCCATCCATCGGCTCATGCAAGTGTACCTTATATGTCTCGTATGTAGGGGCATATATGATAGACCGAATGATGTTTGATACGGCTGATTGATCTTGAAGGCAAGCTTCTTTAGCCAACACATCGGCCTCAACATTTTCCTCCCTTGGTACCTGATCAATAGACCATGCACAACCCCGGCTCTCAAGTTGGGAGAAAAGTGCAGCAGTTAATTCCTTGTATCTGATCATCATATGGTCTTTGGCTTCAAATTTTCCAAGTACCTGGCTAACGACAAGCTGTGAGTCAGAGAAGATATTCAAGTAATCCGGTCTTACCTCCAAGGCTAGCTGTAAACCAAAACTGAGAGCTTCATATTCGGCCACATTGTTGGTTGCCTGGAATGCTATGTGAGCCATCGCTCGGATCACAATCTTAGCTGGTCCGATCAAAATCACCCCGGCCCCAGAACCCATGGATGAGGATGCGCCGTCTATATATAATTTCCACGAGCAAGGACTAGGCTTCTGTGGGGGTGCATTCAATTCTGCAACGAAATCGGCTAGAACTTGGCCCTTCATGGATAGCGGAGCTTCATACCAGACATTGAACTCTCCTAACCGAGCTGCCCATTCCGTGATTCTCCCAGATGCCTCGGGTTTTTACAGTACCTTTCTGAGGTTTGAGTTCGTCCTAACAATCACTGTATGGGCCTGAAAGTAGGGGCACAACTTTACAGCATATATCACTAATGCGAAAGCAAGCTACTCGAGTATAGGCTACCACAGCTCGACGCCTCTCAGAACCTTGCTTGTATAATAGATCGAAAACTGCTGATTACCCTCTTCTCTTATCAAGACCGAACCCAAGGCTCCCGATGAGACCGCAAGGTACATATACAGTGTTTCCCCCGGTAGTGGCCGACTTAGAAGAGGTGCGGTGCTCAGAAAAATTTTCAATTCGTCAAATGCTTTCTGACACTCTGGTGTCCACTCACTTCACTTTCTTAAGGGTGCTATAAAAGGGTAGGCATCTCTTAGCCGAACAGGAAATGAATCTGCCTAAAGCTGTCACGCTTCTATTGAGCTTCTGAACATCCCTTACCGACTTTGGTGGCTCCATCTCCAGAATGGCTTGAATCTTCTCTGGGTTAGCCTCTATTCCCCTCTTTGAAATCATGTACCCCAAGAACTTTCCAGACTGAACACCAAAAGCACACTTCTCTGGATTTAACTTCAAGCCGAACTCCCTCAGCACCCCGAACGTTTCCGCTAGCTCCAGGGGTAAGTCTGCAGCTGTTTTGCCTTTGATGATCATGTCATCAACATACACCTCTACATTTTTCCCCAATTGCCCTGCAAACATCTTATTCATTAACCTCTGGTAAGTGGCCCCAGCATTTTTCAACCCGAATGGCATGACCCGGTAACAATAAGTAGCTCGGTGCGTGATAAAAGCAGTCTTCTCTTCATCACTCTTCTTCATAGGGATTTAGTGATACCCTGCAGAGGCGTCCAGGAATGCATATTCCTCAAACCCCGAAGTGGAGTCGACCAGGAGGTCAATATTGGGCAGTGGGTAGTAATCTTTCGGGCAGGCCTTGTTTAAATCAGTAAAATCAACGTACATCGCCATTTTCCATTGGTCTTCTTTACCAGCACCACATTTGACAACCAGTCCGGGTATAACACTTCCCTTATGAACCCATTTTGCAGCAGTGTATCCACCTCCTCCGACATTGCCAGCTGTCGCTCGGGAGCATGATTCCTCTTCTTCTGCTTGACAGGCTTACAGCTAGGTTGCACATTAAGAGCATGACACATTACCTCTGAAGAAACTCCCTTGATGTCTGAGGGTTGCCAGGCGAACACATCCTCATATTCCGATAACACCGCTACCAGTGCTTCTTTCTATTTCCCGTCTTTACTAGCAGCAATCTTGACCGTCTTTCCTGGTGATAGTTCTACTTCCTGGAGTGAATCCATGGGCTCCGTATTCCTTGCAGTTGGAATATCCGGAGCGTCCAATGGTAGTGCCTGATCTGCTTCTTTCAGCATGCTTACGTAAGTTTCCCGAGCTGCCTTCTGATTACCCCTTAGTACGGCCACACCTCCTTCAACTGGTATCTTCACTAGCAGCTTATGCATTGAGATGTAAGCATCCACCCCAACTAAGAGAGGCCTTCCGACGATCACATTGTAAGCGAGTGGAATGTCAACCACCATGAAACAGCTCTTACAACTGCACACCTGATCATCATCTCCGAGCTGCAAATCTAACATAGCCGATCCTTTCACTTTGACCTGCTGCCTAGATATACCGATGAGTGGCACTGAAACGGTTTCCAACCGATTGGCTGACAGTCCTAATGCCTTATAGCCCTGCAGTGTGATAAGGTTTACCGCGCTCCCTGTGTCTACCAAGATTCTCTAGAACAGATAGTCTTGTATCAGGGCCTCCACAACCAGCGAGTCAGTGTGGGGAGTCCGGACATGAGCTTCATCCGCCTCAGAAAATGTCACCTTGTATCCTCCTGTTCTTCGGCCTGCCCCCACAGAGAATACCTCCTTAGCCTTTCGCTTTCTGGACTCCTTGAAGACATTGTAATGTAGGCCCCCTGCAATCACGTGGATCACCCCGGCTGGAGCTTTTTTACTTAAACTAGCTCTATTATCCTGTCTTCACGGTGAAGGAGATCTATCTCGCTCTCTCCTATTGGTACCCTTTACAAACTGCCCGAGCTTGCCCTGCTGGATCAAGTGTTCGATTTCACGATTCAACTGGCGATAATCATTTATCTGATGGCCTTTATCCCTGTGAAAATAGCAGTATAGGCTCTGGTCTCTGCTAGGATCATCTATCATGGGGCGCGGCCAGTTCTCCCGCTCATTCTCCTTCATCCAGGCCATGATTTGGGACCTCGGGGCCGTTAACGGTGTGAGCCGTTCTTCTTGTTTACCTCTTGTGTTCGGCTTTGAGACCAGATAAGCTCGATTGGAATGGCCAGCCCCCCTTCCTTTAACTTCATCTTTTCCATTATTGCTTCTATCTCGCCCTGCACGAAATCCTTTATCCGAGTCTCTGAGCTGCGAACTATATCTGAGTCTGCGAGCTTCATCCATTCGTATGTACTTGTGAACTCGAGACATGAGCTTGGTAAAATCACCCGGAGGTTTCTTGCTTAGGGAATCACTGAAGTCTTGAAACCTCATGTTGCGGATGAGAGCATTAATAGCCACCTCCAAGTTTAAGTTTTGAATGTCCATTGCCACATCTTTAAATTTCTCCACGTAAGCTCGGAGTGCTTCTGCCTTCTCTTGATACACCATGGTAAGGTCGGCTGATACCTTAGTCGGTCGGATGGCTGCTACGAATTTTGCAATGAACATGTTACTGAACTGCTCGAAGCTGTAAATGAAATTTTCTGGGAGGTTACGAAACCATATCTGAGCCGAGTCGGTGAGTGTTTGGGGGAAAATCTTGCACAAAGCTGCATCCTCCGTGGTGTGAACCAGCATAGTGTGGTGGAACTCGTCTAAATGAGCTCGGGAATCTGAACTTCCGCTATATTTCGGCAGATTTGGCAAGCGTATTTGGGGGAACGGGGTAGCCAAGATGTCTCGAGATAGAGGAGATCGGAAACTGCCCTAGTACTATAAGGTACTTCGGTTCTGATACTTATGCATTCTTTCTTCAAATAATTTCTCGAACTGCTCGTCTGTCATAGTAATCGTGGTGCCAGGGGCTAGTGTGCTCGGCAGTGGTGGGGGTGGTGTATGGGTAGGGGGTTATGCCGCTTGAATAGGGTGTTACGCTATCACATGTGTTAGGGTAGGGGGTGTTACTGTGGGGACCGTTGGTGGTGCCTGAGCCGCCATAGCTGACAGGGCGGTCAGCAGGGTTTGGGCAGTTTGGGGGGTCAAACCCGAATTGCTGGGATAGTTGCGGGTGCTTGTGGTGTAGCTGGTGTATGAATCTGTGTGGGGGGAAACAATTGTCGTGCTGGGAGTGGGGAGATTTGCTCTGACTGAGCTGGTTGTAGGCTTTGGATGAGCTGGCCAAGAAGGTTGGCCGGAGGTGGGACGCAGCGTTGGGCTGGCTAGATGCTGGGGCGGCTGATACAGGCAAATCGGGAAAGAGGCCCATTCCTGACTGAAATCTGTGGAGTGTTCCACGCTCACCGCACCAAATGATAACTATTGGTGATCTTGAAGTACTCCTTTGCTTAAGTCACCTGAGAATATAACAGAATCGTTTGATTTCCGACAAGGGAGACTCCGAAGATCAAGTCAGTTACTTGACAAAGTAAAGATCTTACGTAAAAGAATCAGAGAGAGCTGAATGTACCTCCTGGTCTCCTTTATATAGAGCTTTTACCCTAGGATAAATAGGAAATTAAACCTTGAATAGGAGAGGATCCCTCTGACTCCTTGATTAGTGCTTGATTCCTTATTCGTGAGGATTTGTTGAGTGATTCTGGGTACTTTCCATCATTGTTGGACCATGATCTGCACAATATCTAGGAAATATCCAGAGATGATGACTTTCCATATTCTAATACCGAGCTGTTTACATAACCTAGCAACTATTATACCAATTGTCTGGGTGAGCCCGGCTATCAAACACTTGTCATATAAGTTCGGCATATGACTCGTGTTCGGTTAAGCATACACCGGACTATTGCTCGAAGAGTCCGGTTATCAATTAATAATGCACATAATATTGAGATTGATAATAAAATTGAAAATATTAAAGGATAGTTACAAAAATGGAGAAAAAAGATATAATAAAGATAAATGACCAAAGTAAAGAATCGATACTCAAATAGTGGGATTAAGGAAATACATTTATATGTACATGCATGTTGTTATAGTAATGGAAAGTTTAGTATATGTATCCACCACTGGGCATTTTTAATGCTTAGCACGTAGTGTCATTATTACGTGCAGGTTCTAGAAAGAAAGAAGTGGTAGTGGCCGATCTTACAGAAGATCAAAAAATTTACGGGACAGCAAGGATTAAGACATAGGCATGGCATGTATACGACCGCAATGGGTGAGCTCAAGATTGTACAGGATAAGTATTTGAATGGTATATTAGTGTACTGCTAAGTTTATATATGCATGTTTGTGATAGTTTTTGCTGGAAAAAAAATTCTACTGAATCTATTGAGTGCATTACAGTGTATTTCAGTGCAATGTTGTGACATATGATATCCGTACTACTTACGGGTATAAGGTGTGACAGTTTTATTGGTATTAGAGGCAAATTTTAGGCTGCCCTAAGATTAGAGATAGTGTAATGAGGACAAAGTGATACGTATACATTGTAACACCCCAATACCCCTTGGGAGGAATACCGGGATGCTACACAGCAAAACACATACACTCAAATGAAAACCGACTAAAACGGATACTCATGCATGAACAACTGCGAAAAATCATACATTAGTAAACAAACATACTATAAGCGGAAGCAGAAACATCTCGATCAAAACACCAACTTAAATAGCTGAACTATAAGGTATAAATATACAAAAGCCATTACATCATCAAATGTCAATATTACATGCCTTTCCCTTACATACACAAAAGTTCTAAACAAAAAGAATATTCCTATACTCTGTACAAAAAGAAATCACTTCAACTCCTAGTGCCAACAGATGGGGACTTTCGCTTAGAACGGAACCTGCAAACCTACACGAAAACAAAACATTCATGCTAAGCAATAATGCTTAGTGGGGATGAACAGAAACAAAGGACTTCCTAGGAAGTCACAACAAAACATAATACATGCATATAAATTATAGATACTTGCATGAATAATTCATAATCTTATCATATACATGGCATAAGCTATACAGTAAAATACTCATAGTCAAAGCAAATTCGGAAGCAATAACAATTACTACCATTCAGAAATAACAAAACGTATAACTGATACAGATTCACTTAATTCAACACACAAATGAACAATACAAAAAAAATATAGCCTGAGATCATGATGATGGTGGAAACGGGTAACAGAATACTGGGGAGCAGTATCAAAAGACCGTAGTCTAGATTTTCAGAAGGCTGAAATCTAAAAGCTTTGACACAGAAGACCGAAGTCTAAACTTGAACCCATACGGGTCAACATGAGCAGCTGCAAAACTCTAGCCCTTTTATAAGCATGCTTATCTATCCACTACCTTGACCGATCAGGCTTAACATATCAACTATACACATGAACTCAACATTCAAGTATCCAATTACATATTCACCTATCAAATCTATAAGAAAAGCTAAATAAACCAACAAGCATATAAAATAAACATATGTGTGTGTGTGTGTGTGTGTGTATCATGCATATAATCTTCATTAAACAAGTATAAACATACACTATTGCAATGACACACAAAAAAAAATGAGCACAAAAGATACAAGATCACAAAACTGCACAGTGACGCGCTCGCGACAAAACATAAACCTCGCAGCTGTCGCGCTTGCGGACCTCGTCGCTCTCGCTCCAGAATGCCAAAGTGGCTCCTGTCGCGATCGCGACGTTGTTCGCGCTCGCTCACAACCAAGCACGGCATTGCTCGGCCATGCATGAGATAGCACGGCAGGGCTAGCGATGCACACAGGCAGGCGTCGCCAAATGCATTCTATCGTGCTCGCGACAGAAGAGAACTATATGTTCCAAAACTCACAAATAACATGCTTTCACCTGCAATCACACTCACCATCCAACAACATTCACATGCATACTTTCTAAGACTTAACAAACAATATGCCAATAACACTACAACGCTCTAAATCAATAATTAACATATAATCATATACCAATTCCAAGCAAAAATCATGAATCAAACAGTCATGAACACATGCATCTCAACTACTTTACTAAACATACTTATCACCATTTTGCTCTAAACAAGATCAAATCTCACAATATTCAAGCTGACAACACAGGCATATTCATAATTCTAACTCAAATTACAAACAAGCAACAAATACACTTAAACTATAAACACATGCAGAAATTGTAGAGCACATGATCCCAACCTCTAGGAGCAGCCGAAACACCTCTAAACTCAGACCTTGTCCTTGCCTTTCTCTCTTTTTCTAGCCTTGGCTTCTTGCAATATCTAAATCAAGAACATCTCTTAATCGAATACTCAATCAATACAAACACAAAGAAAGGGGTAGAAGCATAAACACAAATCTAAATACACTTACCTCTTAACCTTAATCCTTATCAATACTCTTCAATTAATCTAATTCCAATAGCAGAAAATAAACCACAAGCTAAACAAGAAAAGAAAGAAGAAATGAAGGGCAGAAAACCATGAGGAAAAGGGAATGAGAGAAGAAAGTCTGCATGCATGACCATTGAGGACAGAAAATCCCACTAACTCACCCTTATATTGCATGTCTCATCCATGTGACAAAACCACAACAAGCCACTTGTTACACATGGGCCAAATGTCCACTAACATGCAAATGTTCCCTTAATTCCCTTAAATCATTTTCTTCTTTCCTACAACTTAATTCCATTTAATTAAGTCCTTAATTATACTTAAACTCATACATATACAGAAATTAACACCACTAATTCTACTAGGGTGCAAATCGGGTTCTTACATACATGTCATGAATAGGTATTGATTATAGAAGTGAGTAAAGGTATCTTAGGAGACATAAGGATAGTATAAGTTCATGGACTTATAAGAGAATGCAAAGTAAATGGCTGATGAAGATACCTATAATTATACTTTGAAATTCAGTGGAGTTATAAGGTTAAACGTGTTGAGGCTAGGAAAGCCCTTAATGGGTGACCTCTCGGGAAGCTAGTAGTGGAAAATATTTTATCGGACTACTGGAACGTACAAGTTATGAGGAGTCTGATGCTATAATTTGGAGTGAAAATGAGGTCAAATAGGTCCCCGAAAGTTAGACGGAAGGAGAGCCACTAGTTTGGTTCAATAGTAACCATGGTTGAACTTTGAATGCATTTTTAAAAATAGTAAATGAGCTCTAAGTGGTGTATTATGGGTTGTGTAAAGGTTTAAAATAATTTTTAGGAATTTTTGATATTATTAGATTAGCAAATTACGGCAAAACCGAACAGTGTTGAATCAGACCGATTTAAGTGAACCGGACCCCAAACGGATTCCGATTGGTTAGAAGTGATGAAATTGGTTAGACTATATTTTATATTCTAAGAATGATGAAATTGGTTAGAAGTGAAAATAAGTTGAGAAACTTATAGATACCATTAAATAGTGGAATTTGGCCTAAAAACTGAAAATTGGTTCAAACCTGTTCGACCACTTTAGTTGTGTAATGCCCGCTCCCAACCAATAGAACAGATTAGCTAAAGCATTCGAGAATGGCCGCTATAACAAACACATGCACATAACACTATAATACACACATGTCAAAACCTGTACAATTAAATCTCATTACTTATGCACTCATATGCAGCGGATATCTCATGTTAGGACTCACACCCATTCGCATTCTTATATACATCATACACATATTGATACAATACTTAGTTATTACATCCATATATATTTCGTTGTTACAAATGGATTAGACATTGCACATACAAAACTCCTTGACCAACACCAAAACCTACACTATAGATACTCCTAGTGTTGACCGGTTGGCAATGCGGATTCGTCCTTCACGATCACCTCGCAGACGAATCTACACGGATTAGAAAACCCGTGCTAAGCGATAACGCTTAGTGGGGAAAACAACATACACACTTATATATGGCATACTGTTAGCATATTTTCTAGATGCTAATTTCCACAAGTATACGGTGTACCGAAATAGTACAAAAGATGTCGATCTCATGAGGAATGTGATGAATTTACACACTATTACTACTTAATTTTAATCTTGTTTACAATGATCATTAAATAGAATGTTAGTGTTTAGCTACTTAATTGTGCAAATAAATTTAACCTAGTTATTGATAATCAAAAGAAGACAAAATATATAATGAAGAACTTAAAATAATGAACTTGATTCCATCATTCCAAATAATAATAATCATCTTTTCATGCAAGCCAAGTTGGAATATATTTCTAACTCATTCTCTCGACATGAATTAGAATGCTCAAAGTATATATTTATAGCACTAACTCCTAATTCTCATTAATGAATTAGTTAACTCTAATTACATACTTTAAGATTATTTACCAACCTATAACAACTATCTCAACATACTGATCTCTCTAGTTATGTTTTGATAATGAAATTCTATTAGATTTAAGCTCAAATGATCTCTCGACTCTATCTTAACTTATAAAAATCATGCAATTGTACTAATAGAAATTTTGCATTCAAAGACTCTTAGAATAGATGGAAGTAGAGAATAATAATAACATTCAAATTCATTGAAGTAATATTCATTAATTTACAAAGAAGAAATAAAAGATAAGAGTAATGAGAAAGATGACTTGTGCACTTTCCTCAAGCCCTCGTAATAAATTTTTCTTCTCCTTGATCTTCTTCTTCAAAACATAAAAACTAACTAAGAAATTTTACAAAGGAAAAGAAAACTGTTTTTCAAACTACAGAAAACTACTTAATAAAAATTCTCCATCCTAAATTACATCATATAAAATTACAGTTAACAATTGATATTTATAAAATTCTAAAGATTGTGTCCCTTGGAAATGTCCCTTCAAATGGTTGCAAAGTTTGGTGAGAAGAGATGCCTTTTCAAATAACTTTTGGAAGAAAACTGTCCAACGGATAGTTCTGTCGCGCTCACGACAGAACACGGTGCTCCCCTCTTTTTTTCCTTTTTTTCTTCACTGGCTTTTCTGATTTCTCTCTACAACCTCACGACTCGTGATGTCCTTTCACGAGTCGTAAGCCTTGTGTGTGAGTTGTGAGCCACACTCACGTCTCGTGACTTCTTTTCCTTTTCCTCTTCCCTTTTCCTTTTCCTCTATTTTCTTCCTATCCATTCACGACTCATGATGGTCTTTCATGAGTCATGAGCCTTGCTCCTTCACTCTTCTTTCAACCTCCTTTCCATACTTGCATCCTCACGAGTCGTAACTCCTATTCACGACTCGTGAGCATCCTTGATCTTTGCCCAGTTCTTCTCTGTTATTTCCCAATTATGCTCCATTCTTTCCATTTTTAGATAGATCAACCTACAAAGCACATAAACTCGTAAACTAACATGAATAACACAAAAAATATACATATTTACATATTTAACTTTATAATTTACACAAACCACATGCTAAATATTACTTCAATGAAGCACCTATCACATACAATACAATAATTATTCAATTATGAGATATATCATGTTACAAGCATATTAACAATGAATTTAGCTTAACAAGATTCATGTATCATGTATGAGCATATTCTGCATTCATGTAATTAAATAGTTACAATTCAAGCATAATATCTGTGATGCGTGCCGGATCCCCGCGGCCGCCCATGCGACCGCCCGCTTGAGGACGATCGGGGCAATTATGGGACCGTTGGCAACTTGTAAAGATATTTACAAGTACGTCTATTTTGGGAAATATGGAGGTGTCATGGAGTCGCCACACAATACAACATTGCGAAAGTTTCTCTCACCTCGAAGAGCCTAAGACTGCGCTTAGTATCCATTTTGGGCCAACCAGAGGGGTCTTGGAGGGTAAACCTCTCGCCCTAAGGAGCCTAGGATTAACGTCAAAGTCTCATGACGCAAGAGGTGTCTTGGAGGCCATAGTTCCAATGAGTGATCGGATAGACTTCTCGCCTCTTTGAGCCCAAAGACCAGAGCTGGGTTCGGGACTTCTCATCTATTTCTACCTTGATTATTTTATGATCAAATTTTAATTTCCATTAATTCGCTCTCTCTCCACATGATGCAATTGAATTAAAGCGCATTTATTCACATTTGGAAAGCGGTAGATGAACAAGTAAATAATGAAAGTGATAAATTACAGTAACACAAGGAGCGAAATACAACTCCCTTTTATAAATGTGCGATACATACACGAGTCGGGGCATTGCTTATTCTGAGGACTTTGGTCCTCGCAGGAATCATTATTAAAATGGATATTTCTATTGTGAGGATTTTAATGGGTAAAGAATAGGACATTGGGTCCTTGATTTTATGAAGAATTCAGTTTATTAAATATAAAACGTTTGGCCGATTTTACATTAGCGAGAAATACAACAATTTTGTCATACACAGGAGGAACAATAAATAAATACATGAAATATAGGAAATAAAAAGATAGGGAGCTAAACCAGGCGAACTTTCCGAATGCGTGAGAACTCCCTCAAGCTCCACCAAGTCCAAGAAGCAAAAATATATTCTCACAAAACAAGCCAAAGGGATGTTAAAATACTGAAGAAAAGTTATAAATAAACATAAAAATTTGAGAGATCAAAGAGAAAAAATAAAAAAGGTTAAAAATGTGGGACATAACCCATAGACGGGCTATAATGAATGACCGACAGGCATCGGTTAAGGAGACCGATACAACCCGTCGCTTACTCGAAGGGAGCCGTCTGTGGGGGTGACGGACTGGTTATGCTAAAAGGCAACAGACGGGCATCGGTCACAGCAGATGACCCGTCGGTCACCTCTGTCCCAGAAAACAGAAGCTTTCCAAAAATCAAAAAAATAAGTTTTACACAAACTCAAGAAGAATAATAGCAAGAAATGAAAATAAGGGCAAGAGCAAATATAATATCGAAAATGAAGCTAAAATAAGGACAGAAAAGGGTCCGGAATATTTACCCTCAGAATAACCTTTTTGGTTTGATTCCTTATTGTTGTATGGCTCCCCGCATGCTCCATGAGAGAACAAGATAAAAAATCAAGAATGAGGAAAATAGGTTGTTTCTTTCTTGATTTTTCTAAAAACTGAATTTTTGGAATCAAAACCTTACGAAAACCAATTAAATTCAGCTCCTTTTAATGGTTTGATTCTTGAATCGATTAAATTTTTTAAAAAATATGTTTGTTGGAAGAGAGAGAAAACACACGTGAATTTTGGCAGAGTTTTCCCTTTTAGAAATTATTCCAACCCTTTTTATGAGAAAATTCAAAGCTTTTATAAGCTAGGCACGACCGACTGGCATCTGTGGTGGCGATGGGCATCGGAAGAATCCTACTGGCATAAGGATTCATCCGACGACCCTGCCACTTTGACCGACGGGCGTCGGAAGAATCCTTCTGACACAAGGATTCTTCCGACGGCCCTACTAATTGGACCAACGGCCGTCGGAAGAATCCTTTTGACACAAGGATTCATCTGACGGGCCGACCTCCCACCGACGGGCTTATCGCTTACCGACGTGCTGGCCGTCTCTTGAGAAAAAATGCTTTTTGGACTTTAAAACTCCCTAGTTTTCTCCGCTTCTGCCTACGGGAGGTAAAAAGGACTCGTTTCTCGTGGAGCATGGGACTAAAGCCTCCGAATCTAAACCGTTGTACAGGTTCGGATGCCAATTTCATCATAGGGTAACCTCTGATCCGGACCGCTCCAGGACACGGTGCTTACAGTTGCCCCCAGTTTTGGGAAAACTAGTGCACAAGTGCCTAGACGAGCCAAAACTCAGAGAAAGGACAGAAAGGAAGAAAGCGTACCTGTGGCGGTTCTTACCTTTCGTGCCTTTTACCGGGTAGACCTCGTCTCAGTCTATTCGGTAGGTGGAGATATCCCTATCGGTCTCGTCTCGACCTGTAGGTGTTGGTGAGATGTAGCATTCTCTAGCCCCTACCTCGATATGAAGAGCAGTGTTTCTCTAACTGCAGCTTCCACTTCTGCTGGCCTCGTCTCGGCTTGCGCAGTGTTGAGGAGATGTAGTACCTTCTGACTACAAGCTCGATGTGAAAAGCAGTGTTTCTCTAACTGCAGCTTCTGTTGGTGAGAAGCGATGTTTTCTAACCATAGTCTCGAGGAGAAGAGCAGCGTTCTTTAACTGCAACTTTGATTGGTGAGATGCGGTGTTCTCTAACCACAGTCTCGAGATGAAGAGCATCGTTCTTTTAACTGCAACTCCGATTGTGAAGTTCCCCTGCTAACCCCCATTCGATCTGCAAGGTGCGTAGCACTCTCTGACTACTGCATGAACTGTGAGATATAGCTCTCTCTGACTACAATCTCGGTGTGAAGAGCAGTGTTCTCTAACTGCAACCTCGATTATGAAGTTCCCCTGCTAACCCCCATCCGATCTGCAAGGTGCGTAGCACTCTCTGACTACTGCGTGAACTGTGAGATATAGCACTCTCTGACTATAATCTCGGTGTGAAGAGCAGTGTTCTCTAACTGCAACCTCGATTGTGAAGTTCCCCTGCTAACCCCCATCCGATCTGCAAGGTGCGTAGCACTCTCTGACTACTGCGTGAACTGTGAGATGTAGCACTCTCTGACTACAATCTCGGTGTGAAGAGCAGTGTTCTCTAATTGCAGCTTCTGTTGTGAAGTTCCCCTGCTAACCCCCATCTGATCTGCAAGGTGCGTAGCACTCTCTGACTACTGCGTGAACTGTGAGACAAGGTACTCTCTGACCGTAATCTTGATTTTGTGGAGGAGGAGATCTCGCTGGGTTCCCTTTTCCAAGAAGACATGAATCTTAGGCGCCCACGGTGGGGCTTTTGATCGATGCTTGTGTTCGGATCAATGTTTCTCTGCACCTGTGTGATAAAAGGTTTTATTAATTCATGTTTGAGTTATTATCTTTTAACATGTGTATGAATGGCGTGGTTTTGTTAATTCATGTTTGAGTTGTATTCTTTTTTTCATTTTATTAAGTTGTCGCTTTTCCAATCTTGGTTATCTTTTGTTATTATTCTCCCTCTCGTTTGTTATGTCGTAATCATTTTGGAATATGAGCAAATGTGAAAACATATACTTATCTGTAATATGAATGACTCATAAATAACTGAATAAATGTATAAAACTGAAATTAAAAGTTTTTCACTCGAAATATCCACTTTTGTACAATGTATATACAAAGCGAAAATGTACAAAAATACAAAAAATGACTCCCTGAATATCAGAGGGGCGCGTAGTCGGAGGGCTCCTCGTTGGGATCCTCATCGTCTGATATATGCACTGTCCCTGGCTGAGGTGGAGGTGGAGCTGGCTGTGTCGGAGGCGGAGGCTGAGCCGTGGAGGGTCCTGCCCCAGCATCATGGGTCTGTCTAAACCTGATCTGAGCATAGCCATCCAAGAAGGGCTGGGTACAAGTCCTCATGAACTCCAAAGTCTCTGAGACTGTGCCTCCTAACTTCTTGAATGCCTGGCTCATCTGAGTAGTCTGCTCACCGGCCGCCCTCCTCATCTGATTAGGCGCTGCTCCGTCTGCTCCCTGAACTCCCTCATGGTCTGGGACAAGGGAGGAAGGATCCCCTCTATTGCCTAGACTCGGGATCTCAGGGAGTCGAGTGACTCATCGATCATCTGTAAAGTCATATCAGCTCTCTGAGACGCCTGATCCTGGGATGTCCTCAGATCATGAGTGAGCTGCTGCCTAAGCTCCCTCTGGCCCTGGGCAATCTGCTCTACTAGCCTCGCCTGCTCATCCCTAAAGGTCTCCACGACCTGAGCCTGCTCCCGTACCGTGTGCTCAATTAAGCAAGCCTGCTCCTGGGGCCAACCGCTCTATCATCCGGGACTGCTCCTGAATAGCAGCCTACTGACAGTCTAACCTCTCCTGTAGAGCTCTATCTCTCTCATCCTGTCATCACTCGAAGGCTGCGAACATAGTAGTGAGGAGCAGGGAGAAATCAGGTTGTGCTGGCTCTAGCGGTGGGGCTGTGGAGGAAGTTGCCCCGGAAGTATGGGTGATACCTCTAGGGGGGCCTGAAAGTAGACCTCTACACCCTGGTGCTCGGTGACGGAGTAGGAGTCAGCACCCTGGATGCCGGCGAAGAACCGAATAGCTCGTCCATGGTGAACTCCACATCGAAATCCAACGGAGTCCGGGGCGGCTCCTGCTCGGGCTGCGACTGTGGCTGAGTCTTCGGCTGAGGAGGCTGAGGAGGGTGCTGCTTTGGCTCTAGCTGAGTAGGCTGAGGATGCTGCTACTCTGGCTGCTCTGGGTCTGGACCCAAGGGTGGAAGGGAGAAGACCCGCCTAGTCTCGTGGATAGATAGCAACCTGAAGGCCTCTACCTGCCCTGATAGCTGTGAAATCATCCCCATCTGAACTGCTGCAGAGGCCTCCACATGTATCCCCTCATCCAGGGGTCCTCTCAGCCTATCCGAGGCAACTCCTAACCCCAAAAGCAAATGAGTGATGACTCCCCCTACTATCACCACGGCGTCAATCCTCTGCCAACTCTGATCAGGTTAGCCAAGATCTCATGGCTAACGTTGAGGCGCTGGCCTGCTACCATAGCCTAGAGGCTCCAGATCTCGACCGCGTTAAGTGACCCTGGCTTACCAGCTCGATCGAGGTACGAGCTGGATAGCACTCTGTGCAGGTACCAGAGTGCCTGAGACACCAGTACGGTGCTCTTCGCTGTATCGTGGTCATACAGCACTCCTGGTAAGGCAATGGCCACCCAGTGGGCGCGTCTCACCGCTCGCCATGGGATCTCGACCCCCTCCTCTCTGGGAAGCCCCATGGCCTCTGTGAACCTCTGCCTGGTGATGCTGAAATGCTGGCCATCGAACCAGAACTGTACCACCCCCAGCTCTGTATCTGATCTCTGAAAATCGCCGTATCGCAGGTTGGCTAGCACCTGTCGGGTGGCCTCAGGGAAGGTCTGGAAAGCAGACTCAAGGAACTCGATCCATCCGGCGCCCTCGATAAGCATGTCGACCTCCGGGGCCATCCCTAGGGCCTCTAGGAACAGTCGAGACACAAAGCGGCTAGCCCGGATCTCCACCTGAGCCAGCGCTCTGTATCTCTGGGCTGACTCGCCGTCCATCCAACCTGGAACCTCGACCTCGGGCTGGACCTGTGGTGCTCTGTGTCTAGGAGGCATCCTGCAAAAAGGAATGTTAGATAACGAAAATTTTACAAAACAGGCGTTATTAAGCTCATTTTCAAAGTGAAAGCCCATTGAGGCCTCACCCGGGCAATAACAGCCCGATTACGAGGTGAAACAAATCAGATAAAAGAAAATTGGGCAATATCTCGTCAAGGGATGTTGCCCAGCATACTTCGCACATATCAAAAGCATGAAGATATGCAATTGGCATAGAAAGAATTAAAGATTAGTAACAATGGGCAGCACCCCCGCAAGGGTGTGCCCCACTTTGGCGTAGAAAAAGATATTCTGAAAGCGAATGAAAATGGGCTTATCAGGCCCCAAGACATGCATTATACATAAAAATAATCAATTCTAGAATAAAAAAACGAAAATTTGGGCAGTACCCCGACAAGGGTATGCCCAACCTCATGCATAAAAAGGCATCAAAACAAGCCTCAGGCCTCAACAACAATATGCATAAAAATGGGACGCACCCCGGCAAGGGTGTGCCCCCAACAACACAATATATGCGCTAGAAAGTTTATTTCCAAAATGACAAAGATATAGAAAAGTCCTATTTCTATGTGATCATGCAAAGCCTCAGATTAATTGCACCAAAAATTATTAAGAAACGGACATCATTCTCCCTAGATATTTAAAGCATCTAAATCATCCTAACCATTCTTAAGGCTAGAAGAAGAAGAAATAAAGAAGAAATAAATAAAATTAAAAGGTAAAGTAGTTATTTTACTTACTTGCAGTCACGAAAAGTGTAGAAAAACTGAAGAAAAATGAGCGTCCGGTGAGTGAAGAACGTGAAAAGATGAAGAAATTGCAAGAAAAAAGGAGAAGAAACACTTGAAAATGCAGAAAAAATGCAAAAAAACTATTTTGAGAGGGAAAGTGAAAAGGACAGCAGCCCCTGGTCCGTCTGTCACTCGCCCTTATATAGAGTTTCTTGACCAATAGGCTGGGCATCGCTAGAAGCGACCGACGGGCTGCCCGTCTGTCGTTCCCCATTCCCCAATTAATGCGCATTTAATGCTTGTGATTAATGCCATGTTGACGTATGCATCTGCCAGGTGGATTTTTACCGACGGGTAGGCCGTCGATGGCGCTTCTCTATAAATTTCTCTAAAAATTTTGCTATTTGTGTCTTTTCATTTTCCCAACATTTTGAGCCCCTCATTCTCTTCAAAATGTCTTCCTCTTTTCTCCAAAGAATGCACCGCATCCTAGATGACAAGCACACTTGGGAAAAAGGCGCCCTGTCTTCCCTGTCTGGGCTAAAATATCTGCGTCGGGTCAAGATTGATCAGAACCTTCTTCTGGTAGCGACTCACTTCTGGAACCCCCGGTTTCATGTTTTCCAGTTCACTTACCAGGAGTTGTGCCCCCTGCCTGAGGAGTTAGCTGCCATTCTTGGAGCCTGGTACCCCCCTAACGTTCTACCTTGCATCCCCCGCTGCGATCTACCCCAGACTCGGGATATAGCTATGGCTCTCGACATACCCACTTCTGAGGCCGTTCGGCTGGTTTCTTCGGGCTCTTCCTTTACTTTGGAGCCTCTGATCGATGCTCTAGATCGGTTCACTGGTGTCCCTACATACCGGGTAAGCATCATATTTCTGTTTTGCATGACGAACTTTCTCACTGTTGTTCCAGGGGATCTGACAGGCGACCCTCGCCTGTTCGGGATTCTGGGCAACTTTCATCGGGGATCATCACCCTTCTCACTCATTTTAGCTGAAATCATTCTGGGCTTGGACTTTGTGAGCTCTGGATCCACCACTACTTTCATCGGTAGCCCCTTGTTGCTCCAGGTACATCATTATTTCAAAGGTAGTGCGTCCCTTATGGATTTTCACACTAGCTTTTCTTAGCGGGAGGTGCGTCCTTTCGAATTTTCACACAACCCTTTGCCTTACTTTTGCCTGAAGTAAACCCTACTTACTCCAGCGGCTTTTTTTTTCTTTTTTCTTTTTTTTTTCTAGATCTGGCTGCAAGAGAAACTGAGGATGCTGTCTGAGCCACCTCCTCGGGTCATTCTACAGTACTCGCCGAGCCATTTCCTTCCGCGTCGACGACTGTATGAGTGTGCCACTGCTGGTGAAGGCATTACCAGATTCGGTGAACTGTCAGATGACGACATCAGTTTCACATCTTCCTGGCCCCCACTGTCTCATATGGTCATTGATGGGCCATCGGGGTGTGTTCCCCTATGTGGGCTCCGTCAAGCCACCTTCTGCATCACTTCTCGATGTGCGCGTCAGCTCCGGATGACCCAGGATGTGGTGAGGGTTCCCTTATCTTTTCGGGGAGGAGCTCTTTCGGCTGCGTTCGCCTCTAGGTATCACGAGCTGTGGAGCAAACTGCCAGTGAAAACCGTTATTCTGAGGTTCGGCAATCACTCTGTGGCTTCAACCAGCGAGTATAAGAAATGGGTCCTCAGCCCAGCATCTGATAATAGGACATGAGGGCTCAAGCATCTGGTTGGCAAGAGCAGTGGCAGGACTTAGCTTAGCTTGCATATGTATTTCTTTTGGTGATACATTTCTTTTTAATGCAGAACTAGAAAATGACGAAAATGAAAAGAATAATATTTGCTTTATTTCACGAAATTGTGTACATTTCCATGTAATTTCAGCATACATGATCAGTTTTGGCATTAACTCGACCGTGTACACCCTATTAATACATGAAACCAAATTTTAACAACATCAACTCCTGTTACCAATCGACCCTCTCGAGTTTTCACGATTGGACATTTTCTCTCGTGCCTCTTATTTTTGCACAGGATGCCTTTTTTCGGCTTTCACCCTGTCGAGGCGCCCAATTTTAGCACGGCCGCCTTTTTTCGATTTTCAACCTGCTGGGCATTTATTCTCTTCTTTTTATTTTGGTCTTTAGCCATGGAACCTTTTGAGTCTGTCGACATTGATCGGTTCTTTGAATTCATTTCCATTGCTATAAGATTGCAGCTCCTTTGGACAACAACTTTTTAAGGATATACGGCCCCTCCCAGGTTGGTCTGAATTTTCCTCTGATATCCGGTATACCTGGTCTCATCTACTTGAACACTAAGTCCCCTTCCTTCAACGGATGCTTTCTCACCTTCTTCCCGAATGTCCTGGCCAACCTCTTCTGGTAGATGTGATTATGATAATAAGCCTTTAGCCTACTCTCATCCAGTAAGTTTAAGTGTTGTAGCCTCTGTCGTGCCCATTCAGCCTCCGAAATTTGGGCTTCCATAATCACCCTCAACGATCGGAGCTCTATCTCAATGATCGGAGCTCTGTCGCGCCCGTAGATGTCCTTACCGTTGTCCTGTATCCCCACGGTGCGAAGGGTAGCTTCTCTGCCCAGTCTTTGTAAGTTTGGACCATCTTGGATAGGATCCTCTTCACATTTTTGTTGGCGACCTCTACTGCCCCGTTAGCTTGTGGTCGGTAGGGGGAGGATTTGTGGTGCTTGATACCATACTTCTCAAGGAGCTTCCTGGTTTCCCCTATGAACTGCACCCCGTTGTCAGATACTATGTGGTGAGGGAGGCCATATCTGCAGATCAGATTTCTCTCTATGAACTTGGCCATATCCCTTGTGTTAATCTTTTTGAAGGATTCTACCTCTACCCATTTGGTAAAATAGTCAGTTACGACTATGATGTATCTATGCCCATTGGATGTCGTAGGGCGAATCCCTCCAATGATATATATCCCCCAAGCAGCGAAAGGCCTTCTCAACTTCTGTTTTACGGGCTTATAATTTGGATAAGTCGGGATGGCATGTTCTGCTACATCTCGGTCGATCCCTGGCATGTCTTCATAGGTCCAGGCAAAGACTTTTTCATGTTTTCTTATTATTCTCTCAAATTTTTCTCTCTCATCATGAGTTATATTTGATGCTATTAGAATTTCTTTCGGATTTTCCGAGGTTCCAAGATTAAAAGGCGTTGTATCAGTGGAATCAATATCAAAAATTGATGGAATATGATCATGTTTATGCATGTTGAAATCATTGGAAATATCGCACAAGTAAGAGAAATCATTTGCCTTATTAATAATCATAAAAAAGTTCTGGAATAAAAAGACAATCTAAGCTAGAGTCTTCTTCTGCCTCCCTAGAGGTTGATGCTGCCGCAGCTTGCTTATCGGCTTCTTGATTTAGCAGAGGCCCTTCAGGTATGTCTGAGGAAATCTTTAAATCCCTAATCTTCAGTTCTGTTTCTGTCATCTTTTCCTTCCCTTTTAGCCTGGCAAACAACATCTTCTCGGTGACAACCTCTTCGATCTCACATCTGTCCCAAGCCATACATTGAGTCACGACCTCTTCATCCCAAAAGTTCTCAACGGTTTTGATAACCCCAACATCCCAGTCAAATACATCGTTGAAGATTTCAAATCCGAGGACAATCCTCCCATTTACCCACTGTGGCTCATCTTCACCAGTATAGGCGCATATTGAGGATGCGTGCACAAAGCTCTCTGAGATATGAGGGATCTTATCTGCCGTCTTCTTCTTTCCAAAACCGCCTCTGTACCCCAGACCCTTCCGGTTCTTCTGACCTCGAGTGGTGATCGCAGTCTGCAGCCCTTGAGAGTTTGTACCCAAACTAGCCCCAGGGAGATAGTGCATCCTCTTCATCATGTTAACCACTGCTGGGTTATCCACTGGTCCGTGCTCTTCTCCTGACATTGATATGTGGAAGCCACTGAAAGGCTGATTAGCAATTTCAAGAGCTGACACCTGATTCTCCCTGGCCGCCTTAATAGTTACCACCTCCCCTTCGTGTGGGAACTTTACCATTTGATGCAGCGTGGAGGGTACTCCTCCTAGTCTATGAAACCAAGGCCTCCCAAGCAGGGCTGAGAAATTAGCTGGAATGGGCAAAACCATAAACTCTACTTCTACCTCAATGGGTCCCGTTTTGACCAGGGTCTTGAATGTTCCCGAGGCTTGTCTTCTTGAATTATCATAGGCTGTAATCGTCAAATCTGATCCACTGAGCATATCCTCACTCAATCCAAAAGCCTGAAGAGCTATTAGAGGGCAAACATTGATAGAAGATCCATCATCTACCATAACGCAAGCGGTGTACTTGTCGTTAATCTTTGCTTTGATGTACAAAGGTCGGTTATGATTGCGGCCTTCGACTGGCAGGTCGGCATCGGAAAAAACCAATCTCTCCCCCGATCCTCCTTTAACTAGACCCAAAAGTTCTGATGGGGAAATTGTCGTGGCAACAGTGGACTCAGTCAAGGCCTCTACCACTTTCTGCCTGTGAGAAGGGGACTGCCTTAAGAGATCCCAGATGGATATTTGAGCCGCGGTCTTCTTCAACTGCTTTCTCCTCCGGCTCTTTTTCCATCGATGGCTGCGCCGGTTCTGGTACCCTTGTGATCTCAGGGACCACTCTCCCACTTCTTATTACAGCCCCTACCTCTTCTTCATCCTCATCAGATCTCCACAGATCAAAGCTCATCTCTCCTTCCTCTTCGGCCTCTTCACCGCTCTCACTGCTCGACCAATAATTAATGGTCGCTACAGCTGCTCTTTCTTCTCTACCTTCAGAACAAACAACAGCAATGCCCCTGCTCTCATATAAGTCCTGCAGTACGTACCGCTCTGGCAAGCTGGATCTGATCATAAAAACTAGTGGCGGCACGGTATTGTAACCAGGCTTCTTCTTGTCTACCCTCTTCTCAGGGTCAAAAATCTGCTTGTCATCAATCAGATCTTGAATAGAGTGTCTCAGCACCTTACACTTGTCTGTTAGATGGCCCGTGTGCTGATGAAATGTGCAGTATTCATTATCCTTGTGACCTGGCTTCCCTTGCGTCATAGTAAGCCTAGGAGCCAAAGGTTGCAACTTTCCTTCTTTCATCAACCTTCTTAAGACCCAAGACAGTGGTCTTCCTAAGTTTGAAAACTTCCTCGGGGTAGTTGCGTCAGTAGCAGACACCTCAACCGTTCTTCTCGTGCTGCCACTGGGACCGGCTGGCCTATTTGTCCCTTGACTGATATTAGCTCTCTTTGCAAAACTATCATTGCTAACTTTCTGGGCCAAGAAATCTCTTTCTGCTTCAATGGCTATGTCTTTCAGAGACTGCCAATCCTTCAACCCTTTCATCTTCAGACCATCCTTCAAATACGGGCTCGCACTCTTGATAAACAGGCGGATCTGGTCCTGGGTGTCTGGCTTTCTTTGCATTTCCATTACCCTATTCAGCCAGTGGGTGAGATAATCGTGAAAAGATTCCCCGGCCTTCTGCTGGAGCAATTCAAGGTCTTTAAGAGTCACCTCCATCCTGGTGTTGCAATCGTATTGCCTCAAGAACAACTCTGTGAGTAGATCCCAATCTTCCTTAGTTCGACGATCGAGGCTATGGTACCAGTCGATGGCAGGTCCAGTCAGACTCAAACAAAAGTACTCCACCTTCTGCCTCTTAGACAAAGTGGTGCCTTTCATGACCAGAGAGTACTGCTTCACATGGGCAGTCGGGTCAGAGGTACCGTCAAATTTTGGCACATCAGGCATCTTGAAATTGTAAGGAATCGGGTCTTCTCCCTCCAATTCTTTGTCCTCCGGGTTCATCCCCTGACCTCTAATTTGCATCCGGGCCATGGCTTCAAACCTCTCTTCCATCTTCTTCTGAATGAACTCATCAGTTTGGGGAGCCTTTCCTCTCTCAGACACAACACTCATTTTGTCGTCTTCGTCATCCCTGTCATCATCTATCCTCAGCACTGGTCTCCTCTTCTGACCTCCCGAAGCTACTGACCTCAGCTCTATTGGTGGCGGCCGAACAGGCTCTTCTTGTCTCTCAGCTCTTTCCTCACCTTGCTCATTTTGTCTCACGGGAGGAGGTGGTGGTGGATTTTGCGGAGCATTCTGTTGTGTCAAAGTAGTTAGCATGTTCATCATTCTGCCCTCAAACTCTTCAAACCGTCGACCCATTTCTTCTCCAATCATGGCCCTGGTGGCGTCATTACCCCTAGGTGCGTTTGCCATCTCAGATACGGTACAGCTGACTTCTGATAAGATCTCTGGAAGGCCTTCTCTATCTAGCAGTTCAGATGCAGGAACTCGGATCAATCGTCCGGTAGGCACTCTAGTCCACCTAGGTAGATCTATGATGGCTGTAGGGACAAGGCGTTAGATGTGATGCATGGAATGGAGATGCAATGCATGATCGTGATATGCAACACTCACAAAATACAAGCAAGCAGGTAGGTCCTTCCGCCCTTATTTCTCCCACACAAGTGGTCGCGCGGTCTCTTTCCTAGGCGGGATTAGCCCAAGGGTCAGCGGGGGACCAAATGCACACGCATGGTGCACGGCAAAAAACCGACAGCATGACACTCTTATGCTAATGAACAAGCGAATGGATAATGATCATCATGTATTTAGACATTCCAAAAATTTTTACATCGCCCCACCGGGGCATGAAAGCCTTTGGCTAGGTTACCAAGCAAGACATCTGGACTCACCAATACATAAGGATTCATACAGCAAGCATGGAATTACGGTTCATATCACCTATGGAAAGTAGCTACGGCCATTACATGAGCTTTAGACAAGGGAGATGTTACTTTAGGGCTACCCAAGCATGATCTCTGCCGACGAGTCTAGCTCATCACGAGCATAATGACCGATCGGGTCATCATTTGATATACCATTAGGTACGAAGCTTGGGCTGGTGATTATCCTTAACACTTCCCCACATTGAGTGAAAGTAGGGTTGTGCTTCAGGAATGCACCGAGGCTAAGAAGGGACCAATCTAGCATATTCTAAGGCTCTAATGGGATGTAAATGCAATTTTTGAGAGAAAGCGAATTTATGAATCAAACTTTAATCATAAATGTTAAACGGGGTATTTTCAAATCGAAGTCTCGAACCGAAGTCCCCAGTGGAGTCACCACTGTGACGCCCGCCGGATCCACGTGGTCACCCGTGCGACCGACCGCTTGAGGGCGATCGGGGCATTTGTGGGTCCGTTGGCACCTTGTAAAGATATTTACAAGTGCGTCTATTTTGGGCAACAAGGAGGTGTCATGAAGTCGCTACCCAATAGAACATTGGGAAAGTTTCTCTCGCCTCGAAGAGCCTAAGACTGCGCTTAGTATCCATTTTAGGCCAACCAGAGGGGTCTTGGAGGGTAAACCTCTCGCCCTAAGGAGCCAAGGATTAACATCAAAGTCTCGTAATGCAAGAGGTGTCTTGGAGGTCATAGTTCCAATGAGTGATCGGATAGACCTCTTGCCTCTTTGAGCCCAAAGACCAGAGCTGGGTTCGGGACTTCTCATCTATTTTTACCTTGATTATTTTATGATCAAATTTTAATTTCCATTAATTCGCTCTCTCTCTACATGATGCAATTGAATTAAACCGCATTTATTCACATTTGGAAAGCGGTAAATGAACAAGTAAATAATGAAAGCGATAAATTACAATAACACAAGGAGCGGAATACAACTCCCTTTCATAAATGTGCGATGCATACACAAGTCGAGGCATTGCTTATTCTGAGGACTTTGGTCCTCGCAGGCATCATTATTAAAATGGATATTTCTATTGTGAGGATTTTATTGGGTAAAGAATAGGACATTGGGTCCTTGATTTTATGAAGAATTCAGTTTATTAATTATAAAACGTTTGGCCGATTTTACATTAGCGAGAAATACAACAATTTTGTCATACACAGGAGGAACAATAAATAAATACATGAAACATAGGAAATAGGAAGATAGGGAGCTAAACCAGGCGAACTTTTCGAATGCATGAGAACTCCCTCAAGCTCCACCCAGTCCAAGAAGCAAAAATATATTCTCACAAAACAAGCCAAAGGGATGTTAAAATACTGAAGAAAAGTTATAAATAAACATAAAAATTTGAGAGAACAAAGAGAAAAAAGAAAAAAGGTTAAAAATGTAGGACATAACCCACCGAAGGGCTATGCTGAATGACCGATGGGCGTCGGTTAAGGAGACCGATACAGCCCGTCGCTTACTTGAAGGGAGCCGTCTGTTGGGGTGACCGACGGGTTATGCTAAAAGGCGACCGACGGGCGTCGGTCACAGCAGATGACCCGTCGGTCACCTCTGTCCCAGAAAACGAAAGCTTTCCAAAAATAAAAAAAAATAAGTTTTACACAAACTCAAGAAGAATAATAGCAAGAAATGAAAATAAGGGCAAGAGCAAAGATAATATCGAAAATGAAGCTAAAACAAGGACAGAAAAGGGTCCGGAATATTTACCATCAGAATAACCTTTTTGGTTGGATTCCTTGTTGTTGTATGGCTCCCCGCACGCTCCATGAGATAACAAGATAAAAAATCAAGAATGAGGAAAATAGGTTGTTTCCTTCTTAATTTTTCTAAAAACTGAACTTTTGGAATCAGAACCTTAGGAAAACCAATTAAATTTAGCTCCTTTAAATGGTTTGATTCTTGAATCAATTAAATCTTTTTAGAAATATGTTTGTTGGAAGAGAGAGAAAACACACATGAATTTTGGCAGAGTTTTTCCTTTTAGATAATTTTCCAACCCTTTTTATGAGAAAATTCAAAGCTTTTATAAGCTAGGCACGACCAACGGGCGTCTGTGGTGGCAACGGGCGTCAGAAGAATCCTACTGACATAAGGATTCATCTGACGGCCCTGCCACTTTGACCGATGGGCGTCGAAAGAATCCTTCTGACACAAGGATTCATCCGACGGCCCTGCCAATTTGACCAATGGGCGTCGGAAGAATCCTTTTGACACAAGGATTTATCCAACGGGCCGACCTCTAACCGACGAGCTTGCTGCTTACCGACTGGCTGGCCGTCTCTTGGGAAAAAATGCTTTTTGGACTTTAAAAACTCCCCGATTTTCTCCCCTTCTGCCTACGGGAGGTAAAAAGGACTCGTTTCTCGTGGAGCATGGGACTAAAGCCTCCGAATCTAAACCATTGTACAGGCTCGGATGCTGATTTCATCACAGGGTAACCTCTGATCCGGACCGCTCCAGGACAAGGTGCTTACAATATCCATCATATTAGTGTACGCATTCGTATTGAACTCACAATCAACTTATTCATATATCACATTGTTCACACATTACTCTTATTAGTCTAGCCTTGCCTACATTTCAAAGATATAGATAATGGGTGTCGCATTGGTATCCGTTGATACATCACATTCGCATTGGTACCCTAAGGTATAGAAATATCAACATTAATTTCGCATTGGGAAATCCAGTAAGGATTAAAATCGCATTGTGATTCCAAAGGAATCAGACGCATTGGGCTGCAGCACTTGGACCCTATAAGCATGCCTATCTATCCACTACTTGACTCGCAGGCTTTGTTTACATTAGTCTGTATTATTCATATAATCAACGCTCATAAGTATCAATACCATCAATATTCAATGCACATTTTATTCACTTTCATAACTTATATTGTAGCATTCACATGCATAACATGTAGTACACATTCTCATTCACATGTTCATTTAGCCATAAACATATAAATAATCAAATTGGATCAAAGAATGCAAGAGTGCCCTAAAGTGTCACGCTCACGACAGAATGAGATGATAGTTTTTATCGTGCTCGCGATAGAAACCCACACATCTCCTCTGTCGCGCTCGTGATAGAATACAAATCCTGCCAATACTCTTTTCAACTTAAGCCTTCTCTTTCTATCTTGGACACTTTTAGCACATAATACCAAATACTTACCAACTCATCCTTTAAGCACATAATTGTACATTCTATTAATGCACTACAAGAAAAATCCAAAATAGAGATGGAAAAATAGAGACGGAATGAATTTCGTCTCTAAATAGAGATGGAAATCATTTTTCGTCTCTAAATAGAGACGGAAAGAAATTTCCGTCTCTGAAATTAAATAGAGACGGAATTCGTTCCATCTCTAAATGTGGTCGCTAAATATTGCGGGATTTTTTCTCGCCAGAATTGGAGACGGCATTTAGAGAAGGAATAGTTATTTTGTCTCTAAATAGAGACGGAATAACGTTTCCTTCTCTAAATAGAGACAAAAATTATTTTTCGTCTCTATTTTTAGAGACAGAAGACTATTTTCATCTCTAAATAGAGATGGAATTTAATTCCGTCTCTAAATAGAGACGAAATTCATAATTCCGTCTCTAAATTTCGGGTTTTAAACCTAATACCCTTTCTTTCTTTTTTCCCCTCTTTCTTTTCCCCTCTCCTTTCTCCTCCCTGTATTTGCTGCCCCCTCCCTCCGTTGCCCGAGCCATCCAGTGTTTGGTCCCACCGCCGCCGTCAAGTAGATGCCGGTGACGTTATCTTTTCCCCTCTCTTTCTTTTTTTCCCCTCTTCTTTCTTTTCCCTTTCTCCTCCTATTTCACTGCCCCCCTGTACATTGCCCATCGCCGTCCGGTCCCCTTGCCACTGACGAGTCGATGCCGGCATTGTTCTGCGGCCCGTCGTGTGCTCCGACGTTCCTCCTCCGGCGAGATCTGCATCAGGTAATAATATATTTTTTTTTGAATTATTATATGTAAAATGTAGAGTAATTATCTGTTGCTTTGGGACTTTTTGATGTAGTTATATTTTTCTTGTGTTTAAATTATTTTATAAAATTTAATTGGTTTAGAATTATATAGATTGGTCATTTAGAATTAAGGAAGTGGATCCATAGGAATTATGAATGCCAATTTTTTTTTTCAATCTCAGATATCCCAAAATATATTGCATCAGAATGCTATAATGGATCTTGCGGTACTGTCTAAAAAGTTCAGTTCTTAATTCCAGCAGCAATGCTATTATCTGTTTCTATTATGTATAAAATCCTTTAATATTCAACATTGCAAAGTTATCTATATATTAACTGCTAAGGTTGAGAATGGTTTTGTTGTGAATATGGCATAAATGTTAATATTATAATAAACAAATGTGTGTGCACATATTCTGGAAAATGGTGTTATATATATATATATATATTCAAAGAACAAACTTAATTATAATCACACCATTGCCCCTAAGTTCCATTGCTTCCAGCAATTTCGAGTAAACTGCCATGAGGAAAACTGATAGAATGGATCAAAAAGAAGAATTTTATTGCTTCCCCAAAAGTATTTCAATTAAGAAACACAATGTTATGAACCAACAAGAAAACATTGGACAGTCAAAAGTATAGATTCCTGTGTCAGAACAAACTAAAAAGAAAAAAGGGAGGGACTGGTATAAATTTCTTTTTGCTTTGTTTTTTTTCTTTTAATATTACTTAAAAGTATATTAAACTTGTAGATTTGTGGTAATTACTCCTATGAATTAAATCATGGAGTAGTATACTATATAAAGATCTTTGTTATTTTTTAATGTAAAAATATGATTTTTCATTGTTTGATTTTGTTAATTAATACTATAAAGACAATAAAAAAAATTGAAAACTTTGGGTTCAATAATTTGGTAGCAATAACATGAGAAGGTAGCTAGCAGTAGTAGTACAGATTAAACCAATAAGAGAATGGGAATTAATTATTTCACTTCACATATTTGGTGGTGGGTCTCTATATGTCCATTAAGAGTAGTTCATGTTAGGATGTAGCAATCATAATAGAGGAAAAATGCTGCCTATTTGAGTAGTATAAATTAGAGCTTTTCAAGTGGCTAGTTAATAAAATGTTTACTGTAGAATTCTATTTAGATGTTTTATTTTATGATTTTGTTATATAAGTAACATATATTTCTTTTTAATTAGATCATTTATTTTATGATGGAATATTCAAGTAATATTGGAAATAATATATGGTTTGTTGAGTGAATTTATTATGGATTGTGATCAATATGGATAAATCAAATTGAAGCAAAATCGAATACTCTAATTGCTTTATCTATCATAAATCTTGCCTTAAAATAAGTAATTTATACACCAATTGCTTTATCTATCATAAATCTTTAACGTTTTCATTTTACGCTCCCATAAAAAAAATCTTCTAGTACTACTTCTCTCATGCATCCATTAATTGCAAATTTTATTCTTTCCATGTTTATCATCATTTTTTTCATTTCCCCCACTAACTAATTACTACAATATGTTAATTTAAAAAAATTAATCAAATTAATTTGAATGTGTATATGGAATATTATTGATTAATTATGTCCTCTAGTTTCAAAATAATTTTATTTTTATCTATTTTAATGAGATGTATGCAATCATGATTTTGCTAAAGTTAATTAAATGTTTAGGATTAGGTTATTGGGTTTGAATGGATTAAAAAGTTTGCTAGTTTTCTTAAGTAGCCTAAAAGCTATGCCATCTGCCATCATTTTTACCATTAACGCTTAATTAAACCACTAAATTCAAATTCATTTATTTTGAGAATCATAGGATTCTATATAAATGTTTTAAATGAAGTCTACGATTAGGTGCTGATTAATTATAATAACATTGCAAGTTTAAGTCTTATAAATAAAATAAAACCCCTCGACCTCTAATGTTTAAATTTGGAAGTTGTATCTTCCATGATAAGTTTAATTTGAATTTTAATTATATTATTTTTTTAGAATCAGTGTATTAACTCACAAGTTTTTTTATGACTTGAGAATTAAATTTGGAAGTTGCAACTCTAATTCACAGCTGTTGGTGAATTTATCCTTTTTTCTTGAAAGTTTTAGGTGGAAGGGTTAATGTGATATTGTATTGGTTTATTTATAGAGTTGAGATGTGTTGATATTTTATAAAAGTGTAAAATTTGCTATTGTTTAACAGGGGGATAAGGACCCATATAAGGGGAACTCTGCCCGTTTTTTCACATAATTTCATGCATTGTAATATAAGTAAGCAATTTAATTTGTCATGTATGAATTCAATTATATGTAGTTGTCAGCGTAAATGTAATTTTTTTAAATGAAATTATATATCTTGTTTCATGTACCCCGCCGTTATCGGTATCGACCGCTGATTAGTTTTGCATCACGCATTTTTTCGATCCCCTGCCCCCTCCCTGACCGACTGGTATATTGACGAAAGGTTAGTTTTTCGATATTAAACTGAATTTGATTATAATAAATATTTACAGTGGATTAGATGTGAGAACTTATTGCATAACTAATTATGCATTAATTTGATTGAAGAAATAGATTATGTAATAGAATTGAATTTAATTATGAGAATTGGAATGCTTTGGTACTAATTATGTATTTTTGATTGTTGCATTACAGTTTAACAATAATGAATAATTTAGACAGAAGTTGGATGTATAGAAGACTAACGCCTGATGGTTTAATTAATCTTGAGTTTGTCGAAGGCATTGAATAATTCATTGAGTATGCAAGCTCTCAGCCTGCATATATGGACGGTTTGAAAATTAGATGTCCATTAAAAAAGTGTAAACATAGGTGTTATCTACCTACGGAGGAGGTGCATCTACATTTGCTTAAGAAGGGATTTGTGCCCAATTATTTTGAATGGATAAGGCATGGAGAACCAATAATATGTAGCACGTCCAGAAGTTCAGAATTTGGGCTGAATATAGTTGAAGCTAAAGTGCATTCGGAATTTGCACCAGAGATGGTTGAATCTGAGTTGCATGGGGGGGGAGGAAATTTGATGGCAAACAATGTTTTTGCACCTGAAAATACTTATGCCCAAATGGTTTATGATGCAGCGGGAAATACATTTCAACCCAATTTTCGTGGGAATGAAGAAGAGGAACCGAACCCAACAGCCAAAAATTTTTTCGACTTACTTAATGCTGCTGACCAGGAATTATGGCAAGGATGTGATAGTATGACACAGTTAAGCTCCGTGGCTTGAATATTGAACATTAAATCTGAAGGTCATATTTTTTATCAGAGTTTAAATGAAATACTGGCTTGGTACAATGAATCATTGCCATCGGACAATCAAATGGTTGAAAGTTTTTATGATATGAAGAAGTTGCTTCGGGGTCTAGGTTTGCTTGTAGAAAAAATTGATTGCTATCGACTCGGATGTATGATCTATTGGAAGCAAAAATTAGTACCATAGAAACGGATGTATTATTTTCCTATTACTCCAAGACTTCAGCGGCTATATTCATCCGATGTTACTGCATATCACATGCGATGGCATGATGAACATGAATAGGCAGATGGAGTAATGAGCCATCCATCAGACGCAGCTGCATGGAAGCATTTTAATAACATTCACCCTGATTTCGCTGCTGATAGTCGAAATGTTAGATTGGGTCTAAGCACTAATGGTTTTCAGCCTTTTAGGCAATCAGGACAACAATATTCATCATGGCCAATAATAATAGTTCCTTATAATTTGGCTCCATGGATGTGTATGAATGAGGCTTACATGTTTTTAACAGCAATTGTGCCGAGCCTGAAGAATCCAAAGTAGAAAATTGATGTATACATACAACCATTGATTTCTGAATTGCGGCAATTATGGGAATTCGGTGTGCTAACATATGATGTGTCACGCAAATAGAATTTTATGATGAGAGCAGCTTTGATGTGGACAGTTAGCGATTTCCCTGCATATGCTATGCTATCAGGTTGGAGCATAGCGGGAAAGTTAGCTTGTCCCTACTGTGGCAACGACTCAGATGCTTTTTATTTGACTAATGGGTGTAAAATTTCGTTGTTTGATAGTCACTGGAAATTTCTTCCTCCAAATCACCCATTTAGACGAATAAACAAAAATTCATTGAGAATAAAGTTGTCCATGCTCCCCCTCCACCTAATAGATCGGGTGAAGAAATCCTACAGGAGATTGATGAATTGGGTTTGTTGAAAGTAACAGAACTTGAAGCTGAAGAACTCAATAGTAGCATTTCCAAAAACTTTGGTTGGAGAAAAAGCTCTATATTCTAGGATTTGCCTTATTGGAAATCAAATTTGATACGGCATAATTTGGACGTGATGCATATCGAAAAAAATATCTTCGAAAATGTTTTTAACACGATAATGAATATTGAAGGAAGGACCAAAGATAATGCAAAATCGTGTGCTGACTTGAAATTGTATTGCAAAAGAAGTGAATTAGACAAAGATTCCCGAACGGGCAAGTATCCAAAAGCGTCTTACACTTTGGACAAAAGGCAAAAGGAAGTTTTGTGCGAATGGTTGCAAATCATAAAGTTCCCAAACGGCTATGTTTCAAATTTAGCAAGGTCTGTTGACATGAGAAAGTATAAATTGTTCAGAATGAAAAGCCATGATTGTCATATATCCATGCAAAGGTTGATGCCAGTTGCTTTTCGCGAGTTGTTGCCACAGAGAGTTTAGGAATCTATAACTGATTTAAGTATATTTTTCAAAAACTTGACATCGTCTGAGATAAAGATGGCTGACATGGAAAAACTCGAGAATGAAATTGCAGTCATACTTTGCAAATTAGAGGGATTTTTTCCTCCGAGCTTCTTTGACATTATGGAGCATTTACCGATACATTTAGCACATGAGGCCAAACTAGCAGGACCCGTTCAATATAGATGGATGTTTCCCTTCGAAAGGTAAACCTAAATCTTTGATATACATACGGTCGATTAATTTGGTAATTTATTATTAACTAGCCACAATTGTCATGTAGGTATCTGTATCACTTGAAAAAAAATGTTAAAAATAAAGCACGAGTAGAAGGCTCAATATGCAATGTGTACTTGGTTGAAGAAGCTAGTACGTTTTGTTCTCATTACTTTGAGCCTCACGTCAGCACAAGATGCCGCAAGGTTCCTTGTAATGACGACGGATGCCAAATAAGTACGCATGATGGAAATTTAGCTATTTTCACATATCCTGGTCGATTACACGGACGTTCTACCAGAAGAATGCTGACAGATGAGGAATTGGAGGCTGCACATGGTTATATCTTACTTAATTGCCAAGAAATTCAACCATTTGTGCAGTAAGTGTTACTTGTTTGACTAGGCGAATATTTATTTAATACCATCAATATCATATGTAAGTTATGTTGTCCTATGCAGTTTATATGAGGAATGGTCAAAGGAGCTTATGCCACATATAACACAAAATGACATAAATAAGGAAGTCGAAAAGCACTTTCATTTATGGTTCAAGACATATGTAAGTGTTTACTTCAAATATATTTAAGACATATATTGTATTTTGTGAATTGATTAAATGACTAAATGCAATTACATTATGTAGGCATCGACGCATACAATTGAAAATAATTTCATATCTGATGTTGCGTAGGGACCATTGCGTATTGTTAAATCTTATCCAGTTTATTTTGTGAACGGCTACAAATATCATACGCAATCTCATGGTCATAACAAGGCTACTACAAATAGTGGAGTTTGCATTCAAGGTGAATTGATGAATTATTATGGCAAAATTACAGAGATATTGGAAATTGAATACCCCGCCTTGCCAATAAAACGATGTGTGCTATTTAAGTGCGAATGGTTTGATCCAACGCTTAATATTGGAACAAAAGTGCAAAACAACTACAATTTGGTTGAGATAAATGAAAGAAGAATTCCTAATTTTGAACCTTTTGTGTTGGCCATGCAAGCGATTCAGGTGTATTATCTTCCGTTTCCTAGCCTAAGGCGAGATAAGAAAGATTGGTTGGCAGTTTGCAAAGTAAAACCGAGAGGCTTATTTGAAATGAAAGCTAATCGACAAAATAAACGAATTGAAAGTGAAGCCTTTTAGGAAGATGAAGTGGCGAGTCATGAAATAAATGAAAGCATGCCATATGAAGATAATGAGCCTTTGAACAATGTCGACAATGAATTGGTTGATATTGCATCGGATGAGGAATCCAGGTCTACATCTGAATTGGAAAATTTCATTCTAATTATTCAGAAAATGAAGACGATAGTGATAATGAATTACATTTAAGTGATGATAGCGAATAATTTTTTGACCATGTGAGTATGATCCATATGACCCGCATATCATTTAATACTTTATGTTTGGTTTAATTTACAAATGACACATATATGTATTATTGCCACATATAATTATGATTATGTAATAATAACCTGATGTATAATCTTGTTCAATAATATATTCAGGGAAAAAATGCATCACAAGAGAAGGACTGGTACTATCCAACCACCTAGGGTGCGTTCGTCATTATCCACACCAGCTAGTCCAGGTGATGGATCATCTCATACTTCTGCAGCTCCGTGTACGGCTATAGAATCTACACCCCCGACGTATCCAGGCCCATCTCATCCTGCTGGTACATCATCTGCTGGAGCACCTCCTACAGAGATTCCGTCTGAGGTATCTTAGAGACATCCTGATACAGTTGAAGGCCCTTTGCCCGGATCAATTGGTGTGGACGGACGGATTTATGTTGTCATTGAAGGAGAATAGTGAGTTATTAACATTCGTATTTCTATTTACTATATATGATATGCTGCATTTCTTACAATTTATTATATTTATGTTGTCTATTAGCTTTTTGCCATCTGGTGTTTGCTCCCGCTCCTTGGCCCGAACATTTAAGGAGAGAATAGAACTCAATGGTTTTTTATGGAAGAATATATCTCATGAGACAAAAATGTTTTATTTTCAAGAGTTTCGGGTAATTAAATTAAATTATTTATTTCTAATTATTGCACCTTAATTCATGTATTGTTTAAATTTTATACGTATTGTACAAATACATACATTATGCTTAACTTTTTTCTTTTTCTTTTATATTTCTCAGAAAGATTTTTATTGGAATTCCTCGGTTGATCACCTAGTCTACACTGTTTGGGAGAAACGTGCTCATGTATGTTACAAGGACATGCTTAACAAGTTGCACACAAAGGGTCGACGACCACGGTACATAAATGAAGAAATTTGGGCACATTGGATGCAGTACTGGTCATCACCGGAGGCCCTCACAATTGCCAATCGGAATTCTACTAATAGGATGGGCGGGACAGAGGGAGTTAGCGTTTCTTTACACACTGGAGGAACATTGTCCCATCGGGAGCATGCTGACAGACTCGTAAGTATTCATACATCTTAATTTATACAAGCTACTTTTTATTGCAATGCATCACATCTTGATAATAGGCTAAATATTTCATTGCATAAAGGAGGATGGGAAAAATGTTGTGTAAGGAGTTTGAAAAGGATTTTGATTGTGGATAATACAATTCTAAATATATTTTCATTCTTTTTAAGCAGGGAGTTTATTACAAATTAAGGGGAAACTCTGCCGAAATTTTTTAAGTCTATGGGTGTTATTGTTTTTTGAGTTAGAATTGTTTTCGCTTAGTATTAAAATATTAACATATATGAGTATTGTTGTGGTTTTTTCATATTACTTTTGATACAATTTTAAGGAACGTTATGTTCAAATATTATTGACCTATAATTTATTTACAGGAGTCTAGTATGGGCAGAGCACCATATCCTGATGAGTTACTTATGCATACACATACGCGAAATCATGACGGTGTCACATTCATCAGCGATCGAGCTAAACAAGTTCATGTATGATTTTTAAAATTGTTATTGTTATTTTTCTATATGTTTTTAGTTTTAGATTACTCTTAAATAACATTCAAATAATTTTCATTATAGGAACGGGTACTAGAGGGTCTTCAGAGTTAGCAGGCAGATGGTGGTAATGTTGATCATGCAAGAGTATATTACGATGCAGCTGGCAGTAGGGACCGCCATGGACGAGTCTTCGGCTTGGGCTCTTGTGACGCGCGCCGGATCCCGAGCGCCGCCCTTTCGGACCGCCCGCACGTGGGCGATCGGGGCATTTGCGGGTCCGTTGACATCTTGCGATAAATCGCAAGTGCGTCTATGTTGGGCAACAAGGAGGTATCATGGAGTCGCCACCCAATAGAACATTGGGAAAGTTACTCTCGCCTCGGAGAGCCTAAGACTGCGCTTGGTATCCATTTTGGGCCAGCCAGAGGGGTCTTAGAAGGTAAACCTCTCGCCCTAAGGAGCCTAGGATTAGCGCTAAAGTCTCGTGGCACAAAAAGGTGTCTTGGAGGGTAGACCTCTAGCCTTTTTGAGCCCAAAGACCAGAGCTGGGTCCGGGATTTCTCATTTATTTATACCTTGATTAATATCATAATTAAGTTTTGAATTCATTGTTTCATCAACTTTCCACACAATGCAATTTTAATTTAAAGGCGCAATCATTCATATCAAAAGCGGTAAATGTAAGCAAAATCCAAAATAAAGCATTCAAAATAAATTACAATAACACTAGGAGCGGAATACAACTCCCATTTATAAAAATGAAATACATGCATAAAACGGGTTATTCATTAATAGTGAGAACATTGGTCCTCGCATGCATATTTATTATGAAACAATTTTGATGTGATGATTTATTTGGGTATGAAAAACTAGGACATTGGTCCCATTTTTTATTTAGAAAAAAAATGTCAAGTTAATTAATAAAAATATTTTTGTGATTTTCTTTTTAGCGAGCCTAAATAAATAATTTTACAAGAAAATTATATGGCAAAATTAAATAAAATATTACAAATAAAGAAAATAAATATATGAACCAAATGAGCCTACTGGACCTCCCGATGTGCTCGCAAAAACGCCCAAGCGAAAAATGAGTTTAGACATAAAAAAAAACAAAATACAAATAAAATAATGTTAGTGATTAAATCAATTCAATCAATTAAACATACAAAATAATGAATAAAAAATTAAAATAAAATAAGGTGATATAAAAAATATGATAATGGAATCAAAAATATTAACAAACCAAAATAAAATGAGAAACATGGATTATATGTGATAAATGATTGAATGATGTGATGAAAATAAAATATGACATGTTAATTAATACATGTAAAAATATGCACATGATAAAAATAATGATGATAAGTGAAAAATAATGAATGAATAAATAAACAGATGATAATAAAATCATGTAACAATAATAAAATTAGTAAACAAAGGAAAGATGAAAATAATAATGATATATAACAAGGTTAATTGATGTGTTCATAGTTAATACAAACTATTTACATGGCAAAAAGATTAATTTAAATTAATTAATTATTTGCATATTAAAAATAATGAGGAATCAAAATAAATTATTTACATGTTAGGAATTAAAAAGACAATATTCACATGAATAAAAATCAAATCATATATATATACAATTAAATGGAACAAATATAAGATGAATACAACAAATGAATAGATGAAAACAATAAATAAATCAATAAAAACAATAAAATATATATGAATAAATTAAATAAAAATAAAATAAAATAGAAATGGAGCCAAGAATATTTACCCTCAGAGTATTGAATTTGATGAAGGAAAAGTGATGATTTTCCGGAAAATTGCTTGAAAGAATAATCAATAAAATTAATTCTCTTTGTTTATGAAGAAAAACAAAGGAATTGATTTGTATGCTTAAGATTAAAAAGAAATTGATGTCAAAATAATGATTAATTTCTTGTGTTTATGGAGCAAAAACAAAGAAATTAATTGGAATAATTAACAATTGAAAATTGGCCTTTCAATTTCAATTAAACCTTATTAATTCAAAAAAAGAAATCTGAAATTTTGAAGAGAAAAAATAGAAGAAGAATTCTGGAAAATTAGGTCTCAAAAATGTGGAGGCTCCCCCTTTTTTGATTCATCATAAAGTATTTAAAGAATAGAAAATTTTGCCCTAATTTAATTAAGGAAAACAAACCTAATTTTATTCAAATTCCTTTATTTTTGGGGATAAAATCAAGTTTTATTAATTAATAATCTATAAAAAATATTTTGGAATTTTATTTGAAGTCAAAAACCCTTAATTTTGGGATAAAAACGGATTTTTGGGTGAAAAGATCGGAAAAAAGGCTGAAAAAATGGAAAATAGGGTAACAGACCCTATACCGACGGCCAGGGAGCCGTCGCCAGAGGGACGCCGCCCGTCGCTATAGAGCGACGGGCACTCACGCGGCGAGCAGGCGCGATTCGCGCGCTGGCGCTCGCGCACGAGCGCTCCGTGCGGCGCTCAGCGTGCGCGATGCTGCGCGCGCCTTTAGCGACGCGCAGCATCGGCGACACTGAGCGTCGCCTTTGCGTCCGCAATGCGATGGGCGCCCAGGCGCCTGCGAGCTGGGCGCCAGCGCGCTGCCGCGCCCGACACCCGCGGTCCGAAAAATTTTTTATTTATTTTTTTTTATTTTTTTTATTTTTTCTATTTTTTTTTTAAATTTTAAATTGACTAAAAACACCATAATTTTAAGCCCCCATTTTTCAAAATTAATTTTTTTTCCATATTTTTTTCTATTTTCTAATTTTTCACTCTAAAATGCAAATTTGACGAGAAAACCATCACTTTTAACCTTTTAAGCCTGTGAAGGCAATTATCATCATTGGGTAACTTCGATCTAGGCTGACTCAGGACCAGGTGTCTACAGTTGCCCCCAGTTTAGGGGAATCTAGTACACTAGTGTCTAGGTGAGCCTAAACTCAAAGAAGAAAAGGAAAGAGACGCGTACCTGAGTCGGCCGTCTTTCCTGCTTGATGGAATTATAATGATAGCTGTTGCTGTCTTTTGGTTGTAGCTGGTAATGCTGTGGTCGTGCTAACCTCTTGTGGGTAGTGCCGCCATCGTGCTAACCGCTGTGAATTTTGGTAGTGCTGTGGTCGTGCCAACCTCTTGTGGGTTGTGCCGCCATCGTGCTAACCGCTGTGCATTGGTAGTGCCGTGGTCGTGCCAACCTCTTGTGGGTTGTGCCGCCATCGTGCTAACCGCTGTGAATTGGTAGTGCCGTGGTCGTGCTAACCTCTTGTGGGTAGTGCCGCCATCGCGCTAACCGCTGTGAATTTTGGTAGTGCCGTGGTCGTGCTAACCTCTTGTGGGTAGTGCCGCCATCGTGCTAACTGCTGTGAATTTTGGTAGTGTCGTGGTCGTGCTAACCTCTTGTGGGTAGTGCCGCCATCGTGCTAACCGCTGTGAATTTTGGTAGTGCCGTGGTCGTGCTAACCTCTTGTGGGTAGTGCCGCCATCGTGCTAACCGCTGTGAATTGGTAGTGCCGTGGTCGTGCTAACCTCTTGTGGGTAGTGCCGCCATCGTGCTAACCGCTGTGAATTGGTAGTGCCGTGGTCGTGCTAACCTCTTGTGGGTAGTGCCGCCATCGTGCTAACCGCTGTGAATTTTGGTAGTGCCGTGGTCGTGCCAACCTCTTGTGGGTTGTGCCGCCATCGTGCTAACCGCTGTGCATTGGAACTGTGCTCCTTTAGATGTTTGGACTGGTGTCGTCACTCGGCTTTTGTTGGTGTTCCCCGCCGATTTCTCCTGCAAGATTATATGCATAGGAATATACAAGAAATCACGTGTGCATGATATGGAATGCAAATGCTTGCAACAATGTATAGACTGTGCCCTAGGTGGTCCATGGTTTGTTGAGGTTGTAGCCTGCCTGCTCTACAATGCCCCCTGAAACCTGAGGATCGTCGGCAAGTTTTCTGAAAGAGACATCCGGTATATATCCTTGCCCTCCCTGGTCAATGATCATTTACCCGGGATTCTGTTTCATGTTCTGTATTGTATGTTACCTGATTGAAAGAAGATCATCTGAAGTAACGCCGCCTTATCGCTCCAGGCATTGAACGTCATTGTTTTAAAGGTAGTGCGTCCCTTGTGGATTTTCACACTAGCTTTTCTTTGCGGGAAATGCGTCCCTTATGGGATTTTCACACAACCCTTTGCCTAATTTTTGCCTGGAATGGACCCAACCCAATCCAGCGGCTTTTATTATTTATTTTTTTTTGTAGGGCAGACTGCCTATTTCCAGGTTTTCACCCTGCCTTTTGGCCTAACTTTTGCTTAGAGAGCCAGTTACGGTTTTCATCTCTAACGGCCTTCTTTGATTTGCTGCTCCCTGAGAAGTCTTCGATTTGCTGTTCCTTGAGAAGTCTTTGATTTGCTGCTCCCTGAGAAGTCTTTGATTTGCTGCTCCCTGGGAAGTCTTTTGTTGATTGCCCCCTGAGAGGTCATTGGATGGTGCTTGGATTGATGATTAAACTGGTATGTGGATTGATTATTTGATCGATGTCTGGACTGATGATTGAATTGAGGCTTGGATATATGTTTTGATCGATGTCATCACTCGGCTTTGGCCGGTGTCCGCATCAAATCTCTTTTTCTGCAAAATAGGGAAACTAAAATATGCAGGAATGGTGAGCATGCAAGTGAAATGCATGAGTAATGCAGGAATGCAGGATAAAAATTCATCTATGTGGACTTGAAGATGATAGTCGGGCTAGCTGCAATTTGCGATATAATTGATGCCTTTTGAGCTGCTTTTGAATTTCATGCCCTTTGGGATTGTGAGATTCTCATCCTGTACCTGTAGTCATTATTTGAAGGTAGTGCGTCCCTTGTGGATTTTCACACTAGCTTTTCTTAGTGGGAGATGCGTCCTTTGTGGATTTTCACATAACCCTGTGCCTTATTATTTTTTTTTTTTTGCCTGGAATGGACCCAACCCAATCCAGCGGCTTTTCTCTTTCTTATTTTTTTTGAAGGACAGACTGCCTGTTTTCAGGTTTTCACCCTATCCTTTTGCCTAATTTTTGCTTAGAGCGCCAGTTACGGTTTTCACTCTAACGGCTTTTTTTTTTTTTTTTTTTTTTTTTTTTTTTTTTTTTACGACTTGAAAAATTAGAACTATTGTCAAGGCTTCCTCAGTATCTTGTCTTCGGCTTTCACTCCTGAGTACCACAACCCCTGGACACAATTGCTTTCCCAAAATTGTCATATTGTGGGTCAGAGACTACATCCTTGCTTCCATAAGTGCCTGCGAAAAAAAATGATACATAACCTTCCGGTAGATAATAAAACTCAACGGCTTAAGCACCTGGTCGGCGAGAGTAGAAGCAAAGTATAGCCAGTTAGATTTTATACACTCAATAATGAATGACATCTTTCTTTTTATAAAAGAACTAGGAAATGATGAGTTAAAACTACTTCTGCTTTATGCATTTGCAAAGATTGTGTGCATTTTGGTATGATTTCTCCGTACATGATCACCATATAACATAGATTCAAAATGCAAAATTACGTTTAATCTCAGAATGGATCTTGAAAGCATCAGACTCTTGTTTCCAATCAGCCCTCTCGGGTTTTCCTGATTGGATATTTTCTCTCGAGCCTCTAATTTTTGACCAGAGTGCCTTTTTTCGGTTTTCACCCTGACGAGGCGCCCAATTTTAGCAAGGCCGCCTTTTTCCGATTTTCGACCCGCGCGGCATTTATTCTCTTCTTTTGATTTTTAGTCTTTACCATGGACCTTCTCGGGTTTGTTGAGGTTGACTGCTTCATCGAACTTGCTTCCTTTACTGTTTGTCGAAACGCTACTGCCTGGGATAATGACTTTTCAAGAACAAACAAGTCTTCGTTTGCTAGCCTGAATTTACTTCGTTCATCCGGAATACTTGGTCTTATTTTCCTGAATACCAAATCTCACTATTTCCAGTAGGTGCTTTCTGACTTTCTTCCCGAATAATTAAGTAAATTATTTCCTGATCGATATGATTGCAATAGTAATCCCATGACCTATTTTGGTCTGATGTGCTTAGCTGCTGCAAAACTGTTTTTATGACTGTCCCGGTATTGTCTGATGTGTTTAGCCGCTGTAGCATCGTTCCCATAATTGCCCTTTAAGATTTAAGTGCTGTGACAGGTATTGCTTTTACCCCATGCCTCGAGGAATAAAGTGTGATACGTGTAAAGATTTTTGATTGCAGTCCCCTGCATGGGTCTCCTTCATAATCTTCTTGGCCTTTTCCTATCTAGCATCTCAACTGCACGTCATTAGCTTTCCTCTCATACCGCACATCCTTTACATGAATGAACTGGGTGGATAACTTGTGAATCAGTCTCTAGGTTCCTTTCAGTAGTCAAATAGAGTGACAAGGTGCAGGTATGTGTATACCCGCGAGATTTGGATAAAGCTTGGCCGCAAATTTTTTCTTCTTTTAGCAAGCTTTGCTCAAATCCTGAAGTTTACACATACACGCACTTTTCTTTTTAACCATCGGGATGCCATTGGCCAACCTAGTTTGGCGTTGTGTTTCAAAAAGAAATTAGGTCTTGTTTCTACTTGCGGATCTCTCCTTTCAACCATTTCTATCCATTTGGGCTTGAGTCTTCTGCGCTTCTGTGGCACCTGTCCATGATTTTGGCATAGCATTCTTAGTGGCTTCATAATCATCTTCTACCATGTCTTCACTGGTCCAGGCAAAGACTTTTTTTTTTTAATTTTTTTTTTAATTCTCTCAAGTTTCAATCTCTCTTCAAGAGTCATAACAGATGCTATCAAGATTTTCTTTGGGTTCTCCCAAGTTTCGGGATTAAACGGAATAGCATTAATTGAATAAATGTCACACATTGATTATGCACAATGAAATCACAAGAAACATCACACAAATAAACGAAAACACAAAAGCATTCCTTTTATTTCATAAAAGTAGAGTTAAAACATCATCATTAGATAGTTCAAAAATAAATAGAGCATCTAAATAGCTAACATCTTTTCTTTCTCGCCAACATGGATGCTGTAGCCGACAGTCTATCACCCCCGGGAACCATTCTCTCGCCCCATCCTTTCCTCATCAATGAGACCTTGAATAAGCTTTTTTAGAATTCGGCATCTATCAGTCTTATGCTCAGTATGCTGATGGTAGGCACAATACAAATTCGATCGGTGACTAGGGAATCCTTGGCTCTTGGCGGGTCTTGCAGGTTTCGGTTGTAGTTTCCCTTTATCGATGAAATAGGAAAGGAGCTCAGATAAAGGCTTTTCGCAAATGGCATAACAACCTTGAGTAGTTCCTATGTTTGGAACCTTAGTAGTCCCAACACCCCACACGCTGTTATCGTCGAGACTTGAGCTTTCCTGATTATTACCCTCAATGACGTTGCCCCTTCCTTCAAGGGCGACCGGTTGCTTGCCAAGATTCTGTACATGAAACTTTGGGGTTTGGCCATCACTCCTCAGATATCTAGCGTGCCGACGACATTTCCTATGCCCTCGATTTCTGGCTGGGTTAGCTAACCATGAGCGCAGGTCCCCCTCCCCTACTTGAGGAAAAGATTCGTCTATGCTGAGATGACCTTTCTGAATTGTTCTAACCGTTGATGCTTCCTTTATCCCTTGAGTGCCGGCACAGATGTCACACCTATCCGGTTGACTCCCATTCTTTAGGTCCATAGAGACTTCCTCCCGGGCAGCCAGGGTAATTGCAAGTTTAGACTTTGAAATTTCTTCTTCGAGGACATCCATCCTTCTCTTTAGGCCCCGTGTCACTGCTAGAAGGCCATTCTCTGAAACATGCCCTTTGCCTTTTCGCTCGGGTGACATAGCAACGGGTGACTCTCCTCCCGGTCCATTTGGTGGTAGGTGCACTTCCTTAGGCGAATCATACTCTTCTTGCAATTCGGTAAAAGCAGCAGACTGTTGTCCAGTAGGTGGCACCACAATTAAATTCTCCATAATAGCCATGGTCTGAGTTTTACGGTTTTTAACCCCTCGTTCTATCTCCTTTACTGCACCATCCTCTCCCTTGGGTACTTCATTCATGATAGTCCATGGAATTATGGGTTCATCCTCTTCCTCTCCCATGATATCACCCTTCACATCAAGGGTCTTCTTGTGCTCAAAAAGTGTCGTTGCTCTGAGCTCAAAATCTGGCTGTTGTGCTGTAGTGAATGCTATAGGAGTCTCTTCCTTGACAGGTGATTCAAATGGTTTAACAGAAGGGGCTGTAGGCAGTTGCTTGGAATTTGATGCTACTTGAGAGGCGATATTTTCCATCATGGTTAACATCTTACTTTCAAAATCGCCGAGCCTCTTATTTAGGTCCTGTATTGTCAACGCACCAGTCTCTCGTGGTAATTCTGCCATTGATAATTTTAGAGAGGACTCACGGGATGAGAATAGCTCAGAATCCCCGTCAGACACAAATTCTAGCAACTCAAAGAGCAAATTTGTCCTTACTAGCCGACCGTCGGAACCTCTAGTCCACTTAGATGAATCTATGATGGCTGAAAAAATTAGATTGTTAGGATGATGCATGAATGACATATACAATGCATGATAGTGAGCTATGCAACATTTACAATCACATGCAAGCAAGTAAATCCTTCCAACCTTATTACTCCCACACACGAGGTAATGCGGTCTCTTTCCTAGGTGGGTCCAATCCATGGGTTAGCGGGGAACCCAATGGATGCGTATGGTGTGCGGTGAAAAACCGACATCGTAACACTCCTATACTAATGTACAAGCGGATGGATAGTGATCGTCATGTATTTAGACGTTCCACAAATTTCGACATGGCCCTACCGGGGCATGGAAGCCTTTGGCTAGGTTACCAAGCGAGATATCTGGACTCACCCAATACATGAGGATCCATACGGCAAGCATGGAATTAGGGTTCATATCACCTGTGGAAAGTAGCTATGGCAATTATATGAGCTTTGGACAAGGGAGATGTTACTTTAAGGCTACCCAAGCATGATCCCTGCCGACGGGTCTAGCTCATCACGAGCGTAACGACCGATCGGGTCACCATTTTGATATACCATTAAGGTACGTGGTTTGGGCTGGTGATTATCCTTAACACTTCCCCAAATTGAGTGAAAATGAGGAGGTGCTTCAGGAACGCACCGGGGCTAAAAGAGGGACCAAACTAGCGTATTCTAAGGCTCTAATGATATGCAAATGCAAATTTGAGAGAAGGTGAATTTATGAATTAAATTTTAATCATAAATGTTAAAAGAGGTATTTTCGAATCGAAATCTCGAACCATAAACGTCCCCAGTGGAGTCGCCACTGTGACGCACGCCGGATCCCGAGCGCCGCCCTTTCGGACCGCCCGCACGTGGGCGATCGGGGCATTTGCGGGTCCGTTGACATCTTGCGATAAATCGCAAGTGCGTCTATGTTGGGCAACAAGGAGGTATCATGGAGTCGCCACCCAATAGAACATTGGGAAAGTTACTCTCGCCTCGGAGAGCCTAAGACTGCGCTTGGTATCCATTTTGGGCCAGCCAGAGGGGTCTTAGAAGGTAAACCTCTCGCCCTAAGGAGCCTAGGATTAGCGCTAAAGTCTCGTGGCACAAAAAGGTGTCTTGGAGGGTAGACCTCTAGCCTTTTTGAGCCCAAAGACCAGAGCTGGGTCCGGGATTTCTCATTTATTTATACCTTGATTAATATCATAATTAAGTTTTGAATTCATTGTTTCATCAACTTTCCACACAATGCAATTTTAATTTAAAGGCGCAATCATTCATATCAAAAGCGGTAAATGTAAGCAAAATCCAAAATAAAGCATTCAAAATAAATTACAATAACACTAGGAGCGGAATACAACTCCCATTTATAAAAATGAAATACATGCATAAAACGGGTTATTCATTAATAGTGAGAACATTGGTCCTCGCATGCATATTTATTATGAAACAATTTTGATGTGATGATTTATTTGGGTATGAAAAACTAGGACATTGGTCCCATTTTTTATTTAGAAAAAAAATGTCAAGTTAATTAATAAAAATGTTTTTGTGATTTTCTTTTTAGCGAGCCTAAATAAATAATTTTACAAGAAAATTATATGGCAAAATTAAATAAAATATTACAAATAAAGAAAATAAATATATGAACCAAATGAGCCTACTGGACCTCCCGATGTGCTCGCAAAAACGCCCAAGCGAAAAATGAGTTTAGACATAAAAAAAACAAAATACAAATAAAATAATGTTAGTGATTAAATCAATTCAATCAATTAAACATACAAAATAATGAATAAAAAATTAAAATAAAATAAGGTGATATAAAAAATATGATAATGGAATCAAAAATATTAACAAACAAAAATAAAATGAGAAACATGGATTATATGTGATAAATGATTGAATGATGTGATGAAAATAAAATATGACATGTTAATTAATACATGTAAAAATATGCACATGATAAAAATAATGATGATAAGTGAAAAATAATGAATGAATAAATAAACAGATGATAATAAAATCATGTAACAATGATAAAATTAGTAAACAAAGGAAAGATGAAAATAATAATGATATATAACAAGGTTAATTGATGTGTTCATAGTTAATACAAACTATTTACATGGCAAAAAGATTAATTTAAATTAATTAATTATTTGCATATTAAAAATAATGAGGAATCAAAATAAATTATTTACATGTTAGGAATTAAAAAGACAATATTCACATGAATAAAAATCAAATCATATATATAAACAATTAAATGGAACAAATATAAGATGAATACAACAAATGAATAGATGAAAACAATAAATAAATCAATAAAAACAATAAAATATATATGAATAAATTAAATAAAAATAAAATAAAATAGAAATGGAGCCAAGAATATTTACCCTCAGAGTATTGGATTTGATGAAGGAAAAGTGATGATTTTCCGGAAAATTGCTTGAAAGAATAATCAATAAAATTAATTCTCTTTGTTTATGAAGAAAAACAAAGGAATTGATTTGTATGCTTAAGATTAAAAATAAATTGATGTCAAAATAATGATTAATTTCTTGTGTTTATGGAGCAAAAACAAAGAAATTAATTGGAATAATTAACAATTGAAAATTGGCCTTTCAATTTCAATTAAACCTTATTAATTCAAAAAAAGAAATCTGAAATTTTGAAGAGAAAAAATAGAAGAAGAATTCTGGAAAATTAGGTCTCAAAAATGTGGAGGCTCCCCCTTTTTTGATTCATCATAAAGTATTTAAAGAATAGAAAATTTTGCCCTAATTTAATTAAGGAAAACAAACCTAATTTTATTCAAATTCCTTTATTTTTGGGGATAAAATCAAGTTTTATTAATTAATAATCTATAAAAAATATTTTGGAATTTTATTTGAAGTCAAAAACCCTTAATTTTGGGATAAAAACGGATTTTTGGGTGAAAAAATCGGAAAAAAGGCTGAAAAAATGGAAAATAGGGTAACAGACCCTATACCGACGGCCAGGGAGCCGTCGCCAGAGGGACGCCGCCCGTCGCTATAGAGCGACGGGCACTCACGCGGCGAGCAGGCGCGATTCGCGCGCTGGCGCTCGCGCACGAGCGCTCCGTGCGGCGCTCAGCGTGCGCGATGCTGCGCGCGCCTTTAGCGACGCGCAGCATCGGCGACGCTGAGCGTCGCCTTTGCGTCCGCAATGCGATGGGCGCCTGCGCGCTGCCGCGCCCGACACCCGCGGTCCGAAAAATTTTTTATTTTTTATTTTTATTTTTTTTATTTTTTCTATTTTTTTTTTAAATTTTAAATTGACTAAAAACACCATAATTTTAAGCCCCCATTTTTCAAAATTAATTTTTTTTCCATATTTTTTTCTATTTTCTAATTTTTCACTCTAAAATGTAAATTTGACGAGAAAACCATCACTTTTAACCTTTTAAGCCTGTGAAGGCAATTATCATCATTGGGTAACTTCGATCTAGGCTGACTCAGGACCAGGTGTCTACAGCTCTTATGCAAATACTTGTTATTCGCATGCTGCTTCATCCTCTACGGCAACGGCGAGTAGACTTGCTACGACTACAAATGAGGTCATTGAGTTTCGCAGCACAATCGACACTTTAATGAACCGCATTACTAGGCTAGAGGAATTCATTACCCAAAATGTTTATGTACCGTCGGCTGATCGTCCATAGTCACCTCCATCTTAGTTACTGTTTAATACACTTTTCAAGTACTTTTGCTTGTAGTCTTATTACATATATATATATTAATACATTACTATTTATACTTTTATTATTTTACTTAATTTTTATTTAATACTTGTTTCATTAATATTATTATATAAATTTTGCCAATTATAGTTTTATTATTAAAAAAATTATGTATTAAAAATAGATTTCAAGACGAAAAATATACTTAAATATAATTAAAAGATATAGTTAATAATATATTAAAAAAATATGTATTTAATTTAGACACGGAAATATATTTTCGTCTCTATTTAGAGACGGAAAAGTCAATCCGTCTCTATTTTTAGAGATGGAAAGGATATTTCCGTCTCTAAAATAGAGACGGAAACGTCTTCTGTCTCTATTTTCAATTAGAGACGAAAATAATTTTTCCGTCTCTATTTTCAATTAGAGACGGAATTCCATCTCTATTTTCTGTCTCTATTCCCTTGATTTCTTGTAGTGATGGTTTATAGCAGACTTTCCATACCATACCATTAACATGCTATTACACATAATATGTTTCGAATCAGTTTTCATCCATTATCAATCATATAGTCTAATCAAAACAAAGTACTTGTCATAATTATCAAAGTTCACAATCCACAATACTTATGATATCAACCTATTACCTAATCCTTACTTATCTCATAAACACAACTCAACCTTCAAAATTAACACAATTCAAACCATTTACACACAATAAGATAGTCTTCCAAAACCTTATCCGCTAAGCTCCTAATGCTTCTCTTGATCACTTTGCACTTGTTTCTCCAATCTTCGTCTTTCCTTTATCCTTCTTTAATTCTTCAACTACCAAATCAAATCCAATTCCCAGAATTGGGACACTATATTCAATACTCAATCCATTGCATTTCAGAGCAAGAAAGAGTAGGAAATGAGGAACTATAACTAACCACTTACTTTACAATTCCAACAACTTAACCAATCAACCAAACACTTGATTATTTAGCAGAATTTTATGAAATAAAATGAAAACTAAAAGGGGATCACACGTTGGAGAAGAAGAAGAAGAAGAAGAAGAAGAAGAAGAAGAAGAAGAAGAAGAAGAAGAAGAAGAAAAAGAAGAAGAATAAGATTTTTGAGAGATGAAAGAATGACTGAGCACAGATGTAAATTAGTGGGTTTTCTCTTTCCTCAAGGGTTTATATTGCATGCCAAGATGTGAGATGGCTGCACTATTGAATGACACCCGAATTTCAACTATCCAAATCTGCTTTTACTTAGTTAATTAATCACCATTACTTTTGATTAATCTCCCATTAATCTAATCATGCACTATCACAATTAAGTCACTATAACTTATTTTATTTCTTTAATTAAGTCCTCAATCACTTACACTTAAGTCCTTATTCTTTTACACTTTAATTCTAGATTTTAATAAACTTCAATTTAACATTTTGTTGTGCTTGCGACAGAAACCCACACATCTCTTCTGTCGCGCTCGCGATATAATGGCCAATTAGCGAGATGATCATTTTGTCGCGCTCGCGATAAAATACAAATCCTGCCAATACTCTTTGCAACTTAAGCCTTCTCTTTCTATCTTGGACACTTTTAGCACATATTACCAAATACTTACCAACTCAACCTTTAAGCACTTAATTATACATTCTATTAATGGTTTATAGCACACTTTCCATACCATACCACTAACATGCTATTATACATAATATCATTCGAATCAGTTTTCATCCATTATCAATCATATCGTCTAATCAAAATAAAGTGCTTGTCATAATTATCAAAGTTCATAATCAACAATACTTATAATATCAACTTGTTACCTAATCGTTACTCATCTCATAAACACAACTCAACCTTCAAAATTAACACAATTCAAACCATTTACACACAAATAGATAGTCTTCCCAAACTTTACCGCCTAAGCTCCTAATGCTTATCTTGATCACTTTGCACTTGTTTCTCTAATCTTAGTCTTTCCTTTATCCTTCTTCAATTCTTTGACTACCAAATCAAATCCAATTCCTAGAATTGGGACACAATGTTCAATACTAAATCCATTGAATTTTAGAACAAGAAAGAGTAGGAGATGAGGAACTATAACTAAGCACTTACTTTGCAATTCTAGCAACTTAACCAATCAACCAAACACTTAATTATTTAGCAGAATTTACTGAAACAAAATGAAAACTAGAAGAGGATCACACGTTGGAGAAGAAGAAGAAGAAGAAGAAGAAGAAGAAGAAGAAGAAGAAGAAGAAGAAGAAGAAGCAAATTTTTGAGAGATGAAAGAATGACTGGACACACATGCAAATTAGTGGGTTTTCTCTTTCCTAAAGGGTTTATATTGCATGACAAGATGTGAGATAGCTGCACCATTGAATGCCACCCAGATTTCCACTATCCAAATCTGCTTTTGCTTAGTTAATTAATCACCATTACTCTTAATTAATCTTTGTAATGGCCAAAAAATAATTACTTTCATGAATAGTAAAAGTGCGTCTCGTGAATAGTAAAAATGGGCCAATTATGACGCGCGTCGAACCTCGAAGGCCCGCTTTTAGGGCGATCAGGAGAGGTTCATGAAAACTTGTAAGAATTTACAAGTGCGTTTATTTTGGGCAACAAGGAGGTTTATTGGAGTCACTACCCAATAGAACATTGGGAAAAGTCGTCTAGCCTCAGCGAGCCTAAAACAGCGCATATGCATCTATTTTGGGCAAGGCATAAATCTTTTGGAGACCCCACCCCAATAGAACATTGGGATGGTCCTCTAACCTCATGGAGCTTAGGACTATGCAAATTGGGCCTATTTTGGCAACAAGAGATATCTTGGGGACCCCACCCCAATAGAACATTGAGATGGTCCTCTAATCTTGTTAAGCCTAAGACTAGAGAAGGTTTGGGACTTCCCATTTATTCATACCTTAATTAAATTACGATTGAGATTTGAATTTAAGATTTCATCCCTTTTCTCATTTATTTAAATGCACTAATTTAACGCACATGTCAATCACATAATTAAAGCGGTATATAAAACAAGATTAAAATAAAGTAAATAAGAGCACAATAAATTACAACAAAACTAGGGGCGAAATACAACTCCCATTGTAAATAAAATATAAATCGTAAATAAAATGGGCTATTTATTAAGGATGAGAACATTGGTCCTCGCATGCATGGTTAAAGAAAATAATTTTAATGTGACAAATTATTTTGGATGGAAAAACTAGGACATTGGTCCCATTTTTATTAGAAAAAGTTCCATGTTAACTAATAAAAACATTTTTGTGATTTTCTTTTTCAACGTGCGTAAAATAAACAATTTTATTAAGAATGATATTTCACAAAATAAATGAAAGCCAAATAAATAAAATCTTACAAATAATGCAAATAAATAATCAACCCAAACGAGCCTCCTGGATCTCCCCGTTTACTCACGAGAATGCCCAAGCAAAGAAAAACAAGTATTGGAATAAAAAACAAACACAAATAAATAATATTAATGATTAAATCAATTAAATAAGTTAAACATATAATAAATAATAAAATAAAATAAGATGACATCAAAATGACAAATGAATTAAAACGTTAATAAACTAAAATAAATGAAAAAAATGCATTATGAATGACAAAGGAATTAAATGATATGACTGAAATAAATAAAACATGTTAATGAATTAATAAATATAAATATAAACATGATAATAATATAATAACAATAATAATAATAACAATAATAATTATAATTATAATAATTAACTTATAATAATAATAATAATAATAATAATAATAATAATAATAATAATAAATAAAGATATTAAATATAAACAAATATACAAACAATAGAATAAATAAATAAATAAATGAAAACATTAAAAATTTACATGTTAATAAATTAAATATGAACAAAAATAAATAAAAGAAAATAAAAAAGTGATCAAGCCTAGAATATTTACCCTCAGAGTTTGGATTCGATGAAGGGAAAAAAGTTGATTGATTTCCTTGCTTTGTTTTGCAAAATTAGAATTAAAGATGATGAAAATTGGAATTTTATTCCAAAAAATTAAATTTACTTAAAAAATGATGAAAGAAAATAACAATTTTCAAGAACAAATAATTATTTTTATTTATCTCAAGAAAAAATTATTTATGAAAAACGTAATTTTTTTTTAGAAAATCAAATGAAAAAATTGAATTTTAAGAACAAATCATTATTTTGTTTGTCCCAAAATCTATTTTTCATCAAAAAGGGATTCAAATAAAAAATTTTGAGAAAACTTAAGTAAAAAACTAATTAAAAGACAAAAGTAAGAAAATTGAATTTTTAAGAACAAACAATCACTTTATTTGTCTCAAAAATCAATTTTTAATCAACAAAATTCCATCTAAAATATTTAGAATGAATTCTATTGGAAAAAAAGAAGAAAAAAAATTGAAATTTTTAGCTTTTAGCAATTTTTATTTTTTTGAGGGGAAAACCCAAGAAAAACCTAGAGAGAATTTTGAAGAAGAAGAAGAGAAAAAAATTAAAGAAGAAACCCTAAAAATGATTCCCCCCTTTCTTGTTTCATCTTTTTCTATTTATATTAAGAAAAAAGGAAAAAAAAAATTAATTAAGGAAAAACTAATTAATTAATTCAAATATTATTTATATATTTGAAAATGGAAAAAATCATGAAAAACCTTTAAAAATGGGATAGAAAATAAAATTTGGTGAAAAAATTCCGAAAAAAATCAAATTTGAGCCAAATATCAGCATTTTCGGCGGAACAGGGGCGACCGACGCCTGTCGGTGCTCGTGACCGGAGTCGGCGTGCGCGCAAGCCTGCAGGCTGCCACAGGGCACCGCCTCGGCCAACATCTGGATTTTTTTTTTCAAATTTAACTAAAAACACTATAATTTTCAAACTCTAATTTTCAAATTTAATTTTTTTTACATTTTTTATTTTTTTACTCTAAAATGCAAAATTGACAAGGAAATAATTACTTTCAACCTTTTTGTCGGTGAACAGGCATCTAATTATAATTGGGTAACTCTGATCTAGACTGTCTCAGGACCCGATGTCTACATTTGCCCCCAATTTTTGGGAAACTAGCACACTAGTGTCTAAATAAGCCAAAATTCAGAGAAGAATGAAAGAGATGCATACCTAAGGCAATCCATTACCTTCAGTGGTGTGTTCAAGCTGGTAACCCCTCGCTATTTTACAATGGCCTCTTCTCGGCCTACCCAGTATTTGACTGTAATGAGATGCATTGTTATCCAACTGCAACCAAATTTTAATTTGTTCTATTGCATGTTCCGCACTGGCCTCGTCTCGGCTCGCACGATGTCTAAATGTCATGAGAAGTAGTGTTCTCTAACTACCACCCACTTACGATTTGTTCTATCGCATGTGTCCCACTGGCCTCGTCTCGGCTTACACAGTTGTAGACACCGGGTCCCGAACTCCGGCCTAAAATGAAAATGGTGATTTTGATCCTCGATTATTCCCTCCGAAAAAAATAATAAAAAAAATGAAAAAATAAATATAAATATGTGTGTGTGAAATTAGGTAACTAATTAGTTGATGTTGTTAGTTAATTAAGTAATTAATATTATTGTGTGATTAAAGTGCATGTAAAATATAAATCTAAAGTGTATAATTAATTAGATAAAATATAAATATTTATGATGATTGATTAATTATTGTAATGTTTAATTATTATATTAATGATTAATATGTGCATGGTTAATTAATTAGTATGTGGAGCCTTTAATTATATATAATATATATATAGATTAATTGTATTAAGATGTGATTAATTAGTGTAATGTTTAGTTAATTAATGATTAATTAGTGTATGTTTAATTAATTAATATGTGTTATTTGAATTAAGTTAAAGTAATTAAAAAAAATTAAAAATGGAGGAAACTATTAATTGACCCAAAAACCAACCCTAATTTTAGGGTATAAAAAGAAAAGAATGAAGAGTATTTTGGGGGGCTCTCGGATTGCAAAGAAAGAGAAAGGAAAAGAAATAGAAAATAGAAAGAGAGGAGAGAAGAGAGAGTAAGAACAGAGGAGGGATTCTCAGCTGGGCAAAGAAAAATAAAGAAAAGAAAAAGAAAGGAAAAGAGAGAGCAAGAAAGAACTGAGAGCAAGAGAGATCAAAGGCAAAGAAAAAATATAAAGAAGAAGGAAAATCAAAGAATAAAAGAAGAAAGAAATAAGAAAGAGGAGGAGAAGGACAAAAGCAAACACACAGACCCACGATGCCGGAGAGAAGGGAAAAAAGAAGAAAAGAGAGAGGAAGGAGGCGAGGCCTCCGCCGGCCAGCCACGGCGCCGAACCGCCGCACGCGCCCCGCCGGAGTGAAGAGGAGACCCGGACGAAGCTGATGGTGGTCGCTGATCAGCCGTAGTCGCCGGCGTGGAGGAGATCGGTGAGAGAAGAGAGGACGCTGCCGACGTGACTTCCGGCGACCTTACGGTGCGTGACCGGCGGCAATGGACTCTCAGCGTTCCGATCTACCTCGCGGCGGTGGAGGTGTCGACCACCGGCGGCTCCGGCGAGGGAAATCCGGTGAGCCCTATTATATTTATTTTAAATATATTATTATTATTATTAATTAATTAATACTAATATTATTATTATTATTATTTTGGTTATTATTAATTATTATTATTATATATTTATTTATTTTCTGTTTATTAGTATTATATTATTATTATCTTTTTTATTTATTTATTATTAGTATTATTGAGTTATATTAATATTGTTGTTGTTAATATTATTTATTTTATGTTTATCTATTATTATTATTATTATTATTATTATTATTATTATTATTATTATTATTATTATTATTATTATTATTATATTTATTTAATTTCTTTTATTATTATCATTATATATTTATTTAATTTCTGTTGTTATTATTATTATTATTATTATTATTATTTGGGTGTTATTAATTAATTGTTATATTTATTCATTTATTATTATTTTCTGTTTTTATATATTGTTATTATTATTTATTTTATTGCTATTATTATTCTTTATTTGTCATGATTAATTATAATTATTATTGTGATTGTTGTTATATTTTATATATTGTTATTATTATTATTATTATTATTTGCATTATTGCTATTATTATTATTATAATCAAATGCTATTTGTTTTATTATTAATAATATTATTGCATGATATTATTGTTAACATTTTTATTTTTTTTAGATTATTATAATTGTCATCATATTTTGCATCCATTAATTCTTCTAATTTAATTAATTTAATTGTTCATTCAGAATTTATTTATTTAGAAGCATGTAATTATTATCTTATGTTATTTTATTTATTTGTGGTTTGTAATAATAAATGATTTTCGACCGCTCTAAAAAAGAACCAACACACAAATGTTGTCTACTAAATAGAATGTTTGCTTAATAAAACTGGACCAATGTCCTATTTTTACCCAATAAAACCATCACATAAAAATCGTTTTCCATAATGAATGCATGCGAGGACCAATGTCCTCTTTGTTAATGAATAACCCGTTTTATGCGTGTATCGCACATTTACAAGCGAGGGTTGTATTCTGCCCTTAGTATTATTGTAAATTTATTTTATGCTTTAATGCTATCTTATTTTACGCTCTCAAGTGAATAAAATGCGCCTTTCAATTCAATTGCATCGTGTGGAGAGAGAGCGAATCAATGTAAATTAAAATTTAATCATAAAGTATTCGAGGTAGAAATAGATGAGAAATCCCGAACCCAGCTCTGGTCTTTGGGCTCAAAGAGGCGAGAGGTTTACCCTCCAAGACACCTCTTGTGTCACAAGACTTTAGCGTTAATCCTAGGCTCCTTATAGCGAGAGGTTAACCCTCCAAGACCCCTCTGGTTGGCCCAAAATGGATACTAAGCGCAGTCTTAGGCTCTCCGAGGCGAGAGAAACTTTCCCAATGTTCTATTGGGTGGTGACTCCATGAAACCTCCTTGTTGCCCAACATAGATGCACTTGCGATTTATTGCAAGTTGTCAACGGACCCACAATTGCCCGATCACCCTCAAGCGGGTGGTCAGAAGGGCGGCCGCGGGGATCCGGCGCACGTCACAGTGGCGACTCCGGCGCGCTCAAGCGGGTGGTCAGAAGGGCGGCCGCGGGGATCCGGCGCGCGTCACAGTGGTTTGAGATTTCAATTTGAAAATACCTCGTTTAACATTTATGGTTAAAATTTAATTCATAAATTCGCTTTCTGTCATTTGCATTACATCTCATTAGAGCTTTAGAATATGCTAGTTTGGTCCCTTTATTAGCTCCGGTGCGTTCCCGAAGCACGACCCTATTTTCACTCAGTTTAGGGAAGTTTTAAGGATAATCACCAGCCCAAGCCTCGTACCATCAAGGTATATCAATTGGTGACTCGATCGGTCGTTACGCTCGTGATGAGCTAGGCCTGTTGGCAGGGACCATGCTTGGGTAGCCCTAAAATAACACCACCCGTGACTGAAGCCCATGTAATGGCACTAGAAACTTCCACTAGGTGACATGTACCATAATATCGTGCTTGCTATTTGGGCCGTCATATATTGAACAAAATCAATCAAATTAAATGGTTTTCATCAAAGGCTTTTATGCTCTGGTGGGCCCATCTTGATTTAATCGAATTGTTTAAATATATAATGGCCGAACATCCATGCACATGTGCTTTAAAGTAAGAGTTGTTATGCTGTCGGTTTTTCACCGCGCACTATATGCGTCCATTGGGTTCCCTGTTAACCCTTGGATAAAGCTCACCTAGGAAAGAGACCGCACGACCCCGTGTGTGGGAGAAATAAGGTTGGAAGGATCTATTTGCTTGCATGTGGCTATGAATGCTGCACAACATGCATATACATCATATGTCATTCATGCCAAAAAAAAAAACCAATCAAAAAATAAATATAAAAAATAAAAAAAATAAAAAAATACATTTCATTGTGTGTATATTTCTTTTTGCCTGCATATTGTTTTTCACACACATATACCATCATGTGTATATTTATTTTCATACATTGTATCGCATAATTGCCATTTATTGATTTCTTCACTCCATCTGCACAATTCACGATCATGCATTGTATATTGTCATACATGCATCATTCTAACAATTTAAATTTTCAGCCATTATAGATTCGTCCAAGTGGATTAGAGGTCCCGACGGTCGATTAGTAAAGAAAGGACTCGCCCTTTGGGATCACTCGAATTAGTGCTTGATTGGGATCCTGAGCCACTCTCAACATCTAGTGCATCATCCTCAATTACAGAAGAGACAGGAAACTTAACCACTCAATACCCTGCCAAAAGATAGGAAACTTTGAACCGAAAATGTTAGAATATGATAGGTGTCATGGTCGAAGGGATTGCTCACCCTCATGCTTCATAAGCACGTGCTACTCCACAAACACTTGTTAATCCACAACAATCAATAGCCCATGCTGGGGGCAAGTCGAACCACCTGCTGGTGGAGAGGCTCTTTTTATTGGCAATGCTACTGTTAACCTGTCAATGTGCATGGAGCTGGCAATGCTACTGTTAACCTATTAAGACAAGAACGAAAAAGATTCCCAAACCCAATGATGATTTATGATGGAGGAGAATGCAGAGCTAATAGTCTATCAAGCCGTGAGGGGTAGAGCACCCAGGGTAGAGAGAAAAAGAGGCTTCAAAAGGGAAAATTACATCCATTGTCGGCTAAGCCTGCCTTAAACTAAGGGGAAGCTATTCATAGAGCGGAGCAATTTTGTGCTTTCCACCAACAATGGCCAGTTAACAGATCAATGCTAAAATTCTAAGGGATCGAATTCAAGATCTTATCAACAATAAAGAAATTGCTGGCCCAAAGAAGAGGAGGAAATAAAAACCGATGGTAGATAACAGACATTGGTCTCAAATGTAAAGACAACTCCTAGTAATGCAGGCACTGGTCATTTCAATTACGTTTTTGCGTACTTGTATATTATTTCTAATGATTTCATTTCTTATGACCATGACACATTCATTCATTTTGACATTAATTCAATTAATACTACTACATTTAATCTTGGAATTTTGGAAAATCCAAAGAAAATCTTGATGGCATCTGATATAACTCCTGAAGAGAGAGAGAGTCAGAGAGAAAATAAAAATAAGAAAGAAAAACTATTTGCAATTAGGAGATTGGATGAAAACTCACTAAGAGCACAAGAACCTTTCTGATTACCCGTCGAAGCGATCTCTGGATAAGACAGAATCTGGAAAATGATTTAGGCAATCTTTTTTTGTATAGCTCTCTAAATGACTATTTCCTACCCTTGTTCTGCAATCGCTTGCTAACCCATTGAGCCTTTATGCAGGTATGCTGAATGCGTACCAATTTTGTTATTACACATATTAAAACTACCCCCTCGCCTAAAATGATTTTGGCTTCCCCTAAGAAGAGTGGCCGCTCTAAAACTGATGGATGTACATTTGAATAATTCTTTGGACTATTAAAAACTTGCCTTGATAAGAGCAAGTTTAGACTTTGGAAAGAGGGTTTAGTCATGCATGAAAGGCATAAGCTCAACAAAAAAAAAAGAAGCGAAAACAAAAAGAAGAAAAAGAAAAAAGAAAGCGAAAAATCCAAAAAGAAAAAATGAATGAAAAATGAAGGAAAAAGAAGCGAAGAAAAAAGAAAAAAGAAGAATAAAAAAGAGAGCTCAAAATGGTGACCATTTGACTAGTTTCAATGATTGCCCTTCTGATCTGAAGGAGCTAGAATGTTGTCAAGCCCAAATTCAAGAATACTTTTGAGCCGAGAACGGTTCATCCATCAGTCGAGAAAATATCGCGGCCATTTTTCTCTAGCGACCTGATCTTTCTTTGACAGCCATCTACCTAAGCCTAACATTAGAACCAAAGTAAGACCTATTGATTCTGGGTTCAGTCTTATCCAATTAGCGGAGATGACCTACTAAAAAGGTTTGGTACGTAAGAAGAGGCTTATGGTGTTTCTTGAGCCTCAAGCGAGAAGCCATGAGTGCATTCATGCATTCGAGTTATGTCTCATCTCCGACGTTGCTTCTAGAATTTGCATTCAAAAGATTAAATGAGAGCAGAGAGAAAATATTCAATCATGAGAATCAAAAAGAGAGCAGATTGATAACAGGAGTTTGATGCTTTCAAGATCCATCCCGAGATTGGATGAGAATTTGTATCTTGAGATTAATGCCAAATAATGATCATATATTATGAAATCAAATTGAAATATGTGTATTTATGCAATGGTATTGATGTAACCAGAATAGTTCATCTGATGTACAAAAGAAAAAAGAAAAACAAATAAGAAAAAAAAAAAGAAAAAAGGCCGTTAGAGATGAAAACTGTAATTGGCGCTCTAAGCAAAAGTTAGGCCAAAGGACAGGGTGAAAACCTGAAAACAGGCAGTCTGTCCTAAAAAAAAAATAAGAAGAAGAAGAAAAAGCTGCTGGATTGGGTTGGGTCCATTCCAGGCAAAAATAAGGCACAGGGTCATGTGAAAATCCGAAAGGACGCATTTCCCGCTAAGAAAAGCTAGTGTGAAAATTCATGAGGGATGCACTACCTTAAAATAATGACTACGGGTTTCAGACGAGAACCTCATGATCCCCAAAGAGCATGAAATTCAAAGGCAATTCCAGAAGGCACTGATCTTACTGCAAATTACAATCAAATCGGCTGTGGCCACCAACCCACTTAGACGAATTTTTTATACTGCATTGCTGCATATACATGCATACACATGCATGCTCACGAATTTTTCCTGCATATTTGCCTTTCTAAGTCTCGCAGAAATAGAGACTCGATGCAGACACCAGCATAATCTGAGTGACGACGTCATTCCAAGCATCAATCAAGACAATTAACCTAAGACCTCTCAGAGGGCGGTTCTCAACCCAAGACCTCTCAGGGGGCACATAATCAAAATCTTGAAATCCTTTGAGGAGGCAAATCTCGAAGTCCTTTGAGGAGCCAAAACGTGAAGTCCTTTGAGGAGGCAAATCTCGAAGCCCTCTGAAGAGGTCGATTCCCCAAGCTCCCTAAGGAGACAAATCCCACACAACATCAAGCATACAACTTCTTGTGTATATTTTGTGCATCTGATTTTGCAAAAAATATCTGAATGACCGCTCAGAAGGGCAGTCTAGGAGGACACCCAATCCGAAAGGACATCCATTTCAGAAGAACAACATCAGCACTTTGTAAATCTGGAGCAGACTCGGTGTAGCTCAAGAGAGCAACCCCTGCATTTTGTAAGTCTGGAGCAGACTCGGCGCATCCATAACATCAGCACTTTGTAAGTCTGGAGCAGACTCAGTGCAGCTCAAGAGAGCAACCCTCGCACTTTGAATTTTGGTAGCGATTTAGTGCGAACACTTCGAATCTTGGTAGCGATTCAGTGTAATTCGCGCTTTGTAAGTCTGGAGCAGACTCAGCGCATCCACAACATCAGCACTTTGTAAGTCTGGAGCAGACTCGGTGCAGCTTAAGAGAGCAAGCCCCGCATTTTATAAGTCTGGAGCAGACTCGGTGCAGCTCAAGAGAGCAACCCATGCATTTTGTAAGTCTGGAGCAGACTCGACGCATTCACCACATCATCACTTCCCAGCAACAAGGTAAGGCCCCCCCTCAAGTATGTGATCCTTTCTCTTCTTTCTTTGAATTTTGGCTCACCTAGGTGTCTAGACACTAGCTTCTCCAAAATTGGGGGCAACTGTAGACACCGGATCCCGAACTCCGGCCTAAAATGAAAATGGTGATTTTGATCCTCGATTATTCCCTCCGAAAAAAAATTAAAAAAAAAACGAAAAAATAAATATAAATATGTGTGTGTGAAATTAGGTAACTAATTAGTTGATGTTGTTAGTTAATTAAGTAATTAATATTATGGTGTGATTAAACTGCATGTAAAATATAAATCTAAAGTGTATAATTAATTAGATAAAATATAAATATGTATGATAATTGATTAATTATTGTAATGTTTAATTATTATATTAATGATTAATATGTGCATGGTTAATTAATTAGTATGTGGAGCCTTTAATTATATATAATATATGTATAGATTAATTGTATTAAGATGTGATTAATTAGTGTAATGTTTAGTTAATTAATGATTAATTAGTGTATGTTTAATTAATTAATATGTGTTATTTGAATTAAGTTAAAGTAATTAAAAAAAATTAAAAATGGAGGAAACTATTAATTGACCCAAAAACCAACCCTAATTTTACGGCGCGTGACCGGCGGCGATGGACTCCCGGCGTTCCGATCTACCTCGCGGCAGTGGAGGTGTCGACCACCGGCGGCTCCGGCGAGGGAAATCCGGTGAGCCCTATTATATTTATTTATTTTAAATATATTATTATTATTATTATTATTATTAATTAATTAATACTAATATTATTATTATTATTTTGGTTATTATTAATTATTATTATTATATATTTATTTATTTTCTGTTTATTAGTATTATATTATTATTATCTTTTTTATTTATTTATTATTAGTATTATTGAGTTATATTAATATTGTTGTTGTTAATATTATTTATTTTATGTTTATCTATTACTATTATTATTATATTTATTTAATTTCTTTTATTATTATCATTATATATTTATTTAATTTCTGTTATTATTATTATTATTATTATTATTATTATTATTATTATTATTATTATTATTATTTGGGTGTTATTAATTAATTGTTATATTTATTCATTTATTATTATTTTCTGTTTTTATATATTGTTATTATTATTTATTTTATTGCTATTAGTATTCTTTATTTGTCATGATTAATTCTAATTATTATTGTGATTGTTGTTATATTTTATATATTGTTATTATTATTATTATTATTTGCATTATTGCTATTATTATTATTATTATCAAATGCTATTTGTTTTATTATTAATAATATTATTGCATGATATTATTGTTAGCATTTTTATTTTTGTTAGATTATTATAATTGTCATCATATTTTGTATCCATTAATTCTTCTAATTTAATTCATTTAATTGTTCATTCTAAATTTATTTATTTAGAAGCATGTAATTATTATCTTATGTTATTTTATTTATTTGTGGTTTGTAATAGTAAATGATTTTCGACCGCTCTAAAAAAGAACCACCACACAAATGTTGTCTACTAAATAGAATGTTTGCTTAATAAAACTGGACCAATGTCCTATTTTTACCCAATAAAACCATCACATAAAAATCGTTTTCCATAATGAATGCATGCGAGGACCAATGTCCTCTTTGTTAATGAATAAACCGTTTTATACATGTATCGCACATTTACAAGCGAGGGTTGTATTCTGCCCTTAGTATTATTGTAAATTTATTTTATGCTTTAATGCTATCTTATTTTACGCTCTTAAGTGAATAAAATGCGCCTTTCAATTCAATTGCATCGTGTGGAGAGAGAGCGAATCAATGTTAAATAAAATTTAATCATAAAGTATTCGAGGTAGAAATAGATGAGAAATCCCGAACCCAGCTCTGGTCTTTGGGCTCAAAGAGGCGAGAGGTTTACCCTCCAAGACACCTCTTGTGTCACGAGACTTTAGCGTTAATCCTAGGCTCCTTAGAGCGAGAGGTTAACCCTCCAAGACCCCTCTGGTTGGCCCAAAATGGATACTAAGCACAGTCTTAGGCTCTCCAAGGCGAGAGAAACTTTCCCAATGTTCTATTGGGTGGCGACTCCATGAAACCTCCTTGCTGCCCAACATAGACGCACTTGCGATTTATTGCAAGCTGTCAACGGACCCACAATTGCCCGATCGCCCTCGAACGGGAAGTCAGAAGGGCGGTCGCGGGGATCCAGCGCGTGTCACAACAGTATATGTGAGATGCAGTGTTCTCTAACTATAACCCTATTGTGATATGTTCTATTACATGTGTCCCGCTAGCCTCATCTCGGCTTGCACGGTGTATGTGGGATGCAGTGTTCTTTGACTACACCATGTTGCGATCTGTTTTAACGCATTTGCCCCACTGGTCTCATCTCGGCTTGGACGGTGCCTGTAAGATGCAGTGTTCTCTAGCTACAACCCTGTTGCGATCTGTTTTATTGCATGTGTCTCACTGGCCTCATCTCAGCTTGTACGGAGTCTGTGAGATGCAGTGTTCTCTAACTATAATCCCGTTGCAATCTGTTCTATTGCATGTGTCCCGCTGGCCTCGTATCGGCTTGCATGGTGTCTGTGAGATGCAGTGTTCTCTAACCACAATCCCGTTGCGATCTGTTTTATCGCTGGTGTCCCGCTGGCCTCATCTCAGCTTGCACGGTGTCTGTGAGATGCAGTGCTCTCTAGTTACAACCCTGTTGCGATCTGTTTTATTGCATGTGTCCCACTGGCCTCATCTCTACCTGTATGGTGTCTATGAGATGCAGTGTTCTCTAGCTACAACCCTGTTGCGATCTATTTTATTGCATGTGTCCCGCTGGCCTCATCTCAGCTTACATGATGTTTGTGAGATGTAGTGTTCTCTAACTATAATACCGTTGTGATCTGTTCTATTGCATGTGTCCGGTTGGCCTCGTATCAACTTGCACGATGTCTGTGAGATGCAGTGTTCTCTAACCACAAACCCGTTGTGATCTGTTCTATCGCTGGTGTCCCGCTATCCTCATCTCAGCTTGCATGGTGTATATGAGATGTGGTGTTCTCTAACTACAATCTCGTTGCGATCTGTTCTATCGCATGTGTCCCGCTGGTCTCATCTTAGCTTGCACAGTGTCTGTGAGATGCAGGTTCTCTAACTACAACCCTGTTGCTATCCGTTCTATCGTATGTGTCCCGCTGGCCTCATCTCGCCTTGCATGGTGTCTGTGAGATGCAGTATTCTCTAACTACATTCCCATTGCGATATATTCTATAGCATGTGTCTCGCTGGCCTCATCTCGGCTTCCACGGTGTCCTTGCGAGCCCCCATCCGATCTGCAAGGCATGTGATTAAACGTTCTATCTTGCTGGCCGCTTCCAGTCTGCTTGGTTTCTATCTTTTAACTACTATCTGAATGATATAGTGTCTAATTTGCTAACTACCATCTGGTTAGCCCTGTGCCTGACTATTGACCGTCCTTTGGTCAGCATGGTGACTCGTTCGTCGTTGTCTTTGCTAGCGCCGCCACGGCCGACATCCGAAATTTTTTTTTTATTTTTAAATTTAACTAGAAAAACTATAATTTTCAAACTCTATTTTTTAAATTTAATATTTTTTAAATTTTTTTTTATTTTTTATTTTTTTACTCTAAAATGCAAATTTGACAAGAAAATCATCACTTTCAACCTTTTTGCCAGTGAATAGGCATTTTATCATCATTGAGTAACTCTGATCTGGACTATCTCAGGACTCGGTGTTTACACCCATGAATAGTGAAAGTGGACCCATGAGTGGTGACATCATCAATGACATCTTGATGACATCAGCGATGTCATTATGATTAATAGTAACAGTGGGACAATGAATAGTAACATTATTATTGACTGTTCCATGAATAGTAACATCATCATTGATTGTCCCATGAATACTAACATCATCATTGACTGTCTCATGAATAGTAATTATGGGTCCCATAAATAGTGACTCAGGGTGAATAGTACCCGAAAATATTTTATTTCACCATTAGAAAGCAGATGTTAAATGGAGAATAATGGTATAATGTGGTGTAAAAATGAGCTCAAATATGCCCCCAAAAGTCAGTTTGAAGTTGCCTTTGGTTCGGTTCGGTTGAACCGAAGTTTGACTAAGCTTTGGCCGAACATTCATAAATGGTTAGAGTGGATTAAAAAGGTCTAATGGGGGAAATATGAAGGTTTAGAATGATTTTATAATTGTAATATTTGTGAATTTAAAATGAACTAATGGCATAAATATAATTTTGGTGAAGAATAAATGTACTAAGGACATTTTCGTCATTTTGAAATTATTTAATGGTATAAATGAAATATTACCATAAGTTAAGGATAAAATTGTAAATAAGATTATTTATGTGAATTAATTGTGCAATTGCCTTAATTATGTGATTTAAAGATAATTAAATATAATATTGCATGAATAATTCATAATTAAATTAAATATTTTAATTATGAATGTTTAAATGCTATTATTTGTGGAATATTATTTATGCTTGTGAAATTAGTTTAGTTGAAATTTCTGGAATTGCAATCACTACTGGGCATATTTAATGCTCAGCACATAGTTTTATTTGACTACGTGTAGGTACTCCGTAGGATTTTGGAGCAGTGCATACCTCACACTTTGGGAGTGGTATTGAAGAAGTTATTTGGAAAATTTAAGTATGTTAAGACCAGCATGTATATGTTTTATCATATTATTTTTGGGTTTTGGTCTATAATAGATTGCAAAAACTATCACTAGTTTATGTGTGTTTGGCATGCCTAATAATTGGTAGAAATTAAGTTAATACCATTGGCAAAGCAAAATATAGATTCCCAACTTAAAGGAAAACTAACCAAATGAATAGTAACTTAGACAGTTATAGGTCAAGCGGCCTAATTGATAATAAATTAAATTAGGAATATTAAGTTTGATGATTAATTAATAATTGTTAATTGACTTAAGTAAATTGTAAATTTATTCGGTACTATTCAAAAAAAAATTACCAGTTTTAATTAATTGTCTATTTAATAATCTGATTAGTTCAATTAGGTTAACCAGATTAAAATAAACAGTTAATTAATCGGATAGTAAGGTATTAGAGTGTATGTTAGTTCAGTGTGGTGGTACTTGGTATCCGTATCACATACAGGTATAGGGTGTTACAATTTAATTGGTATCAGAGCTCCGGTTTAGGTGGTTCTAAGATCAGAGTGGGTCAAAAGGAATAGTATAAGTACATGTACATGCCAAATAATTTTTGGATAGTATAGTCTTGTGAGGCTAATGTATGCTTGCTCCTTGTGTTAGATTGTGAGTATGGCTTCGGATGAAGGTCATCGAGATAGCAATGTTGAAAGTGTCGCATCTGTTAGTATTAGTCGATCGAGGTCATCTCAGCATTAGGACACTCCGCAAGTTGCTCCTCCTCCTCAGCAACAACCTGAGTTTATGAACATGACGGCAAATTTCTAACAATTTATGCAATCTAAGTAGTAGCCTTAGGGTCCTGAACAACAGTTAGCTCCACCTAGACGGAGGCCGATTTTGGAATAGATTAAGAGATTGGGAGCAGAGGAGTTTTATGGTCATGATCCTTTGACTCCGGTTTAGGCAGAGGAGTGGTTGTTTATGTAACGCCCCAATGCCCCTTGGGAGGATAAGGGAGCGCTACACGATACTAAACATGCTGAACTATAACCCACTAGCAATATTCATTATCTCATTATGTTCACTAATGACACTAACATACAATAATGACTATAAGACCATACACTAAAACTAGTCCACTATAGTCCACATATTATAAATTACAGTTTCACTTCTCTTAACTTACATATCACTATACAAGTTATAAAAATGGAGCTCTATCTATACAAAATCATTACAACCTTCAAGCCCAAAAAGAACACTTCCAGCTCTTAAGGTGGCCTGCAGAACTTCCTTCAAACCTGACTCTAATCCACAACCTACACAGGAGACATGCATCCGTGCTAAGCGATAACGCTTAATGGGGATATAGATAAACAAATACTAACACAAGCATTCACAGGTTACTATACAATAAGAGGACATGTTCTAACCATACACCATATCATGTAACAATCACTAAGTCAATAATTCATTAACATGCCAATATCCAGTAGTTCATCTTTAAAACAGAAAGTCATGCATTAACTATACGTCGATAATCACATGCTCATGCTCAATATCTCATACTTTACCAAACCAATAATCACTACACTAAGCCAGTAGAAGGCTTCACTAACAAGATCACTAGTTCACTAAGCATGGCATTGCTATTACACCATCAAATAAGAGCAATATTATCAATACATACATAGAATACAATCATACACACACATTTATCGTTATTAGCCTGAATCGTTTTAGAGGTGGATACGGGTACAATAGTTATTAATCACTAGAGACCGAAGTCCCAAACACTATATCACTAGATATCTGTCGGTATCGATCACTAGACACCCGTCAATGTCACACTAGCAACCGCAATTCACTAGCCCTTCATAAGGATGCTTATTTATCAACGACCTGACCACATGCTTATTATTTTATTCATTCATTATGCATTCATTCTTATGGCACTATTTATTCTCATCTTAATCACAAAGTAGTATACATTCACACAGTGTTATTTAACCACATAATAAGGTTCAAACGCATGATAAAATACTTGTATAGTTTTCCAAGCAACATCAATAATAAAATCATATTATTGCATGCCTTACATATTATAAACTCATATTATAATACAATTAAACTTAATTAAGCCTTGTCATGCATCCTTAAATCTCATAATGTTTCAAAAGAAAAGACAATGTTGAAGTACCTCACGGTGGCAACCAATTTGGTTGTGACCGTGACATAGTTCAACTCACAAAACAGATTGTGAAACTTCTTACCTCACTGTAAGCACCGTGTCCCGGAGCGGTCCGGATCAGAGGTTACCCTATGATGAAATCAGTGTTCGAGCCTATATAAAAGGGCTGGATTTGGAGGTTTTAGTCCCACGTTCCATGAGAAATGAGGTTTTTTTACCATTCCAGGGCAGAGGGGGAGAAAACAGAGGTTTTTTCGAGTCAAAAAGCTTTTTGTCCTCCACAGACGGCTAGCCCGTCTGTGAAGTCAGCCCGTCGCTTCGAGTCACCGACGGCTTGTGGTATTTTTCGACGCCCGTCGGAAAGTCACCGCCCCTGTCAGAACGCTGCCTGGTTTCCCGGAGCACGCAAGCGCTCCGATGCCCGTCGGTGGATGTGGCAGGGCCGTCGGACGAATCCTTATGTCAGAAGGATTCTTTTGACGCCCGCCCCTGTACACCGACGCCCATCGGTCGTGTCTGGCTATAAAAGCTCCGGATTTTCACTTGAAAGGGGTTGGAAAAATTTTCAAAGGAGGAAACTCTGCCCAATTTCAAGCAAATTTTCTCTCTCTTCCAACAAAACACATTTACTAAGGAAATCTATTTAATCAAGGATCAAATCAATCAAAAGGAACTAAAAACTAATTAGTTTTCTTTAGATTTTGACTCCAAAATCGATCATTTGAGGGGTTGAAGAAGAAATAGCTCATTTTCTTTCTTTGATCCTTCATCTTTCGCTTCTCGTAGAACGCGCGGGGCTCTAATCAACACAAGAATCTCACCCAAAGCGATTATCTGAGGGTAAATATTCCAGATTCCTTCTCCATATTATCTCATATTTATTTCTTATTTTGTGGAATTCTTTTTGAATATCTGTCATTATTTTCTTTTATTTTGACTCTCTTATCTCCTTTTGGGATAAAACCCACTTTTTGACTTTGAAAAGGTTTTTTTCTCCATTCTATTTTTTTGGAGACAGTGGTGATTGACGGGTTATCTTTATCACCGACGCCCGTCGGTCACCCACCTACAGACGCCCCTCCTTGAGTGACAAACAGACATCTCGGTTACCTTAACCGACACCCGTCAGTCAGCTAAGAAAGGCCATCGGTGGGTTCTGTCTCCATCTTTTTAAATCATTTTTCATCTCTTTCAAGTATTTTTGACTTCTTATATGTTAATTTTATGTATATTAACATCTCTTAACTTTCTATGAGTGTATATTGATTCTCTTGGATAATTCAGAGCTTGAGCGGCTGTCTACCATGTTCGGAGGATTTCGTCTGGTTTAGTTCCTTAACCCTCTTGGCTATTTTCTTCATTTTGTTATTTATTGATTATTTTATGTATACGGATGTACTCCTTTCATATCCCGTTGATGTATAAAAATGACTCAATGTTTTATATTCAATAAAATGAGGTTTACACAAAAGCAAGGGTCCAATGCCCTATTTTTATCCAATAAAGATCATCACAAATAAAAATCCCCAATTTTAATAACGATGCATGTGAGGACCAAAGTCCTCAAAATAAGCAATGCCCCAATTTATGCATGATCCGCATATTTACGAAAGGGAGTTGTATTCCGCTCCTTGTATTATTGTAATCTATTGCTTTCATTATCTATTTGATCATTTATCGCTTTCAAGATGTGAATAAGTGCGCCTTTTAATCAATTGTATAGTGTGGAGAGAGAGCGAATTAATGATATTAAATTTTGATCATAAAATAATTGAGGTAGAAATAGATGAGAAATCCCGGACCCAGCTCTGGTCTTTGGGCTCGAGAGGTTAGAGGTTATCCTCCAAAATACTTCTTGGATCACGAGACTTTAGCGCTAATCCTAGGCTCTTTAGGGTGAGAAGTTCACCTTTCATGACCCCTCTGGCTGGCCCAAAAATAGATACCAAGCACAGTCTTAGGCTCTCCGAGGCGAGAGTAACTTTCCCAATGTTCTATTGGGTGGCGACTCCATGAAACCTCCTTGTTGCCCAACATAAACACACTTGCAATTTATTTGCAAGATGCCAATGGACCCACAAGTGCCCCGATCGCCCACGTGCGGGCGGCAGCGGGGATCCAGCGCGCGTTACAGTGGCGACTCCACTGGGGACGTTTATGGTTCGAGATTTCGATTTGAAAATATCTCTTTTAACATTTATGATTAAAATTTAATTCATAAATTCGCTTTCTCTCAAATTTGCATTTGCATATCATTAGAGCCTTAGAATACGCTAGTTTGGTCCCTCTTTTAGCCCCGGTGCGTTCCTGAAGCACCTCCTCATTTTCACTCAATTTGGGGAAGTGTTAAGGATAATTACCAGCCCAAGCCACATACCTTAATGGTATATCAAAATGATGACCCAATCGGTCGCTATGCTCGTGATGAGATAGAACTGTCGGCAGGGATCATGCTTGGGTAGCCTTAAAGAAATATCTCCCTTGTCCAAAGCTCATGTAATGGCCGTAGCTATTTTCCACAGGTGAAATGAACCCTAATTCCATGCTTGCTGTATGGATCCTCATGTATTGGGTGAGTCCAAATGTCTTACTTGGTAACCTAGCCAAAGGCTATCATGCCCCGGTAGGGCCATGTCGAAATTTATGGAACGTCCAAATACGTGACGATCATTATCCATCCGCTTGTACATTAGCATATGAGTGTCATGCTGCCAGTTTTTCGTCGCGCACCATGCGCGTCCATCGGGTCCCTCGTTGTCCCTTGGGCTAATCCCACCTAGGAAAGAGACTGCACGACCACGTGTGTGGGAGAAATAAGGGCGGAAGGACCTACTTGCTTGCTTGTGCTCTGTAAGTGTTGCATATCACGACCATGCATTATACCTGCATTTCATGCATCATGCCTAACTTTTTGTCCCTGCAGCCATCATAGATCTGCTCAGGTGGACTAGATCACCAACCGGACGACTGATCCGAGTTCCTACTCCTAAGCTGTCAGATAGATAGGGTCTACCAGGAATCTTATTAGAAATCAGTGGTACAGTATCTCAGATGGCAAACTCGCCTAGGGGGGATGACGCCACCAGGGCCATGATCGCGGAAGAAGTGGGCCGTCGGTTTGAGGAATTCGAGGGTAGGATGATGAATATGTTGACCGCCTTAGCACAGCAGAATGCTCCACAGAACCCTCCTCCTCCTCCTCCTTCAGTGAGACAGAATGAGCCAGAAGAAGAAAGGGTTGAAAGACGAGAAGAACCTATTCGGCCGTCCACAGTAGAGTTAAGGCCAGTAGCCTCGGGAGAGCAGAGAAGAAGGCCTGTGCTGAGAATTGATGACGATAGAGATATCGAGGATGATAGGATGAGCATTGCATCTGAGAAGGGGAAGGCGCCTCAAGCTGATGACTTTATTCTGAAAAAGATGGAAGAGAGGTTTGAAGCCATGGCCCGTATGATAGGCAGAGCTCATGGGATGAATCCGGAGGATAAGGAGTTGGACGGAGAGGACCCGATCCCTTATAACTTCAAAATGACGGATGTGCCGAAGTTTGATGGTACTTCTGACCCAACCGCTCATGTGAAGCAATATTCTCTGGTTATGAAGGGGACCACGTTGTCCAAGAAGCAGAAAGTAGAATACTTTTGTCTGAGTCTGACCTCTCATGCCATTGACTGGTATCATGGCCTTGACCGCCGCACTAAAGAAGATTAGGATCTACTCACTGAAGAGTTTTTGAAGCAGTATGACTATAACACCAGAATGGAGGTGACTCTAAAAGATTTTGAGCTACTCCAGCAGAAGACCGGGGAATCTTTCCATGATTATCTCACCCGATGGAGGAACCGAGTAATGGAGATGCGCCGAAAGCCGGACACCCAGGATCAGATTCATTTATTTATCAAGAACGCAAGCCCATACTTGAAAGAGGGGTTGAAGATGAAGGGGTTGAAGGACTGGGAATCTCTCAAAGATATAGCCATCGAAGCAGAGGGAGAATTCTTGGCTCGAAAAGCTAACAATGACAATTTCGCCAAAAGGGCTAACCCCGGTCAAGGCACCAGCAGGCCGGCAGGTCCCAGTAATAGCACTAGAAGAACGGGTGAAGTGTCTGCTACTGAGGTAACCACCCAGAGGAAGTTTTCGAACTTGGGGAGACCATTATCTTGGGTTTTGAGAAGGTTAATGAAGGAGGAGAGATTGGTCTTTTCTGACGCCGACCTACCTGTTGAAGGCCGCAACCACAACCGACCCTTGTACGTCAAAGCACAAATTAACGATAAGCTCACTACTTGCATTATGGTAGATGACGGGTCTTTTATTAATGTATGCCCTTTGATAGCTCTGCAAGCTTTTGGTTTAAACGAGGATATGCTCAGCGGATCGGATCTGACTATCACAGGCTATGACAACTCGAGCTGGCAAGCCTCAGGAACCTTTTGGTCAAGACAGGACCTATTGAAGTGGAGGTTGAATTTGTAGTTCTGCTCATACCCGCTAACTTCTCAGCTTTGCTTGGGAGACCCTGGTGTGACGCGCGTCGAACCCGACAACCCTGCAAGGGCCCTCGTGTGAATCTGCTTTAGGATTCGAGGTATGGAGGTTCGCATCTTTTGGATCATGGGCGCCATGAGACATCATCGATTTGTTCCTCCTAATAGAACATTGGGGAGAACAACCTAGCCTATTGACGCCTAAAGGCACCTTTGAGGTATCTGGAGTCGCCACCCAATTTGCGCGAAATTGGGAAAAGGTTTCTCACCTCTATCGGTCTAAACCAGAGATATGGTGTCCGGGACTTCCCTCTTATTTATGCTTTAGTTAATTATAAATGGGTTTTTAACTTCTTAAAATTATATCTCTCATCTCACACGATTAATGTATTAAAAGTAAAAGCGCATTTCAAGCATTTAAAGAAAATAAACGGAAGCAGTAAAGAAAATAAATAAAGCGGTAAATGAAAGCGATGAACACGTAAGCACACAATTACAAGAGAAATCGAGGCGGAATACAACCCCGTCGAAAGGAAAACAAAGATGTGAATGGGGGCGGGATACAATCCTCTAAATTAAATAAAGTTGCCCCAAAATTAATTACAAGGGCCCAAAATAAATAAACTTAAATTTAAGACATTCACACAAGGTTAAAATAAAAAAGGCATACATAAATCGGGGCATTATTTTAGGAACCTTGGTTCCTTCGCACTTGTTCAAAATTTAGGAACGTTGGTTCCATCGTATTAGTTTGAAGAAGGTTCGAAGAGTCATTTTTGATTGTTTGAATTGAAAAACCAGGATGAGTGATCCCATTTTTGTAGAAAAGTTGACTCCTCATTTTAATTGTGACATTTTTATCGTCGGGCTAAAATAAAGGACATTGATCCCGATTTATTAGTGAAAATTCCAATTTAATTATAGAAATATTTTTGTGACTTTTTTTTTTATCGTACGTGTGCACGAATAAAATATACATTTACAAATAACACGACATAAAGAAAGGATTGAGAAAGATCTCACCGAACCGGAGTGTCCGCCTACGCGTCGCGACCCATCCGGGGAGCCGCGGTGACACCCAAACAACTCGATTCAAGTTAAACTCATACAAAAGTTAACATCAAAAATATCAGTAAATATTCAAAGTAAATTAACCAAGCAAATGCGAAATATAATAATAATAACAATGATAGTAATACAACAAAATAGATTAAATTATCAACAGTAAATAACAACGCAACAATACATAAGATGAGTAGTAGATATAATAATCACAATAAAACCATATAATAACAATAATAATAATAATAATAATAATAATAGGATGGTAATAATGCAAATAATAGTAGTAATAAATGACAAATAATATGAAAACAGAATAATCAATTAGAAATAATAATAATAATAATAATAATAATAATAATAATAATAATAATAATTATAATAATAATAATAATAATAATAACAATAGTAATAATAATAATAAAAGACACTAAATGCATTAAACATGGCAGGAACTCATTAATGAACATAAACACAATAAAAATAATAATGATAGCAAAATATCAAATTGAAGTAAGCAAATAATATATTAATGGTGATATTGACACATTAAAATGCTAAAAGTAAACAATATACATGATAATAATAGCAAAAAATAATATTAACAATAATAATAATATAAAAAAATAAATGAGGATGGGTTGAAGAATGTTTACCCTCAGAATTTTTAGTTGGGGAAACGGTGTCCCGATCGATTTTTCTTGTCGGATTTGTGGTGATAAATATTTGAAGAAAATGTAGAAATTAATATTTTGAAATAAAACCAAGAAAATACTTTGATGAAAATATTTTTGGTGGATGATTTGAGCAAAAGGAAATTAATTTTCCAAGCCCAAATCACTCAAGAAAATGGATTATGTATTTTTGAAGAGCAATTCAAGATTAAAACTTGAGAAAGAAGAAAAAAAGAAGCTAAAGAACTAGTTGCTGGAGAGAAAAAAGTTGAAAGGAAAAGCCCTTGAAAAACAATTGCCGTCCTTCAAAATGAGAGCAAAATCCTCATTTAATCTTGCCTTGGCCAAAAATGGCAAGGGACAAAAAGCCTTTATTTTTAGTTAATCCAAAATAGCATAAAATGGTGAAACAACGGAAATGTCAGACTGAAAAAAGTCAGACTGAAAACAGCGAAAAAAATGGACAGGCGAAGACCAGCAGGTCGCGAAGAGAGGGCAAGGGCGCACGTGGCAGCCTGCTGCGTGCGTGGTGCCCCCGCACCGCGCGCGGCAGGCAGCTGCCTCGCGCGTAGGAGCTACGCGCGAGGCAGCCTGCCTCGCGCACAGGGGCGCGCGCGGTGCCCCTGCGCGCTGGGGCGGCCTGCCGCGCAGGCAGCCTTCGCGATTTTTTTTTTTAAAATCTTGACACAAAATTAATATATTTATTTTTTTTACTCCATTTTAATTTTAATTTCCCCAAAAAAATATATTTTTAATTATTTTCCGAAAAACACACCTTTGACAGGGGAACGATCGGTTCTCACCTTTCTTGCCGAAAATTGGTCTTCTATTTCATCATCGGGTAATCCTGATCTTGGACCCCTCGGGACCCGGTGTCTACACTTGCCCCCAATTTTGAGGAACTTAGAACCTAGGTGCCTAAGTGAGCCAAAATTCAGAAAAGAAAGGAAAGAGGCGCGTACCTGAGGCAGCCGTTGTTCGGAACTCGGTCTTGCCCGCTTGTTGGCATCATAGGATTACTACTGGTCACATGATTGAGGAACGTTAGCTTGTCGACGTGAAACCATGGCTGAGCGACTGATAAACACCAGCTTGTCGGTGTGTGAAGGCGCCAGACTTTAAAGGACGCGATTGATAGAACACCAGCTTGTCGGTGTGTGAAACCACGGCTGAACGACTGATAAACACCAGTTTGTCGGTGTGTGAAGGCGTCAGACTTTGAATAACGCGATTGATAGAACACCAGCTTATCGGTGTGTGAAACCACGGCTGAACGACTGATAAACACCAGCTTGTCGGTGTGTGAAGGCTCCAGACTTTGAAGAACGCGATTGATAGAACACCGGCTTATCGGTGTGTGAAACCACGGCTGAACGACTGATAAACACCAGCTTATCGGTGTGTGAAGGCGCCAGACTTTGAAGAACGCGATTGATAGAAGACCAGCTTGTCGGTGTGTGAAACCACGGCTGAACGACTGATAAACACCAGCTTGTCGGTGTGTGAAGGCGCCAAACTTTGAAGAACGCGATTGATAGAACACCAGCTTGTCGGCGTGTGAAACCATGGCTGAACGACTGATAAACACCAGCTTGTCGGTGTGTGAAGGCGCCAGACTTTGAAGAACGCGATTGATAGAACACCAGCTTGTCGGTGTGTGAAACCACGGCTGAACGACTGATAAACACCAGCTTGTCGGTGTGTGAAGGCGCCAGACTTTGAGGAACGCGTTTGATCGAACACCAGCTTGTCGGTGTGTGAAACCATGGCTGAACGACTGATAAACACCAGCTTGTCGGTGTGTGAAGGCTCCAGACTTTGAAGAACGCGATTGATAGAACACCGGCTTATCGGTGTGTGAAACCACGGCTGAACGACTGATAAACACCAGCTTATCGGTGTGTGAAGGCGCCAGACTTTGAAGAACGCGATTGATAGAACACCAGCTTGTCGGTGTGTGAAACCACGGCTGAACGACTGACAAACACCATCTTGTCGGTGTGTGAAGGCGCCAGACTTTGAAGAATGCGATTGATAGAACACCAGCTTGTCGGTGTGTGAAACCACGGCTGAACGACTGATAAACACCAGCTTGTCGGTGTGTGAAGGCGCCAGACTTTGAAGAACGCGATTAATAGAACACCAGCTTGTCGGCGTGTGAAACCACGGCTGAGCGACTGATAAATACCAGCTTGTCGGTGTGTGAAGGCGCCAGACTTTGAAGAACGCGATTGATAGAACACCAGCTTGTTGGCGTGTGAAACCATGGCTGAACGACTGATAAACACTAGCTTGTCGGTGTGTGAAGGCGCCAGACTTTGAAGAACGCGATTGATAGAACACCAGCTTGTCGGTGTGTGAAACCACGGCTAAACGACTGATGAACACCAGCTTATCGGTGTGTGAAGGCGCCAGACTTTGAAGAACGTGATTGATAGAACACCAGCTTGTCGGCGTGTGAAACCACGGCTGAGCGACTGATAAACACCAGCTTGTCGGTGTGTGAAGCCTCGGCTGAGCGACCGATAAACACCAGCTTGTCGGTGTGTGATGGCGCCAGACTTTCCTGCGAAATCAAAAGAGATTCGTATGCAAGGGTAAGTTATGCACGTGCATATGCATATGCCATGCAGGATGCAGGTGACACCATTCATCTGAGTGGCCCAGTGGTCGAGGCACGATAACTCTTGCTGAAGCGACTCATGGCTTCGTTTGGTCGATTATGCCCCCAAGTGTCTGAAGGTGCTGCCTTGATTTAGGGACTCTGACTCATAATCTTTTAGGGAGGATTGCCCGATGTGTGTCTTTGCTTGAAAGGGCTTGCCCAAGGTAATGCCGCCTTATCATTCCAAGCGTCATTGTTTTAAAGGTAGTGCGTCCCTCGTGGATTTTCACACTAACTTTTCTTAGCGGGAGATGCGTCCTTGTCGGATTTTCACATAACCCTGTGCCTTATTTTTTTCCTGGAATGGACCCAACCCAATCCAGCGGCTTTTATTTTTTTTCATTTTTTTGTAGGGCAGACTGCCTGTTGCCAGGTTTTCACCCTGCCCTCTGGCCTAACTTTTGCTTAGAGCGCCAGTCACGGTTTTCATCTCTAACGGCCTTTTTTTTTGTGTGAGAGAAGTTGGAGTTGTTGCGAAAGATCTCTCGGGTATGATTGGTATGTGTTTGTGTCTCAGATTCTGGTTGTATGAGCTTGGTTCTTTATTGGGAAGGTGCTGTAGAATTGGCTTCACAGTGGGTAGCAAGATGAGATGACTGAAGTGCCTGAGTAGCGAGAATAGTAGAGGGTAGATAGTTGTTGCAAAAGGTCTTTCAGGTATAATCGGCGTGTATTTGCGTCTTAGGTCACGGTTGTCTGAGCTTGTTTTCTATCATGAGAGCACTATAGAATTGGCCTCACGTTTGATAGCAAGAGGAGTTGACTGAAGTGCCTGAGTGGCGAGAGTGGCAGAGGATCGATAGTACCAATGCGCTGATTTTATGCTAGAACCAGGCAACTTTAAGCGTGCAAAATGAACTGTCCTGATCACAGACTTCACCCTAAGTGCATGTAAGAGGAAAGTACTTGGCCCTAAAGTGGATAAAAGGACCCCTCGGCTTGGGCATCTAGTTGGTGAGAGCAAGAGTAGAGTAGCCATCTAGATTTTACTCTTTATAAAAGAACTAGGAAATGATGAGTTGAACTGCTTTTGCTTTATGTATTTACAAAAAACTGTGTGCATTTCAGCACGATTTCTCTATACATAATCACCATTTAATATGGATTCAGAATGCAAAAAATACATCTAATCTCGGAGTGGATCTTGTAAGCATCAGACTCCTGTTTCCAATCAGCCCTCGCGGGTTTTCTTGATTGAATATTTTCTCTATTTTTTTTTTTTTTAGCATTTGCCATGGACCCTCCTTCAGTTTATCAGCATTGGTTGAATTCGCTGTCATCTTCATCTGCCGGGGGGATTGCTGCTTCTGAGGGTGGCTCCTCTTGGTATCAAAGTCTTGGTCTTAACCCTTATGCAGACTACTCGAGGTGATGGGTTCCTTATTTGGGGTTTGAATATGAAGTTTCGCGTTTGGCCTTTATTGGCTTTGGTGGGTCAACCCTGGAATGGCCTTTCAATGGCTGAGATAGGGTGACAAGTTGGGCTTGGATGATCTGGGGTACTTTCATCGGTTTTGGTTGTTCGAACCCTGGAATAGCCTTTCAACGGCCGGGATTGGATGGATGGTTTATGGGTTAGCCTTTTAGATCCTTTTCAGTAGCTAAGAAGAATGACAATGTGTAGGCATGTGTAGATCAACAGGATTTGAGCGAAGCTTTTCTTCAAATAGTATTCCCTTGCCCCCTGATCAATTCTCTCTTTTCTTCTCTCTTCTTTTTTTTTTTATTTTTTTATTTTTGTTTTTTTTAATTTAATTTTTTTTAAATTTTTTTTTTGCAACCCAATTTTTTTTTTTACAAGCTTTGCTCAAGTCCTCAATTTTACACATACGTGCACTTTTTATCTTAACCACTAGGACCATGTTGCTCGATCTAGTCGGGCATATAGTTTTAGCAAGAATTTTGGCTATAAGGGTTCTGGATGGTTAAGAGTCGATCATAATTGTTTTTGGGGTACACATTTCAAATGGTTGAGAGGAAAGGGTTCACGTTGTTTGGTTCTGATGGCTTGTATTCTGGTGAGTTACGTTTTCTTCGTGAAGGTCTTGAGTCTCATTCACCTAACTCATGATGTAGCTTTCGAAGCTTGACCTTATTTGGTGGCATCATATGCATCCCAGATGTCGTGGGAGTGCAAAGAAATGGCTCTCAACATTCGGTTCGTCGTCATGTTGGCACGTGGAAGTAGTATTGATCTCAAGCATGTCATACCAGGTCCAGGCAAAGGCTCTTTTTATTTATTTTATTTTTATTATTATTATTATTTTATATCTCTCAAATTTCATCTTGCTTCAGGAGTCATAACAGATGCTATCAAGATTTTCTTTGGGTTCTCCCAAAGTTTCGAGATTGAATGGAATGGCATTAGTTGAACCAATGTCAAATGTAAATGTGCCATGATTATGCATAATGAAATCATAAGAAACATCACACAAGATAGCAAAACCATCCATTTCATTCAATAAAACTATAATTAAAACTGTCATCATTAAATAGTTCAGAAATAAATAAAAAAAAGAACATCTAAATAGCTACTTCCTTCTTCTCTTGCCAACGCGGACGCTGGAGTCAATGGCCTATTATCACTTTTGGGAATCATTCTCCTCATTTCTCAGCTCCTCATCAATTAAGTGTAGAATTTTCCTCCTCAGAATTCGGCACTCGTCAGTCTCATGCCCGGTACGCTGATGGTAGGCACAATACAGATCTGCTCGGTGATTGGGGTGCCCTTGGTCCCTGGTAGGTTGGGCCGGCATTGACTATATTTTCCCCTTGCTGACAAAATGAGCGAAGTGCTTGGACAGGGGTTTTTTCAATATGGCATAGTGACTCCGAGTCATTCCGAAAGTCGGGGTCCTTGTGGCTCTAAAACCTTCTCCATCGCCCCCTGCAAAACTTAAGCTCCCGTTACTACCCTGGCGGCATTCAGGATCTGTGATCTGGTTGCTATCGATCAGATCCTGAATCTCGTACCTCAGCCTAGCACAATTATCCGTCATATGGCCAGTGTGTTGGTGGTATGCGCAGTACTCGCCTTCCTTATGCCCGAGCTGCCCCCAGGTCTTTGCCAGCTTGGACGGCAATGGTTGTAACACCCCCTTTTTCATCAGCCTTTCCAGAACCCAAGACAAAGGTCTGCCTAAATTAGAGTAACGCCTCTGAGCCATCTCAACCATTAGTGCTTTCCCCATCCTTTTTGTACCTCTGCTATCACCATAGTAACCAATTTCGAGACTTGCAGGGCTAGTAATAGCCCCATTGGGAGGTGTCCGGGTAGTTGCAAGCTTGGACCTCATGATCTCCTCCTCAAGATCAGCTGATCTCTTTTTAGTGTTTGCGGGACTGAGAGGACCCATCGGCTGTAAGGGCCCTAGTCCTTTCCCTCTTTCCACTTGCTCGATCAGTGAGTTGGGTGTCGTCTCGCCCCTAGGCTCAAGAGCAAATGGAGACATTACAGCCATCATCGCGTACTCCTTTTTGGTCGCGGCTAGCTCAAATCGGTTAAGTGTAGCCGCAGTGACTTGAGCTTGAAGAATTAGTGCCGCGGCGTCCAACCTTTCCTTAATTTTGGCTAACAACCTCCCTTCAAGTTTTTCAAACTTTTCATCTAGTTCTCGGGCAATCATGACACGGGCCTCTTCAATCTGTCGTGAAGGACCAGCCATTCCCAATGTCTATGGATGCTCTGACTAAGACGGTAGATCTCTACCAACCACTTCGAATTCTGCTTACTCTTCAGATAGCTATGAGGACCCCAGAACCTCCCAGGTGAATGGTGTATGATGGCTGAAAAATCAAAGGGGTCAGGATGATGCATGGATGAGATGTAATGCATGACCGTGCTATGCAGATAGTCCTTAATGAGTGAAAGATTAGTAGATCACAGTGATGTGACGCGATGCATGAAAAAATCGCACGTACGATGATATGTATAGGTGAAAAAGATATGCGGACAAAAGGATATAGACACACAAAAATGAAATGCATATGTGTTTATATGTACATTTTATTTTATTTTTAACATGCACGAATGACACGCGATGCATGAGTATGCTGTGCAGCATCAACAACCACATGCAAGCAGGTAGATCCTTCCAACCTTATCACTCCCATACACGAGGTCATGTGGTCTCTTCCCTAGGTGGGCTTAGTTCACGGGTCAGCAGGGGACCCTATGAATGCGAGAAGTGCAAGGCAAAAAGCCGGCGGCATAATAGCCATAGTCTAATGTACACGCGTATGAGTTTTGGCCATTACGTATTTGGACAATTCAATCAAGTTAAGGTGGGCTTACTGGGGCATGAAAGCCTTTGATAAAAGACCACTTAAATTGGTTGATTTCGTCTAATACGTGACGACCCATATTGCAAGCATTGTATTAAGGAGCATACTACCTAGTGGAAAGTTTCTACTTGCCATTACATGAGCTTTGTTCAAGGTGACGAATCTTTAGGGTTACCCAAGCATGATCCCTGCCGAAGGGTCTAGCTCATCAGAAGCATAACGATCGATCGGGTCACCATTTGATATACCAAAAGGCACAAGGCTTGGGCTGGTGATTATCCCTAACACTTCCCTGCAATGAGTGAAAGTAGGGTCATGCTTTGGGAACGTACCGAGGTAAGATAGGGACCAACTAGCGTAAGTCTAAGGCTCTAAAATGATATGATGCAATTTTGAAAAGAGATAGAATTTTAAGTTTTAAAAACCCAATTATACATTTTAACCAAAGCACTTTCGGAGTGAAGTCTCAAACATAACTCCCCAGTGGAGTCGCCACTGTGACGCGCGCCGAACCCGATAACCCAGCAAGGGCCCTCGTGTGAATCCGCTTTAGGATTCGAGGTATGGAGGTTCGCGTCTTTTGGATCATGGGCGCCATGAGACATCATCGGTTTGTTCCTCCTAATAGAATATTGGGGAGAACAACCTAGCCTATTGACGCCTAAAGGCACCTTTGAGGTATCTGGAGTCACCACCCAATTTGCGCGAAATTGGGAAAAGGTTTCTCACCTCTATCGGTCTAAACCAGAGATATGGTGTCCGGGACTTCCCTCTTATTTATGCTTTGGTTAAATATAAATGGGTTTTTAACTTCTTAAAATTATATCTCTCATCTCACACGATTAATGTATTAAAAGTAAAAGCGCATTTCAAGCATTTAAAGAAAATAAATGAAAGCAGTAAAGAAAATAAATAAAGCGGTAAATGAAAGCGATGAACACGTAAGAACACAATTACAAGAGAAATCGAGGCGGAATACAACCCCGTCGAAAGGAAAACAAAGATGTGAATGGGGGCGGGATACAATCCCCTAAAATAAATAAAGTTGCCCCAAAATTAATTACAAGGGCCCAAAATAAATAAACTTAAATTTAAGACACTCACACAAGGTTAAAATAAAAAAGGCATAAATAAATTGGGGCATTATTTTAGGAACCTTGGTTCCTTCGCACTTGTTCGAAATTTAGGAACGTTGGTTCCTTCGTATTAGTTTGAAGAAGGTTCGAAGAGTCATTTTTGATTGTTTGAATTGAAAAACCAGGATGAGTGATCCCATTTTTGTAGAAAAGTTGACTCCTCGTTTTAATTGTGACATTTTTATCGTCGGGCTAAAATAAAGGACATTGGTCCCGATTTATTAGTGAAAATTCCAATTTAATTATAGAAATATTTTTGTGACTTTTTTTTATCGCATGTGTGCACGAATAAAATATACATTTACAAATAACACGACATAAAGAAAGGATTGAGAAAGATCTCACCGAACTGGAGTGTCCGCCTACGCGTCGCGACCCATCCGGGGAGCCGCGGTGACACCCAAACAACTCGATTCAAGTTAAACTCATACAAAAGTTAACATCAAAAATATCAATAAATATTCAAAGTAAATTAACCAAGCAAATGCGAAATATAATAATAATAACAATGATAGTAATACAACAAAATAGATTAAATTATCAACAGTAAATAACAATGCAACAATACATAAGATGATTAGTAGATATAATAATCACAATAAAACCATATAATAACAATAATAATAATAATAATAGGATGGTAATAATGCAAATAATAGTAGTAATAAATGACAAATAATATGAAAACAGAATAATCAATTAGAAATAATAATAATAATAATAATAATAATAATAATAATAATAATAATAATAACAATAGTAATAATAATAATAAAAGACACTAAATGCATTAAACATGGCAGGAACTCATTAATGAACATAAACACAATAAAAATAATAATGATAGCAAAATATCAAATTGAAGTAAGCAAATAATATATTAATGGTGATATTGACACATTAAAATGCTAAAAGTAAACAATATACATGATAATAATAGCAAAAAATAATATTAACAATAATAAATAATATACAAAAAAAAATAAATGATGATGGGTTCAAGAATGTTTACACTCAGAATTTTTAGATTGGGGAAACGGTGTCCCGATCGATTTTCCTTGTCGGATTTGTGGTGATAAATATTTGAAGAAAATGTAGAAATTAATATTTTGAAATAAAACCAAGAAAATACTTTGATGAAAATATTTTTGGTGGATGATTTGAGCAAAAGGAAATTAATTTTCCAAGCCCAAATCACTCAAGAAAATGGATTATGTATTTTTGAAGAGCAATTCAAGATTAAAACTTGAGAAAGAAGAAAAAAAGAAGCTAAAGAACTAGTTGCTGGAGAGAAAAAAGTTGAAAGGAAAAGCCCTTGAAAAACAATTGTCGTCCTTCAAAATGAGGGCAAAATCCTCATTTAAACTTGCCTTGGCCAAAAATGGCAAGGGACAAAAAGCCTTTATTTTTAGTTAATCCAAAATAGCATAAAATGGTGAAACAATGGAAATGTCAGACTGAAAAAAGTCAGACTGAAAACAGCGAAAAAAATGGACAGGCGAAGACCAGCAGGTCGCGCGGAGAGGGCAAGCGCGCGAGTGGCAGCCTGCTGCGCGCGTGGTGCCCCCGCACCGCACGCGGTAGGCAGCCTGCCTCGCGCGCAGGGGGGCGCGCGGCGCCCCCCGCCTCGTGCCCAGGCGTCCCTGGGGCAGCCCCGCGCTGCCGCAGGCGGCCTTCGCGATTTTTATATTTTTTTTAAAATCTTGACACAAAATTTATATATTTTAATTTTTTTTACTCCATTTTAATTTTAATTTCCCCAAAAAATATATTTTTAATTATTTTCCGAAAAATACACCTTTGACAAGGGAACTATCGGTTCTCACCTTTCTTACCGAAAATCGGTCTTCTATTTCATCATCGGGTAATCCTGATCTTGGACAACCTCGGGACCCGGTGTCTCTACACCTGGTTTCATAAATTAGGGGGAGTGCCATCCACACTGCATCAGATGATAAAGTTCCCACACAAAGGGGAGGTGGTGACTATCAAAGCGGCCAGGGAGAACCAGGTCTCAATGCAGGAAATAGCCAATCATCCATTTAGCGGCTTCCACGTGTCCATGATAAGGGAAGAGTACGGGTCAGTGGATAGCCCAGCTGTGGTTAATATGATGAAGAAGATGCATTATCTTCCTTGGGCTGGTTTAGGAAGAAACTCCCAAGGACTGCAAACTGCAATCACCACTCGAGGGCAAAAGAACCGGAAGGGTCTGGGGTATAGAGGTGGCTTCGGCAAGAAGAAGGTAATGGATAAGATCCCCCACATAATAGAGAGCTTCGTACCAGCCTCCTCAGTTTGTGCATACACTGGCGAAGACGAGCCGCATTGGGTAGAGGGGAGGATTGTCCCTGGCTTTGAGATCTTTAACGATGTGTATGACTGGCATGTCGGGTTTATCAAGACTGCTGAAGACTTCTGGGATGAGGAGGTCATGACTCAGGGTATCACTTGGGACAGATGTTGTCATGGCCGGATTTGTACCCTAAGAGAATTAACCTAATTTGGTATGTGTGTGAGTGGATTGAATGTGTAGGATTGGACTTAATTGAAAGGAAGCAGTATAGTTAAGGGGTTAAATGGTAATTATGAATGTTTGTGCTAAGCATGAGTTAAAGGCTGATTAACTAGTTAATGGAGGGTTAATTAGGAATAAAATAAAGTAAGAAATTGGTAAGTGGAGGCAGGTTTTCTGAAGTGGATTCCGTGTGGCTTTGTAAGGTTTTGCCACCTCCTTCTTTGCATGCATTTGCCTAGTGAAGTGAGAGGTGAGTGTGTGTTGGCCTCATTCTTCATTTTCTGCATTTGGCTTTGGCTTTCTTCTTGTTTCCGTGAGTAAGGATGCGAGTGGTTTAAGTGGATGTGTGCATGTAGCTAATTGGAACAAGAATTAAGTGTTAAGACCTTAAGGTAAGTGGTTTTGTGTGCATATTCTCATCTTCTACTCTTCTTCTTGGTTTTGATTTAGTTTGGAATGAGGATTGATGGATTGTGCTCAATTCTGGAATTTGAACTGGTTTTGCTAGCTGAAGAAGTGAAGAGAGATAAGGGAAAGGCTGTAATCGGCGAACCGAGCGTCCGTGTAATTAGGAGCTAAGGCGACGAGGTTTGGGAACAAACCCTAATTGTATGAATATGTGATTAGTGTTGGTTAAATAGGGTTTTGAACTGAATTGCATGATATGTGAAATTGAAGGTTGAGCATGAATTATGTGATGCTAAATTGTATGATTATAGTAGCAATATGATTGTGATAAAGTGCTTGAAAGTGATTATGATTTGTATTATTATTGAATGCCAAACAAGAAGGGAAAATCAGGTATGTGTTATTGATTGTGTGGTTGTTGTATTTGGGTTGATTGCCAAACAAATAAGAATGAGATTTGAGGTCTAGGCGTAAAAGGAGAAGTGGACTGAAAAAGCACAGCCGTGCTAGTGATAAACACAGCTGTGTTTTGGTATTTTTGCATAGGTCACGGTAACAATGAAATTGATTGTGACCGTGACATATGCTGAGTTCAATTCTGCCTAAAGGAATTTGGTATGTCACGGTGACAATGGAATCCATTGTGACCGTGACCTACCCAGGAAGGCATTTTGTTTTGCAAATGAGAATATGTCACGGTGACAATGAGATTCATTGTGACCGTGACATACCCTCAGGTTGCATTCTGCCGAGAGTTGGGAACACATCACGGTGACAATGAAATTGGTTGTGACCGTGACATGTCCCCAATTTGCATTCTGTTTTGGACTTCAATATGTCACGGTGACAATGAAATCCATTGTGACTGTGACCCACCCTGTTTTGGCAATATAATCCTAATGTGTTTGGTCATTCAAATGGCATGGCTTTAAGCTGAAATGAAGGACAGCATGAGTAAGTAATGTATATGTGTTAAGTGATCTACAAATGCATACAACTATGATGACTTCTGAATGTGATAACTTATGTGAATATTAAATGTGAAGACTGAATTTGAAAGCATATTGAATATGCAAATGAAATGTATGGCTGTGTGCTAATACAAATGTGTAAAGTGAAAAGTGAACTGAATAACGTGTTTAACAACTTAAGCCTGCGAGTCAAGTAGTGGATAGTTAGGCATGCCTATAGGGTCAAGTGCTGCAGCCCCATGCGTTAAATGTGTCTGATTCCATGGGAATCACAATGCGAATATCCTTACTGGATTGTGTTATATGTGGAATGATGAAAGGTACCAGAAGGTACTAATGTGATAAGAAGCACCAGAAGGTGCTAATGTGAAAAAGTAGTCTCGATGAGATTACTGGTATCTGAGAGATACCGATGCGATACCCGTTATCCGCGTCATTGAATTGCAGGCAAAGTGGCAGAAAGGCTAATTGGTTAATCGGCTAAAAGTTAATTAAATATAAACAGAAGTGATTGTGATACAAGAAAGTATGGAAATCTGAATAAGTAATTGATGCCTTATGATTGAATATAGTAATGGTTAATCTGGCATGTTTATTAGCATGTTATGTATGATGATTCTGATGTGTGATAAATTACATGCTATATGTATGAGTTCCCCACTAAGCGTTATCGCTTAGCATGGATTTACTCTAATCCGTGCAGGTACGGACGAGAGGTGACTGAAGGACGTCCCCCGCATTTTGGTACGGTCAACAATAGGAAGTATATAGTGTTGGTTTGGGGGCTTGTTATTTGGGACTTTTGTATAAGTTTTATATGGTTAATATGTATTTTGAATATGTAAAGGCATGTAATAATGTAGTAATCACGGATGTAACCTCCCACATGTATGTGTGTCATGTGAATAGCTAAGGCGTGTGACTAATAGTAGTTGGCATGTGATGCATGAATTAAAATAGTGTGTGATGAAATTTTATTATTCAGTTTCCGCATGTGTTCTGGGTGTGTGTGCGACCTTCTCTAACTAAGATTAGCTGAGCTAGTTTGTCGTTAGGGAACGGGCGTCACAAGTTGTGGTATCAGAGCCTAGGTTGAGTCTTTTCTGGGAATTGGGTAGATAAGATGTGTATAGTTTGTTGACCTAATGCGGAAGTCCTTGTTTAATCTGTGTAGTAAGATGGATTCTGGAAGGCATACCGGTGAGGAATCTGCCGAAAGTGTGAATCCTCGTGAAGCTGAGGTGGGTCTGGGCAGTCTAGATCGGTTGGCTATGGGAATGAGATTCCATTTGGGCCTATGGAAGCCATGATGAAAATGACACAAGATATGGCGAGAGTGATGGAACGTATGATGGCGCCAAGAGCCCCAATAGAATCTTTGAGGAAGCATGGTTTGGAGGAATTTCATGGAACAAGGTTAGATGAGTCAGAAAAAGCAGAGTACTGGATTGAGAAGGTGGAAAGGATTCTTAAGGAGATACGATGTCCTCCAGATCAGTGGGTTGAATGTGTGGAGTCATTACTCCAAGGTCCTGCATATGATTGGTGGAAGCTGGTCCTGCAGAATCCGATGCTTCCTGAACCATTAAACTGGGAGTTCTTTGAAAAAGAATTCAAGAATAAGTATATTACTAAAGCACATCGAGAGGCAAATTGGAAGAAGTTCTTGAGTTTGAGACAGAGGACTATGACAGTGGCGGAGTATGAAGCAGAATTCTGTCGCTTAAGCAAATATGCGCCGAAAGGTGTGTTAACTGATGTGTTGCGATGCCAACAGTTTGAGGATGGATTGATTGAGGAAATTAAAGCTTTGCTGATTTCTTTAACAACAGAGCAGAATATAAGTTACTATCGAATTGTACAAGCAGCTTTGAGAGCTGAAAGGACTTTGGGAGCCCAAAGAGAATGGAGACAAAGGAAGAATACGAATAGAGATGGTTCCCAGACGGGGAAAGATCAAGAGATTCTCATGTGGCATCACCTGCGGAATCAGGGTTCAGTTCTGCAGCGAGAGGTAAGAAGCGAGGCGCTCCCTCAGCATCTGGTTCTGGAAGAGGAACATCTGGTAATAGAAGTGAGGTTCATGAGTGTCCTCATTGTGGTAAGAGGCATAGAGGAGAATGCTGGAGAGTGTCGGGTGCTTGTTATAGATGTGGGAGCACTGAGCATTTCATTGCTAATTGCCCGAATACCTATGAGATGTCAGGAAATCAACAAGAGCAGAGTAGGGGTGGTTCAAACTTGCCTTCTACGAACAGAGGAAGAGGAAGAGGATGTGGCAGAGGTAGTCAGTCCAGAGGTGCAGTCGATTCTGAGAATGTGGATAGACCTGATGAGGCTCCAGTGCGGGCTTATGCTATGAGGGCACGAGAGGATCAAGACGCGCCTGAGGTGATAGTAGGTACTATTCTACTTTGTGGTGTGGAAATGTTTGCACTTATTGATCCTGGTTCAACTCATTCATATGTATGTGATAAAAAGATATGTGAAAAGATGCCTAAAGTTGAATGTTTAAAATATGATATATGTGTGTCTAGCCCTTTGGGAGGTAATGTTAATGTGAACAGAGTGTATCGAAACTGTGCATTAGAAGTTCAAGGTAGTGTGTTTCCAGCGGATTTGATTGAACTACCGTTTGATGAGTTTGATTTGATTCTGGGTATGGATTGGTTAACTAAGTATGATGCGGATGTTAAGCGTAAGAAGAAAATGGTTATACTCTCTGATGGTAAGGGAAACAGAGCGACAGTGAGAGGAGTATGCACTAATCCTCTTGTGAATGTGATATCTGCTATGCAAGCCTGTCGGTGTATGAGAAAAGGATGTGAAGCTTATTTGGCCCTGGTATTAGATAGTAAGAGAGAACAGGTAAAGATGCAAGAGATACCAATAGTCAGAGAGTTTCCTGACGTGTTTCCTAAAGAATTGAGCGGTGTACCACCAATAAGAGAAGTTGAGTTATCAATTGACGTGGTACCAGGAACTGTACCGGTATCTAAGGCACCCTATAGAATGGCTCCAACTGAGTTGAAGGAATTGAAGGAGCAGTTGCAAGAATTACTGAACAGGGGTTTTATTAGACCTAGTATTTCTCCTTAAGGAGCACCAGTGTTATTTGTTAAAAAGAAAGATGGTACAATGAGAATGTGCATCGATTATCGACAGCTGAATAAAGTAACAGTAAAGAATAGGTATCCTTTACCTCGAATTGAAGACTTGTTTGATCAGTTAAGGGGAGCCGGGGTATTCTCAAAGATTGACTTGCGTTCAGGGTATTATCAGTTGCAAGTGAAGAAGGAAGATGTACCTAAGACCGCGTTTAGAACTCGTTATGGGCATTATGAATTTCTAGTAATGCCATTCGGGTTAACCAATTCGCCAGCTGCATTCATGGATTTAATGAATCGGGTGTTCAGACCGTACTTGGATCAGTTTGTGGTTGTGTTCATAGACGATATTTTGGTATATTCAAGAAATGAAAAGGAACATGAATAGCATTTGAGAGTTGTACTTCGGACTTTGCAAGAACATCAGCTGTATGCCAAACTCAGTAAGTGTGAGTTCTGGCTCAAAGAGGTATCATTTCTGGGTCATGTGATCTCATCTGAAGGAGTTAAAGTGGATCCAACTAAGATAGAAGCAATTGTGAATTGGAAACCGCCTAAGAATGTGTTAGAGATTCGCAGTTTCTTAGGGTTGGCTGGATACTACAGAAGGTTTGTGAAAGGATTTTCAGTAATAGCTTCACCGTTGACAAGATTGTTACGTAAAGGAGTGAAATATGAGTGGTCTGAAAGATGTCAAACAAGTTTCGATCGGTTGAGGAAGATGTTAGTAGAAGCACCGATTCTTACACAGCCTATGACTGGTAAAGAGTATGTATTGTATACCGATGCTTCAGGTGTCGGATTGGGTTGTGTATTGATGCAAGAGGGGAAGGTGATAGCGTATGCGTCAAGGCAATTGAAACCGCATGAGCAGAATTATCCGACTCATGATTTGGAATTGGCTGCAGTAGTGTTTGCTTTAAAGATTTGGTGACATTACCTGTATGGTGAGAAGTGTAGAATTTACACGGATCACAAGAGTTTGAAATATCTGCTTACACAGAAGGAACTGAATCTGAGACAGCGAAGGTGGCTCGAGTTGTTTAAAAATTATGATTGTATTGTGGATTATCATCCGGGAAAAGCTAACGTAGTGGCCGATGCTTTGAGTAGGAAGACAATTTCAGCATTACAGTTAAAGCGGATTGAGTGGAGGTTTTCTGCAGATGGAGCTTTATTAGCACAGTTGAAAGCAAGACCGGTTCTGAAAGATGAGTTAATAGTTGCTCAGAGAAGTGATGGGAGATTGCAACAAGTTCTGCAGTCAGTTGGTGATATGGATAAGATTGACTATTCAGTGGATGAAGATGGAATACTGCTGTTTAAGAATAGAATGTGTGTGGCCAACGATAAAGAATTAAGAAAGAGATTGATGCACGAGGCTCATAATACAGTTTTCACTATGCATCCAGGTGGAAACAAGATGTATCAAGATATGAAACAGTTGTATTGGTGGCCAGGGATGAAGAAGGATGTAGTGGAATATGTGTCTAAGTGTCTTGTCTGTCAACAAGTTAAAGCGGAGCATCAAGTGCCCCAGGGAATGTTGCATCCACTCCCTATTCCCCAATGGAAATGGGATAATATCACGATGGATTTTGTTACTGGATTGCCTCTGACCTCAAGACAGCAAGACGCAGTATGGGTTATTGTGGACATGTTTTCGAAATCAGCTCACTTTATACCTGTTCGGATGGATTATTCTATGGAAAAGTTGGCTGAATTGTATGTAAGGGAAATTGTCCGATTGCATGGGATACCTTTGTCTATTGTTTCTGATAGGGATCCCAGATTCACTTCTAAATTTTGGAGGAGTTTACAGGCAGCGTTGGGTACGAAATTGAACTTCAGTACTGCTTTCCATCCGCAAACCGATGGACAATCGGAAAGAATTATTCAGGTTTTGGAAGATTTGATGCGAGCGTGTGTTTTGGATTTCTCTAAGAGTTGGGATAGGTATCTTCCACTTATGGAATTTGCTTATAACAACAGTTATCAGACCAGTATTGGTATGGCACCGTATGAAGTTTTGTATGGAAGGAAATGTCGTTCACCGATTTGCTGGACAGAATTGAATGAAAGCAGAGTCATAGGGCCAGATTTGGTTCGTGATACAGAAGAGAAAGCTAAAATCATACAGCAAAGATTGAAAGCAGCAAGTGACAGACAAAAGTCGTATGCTGATTTGAAGAGAAGAGATATTGAGTTCAGTGTAGGTGATAAAGTGTTTCTGAAAGTGTCTCCTTGGAGGAAGGTACTGCGATTTGGTAAAAAGGGGAAGCTGAGTCCAAGGTGTATTGGGCCATATGAGTGCTTGAAAGAGTAGGTTTTGTAGCTTATCGGTTGGCTTTGCCTCCAACTTTGGCTAAGCTACATGATGTGTTCCATGTGTCTATGTTAAGAAGATATAGGTCAGATGATTCCCATGTGCTATCTCTACCAGAAGTGGAAGTGCAGTCAGATTTCACTTATGATGAAAAGCCAATAGTGATCTTAGCAAAAGAAGTCAGACAACTTCGGAACAAGCAGATACCACTTGTGAAAGTACTCTGGCAGCACCATGGTGTTGAAGAAGCAACTTGGGAACCAGAAGCGGCTATGCGAGAACAGCATCCACAACTATTTCACTCAGGTATGAATTTCGAGGACGAAATTCTTTAAGGAGGGGAGAGTTGTCATGGCCGGATTTGTACCCTAAGAGAATTAACCTAATTTGGTATGTGTGTGAGTGGATTGAATGTGTAGGATTGGACTTAATTGAAAGGAAGCTGTATAGTTAAGGGGTTAAATGGTAATTATGAATGTTTGTGCTAAGCATGAGTTAAAGGCTGATTAACTAGTTAATGGAGGGTTAATTAGGAATAAAATAAAGTAAGAAATTGGTAAGTGGAGGCAGGTTTTCTGAAGTGGATTCCGTGTGGCTTTGTAAGGTTTTGCCACCTCCTTCTTTGCATGCATTTGCCTAGTGAAGTGAGAGGTGAGTGTGTGTTGGCCTCATTCTTCATTTTCTGCATTTGGCTTTGGCTTTCTTCTTGTTTCCGTGAGTAAGGATGAGAGTGGTTTAAGTGGATGTGTGCATGTAGCTAATTGGAACAAGAATTAAGTGTTAAGACCTTAAGGTAAGTGGTTTTGTGTGCATATTCTCATATTCTACTCTTCTTCTTGGTTTTGATTTAGTTTGGAATGAGGATTGATGGATTGTGCTCAATTCTGGAATTTGAACTGGTTTTGCTAGCTGAAGAAGTGAAGAGAGATAAGGGAAAGGCTGTAATCGGCGAACCGAGCGTCCGTCGTAATTAGGAGCTAAGGCTGGAATGAGGATTGATGGATTGTGCTCAATTCTCCATGACGGTTTCTCTGTTGGCTCTCCTGCGTTGATGTAATGTCCTCTCGATTTCAGGATCGTAGGGTGCTAATGGTCCTTGTCTAACTCTGCTCATACACCACAACTACCTGAAAAGAATAAAAATAATAAAATCAGAAAAATGAAAACACATACAAATAAAAATCAAAACTTACTGACAACGTTGTTCCCCGGCAACGGCGCCAAAAACTTGACGCGTACTCAGCAAGTGTACTGAATCGGCAAGTAATATAGTGGAATATAATTAAGACCACAAGTTATCGAACCCAAGGGACTGTGTTGTGCAAGTGTTTGATAATTAATTATATGCTAAAGAATTCCCAATTATTTTGATTTGGTGATTGTTTAATGCAGAAGAATTAATAATCTAACTGATGATATTAATGTCTAAGAATATTAACGATTTAATAATACAGCAATTTGATAAAATAACTAAGAGATCTTGGTAAGGAATACCCATTCTCCCCAATAATATCATGCGAATACTTGATTCAACAATTTCATATACAATCAGTGAATAATCTAGCCTATACCATAGCTTGCCTTTCGGATCCAGCTTCTCTAAAATATGCACTTACCAATCCGGATTCAGCACATAAATTAGCATTATTACAGATCTTAAGTTCTAAGTTAAATAATCTTACCATTACGGATTCAGATATCAAACTCATTTATCTTCCACCATTATGAACCTATTAAAATAAACATTCACAGATTTTAACTACCAATTCGGATTCATCAAATCAATGAAAGTTGATTAAAATAGAACAGAACATGTGTACGTATTTATGGGCTGATTGCAATCAAAGTTTATCTTGGTAGATCTCCCCTTAACTTGCATGCAAACCAGCAACAACAGATAATTTCAGAGAAGATAAAACTGAAGTATATTTGTATGTATTTTTAAACTAATTACCATTAAAGTTTATCTTGGTAGATCTCCCCTTAACTTGTATTCAATTCAGCAACAACAAATAAAATCAGAGAAAATACAACTGAGTATATGCATAATACAATCCATACACAATATTCACATGATTTACTGGGGATTTAAGGCATCCCTTAACAAGAATTAAAATTACTCACTCATACTTGAATTAAAGACTGAATTAAATAGAGAGAAATTGATATTACCCATTTGAATCTGAAAATGAAAATCTTACAGTAAACCAAACGATGTTCTTCAATTGAATCAGCTATTCCAACTTCCAAATTAAATTACAGAATTGAAATCTCACTTCTAAGAATTTCCAGATCAGAAATCTCAGAGTTTATTTTTTCAGCCAAAATTAAAAATCCCTATTCTCAATCGTCTCCCTCTCTACTTCTGGACCCCCTTAACTTCTCCAGAATCGTCCTCCTTTAAGCTAGTTTTCCCCCCAATAATCAAAGTCAAAAGTCTATTCAGTGGCCTCCAAATTTGATTTTTTTTCGGATTTGATTCACACAACAGATCTTAAAAGTTACACGGCGGTTAGAGATATCCTCACCGCCGTGTAAATTTCTCTGGATAAAGTATCATTCTGAAATTTTGGGGTTACACGGCGGTGAGGAAATTCTTCACCGCCGTGTAAATGTTCCAGGTGTGCTACCAATTTCTTTAATTTCGATTCACACGGCGGTGAAGAATTTTCTCACCGCCGTGTAAACACTCCAGTCTGCTTCCTTAATATTTCTTCTCATGCTTCTGGCCTCCCGTCTCACACGGCGGAGAGAGATGTCTTCACCGCCGTGTAAACCACCTAAAATGTTGCCAAAACATCATAAATCTCCATTTAGTGCACCAAATAATATCAAATGACATTTTATCAAAAATTAACACAAATAACAACTTTTAGGCTAAGAAGTAATCTCTAAATTCACATCAAAACATTATTTAATTTAAACTTATCAAAATACCCCACACTTAGCTTTTGCTCGCCCTCGAGTAAAATAACTCTTCATTTCCAACCATCTCAATTTTTAAGCAGGAAAATGGAAATTCAGAATACCAAGCAAACACTTAGTAAATTCCACTTTAGAGTGATTCTTACTCAAACAAGTTTTAAAAGAAGAAAATACAATCGAATTTCTGATGTGTGTGTGCAAAGGCCAAAACCAATGTTTTAATATTTTTCAAAACTTAAAACTTCCAGCATCAATCAATCAAGAGCAGATTTAATCAGTACATAAATGCACTTCTGGTTTCTCACTTGAAACTCTAGAAACACCATAGGCCTCTCCTTTAGTACCAGAACCCGAAGGTCATCTCCACTGAACAAACTAAAACATAAACATGATCATTAGGTCTTAAGCATGTTGTAATGTACGGTTCAATCGGTGATGGCTAATAAGAAAAGTTTAGGAAATCAAATGAAGATTTAGCCACTCTACCAACTAACACTGCTAACCAAAAATTTTCATCACCTACTTCCAATCTAACAACAATTGCCAAGACTTAGCTATTTTCCCAAATATGAAAAATTTTAATCATAAGAAAAATAATAAGATACAATTTCTTTCTCGAGCCCTATTATACCCCAATATTATCTTCTAATAGAGGATACCCCACACTTGAATTTTGCTATACTCGGAATTAATTTTTTTTTTAATTGTACTTAGTGGGATACTTATTGTAGACACCGGGTCCTGAGTCAGCCTAGATCGAAGTTACCCAATGATGATAATTTCCTTCACAGGCTTAAAAGGTTAAAAGTGATGGTTTTCTCGTCAAATTTGCATTTTAGAGTGAAAAATTAGAAAATAGAAAAAATATTGAAAAAAAATTAATTTTGAAAAATGGGGGCTTAAAATTATGGTGTTTTTAGTCAATTTAAAATTTAAAAAAATAGAAAAAAAAAATAAAAAAAAAAAATAATAAAAAAATTTTCGGACCGCGAGTGTCGGGCGCGGCAGCGCGCAGGCGCGCTGGCGCCCAGCTCGCAGGCGCCTGGGCGCCCAGCGCGCAGGCGCGCAGGCGCCCATCGCCGTGCGGGCGCAAAGGCGACGCTCAGCGTCGCCGATACTGCGCGTCGCTAAAGGCGCGCGCAGCATCGCGCACGCTGAGCGCCGCACGGCGCGCTGGTGCGCGAGCGCCAGCGCGCGGATCTTCGCGCGATTCGCGCCTCGCCGCGTGAGTGCCCGTCGCTCTATAGCGACGGGCGGTGTCCCTTGTAGCGACGGCTCCCTAGCCGTCGGTATAGGATCTGTTACCCTATTTTCCATTTTTTCAGCCTTTTTTCCGATTTTTTGACCCAAAAATCCGTTTTTATCCCAAAATTAAGGGTTTTTGACTTCAAATAAAATTCCAAAATATTTTTTATAGATTATTAATTAATAAAACTTGATTTTATCCCCAAAAATAAAGGAATTTGAATAAAATTAGGTTTGTTTTCCTTAATTAAATTAGGGCAACATTTTCTATTCTTTAAATACTTTATGATGAATCAAAAAAGGGGGAGCCTCCACATTTTTGAGACCTAATTTTCCAGAATTCCTCTCTTCTATTTTCTCTTCAAAATTTCAGATTTTCTCTTTTTAATTAATAAGGTTTAATTGAAATTGAAAGACTAATTTTCAATTGTTAATTATTCCAATTAATTTCTTTGTTTTTGCTCCATAAACACAAGAAATTAATCATCATTTTGACATCAATTTCTTTTTAATCTTAAGCATACAAATCAATTCCTTTGTTTTTCTTCATAAACAAAGAGAATTAATTTTATTGATTATTCTTTCAAGCAATTTTCCGGAAAATCATCACTTTTCCTTCATCAAATCCAATACTCTGAGGGTAAATATTCTTGGCTCCATTTCTATTTTATTTTATTTTTATTTAATTTATTCATACATATTTTATTGTTTTTATTGATTTATTTATTGTTTTCATCTATTCATTTGTTGTATTGATTTTATATTTGTTCCATTTAATTGTTTATATATGATTTGATTTTTATTCATGTGAACATTGTTTTTTTAATTCCTAACATTTAAATAATTTATTTTGATTCCTCATTATTTTTAACATGCAAATAATTAATTAATTTAAATTAATCTTTTTGCCATGTAAATAGTTTGTATTAATTATGAACACATCAATTAACCTTGTTACATATCATTATTATTTTCATCATTCCTTTGTTTACTAATTTTTATCATTGTTACATGATTTTATTATCATTTGTTTATTTATTCATTCATTATTTTTCACTTATCATCATTTATTTTCATCATGTGTATATTTTCATGTACTAATTAATTAACATGTTTTATTTTATTTTCATCACATCATTTAATCATTTATCATATATAATCCATGTTTCTCATTTTATTTTGGTTTGTTAATATTTTTTATTCCATCATTATTCTTTTCATATCATCTTACTTTATTTTAATTTGTTATTCATTATTTTGTAATGTTTAATTGATTTAATTGATTGAATCACTAACATTGTTTTAATTGTATTTTGTTTTTATGTCTAAACTCATTTTTTCGCTTGGGCGTTTTTGCGAGCACATCGGGAGGTCCAAAAAGGCTCGTTTGGTTTATTCATTTTCTTTATTTGTAAGATTTTATTTAATTTTGCCATATAATTTTCTTGTAAAATTATTTATTTAGGCTCGCTAAAAAGAAAATCACAAAAAACATTTTTATTAATTAACTTGACATTTTTTTTCTAAATAAAAAAAATGGGACCAATGTCCTAGTTTTTCATACCCAAATAAATCATCACATCAAAATTGTTTCATAATAAATATGCATGCGAGGACCAATGTTCTCACTATTAATGAATAACCCGTTTTATGCATGTATTTCATTTTTATAAATGGGAGTTGTATTCCGCTCCTAGTGTTATTGTAATTTATTTTGAATGCTTTATTTTGGATTTTGCTTACATTTACCGCTTTTGATATGAATGATTGCGCCTTTAAATTAAAATTGCATTGTGTGGAAAGTTGATGAAACAATGAATTCAAAACTTAATTATGATATTAATCAAGGTATAAATAAATGAGAAGTCCCGAACCAGCTCTGGTCTTTGGGCTCAAGAGGTTAGAGGTTATCCTCCAAGATACTTCTTGTGTCACGAGACTTTAGCGTTAATCCTAGGCCTCATGGCCCAATATGGATAAAATGTGCAAGTCTTAGGCTCTCCGAGGCGAGAGAAACTTTCCCAATGTTCTATTGGGTGGCGACTCCATGAAACCTCCTTGTTGCCCAACATAGACGCACTTGCGATTTATCGCAAGCTGTTGCCGGACCCACAATTGCCCCGATCGCCCACGTGCGGGCGGTCCGAAAGGGCGGCGTTCGGGATCCGGCGCGCGTCACAGTGGCGACTCCACTGGGGACATACTCGAGACTTCGATTCGAAAGTACCTTGATTAAAAATCATAATTGAGTTTTAATTTAAAAATTTCATCTTCTTTCAAAACTGCATTACATCTCATTAGAGCCTTAGAATACGCTAGTTTGGTCCCTCTTTTAGCCCCGGTGCGTTCCTGAATCACCTCCTCATTTTCACTCAATTTGGGGAAGTGTTAAGGATAATCACCAGCCCAAGCCACGTACCTTAATGGTATATCAAAATGGTGACCCGATCGGTCGTTACGCTCGTGATGAGCTAGACCCGTCGGCAGGGATCATGCTTGGGTAGCCTTAAAGTAACATCTCCCTTGTCCAAAGCTCATATAATGGCCATAGCTACTTCCCACAGGTGATATGAACCCTAATTCCATGCTTGCTGTATGGACCCTCATGTATTGGGTGAGTCCAGATGTCTCGCTTGGTAACCTAGCCAAAGGCTTCCATGCCCTGGTAGGGCCATGTCGAAATTTGTGGAACGTCTAAATACATGGCGATCACTATCCATCCGCTTGTACATTAGTATAGGAGTGTTATGCTGTCGGTTTTTCACCGCGCACCATACGTGTCCATTGGGTTCCACGTTAATCCATGGATCAAGCCCACCTAGGAAAGAGACCGCACTACCACGTGTGTGGGAGATATAAGGTTGGAAGGATCTATCTGCTTGCATGTGTTTGTCTATGTTGCATCAGCACGAGCATGCATTGCATTTTAATCATGCACCATCTTAACAATTTTTGCATTTCAGCCATCATAGATTCTCCTGGGTGGTCTAGAGGTCCCGACGGACGGTTAAGAAGGACGCCGCTTTTGGGGTTAACAGAGTTAGTGTTGGATCAGAGTTCAGATTCAATCTCAGAAAATAGTGTGGGGTTTTCTCTCGAATCATCAACAGAAGTCAGCATGGCTAATCCATCAAATGAGTCTGATGCAACCCGGGCAATAATTGCTGAGGAGGTAGGAAAGAGGATGGAGGAATTTGAAGCCCGCATGATTGCAATGATGGGCAATCTTGCCACCACAATAGCTGGGCAACAAGCTGCTGCTGCCCCTATCCGAGTACCAACTGAACAAGAGGTTGTAAGAGAAGAGCGTCCTGCTGCAGTTAACCAACCAATGGTTGACCCACCTGTTGTTGAGCAAAGAGTGCCTGCACCTATTGAGCGCAGAGAGGGCCCTAGGTCTGAAGCCGAGTTTGGGAGAGATGAGCTAGAGGAGCATACAGTAGCTAAAGAGAAGTCACCGAAACTGGATGAGGCAATGTGGAGGAAAATGGAAGAGAGATTTGAGGCCATGGCAAGGATGATGACCGTGGGAAAAGGAATGAACCCGGAAGACCGAGAGCTAGATGGGGATGACCTGATTCCCCAGAATTTTAAGATGCCGGATATTCCCAAATTTGATGGCACCTCTGATCCTGCCGCACACATCAAGCAATACTCGCTGGTCATGAAGGGAACGTCCTTAACAAGAAAGCAAAAGATAGAGTATTTCTGCTTGAGTCTCACAGGAGCTGCTATTGATTGGTACCATGGGCTTGAGAGGAGGTCCAAGGAGGATTGGGACTTGCTAACTGAAGAGTTCCTTAAGCAGTACGATTGCAGTACCCGGATGGAGGTCACTTTGAAAGATCTCGAGTTGCTACAACAGAAGGCTGGGGAATCCTTCCACGAGTACCTTACTCGGTGGAGAAACCGGGTTATGGAGATGAAACGCAAACCGGACACTTCTGATCAGATCCGGCTGTTCATTCGAAATGCCAGCCCCTACTTGAGAGATGGATTGAAAATGAAGGGACTGAAAGACTGGGAATCCCTGAAGGATATCGCCATAGAAGCAGAGGGAGAATATTTAGCCAAGAGGGCAAACAACGAGTCCTATGCCAGGAAGGGATACAGCAATCAAGGGACAGCCAAGCTAGCAAGTTCCAGCAGTGGTAACAGAGTTGGGAAGACTGCCGAGGTGTCTGTAACCGGGGTAAATCAGAGGTATTTCTCCAACTTGGGTAGGCCTTTATCATGGGTACTGAAGAGGCTAATAAAAGAAGGAAAACTGCGACCCCTATCACCTAGGTCGGCCAAGACCCAAGGACAGCCAGGGCACAAGGAGAATGAATACTGCGCATTCCACCAACATACCGGGCATTTGACGGATGATTGTATAACACTAAGACATCGGGTCCAAGATCTAATTGACAACAAGCAGATCACCGATCCTGAGCAAAGGGAAAGCAAGAAGAAGTCCGGTTATAATGCAGTGCCACCTCCAGTCTTTATGATTGGATCAAGCCTATCAGAATGGTATGTGATGCAAGACCTATATGGAAATGAGTATGTCGCTATTACTCGCCCTGCAGTGGATGGAGAAGGGGTTTCCGTGGCAGCAATAGACTGTTGGTCCACTAGTGAGAGTGGAGATGATGAAGATGAGAAAAATGGAGAGTTTACGGATCCGTGGGATTCAGAGGAAGAAGAAAGAGTAGAAGCAGTAACAAGAAGTGGGAGGGTCATTCCAGAAGCCGAGAAGCAGCAGGACCCAGCACAAGCAATCGCAGAGAACGAGCCGGAAGAAAATCCAATATTGAAGCAACTAAAAAAGACCACGGCTCAGATATCTATTTGGGACCTCTTGAGACAGTCCCCCTCTCACCGACAGAAGTTAGTTGAAGCATTGAGTGTATCCACCGTAGCAACTACAATCTCTCCATCCGAGCTTTTAGACCTTGTAAAGGGGGGATCCGGGGAGAAGTTGGTTTTTTCTGATGTAGACCTACCAACAGAGGGTCGCAGCCACAACCAACCTTTGTACATCAAGGCACAAATCAATGGTAAACACACCGCTTGCGTCATGGTTGATGACGGGTCGTCAATAAATGTTTGCCCTTTGGTAGCGCTTCAGGCCTTCGGGATGGATGAGAGTATGTTAAGCAAATCTGACCTGACCATCACTGCCTACGATAATTCTAGGAGGCAAGCATTGGGAACTTTCAAAGCTTTGGTAAAGACGGGGCCTATTGAGACAGAAACGGATTTTGTGGTTCTACCGATCCCAGCAAATTTCTCAGCTCTACTTGGAAGACCGTGGTTCCATAAGTTAGGGGGAGTACCATCTACCTTACACCAGATAATTAAGATACCTCATGAAGGAGAGGTAGTGACCATTAAAGCAGCAAGAGAGAACCAAGTGTCTGCTTTGGAGATCTCTAATCAGCCATTCAGTGGCTTTCATGTATCAATGATCGGAGAAGAGCAAAGCTTAGAAGGTAGCCCTCAAGTGGTGAACATGCTGAAAAAGATGCACTTCCTCCCAGGGGCTGGTTTGGGAAAAGAGTCACAAGGACTGCAGGATGCTATCACTACACGTGGTCAGAAAGATCGAAAGGGATTGGGCTACCAAGGAAAGTATGGTAAGAAGAAAGTGTCAGGGAAGATTCCCCATATTTCGGAGAGCTTTGTGCCATCATCATCGGTTTGTGCTTACACCGGAGAAGAAGAGCCGCAGTGGGTAGATGGGAAGATTACCCCGGGTTTTGAAATTTTCAATGATGTCTTTGATTGGGAAATCGGAGTTGTTAAAGCTGTAGAGAACTTTTGGGACGAGGAGATTATGACCCAATGCAGCATCTGGGACAGGGATGAGCCCGAAGAAATTGTCACTGATAGGATGTTAGCCACTAAGCTCAAAGGGAAGGAAAAGATAGTGGAACCAGAGCCGAAGATTGAAGATCTCAAGATTTCACCAAATCAAGAAGCCAAAGCACAGTCAGCTACAGCATCGGCGTCGACTGAAGTTGATAGTCATTTAGATTCTCTTTTTATACCAGAACTCTTTGAAGACAATGTTAATGTTTCTGATTATGTTAATGAGATGAACAACTTTGCTTACTTGTGTGATGTTTCTGATGATTTCATTTCGCATGATCATAAGCATGATGCATTCATTTTTGATATTAATTCAACTGGCACAACTGCATTTAATCTCGGAACTTTGGAAAATCCAAAGGAAATTTTGCTAGCATCAGACATAACTCCTGAAGAGAGAATAAAATTTGAGAGAATATTAAAAAAATATGAAAAAGTCTTTGCCTGGACCTATGAGGATATGCCGGGAATAGATCGAGATGTTGCCGAACATGCCATCCCAACTTACCCAGAGTTTAAACCAGTCAAGCAAAAGCTTCGGAGGCTTAGGCCAGAGTGGGCACAGAAAGTGAAAGAGGAGATCCACAAGCAGATTGACGCTAAGTTCCTGATAGAGGTTCAATACCCAACATGGTTAGCTAATGTGGTTCCTGTAGCTAAGAAGGACGGTAAGGTTCGAGTATGCGTTGACTATCGAGACCTGAACAAGGCCTGTCCGAAAGATGATTTCCCTCTTCCTCATATTGATGTGCTAGTAGATAGTGCTGCTGCTTGCATGATGTATAGCTTTGTGGATGGATACGCAGGGTACAATCAAATTCTTAACAAGATAGTGGACCGGATCAAGACAGCCTTTATCACCGAGTGGGGGACATATGCCTACCGGGTTATGCCTTTTGGGTTGAAGAATGCAGGAGCAACCTATCAGAGGATGGCGACCAAGGTTCTCAATGACTTAATCCACAAAGAAGTGGAGGTGTATGTTGATGACATGATGATTAAGTCGGCTACCAGGGAAGGTCACTTTGAGGCTTTAGAAAAGTTCTTTCAAAGAATTAGCAAGTACGATTTGCGCCTCAATCCCAAGAAGTGCCTTTTTGGAGTTACATCAGGAAAGTTGTTAGGCCATGTAGTAAGCCAGAGGGGAATCGAGGTAGATCCCAATAAAGTCAAAGCCATAAGAGAGATGCCAATGCCCCAGAAGGAGAAGGACGTCAGAAGTTTCTTAGGAAAGCTTCAGTACATCAGCCGATTTATTGCAAAGCTAACTTCAGTATGTGAGCCTATTTTCAAGCTTCTTAGGAAGAATCAGCCGATGATATGGAACGATGACTGTCAACTGGCCTTTGACACCATTAAGGACTATCTGCTAAATCCTCCGGTACTAAGACCACCACGCCATGCCAAACCACTAATCCTGTACCTGGCTGTGGAAGATAACTCAGTGGGTGCTATGATGTCTCAGGAAGATGATTTTGGTGTAGAGTTTGCCGTTTACTATCTTAGCAAGAAATTCCTGCCTTACGAAGCCAAATATGTAGAGGTGGAAAAGATTTGTTTAGCAGTTATCTGGGCTTCTAAGAAGTTGCGACACTACTTTCATTCCTTCAAGGTACAAACGGTTGCCAAACATAATCCGCTCAGATACCTCCAAGAAGCACCCTCTCTACTAGGGAAGATGGGAAGATGGTTACTGCTGTTGCAGGAATTTGATATTGAGTACATAACCAAGAAAACCATTAAGGGAAGAGCGGTAGCAGAGTTCTTAGCCGAGCATCCTATTGAGGGAGATCAGTTTGAATACAACTTCCCAGATGAAGATGTCACGGCCATAGCAGTGCAAGGGTGGCAATTATTCTTTGATGGAGCAGTCAATAATAAGGGAGCAGGCGTAGGAGTTATTCTTACGACCCCAGATGGTGAAAGACTACCATTGGCTAAGAAGCTGAGGTATAAGGCTACCAATAATGAAGCAGAATATGAAGCTTGCATCTTTGGATTGGAAGCATTACTCGCTCTGGGGGCAGAGACCGCAGAAGTATTTGGAGATTCTTCCTTGGTAATTCATCAGATCAGAAGGGAGTGGTCAGTCAAGGAAGAAAGGTTGTTGCCTTATGTAAAGCACTTGAGAACGTTGAGCAGCCAGTTCGAGATTTGCACTTTTCACTTCATCCCCAGAGACGAAAATCAGTTAGCTGATGCTCTAGCAACATTAGTGTCTATGTGGGATAACCCAACAGGAGTTGCGATGAAACCCGTGCTGATTTATAGTTCGGAAAGACCTTGCTTTGAAGCTGAACAGGTGATGGACATTGAGGCCATTGATGGAAATCCATGGTATTATGACATTCAGAATTATTTAGAGAGATCAGTCTTTCCAGAGGAAGCCACTGAGAAGGACCAAAGAATGATCAGGAAGTTATCCACTCAATTCATCAGTGTTAATGGCACTTTGTATAAAAGGCAAGCTGATGGTATCCAGTTAAGATGTCTGGCAGAGAAAGAAGCTAAAAGACTTATGGAAGAGGTTCACGCCGGGGTTTGTGGAGCTCACATGAATGGCTTAGCCTTAGCAAAGAAGATCATGCGCCAAGGGTTTTATTGGCTCACAATGGATACAGATTGTTCAAAATTTGTGAAGCAATGCCAGTTATGCCAACAGTATGCGAATTTGAGGCATGTGCCAGTTTCAGAGTTATATAACTTAACATCTCCATGGCCATTTGCAGCATGGGGAATAGACATCATAGGCGAAATCCGTCCTACGGCTTCTAATGGGCATAGATTCATCATAGTTGCCATTGACTACTTCACTAAGTGGGTTGAAGCTGAGTCTTTCAAGAAGGTTGATGCAAGGGATATGGCTAAGTTCGTTGAGCGGAATTTTATATGCAGATATGGCCTCCCTCATCACATAGTGTCTGATAATGGGGTACAATTCCTAGCAGAAACTAAGCAGATGCTCCAGAAATATAGGATCCAACATCATAAGTCTTCTCCTTATCGTCCTCAAGCAAACGGTGCAGTTGAAGCGGCAAATAAGAATGTGAAGAGAATTTTGGCCAAGATGGTTCAGAACTACAAGGATTGGGCAGAAAAGTTACCCTTCGCACTTTGGGGATATAGAACAACAGTCAGAACCTCTACAGGGGCAACGCCATTCTCTCTGGTATATGGAACTGAAGCAGTCCTGCCGGTTGAAATTGAGCTGAAATCATTAAGGGTAGTCATGGAAGCTGAGATTCCTGAAGCAGAATGGGCACAACAACGTTTGTCACAGCTATATCTGTTGGATGAAGACAGGTTACGAGCCTATTACCACAACCAAGTTTATCAAAAGAGGCTGGCTCGGTCGTTTGGCAAGAAAGTACGAAAGCACCCGTTGAAGGAGGGGGACTTGGTCTTTAAGATGATGAGGCCGGGAGTTCCAGACATACGAGGAAAATTCAGACCAACCTGGGAAGGACCTTTCATTTTGAAAAAGTTGCTAACAAAAGGAGCAGCGATTTTAGCAGACAGCGATGGGAATGAGTTCAAGGACCCGGTCAATGTCGATAGACTTAAAAGGTTCCATGGCTAAAGACCAAAAATAAAAAGAAGAGAATAAATGCCCCGCGGGTCGAAAACCGAAAAAAAAAAGGCGGCCCTGCTAAAATTGGGCGCCCTGTCAGGGTGAAAACCGAAAAAAGGCATCCTGGGCAAAAATTAAGGGCCAAGAGAAAATATTCAATCGAGAAAACCCGAGAGGGCCGATTGATAACAGGAGTTTGATGCTGACAAAACCCACTCCGAGATTATGTGTAGTCATATGCTTTTGAATTGTTGTCAAATGAAAATCATGTATGATGAAATCATATAGAAATGTACACAATCTCGCAATGAATAAAAGAATACATTTTCATTGATCATTCAGTTCTGTCTTAAAAAGAAATATACCAATTGTTCATCTAATGATTATTGCTCAGTCCCTTCATTGGATATGTGCTATTTGCTCTTAACAGAAGCTTTGGTGATAACCTTAAAAAAAAAAAAAAAAAAAAAAAAAAAAAAAAAAAAAACCAAAGAAGGCCGTTAGAGATGAAAACCGTAACTGGCTCTCTAAGCAAAAGTTAGGCCAAAGGGCAGGGTGAAAACCTGGAAATAGGCAGTCTGCCCTACAAAAAAAAAATAAAATAAAAGCCGCTGGATTGGGTTGGGTCCATTCTAGGCAAAAATTAGGCAAAGGGTTGTGTGAAAATCCCATAAGGGACGCATTTCCCGCAAAGAAAAGCTAGTGTGAAAATCCACAAGGGACGCACTACCTTTAAAACAATGACGTTCAATGCCTGGAGCGATAAGGCGGCATTACTTCAGATGATCTTCTTTCAATCAAGTAACATACAATACAGAACATGAAAAAGAATCCCGGGTAAATAATCATTGACCTGGGGGGCAAGGATATATACCGGACATCTCTTTCAGAAAACTTGTCGACGATCCTCAGGATTCAGGGGGCATTGTAGAGCAGGAAGGCTACAACCTCAGCGAACCATGGACCACCTAGGGCACAGTCTATACATTGTTGCAAGCATTTGCATTCCATATCATGCACACATGATTTCTTGTATATCCCTATGCATACAATCTTGCAGGAGAAATCGGCGGGGGACACAAACAAAAGCCGAGTGACGACACCAGTCCAAACATCTAAAGGAGCACAGTTCCAAAATTCACATGGGTTAGCACGATGGCGGCACAACCCACAAGAGGTTGGCACGACCACGGCACTACTAATGCACAGCGGTTAGCACGATGGCGGCACTACCCACAAGAGGTTAGCACGACCACGGCACTACCAATTCACAGCGGTTAGCACGATGGCGGCACAACCCACAAGAGGTTGGCACGACCACGGCACTACCAATTCACAGCGGTTAGCACGATGGCGGCACTACCCACAAGAGGTTAGCACGACCACGGCACTACCAATTCACAGCGGTTAGCACGATGGCGGCACAACCCACAAGAGGTTGGCACGACCACGGCACTACCAATGCACAGCGGTTAGCACGATGGCGGCACAACCCACAAGAGGTTGGCACGACCACGGCACTACCAAAATTCACAGCGGTTAGCACGATGGCGGCACTACCCACAAGAGGTTAGCACGACCACAACATTACCAGCTACAACCAAAAGACAGCAACAACTATCATTACAATTCCATCAAGCAGGAAAGACGGCCGACTCAGGTACGCGTCGCTTTCCTTTTCTTCTTTGAGTTTAGGCTCACCTAGACACTAGTGTACTAGATTCCCCTAAACTGGGGGCAACTGTAGACACCGGGTCCTGAGTCAGCCTAGATCGAAGTTACCCAATGATGATAATTTCCTTCACAGGCTTAAAAGGTTAAAAGTGATGGTTTTCTCGTCAAATTTGCATTTTAGAGTGAAAAATTAGAAAATAGAAAAAATATTGAAAAAAAATTAATTTTGAAAAATGGGGGCTTAAAATTATGGTGTTTTTAGTCAATTTAAAATTTAAAAAAATAGAAAAAAAAAATAAAAAAAAAAAAATAATAAAAAAATTTTCGGACCGCGAGTGTCGGGCGCGGCAGCGCGCCTGCGGCAGCGCGCAGGCGCGCTGGCGCCCAGCTCGCAGGCGCCTGGGCGCCCAGCGCGCAGGCGCCCAGGCGCCCATCGCCGTGCGGGCGCAAAGGCGACGCTCAGCGTCGCCGATACTGCGCGTCGCTAAAGGCGCGCGCAGCATCGCGCACGCTGAGCGCCGCACGGCGCGCTGGTGCGCGAGCGCCAGCGCGCGGATCTTCGCGCGATTCGCGCCTCGCCGCGTGAGTGCCCGTCGCTCTATAGCGACGGGCGGTGTCCCTTGTAGCGACGGCTCCCTAGCCGTCGGTATAGGATCTGTTACCCTATTTTCCATTTTTTCAGCCTTTTTTCCGATTTTTTGACCCAAAAATCCGTTTTTATCCCAAAATTAAGGGTTTTTGACTTCAAATAAAATTCCAAAATATTTTTTATAGATTATTAATTAATAAAACTTGATTTTATCCCCAAAAATAAAGGAATTTGAATAAAATTAGGTTTGTTTTCCTTAATTAAATTAGGGCAACATTTTCTATTCTTTAAATACTTTATGATGAATCAAAAAAGGGGGAGCCTCCACATTTTTGAGACCTAATTTTCCAGAATTCCTCTCTTCTATTTTCTCTTCAAAATTTCAGATTTTCTCTTTTTAATTAATAAGGTTTAATTGAAATTGAAAGACTAATTTTCAATTGTTAATTATTCCAATTAATTTCTTTGTTTTTGCTCCATAAACACAAGAAATTAATCATCATTTTGACATCAATTTCTTTTTAATCTTAAGCATACAAATCAATTCCTTTGTTTTTCTTCATAAACAAAGAGAATTAATTTTATTGATTATTCTTTCAAGCAATTTTCCGGAAAATCATCACTTTTCCTTCATCAAATCCAATACTCTGAGGGTAAATATTCTTGGCTCCATTTCTATTTTATTTTATTTTTATTTAATTTATTCATACATATTTTATTGTTTTTATTGATTTATTTATTGTTTTCATCTATTCATTTGTTGTATTGATTTTATATTTGTTCCATTTAATTGTTTATATATGATTTGATTTTTATTCATGTGAACATTGTTTTTTTAATTCCTAACATGTAAATAATTTATTTTGATTCCTCATTATTTTTAACATGCAAATAATTAATTAATTTAAATTAATCTTTTTGCCATGTAAATAGTTTGTATTAATTATGAACACATCAATTAACCTTGTTACATATCATTATTATTTTCATCATTCCTTTGTTTACTAATTTTTATCATTGTTACATGATTTTATTATCATTTGTTTATTTATTCATTCATTATTTTTCACTTATCATCATTTATTTTCATCATGTGTATATTTTCATGTACTAATTAATTAACATGTTTTATTTTATTTTCATCACATCATTTAATCATTTATCATATATAATCCATGTTTCTCATTTTATTTTGGTTTGTTAATATTTTTTATTCCATCATTATTCTTTTCATATCATCTTACTTTATTTTAATTTGTTATTCATTATTTTGTAATGTTTAATTGATTTAATTGATTGAATCACTAACATTGTTTTAATTGTATTTTGTTTTTATGTCTAAACTCATTTTTTCGCTTGGGCGTTTTTGCGAGCACATCGGGAGGTCCAAAAAGGCTCGTTTGGTTTATTCATTTTCTTTATTTGTAAGATTTTATTTAATTTTGCCATATAATTTTCTTGTAAAATTATTTATTTAGGCTCGCTAAAAAGAAAATCACAAAAAACATTTTTATTAATTAACTTGACATTTTTTTTCTAAATAAAAAAAATGGGACCAATGTCCTAGTTTTTCATACCCAAATAAATCATCACATCAAAATTGTTTCATAATAAATATGCATGCGAGGACCAATGTTCTCACTATTAATGAATAACCCGTTTTATGCATGTATTTCATTTTTATAAATGGGAGTTGTATTCCGCTCCTAGTGTTATTGTAATTTATTTTGAATGCTTTATTTTGGATTTTGCTTACATTTACCGCTTTTGATATGAATGATTGCGCCTTTAAATTAAAATTGCATTGTGTGGAAAGTTGATGAAACAATGAATTCAAAACTTAATTATGATATTAATCAAGGTATAAATAAATGAGAAGTCCCGAACCAGCTCTGGTCTTTGGGCTCAAGAGGTTAGAGGTTATCCTCCAAGATACTTCTTGTGTCACGAGACTTTAGCGTTAATCCTAGGCCTCATGGCCCAATATGGATAAAATGTGCAAGTCTTAGGCTCTCCGAGGCGAGAGAAACTTTCCCAATGTTCTATTGGGTGGCGACTCCATGAAACCTCCTTGTTGCCCAACATAGACGCACTTGCGATTTATCGCAAGCTGTTGACGGACCCACAATTGCCCCGATCGCCCACGTGCGGGCGGTCCGAAAGGGCGGCGTTCGGGATCCGGCGCGCGTCACACTTATATCCTCTATTTTCTTGCAACTTACTTGTCAAGCAATATCCCAAAATTCCTTAATTTTTCTTACCCACTTATTTAATACTAAACACCTTATTTCAACTTTCGATGTCTTCCCAACCCAATACTAGAGTGGCCAATTCTTAGAAGGGATAGGCAAAAGCATTTAGGTTAAATGGCATATTAAGTGTGTAACAAGAAAAATTTCAGAGTACACTTTTAGCATACCCATTCAGCTCAATGGGGCTAGCAATGGAAAATTAATTCAATAGGTGGGAAAAAGTTTATTTTAAGTAGCTACTCAAAAGAATTAATGCCTAAATCATGTCAACATTTATGCCTTAATTGTTATATCGTTTCGAAGGGCAATGAGGAAGGTTCTAATGTTCTAAAAATTTTCTGATCAAAAGATTTCATGCTGGTTTTTCTTTACTTGTAAAAGCTGGCCTAAGTCCACAATTCATAGAAATTGTAATTGTATATTTCTACTTTGAAAATTGTTAAGAAAAATAACTTTAAGACAGAATCTTACTCTCTTGCAGACTAAGTGCTCTGAATGACCTTTTCAAGATTAACAATTGAGCTGGAATAACAACTTAAAATTTTGTTAAGCTAAGCATGAGTCGAATTGATGAGCTCAAATCACAAAATACAACTTAAACAACTAACTAAAGAAACCATTATCAAAAAGTAGAAAATATAACTTCTAAAATATAAAGGCAAAGGAAATAATAATATTAAGCTTTGATAAAATTAAAACTTACTAATATCAAATTAAACTTACTCAAAAGAAATAATAAAATAAAGCATACTAAAATACTGCAAGGTTAGTCACATCCAAGTTACACAAACTAGCTACCCCACACTTAAAAGCTTGTTGTCCCCAGCAAGTAGTTCAATCAACCAAAAATAATAAAAGTAGCAAAACAAAAGATCAGAGAACTCCCAGAAAATCAGTCCTGTGGAGGTGGTGGCGGTGGAAAGCGGTCCATCATCGTCCTAAAAAAATGCTCCTGCTCCTCCCAAGCAAGGGCTATGGCGCGCTCTATCTTGGAGAAACTCAGTGACTGGGAGAGTAATTGCTACTCCTACACAGCTAAACGATGCAAAATCTGATCTTGTCCAGTCTGTAGTGCCCCTAACTGAGCAGTAAGATGCTCTAGATCATGAACGGCCCCAGCGGCAGCAGGCTCAACACCGACAGCTGCTCCTCCAGCCGCCTCTTGCTCCTCCTCAGACTCATCGTCTCCTTCTGCTGGCAATTGCACACGACCCCTCTCTACAAGCCTCAAGTACTCGTCCCGGGTAGATAGCCTAACCTGATGATGGAAGTGGTGGTCGTCTACTATGAGTTTGAGGTTTTTTAGCATCTTAAAGTCTATCAAAGTGCTCTCACCTACTTCATCTCCCAAGGGACTATGACCGACTCTTTTGGCCAACATAGTCGCAATCCATCCAATAGATATTTTCTTTACTTTCTTTGGATTGCCCTGGAGGTCTTCAAACTTTTTCAATAAATAATAGGCTCCATTTAGCCTTACCTGGTGGACCATACAGTAGAGAAATAGTGCCTCTGATTGGTTCACTGCACCTGCTGCCTCAATATGTCCATAAAATGAAAGTGAAAAAAACCTGTGTAAAATTCGCAGTGCATGATCCCTCAAATGATGGGCTTTGGACTGCCCAGTCACATATCTGGTGGCGGTGATGGGATCTCGGATTGCTTCCCATATGGTTTGCTTGTCCAAATCAGTTATATAACGAGCACCATCAACTGGGAATCCAAGTGCCTCCGCAAAATCATGAAAGGGCATAGAGTACTTGGTCTGATTCAGCCAAAAAATTACCTCACCAACATCTTCTTCGTCCTCTGTATCAATCTTGCATGTTACTATTGCAAGGAAATCTCTAGTCAAGTTTGGATATACTTTCTCCTTCTTTGCAAAAAATTCTGTCCAACCTATCCCAGCGATCAACCCCTCAATTTCATATCTAATGTCCACGTTCCCTAAAGAAGTGAAGTCCAAAAAAGTGGAGGGGACATAGGTTGCAGCAGTGAAGTCCTTGTATGCGGGACGGCATCGAGTAGGTACCCAAGAAGGTACCAAATCGCCTCTCCCTTGAGAAGATGATGCTTGACTGGTTCTGGGTCGTTTAGGGGCCACTGCAGTTACAATTGAAGATAAATCAGAGTAGGAAAACAATGTGGCTACCAGCAAGTATAAGTAACTTAATTTAAAACGACAATGCTAGCATAATACAATTGAACATAAAATTTAGCTAGCTCTTAATGCAAATTCACTCTATCTGAAGCAGCAATTAAAATAGAAGGCCATCACATTCCTACTCACACAATCTTCACTCAAGATTATGACGTTTGCAAAATTTGATTCAACTTGCTAGGATGGGTGAATTGTATGATAGAACCAAGACAAAAGAATCTCAACAATGCATACTAATTGTTTCTGACCAATAACATAAACAATAAGAATTACATGTTCATTCAGACAGTCTATCAAACACTTGGTGAGCAGAAATTTTTGACAAATCCAAAACTCTCAATTCTGTAATTCCTAACCCCAACATGAATCACAGGGTATCAAGAACCCACAATCACACAATGAAAACACAAAAACACATGATTTCAGCAAACAAGGAAATGAAATTCGTTCATTCAAGTATTTTATCAAACACTTGGTAGGCATGAATTTTGTTGCACACAATCATGCAAAATTGATGAAATTCCAACCCCCATTTTCTTAATCAGCAACGAAATCGTAGGCAAAACACACCGAATTAACTAATCCACGCTTTAATTCCAGAAAGAAGGAGCAAGATAGAAAATTAAAAGAAGAAAACCTAAAAACTAATAAGAACAGAAAAGAAACGAAAAAAATAATAAAATAGAAGAGAAAGGATAAAACTTACTTGAATTTGATGCTAATTAGGCCGAATTTATGCTTGATGGACAAATTAACCCACGAAAATGGAAGACAACGAATTGATGGAGGAAAATAAAAGAAAAAGAAAGAGGGAGGGCGAGAGAGATAGGCAGAGAGATAGGCGAGAGGGAACATGGGGATTTGATTTTGTGTTTAAAAATTAAAGTTTAACTGGCAGTTAACAATTAAAAACCGAAATTTTTTACCTTACACGGCGGTGAGAGATTGCCTCACCGTCGTGTAAATCGCGACTGGGCACATATTTTTCAAAAATAAGAATTTCACACGGCGGTGAGATATTTCCTCACCGCCGTGTAAAAACTCCACTGCACTTCAATTTTTCGATGATATAATTTTCACACGGCGGTGAGGGATTTCTTCACCGCTATGTAACATGAAATTTTTCCGTCAAAAATTTTATGTTTGCACAAGTTTCTCCCCATCTTTCTTCTCACACATTCTGCACCCTTCCTCAACACAAATTCAACATGAAATGACAATGATATTGATTTATGCAAATGACTAAAAATACACACATTGAAAATAAAAATAGCAAAGTTTAGGAATTTATTTAGTTCTGATTTTTTTAGTCTCAGCTAGACTCTCACGTACCTTATTCTTCGTCCAGTAAAATAGCCACTGCTGCACCTTCAGCGTGGTTTTCAAAATAAGGTTTTAGACGATGACCATTTACCTTAAATTCCGTACTTCCATATTGCTTTCTGATGGTAACAGCTCCGAACTTTTCGACCGTGACGACTTCAAAAGGAACCGTCCACTTTGATTTTAATTTTCCAGGGAACAATCGCAACCTGCTATCATATAACAAAACTTTCATTCCTGGACCAAATTCTTTTCTTACTATCCTTTGGTCATGCCATTTTTTTGTGTTGCTTTTGTACTTCTCAGCATGATTATATGCCCAAAATCTGAACTCCTCCAATTCATTCAGCTGTAAGGACTTGCATTTTCCTGCACCTTCAAGATCAAAGTTCAAAAATTTTGTAGCCCAATATGCCTTATGTTCTAACTCGACCGGAAGATGACATGACTTTCCAAACATCAACCTAAATGGGGACATTCCAATGGGTGTCTTAAAAGCTGTTCTATAAGCCCAAAGAGCGTCATCTAGCTTAAGGGACCAATCCTTCCTAGATACACCGACTGTTTTCTCTAAAATGGCTTTCAACTCTGTATTGGATACCTCAACTTGTCCATTGGCCTGAGCATGATAAGGGGTTGTAACCTTATGTCTAACACAAAACTTTTTCAATAAAGCTTTAAATTGATGGTTCACAAAATGTTTACCACCGTCACTAATGATTGCTCTTGGGGTTCCATATCGAGTAAATATATTTTTCCTGAAAAATTGAAGCACAACTTTGGCATCACAGGTTCTAGTGGCCACAACCTCTACCCACTTACTTACGTAATCAACGACCACTAAAATATATTCATAACCATAGGAAACCGGAAAGGGTCCCATAAAGTAAATTCCCCATACATCAAAAAGCTCTACCTCAAGCCTATTGGTCAAGGGCATCTCATCTCTCTTTGATATATTCCCTACTCTCTGGCATCTATCACAAGCTTTCACATAAGATTGAGCATCTTTAAACATTGTAGGCCAAAAGAACCCAGAAGATAAAATTTTCATTACCGTTCTGTTTGGTCCATGATGTCCACCAGCTTCTCCACTATGACAGGCTGTGATAATCTCACCTTTCTCCTCATCTGGAATACATCTTCTCAGCACTTGATCTGCACACAAACGAAATAAATAAGGATCATCCCAAATATAATGCTTTGCATCAGCTTTCAATTTCTTTTTCTGCTGCCATGTGAAATCCTTTGGCATAAATCCCCCTACGAGAAAATTAGCTAAATTAGCAAACCAAGGAACAGAAATCTCATTTTCAAACAAAGCACAAATATGTTCATCAGGGAATAAATCTGAAATCTCCCCTTTCTCAATGTGAGCATTTTCCAGTCTTGACAAATGGTCTGCTACAAAATTTTCTGCTCCCTTCTTATCTTTAATTTCCAGGTCGAATTCTTGCAGTAAAAGTACCCATCTGATCAGTCTTGGTTTGGATTCCTTCTTTGCAAATAGGTGTCTCAAGGCAGCATGGTCAGACCACACCACAATTCTTGCTCCCAACAAATATGGCCTGAATTTTTCGAATGCATACACGATTGCAAGAAGTTCCTTCTCCGTTGTAGTGTAATTCATTTGAGCTCCGGTCAAAATGTGACTTGCATAATAAACCGCACAAAATACCTTCTCTCTTCGCTGCCCAAGTACTGCACCAACTGTAAAATCACTAGCATCACACATTAATTCAAAAGGCAAATTCCAATCCGGGGAAATAATCACCGAGGCTGAAATGAGCCTCTGTTTCAAAGTCTGAAAAGCCAGCATACATTCATCGTTAAAATTAAAAGGAGCATCTTTCATCAACAAATTGGATAAAGGTTTAGCAATTTTTGAAAAATCTTTGATAAACCGGCGGTAAAATCCTGCATGTCCCAAAAAACTTCTAATGCCTTTCACACTAGTTGGGGGTGGTAACTTTTCTATTACCTCTACCTTAGCCTTATCAACCTCTATCCCCTTCTCAGAAATTTTGTGGCCAAGTACAATGCCTTCGCTTACCATGAAATGGCATTTTTCCCAATTCAGCACCAAGTTGGTCTTCTTACACCTTTCTAACACCAAATCTAAATGCTTAAGGCAGCTCTCAAAATCACTCCCATAAATGGTAAAGTCGTCCATGAACACCTCCATAAATTTCTCTATGAAGTCATGAAAAATTACCATCATACACCGCTGAAATGTAGCCGGTGCGTTGCACAGCCCGAAGGGCATTCTCCTGTATGCAAAGGTGCCATAGGGACAGGTAAATGTAGTCGTTTCTTGATCTTCTGGAGCTATGGGTATTTTCATGTAACCTGAATATCCATCTAAAAAATAATAGAATCCATTTCCTGCCAATCTTTCCAACATTTGGTCAATGAAAGGTAAAGGAAAATGATCCTTTCTGGTTGCATTATTTAACCTCCAATAGTCTATGCACACTCTCCACCCTGTCACTGTGCGTGTGGAAATTAATTCATTTTTTTCATTGGCTACAACTGTCATCCCTCCTTTCTTTGGTACACATTGGACTGGACTTATCCAATTGCTATCAGAAATGGGATAGATAATACCTGCATCAAGGAGCTTGAGTACCTCCTTTTTCACCACTTCTTGCATTGCTGGATTTAGCCGCCTTTGTGGTTGCACCACCAGTTTGAAGTCAGTTTCCATAGGTATCCGGTGTGTACAATAGCTGGGACTGATTCCTTTTAAATCTGAAGTTGACCAGCCAATTGCTCCTTTATGCTTCTTGAGTACTTCAATAAGCATTTCTTCTTCCAAACCTGTCAATAAAGATGAAATAATTACTGGTTTTGCATTATCTTCTAAAAATATATATTTTAAATGTGAAGGAAGAGGGTTAAGTTCAGAATGTGTATCCCCCTTTTCCAGGTTCAGTCCTTCTTCTTGTGTGTTTTCTTCTTCACTTTCTTGCTCCACAGCTGCAATTACTTCCTCATCTTCCAATTTTTCATTTTCCAAAGAATGCAGTAAATCCTCATTCACCGGATCAGCTTCTAACATTTCCTCTTTCACCTCTTCTACACACTTGTCTATTGTATCCACAAAATAAGCAGATTCTTCTATATCATCTGATGGATACCTTTGAGCTTTGTTCATATCAACAACTAATTTTTCATTATTGAATCTCAGGGTAACGGTTTGCCCATGGACATCAATCAAAGCTTTTGCTGTGTTTAAAAATGGTCTCCCCACAATAAGTGGTACTTTCCTATCCTCTTCCATTTCCATCACCACAAAGTCTACTGGAAAAATAAATTTCCCCACTTTCACTAACAGGTCCTCTATCACTCCCTTGGGTCGCCTCACCGACCTATCCGCAAGTTGGAGTCTCATTCCCGTCTCCTTAAGATCACCAAGATTCAGCTTCCTGCAAATAGAATAAGGCATTAGATTTATGCTTACACCTAAATCACACAAAGCATTACCATAAATATTTTCACCAATAGCACAAGGTACAGTGAAGCTACCTGGATCTTCCAATTTCTCAGGGATCTTGTTCATGATTATAGCACTGCAATTTTCTGTTAGTTGAACAGTTCCATGCCCTTCTAATTTCTTTTTATTAGAACATAGTTCTTTCATAAATTTAGCATAGTTGGGCATATGAGCTAAAGCTTCAGCAAATGGTAAATTAATGTGTAATTTTTTAAACATTTCTATAAACCTAGCTTTTTGCTCATTTTTCTTTTCTTGTCTAGCAACAGCAGGAAATGGCAGTCTATTTATATCGAGATCCTCTACCCTTGGATTCACTATACTTTTACCTTTGTCCTTTTTATGAGCATTTTCATTCATTTCTAAATTAGAGTTAGAATTACTTACCGTCCGTGTTGGCTCCTTCTCCTCTGAGGAAGAATTTTTACCTTGATCTTCTCTTTGTGCAATATCCTTTCCACTTCGCAGTGTAATTGCTTTTGCTTCCTCTTTTGGATTCCGATCCACATTTGAGGGAAATGTTCCTGGTTGCCTTTGGGATACAGAATTTGCAAGCTGACCAAACTGAGTTTCCAGATTTCTCATAGAAGCATCTTGGTTTCGGTTCCACTGCTCTTGAGATTTCCACCTAGCTTCTTGATTTGTCATGAATTGTTGCTGACTGTTTATGAAGCTAGCCACCATATCCTCAAGGTTTGGCTTCTTTTCTTTCATAGGTGGCTTATGTGGGTATCCCGGTGGATGGTATGATTGAGCTTGTGGTTGATTGAAGTTTTGTCCATGGTTGTGATGGGGTGGATATGGCATTTGGTATTGGTTGGATGATTGGGGTTAGTATGAATGTCCTTGATTGTGCTGAGTACTTTGGTTGAAAGGTGGTCTTGCTGGTGGGTGAGAGGATGAGGCATTCTGATTTCCATCTTTCCAAGAAAAATTCGGGTGATTTCTCCAGCCCGGGTTGTATGAGTTACTATAAGGGTCACTCCTTCGATAATCCCCTACAGCATTAACATTTCCCATTGCTGCACTCTCTTGAGCATATTGCCCACTTTCATACCACTCATCTTCTTGAGAAACAGAGGCTACATTTTTCACCCTTAAGTTTTTCATCTCGTTCTGCATTGACTCCACCTGTGCCCTCAGCATTGACACTTCATCTACACTATGTATTCCTTGTCTTCTTGGGACTGATCTAGGATTAGCCCACTGAGCGTCATTTGATGCCATTTCATCCAGCAGCTAGAATGCTTCTTCTGTTATTCTATTCATAAAAGAACCTCCTGATGATGCATCCAACAAAGATTTTGTTTGTGGTGAAATACCAGAATAAAATTGTTGCATCAGATGGTAGATTGGTATTTCATGATGCGGACAGCTTCTTAACAATCTTCTGAATCTTTCCCAAGCCTCATAAAAAGGATCATCACTCAATTGGCTAAATTGAAAAATGCTGTTGCGAATATTTGCTATTTTTTTTGTGGGAAAAATCTCATCAAAAACCTTTCTTGCAATTGATCCCACGATGTAATTGATTGTCTTGGTAACATTTGCAACCACTCCCTTGCCTTTCCAATCAAGGTGAAAGGAAATAATTTCAGTCTTACAGCATCAGGTGTCACTCCTGGAATCTGCACTGTGTCACTAATCTCCAAGAATAAGTCCAGGTGTTGTGCAGGATCTTCCACTTCTGATCCAAAAAATCGATTTCTTTGCACCATGTTGATAGTTGCTGGTTTCAGTTCAAATTGTACTCCTCTTGGCAGCACAATTGTCCTATGGTCTTCAGTCCATCTTGGCACAGCATAGTCCCTTATCGTTCTCTGCCTAGGGACTTCTGGTTCATAATTTCTTGGTACCTCTTCTTGTGCCCTTGGCACTTGTTCATTCTCGGGAGGAAATTCATCAACAGGCGGGTTGTTCTCCATGACGGTTTCTCTGTTGGCTCTCCTGCGTTGATGTAATGTCCTCTCGATTTCAGGATCGTAGGGTGCTAATGGTCCTTGTCTAACTCTGCTCATACACCACAACTACCTGAAAAGAATAAAAATAATAAAATCAGAAAAATGAAAACACATACAAATAAAAATCAAAACTTACTGACAACGTTGTTCCCCGGCAACGGCGCCAAAAACTTGACGCGTACTCAGCAAGTGTACTGAATCGGCAAGTAATATAGTGGAATATAATTAAGACCACAAGTTATCGAACCCAAGGGACTGTGTTGTGCAAGTGTTTGATAATTAATTATATGCTAAAGAATTCCCAATTATTTTGATTTGGTGATTGTTTAATGCAGAAGAATTAATAATCTAACTGATGATATTAATGTCTAAGAATATTAACGATTTAATAATACAGCAATTTGATAAAATAACTAAGAGATCTTGCTAAGGAATGCCCATTCTCCCCAATAATATCATGCGAATACTTGATTCAACAATTTCATATACAATCAGTGAATAATCTAGCCTATACCATAGCTTGCCTTTCGGATCCAGCTTCTCTAAAATATGCACTTACCAATCCGGATTCAGCACATAAATTAGCATTATTACAGATCTTAAGTTCTAAGTTAAATAATCTTACCATTACGGATTCAGATATCAAACTCATTTATCTTCCACCATTCTGAACCTATTAAAATAAACATTCACAGATTTTAACTACCAATTCGGATTCATCAAATCAATGAAAGTTGATTAAAATAGAACAGAACATGTGTACGTATTTATGGGCTGATTGCAATCAAAGTTTATCTTGGTAGATCTCCCCTTAACTTGCATTCAAACCAACAATAACAGATAATTTCAGAGAAGATAAAACTGAAGTATATTTGTATGTATTTTTGAACTAATTACCATTAAAGTTTATCTTGGTAGATCTCCCCTTAACTTGTATTCAATTCAGCAACAACAAATAAAATCAGAGAAAATACAACTGAGTATATGCATAATACAATCCATACACAATATTCACATGCTTTACTGGGGATTTAAGGCATCCCTTAACAAGAATTAAAATTACTCACTCATACTTGAATTAAAGACTGAATTAAATAGAGAGAAATTGATATTACCCATTTGAATCTGAAAATGAAAATCTTACAGTAAACCAAATGATGTTCTTCAATTGAATCAGCTATTCCAACTTCCAAATTAAATTACAGAATTGAAATCTCACTTCTAAGAATTTCCAGATCAGAAATCTCAGAGTTTATTTTTTCAGCCAAAATTAAAAATCCCTATTCTCAATCGTCTCCCTCTCTACTTCTGGACCCCCTTAACTTCTCCAGAATCGTCCTCCTTTAAGCTAGTTTTCCCCCCAATAATCAAAGTCAAAAGTCTATTCAGTGGCCTCCAAATTTGATTTTTTTCCGGATTTGATTCACACAACAGATCTTAAAAGTTACACAGCGGTTAGAGATATCCTCACCGCCGTGTAAATTTCTCTGGATAAAATATCATTCAGAAATTTTGGGGTTACACAGCGGTGAGGAAATTCTTCACCGCCGTGTAAATGTTCCAGGTGTGCTACCAATTTCTTTAATTTCGATTCACACGGCGGTGAAGAATTTTCTCACCGCCGTGTAAACACTCCAGTCTGCTTCCTTAATATTTCTTCTCATGCTTCTGGCCTCCCGTCTCACACGGCGGTGAGAGATGTCTTCACCGCCGTGTAAACCACCTAAAATGTTGCCAAAACATCATAAATCTCCATTTAGTGCACCAAATAATATCAAATGACATTTTATCAAAAATTAACACAAATAACAACTTTTAGGCTAATAAGTAATCTCTAAATTCACATCAAAACATTATTTAATTTAAACTTATCAAAATACCCCACACTTAGCTTTTGCTCGCCTTCGAGTAATATAACTCTTCATTTCCAACCATCTCAATTTTTAAGCAGGAAAATGGAAATTCAGAATACCAAGCAAACACTTAATAAAATCTACTTTAGAGTGATTCTTACTCAAACAAGTTTTAAAAGAAGAAAATACAATCGAATTTCTGATGTGTGTGTGCAAAGGACAAAACCAATGTTTTAATATTTTTCAAAACTTAAAACTTCCAGCATCAATCAATCAAGAGCAGATTTAATCAGTACATAAATGCACTTCTGGTTTCTCACTTGAAACTCTAGAAACACCATAGGCCTCTCCTTTAGTACCGGAACCCGAAGGTCATCTCCACTGAACAAACTAAAACATAAACATGATCATTAGGTCTTAAGCAGGTTGTAATGTACGGTTCAATCGGTGATGGCTAACAAGAAAAGTTTAGGAAATCAAATGAAGATTCAGCCACTCTACCAACTAACACTGCTACCCAAAAATTTTCATCACCTACTTCCAATCTAACAACAATTGCCAAGACTTAGCTATTTTCCCAAATATGAAAAATTTTAATCATAAGAAAAATAATAAGATACAATTTATTTCTCGAGCCCTATTATACCCCAATATTATCTTCTAATAGAGGATACCCCACACTTGAATTTTGCTATACTCGGAATTAATTTTTTTTTAATTGTACTTAGTGGGAAACTTATATCCTCTATTTTCTTGCAACTTACTTGTCAAGCAATATCCCAAAATTCCTTAATTTTTCTTACCCACTTATTTAATACTAAACACCTTATTTCAACTTTCAATGTCTTCCCAACCCAATACTAGAGTGGCCAATTCTTAGAAGGGATAGGCAAAAGCATTTAGGTTAAATGGCATATTAAGTATGTAACAAGAAAAATTTTAGAGTACACTTTTAGCATACCCATTCAGCTCAATGGGGCTAGCAATGGAAAATTAATTCAATAGGTGGGAAAAAGTTTATTTTAAGTAGCTACTCAAAAGAATTAATGCCTAAATCATGTCAACATTTATGCCTTAATTGTTATATCGTTTCGAAGGGCAATGAGGAAGGTTCTAGTGTTCTAAAAATTTTCTGATTAAAAGATTTCATGCTGGTTTTTCTTTACTTGTAAAAGCTGGCCTAAGTGCACAATTCATAGAAATTGTAATTGTATATTTCTACTTTGAAAATTGTTAAGAAAAATAACTTTAAGACAGAATCTTACTCTCTTGCAGACTAAGTGCTCTGAATGACCTTTTCAGGATTAACAATTGAGCTGGAATAACAACTTAAAATTTTGTTAAGCTAAGCATGAGTCGAATTGATGAGCTCAAATCACAAAATACAACTTAAACAACTAACTAAAGAAACCATTATCAAAAAGTAGAAAATATAACTTCTAAAATATAAAGGCAAAGGAAATAATAATATTAAGCTTTGATAAAATTAAAACTTACTAATATCAAATTAAACTTACTCAAAAGAAATAATAAAATAAAGCATACTAAAATACTGCAAGGTTAGTCACATCCAAGTTACACAAACTAGCTACCCCACACTTAAAAGCTTGCTATCCCCAGCAAGTAGTTCAATCAACCAAAAATAATAAAAGTAGCAAAACAAAAGATCAGAGAACTCCCAAAAAATCAGTCCTGTGGAGGTGGTGGCGGTGGAAAGCGGTCCATCATCGTCCTAAAAAAATGCTCCTGCTCCTCCCGAGCAAGGGCTATGGCGCGCTCTATCTTGGAGAAACTCAGTGACTGGGAGAGTAATTGCTGCTCCTGCATAGCTAAACAATGCAAAATCTGATCTTGTCCAGTCTGTAGTGCCCCTAACTGAGCAGTAAGATGCTCTAGATCATGAACGGCCCCAGCGGCAGCAGGCTCAACACCGGCAGCTGCTCCTCCAGCCGCCTCTTGCTCCTCCTCATACTCATCGTCTCCTTCTGCTGGCAATTGCACATGACATGATGGTCAAATCAGCCACCCGAGAGGGACACTTTGAAGCTCTAGAGAAGTTCTTCACCAGGATCGACAAGTATAATCTGCGAGTTAACCCCAAGAAGTGCATTTTGGAGTGACTTCAGGAAAGCTATTGGGACATGTCGTTAGCCAGAGGGGAATAGAAATTGACCCGGACAAGGTGAAGGCCATCAGAGAGATGCCCGTGCAGCAAAAGGAGAAGGATGTAAGGAGTTTCCTGGGCAAGCTGCAGTATGTCAGCCGATTCATTGCCAAGATCACTTCAATATGCGAGCCCGTTTTTAAGCTGCTTAGAAAGAATCAGCCTGTGGTCTGGAACGAAGAATGCCAGAAAGCCTTTGACAGTATCAGGGAATACCTGTTGAATTCGCCAGTGCTAAGGCCTCCGCAACTGATCAAACCGCTTATCCTGTATCTGGCAGTAGAAGACAGTTCAGTGGGCGCCATGATGGCTCAAGAGGATGAATTTGGGGTAGAGTTTGCAATTTATTATCTTAGGAAGAAAGTTTTGGCTTATGAGATAAAATATGCTGAAGTAGAGAAGATCTGCCTTGCAGTAATTTGGGCGTCAAAGAAACTGAGGCATTATTTCCACTCGTACAAGGTTCAAGCAGTGGCCAAGCAGAATCCGTTAAGATATTTGCAGGAAGCACCGTCTTTGCTTGGAAAGATGGGGAGGTGGCTGCTCTTGCTACAGGAGTTTGATGTGTAATACATCACTCGTCAGACTATTAAGGGGTGAGTCGTAGCTGAATTTCTTGCTGAACATCCTATTCAAGGAGACACCCCCGAGTTCACCTTTCCTGATGAAAGCATAGTCGCGATTTCTGCTCAGGGATGGCAGTTGCACTTTGACGGGGCAGTAAATAACAGGGGAGCCGGAGTTGGAATCATCTTAATAACCCCAGATAATGAGAAACTTCCCCTTGCTAAGAAGCTGAGGTACAAAACAACCAACAATGAAGCCGAATATGAAGCGTCCACTTTCGGGCTAGAAGCTTTAGCGGCATTGGGGGCAAAGAACATAGAAGTATTCGGTGACTCATCCTTGGTAAACAACCAGATCCGAGGTGAGTGGGCTCTAAAAGAAGAACGACTGGTCCCCTACGTTGAATATTTGAAAGAGATGTGTGGGCAGTTTGAAACTTGCACTTTCCACTTCGTGCCCAGAGATGAAAACTGTCTGGCTGATGCGTTGGCGACCTTAGTGTCGATGTGGGATAACCCTAAAGGAGTGGCTATGAAGCCAGTGCTGATTTCAAGTTTTGATAAGCCCAGCTTTGAAACCAAGCCTATAATGGAGGTAAAAGTGGCGGATGGGAAACCATGGTATCTACTCAGTTCATATCCTTGGAAGGGGTGTTGTACAAAAGACTGTCGGACGGGATTCAGCTCAGGTGCCTGAATGAAAAGGAAGCCCGCAAGGTGATGGAGGAAACCCATGCAAGTGTCTGTGGGGCTCACATGAATGGTTTGACCTTGGCCAAGAAGATTATGAGACAAGGCTTTTATTGACTTACGATAGACAATGATTGCTCGATATATGTTAAGCAATGCCAGTTGTGCCATCAGTATGCAGACTTGAGACACCTGCCAGTATCAGAGCTACATAACCTGACATCGCCTTGGCCTTTCGCTGCTTGGGGGATAGATATCATCGGAGAGATTCGCCCTACGGCGTCTAATGGGCACCCATACATCATAGTCGCAATTGACTATTTTACCAAATGGGTAGAGGCGGAATCCTTCAAGAAGATTGACGCGAGGGATATGGCAAAGTTCATAGAGAGGAATCTGATCTGCAGATATGGTCTTCCTCATCACATAGTGTCTGATAATGGGGTGCAGTTCATGGGAGAAACCAGGAAGCTCCTCAAGAGGTATGGTGTCGAGCATCATAAGTCCTCCCCCTACCGACCGCAAGCGAATGGGGCAGTAGAGGCCGCAAATAAGAATATGAAGAAGATCCTATCCAAAATGGTCCAAACTTACAAAGACTGGGCTGAAAAGTTACCCTTCGCCTTGTGGGGATATAGAACGACGGTGAGGACGTCTACAGGTGCTACACCATTTTCCCTGATATACGGAACAGAAGCAGTATTGCCAGTTGAGATAGAGCTCAAATCACTGCGGGTGGTCATGGAAGCCGAAATCCCAGAGGCCGAATGGGCGCAACAGAGGCTACAGCACTTGAACTTATTAGATGAGAGTAGACTGAAAGCCTATTATCATAATTAGATTTACCAAAAGAGATTGGCAAGAACTTTCGGAAAGAAGGTGAGAAAGCATCCGCTGAAAGAAGGGGACTTGGTGTTCAAGCAGATGAGGCCAGGCATACCAGACATTAGAGGGAAATTCAGACCGACATGGGAAGGGCTGTATATCCTTAAGAAATTGCTGTCCAAAGGAGCTGCGATCTTATCGGATAGTGATGGTGATAACTTCAATATAGTGTTTAGTTTTCATAGTGTTTTTGTATGATTTTAGGTGTTTAGTTGCGTTTTTGTGTTAGGTTTTGTTTCCTTTAGGTTGATTTTACTAATTTTAGTCAAATTGGAATTTTAATGCATTATAGATAGTTTTTGATTGATTTTTATGACACTTTGCAGGTGAGGTTCTAGATACATCACGGTCACAATGAAAACCATTGTGACCGTGACATGAAGAGAAGTGGAAGTCAGGAGCTGGCCTAGATGGGTCACGGTCACAATGGATTTCATTGTGACCGTGACATCGTGAACGATTGGGCAGAATGCAAGTAGGAGGTATGTCACGGTGACAATGGTTTTCATTGTGACCGTGACATAAAAATCCTCAAGGCAAAATCAAAGAAGCACATACATCACGGTCACAATGGTTTTCATTGTGACCGTGACATAGCTAAATCCTGGACAGAAGCAAACTTCGAAGACCTCACGGTGACAATGAATTTCATTGTCACCGTGACCCATTTCCTGTGCGTGAACAAATTTGAAATTCTCGACTGAACACGGTGACAATGAATTTCATTGTCACCGTGACCCATCTGGAACTATAAAAACGAACTTTTCTATTTGGCTAGGGTTCCGATTTTTTTAGTTAGTTTTTGTTATTAGTTTTTGCAGCTGAGATTTTGAGAGATATTCTTCGGTCCTAAACTTCAATTTTCGTTCTTGTTTTTGATTTTCGATTAGTAATTGAGATTAAATTGCTTTAGTTTCATAGTTCAATTTCAAGAGTTGTGCTAGTTCTTAGTTAGTTTTTCCAGAATTTTAGTTATTTTCTCCATTGAAGATTCGAAGAAAGAGATCGAAGATCAAGCAATTCAACTGGGATTTTCTCAATGAATTTCGGGGTTTATTCTTTCTTTTACTCTTTTGATTTTGTAATGGATTGTGAGTAGTCGTTTAGTTTTTCGGGGGATCTCTGAATCTCCTATATCTAAGATGTGAATGATGAACATCTATTGAGTTTATGTATGAAAGATTGGTTTATTTTGCTGGTGTTTATTGCTTGTTTATGGATTTTCGTTTTCAGTTTAGTTTCCAATTGTGATGAATGATTTATTTCATATGTCTATGTTGGTGAATGAATTTGTTAATTGGATGCCATGAATGTATTTTATTCTCGGAATTTTCTATCATATTTGCTGTGGTGTTTAGACTACTCCGGAATGGGAATCTAAATGGACAGGATTTTATGATTTAAGATTTGAGTGATGAGCGAAATAATGAGGTTTTGGGATGTTTGACTCCGGAATGGGAAAGCAAACCGAACCTAGGATTTTAGACCCGTGATTAGGCTAGTTGTATGACTTGCTCCGGAATGGGACGTTATGCGATTAGAATAGCTTGCTCCGGAATGGGACGCTTGGGTTAAGAGGGTTATCCCGATTTCTTTCATATAAGATTCATAGGTTGATTTTATTCATATTTGGGTAAGGGGTGGATGAGTGAACTTGAACAACGCTTTTATAATTTGATATCTTTTCTCGTTTTTATTCACTTTTATTTTGGTTAGTTTTACTGTCATTTAATTTATTTTTACTTAACCAGTACAGTAGTCGATTAATTTATTAATTTTAGTTTAGTTATAATTTAATCAATCCAATAACTGGGAATTCTTTAGCATACATTCAATTTTCATAACTTGCATGTTCAGTCCCTTGGGTACGATAACTCGGAGTTATAATTTTACTCCATTATATTACTTGTCGATTCAGTACACTTGCTGAAGTCGTGTCAAGTTTTTGGCGCCGTTGCCGGGAACTGGCGTTGTTTTAAGTCTTGATTATTATTTGTGTGTGTTTTTATTTTTTTATTTTATTTTATCTTATTTTTATTTATTCTTTATTCTTTTCAGGTGGTTATTGAAGGTGTATGAGCAGAAGAAGACAGGAACAAATAGCACCTTACGATCCTAAAATCGAGAGGACTTTACGCCAACAATTAAGAGCCAACAGGATTAATAACATGGAAGAAAATCCGCTTCCTATTGGTGAAATTCCTCCCGAGAATGAACAAGTGCTGAGAGCACAAAACCAGAATCCGGGGCATAATAGAGAAGAGATCCCTAGGCAGAGGACAATTAGGGACTATGCGGTGCCTAGATGGAATGAAGATAATAGAACAATTGTGCTGCCCAGGGGAGTGCAATTTGAGCTTAAACCAGCCACCATCGGTATGGTACAGCGAAATCAGTTTTCGGGTGCAGATGTCAAAGATCCTGCACAACATTTGGACATTTTCTTAGAGATCAGTGATACGGTTCAAATTCCTGGAGTGTCATCTGACGCGGTAAGATTAAAGTTGTTCCCTTTTACACTGATTGGAAAAGCTCGTGAATGGCTGCAAATGCTACCTAGACAGTCAATTAGATCTTGGGATCAGTTGCAAGAAAATTTTTTGATGAGATTCTTCCCTCCCACAAAGACGGCAAACATCAGAAATAGTATATTAGGCTTTAGTCAGATGAGTGAGGAGCCCTTTCATGAAGCCTGGGAAAGGTTTAGAAGACTGTTGAGAAGCTGTCCACACCATGAGATAGCAATTTACCATTTGATGACCACTTTTTATTCTGGGGTTACACCACAGACAAGATCCTTATTAGATGCTTCATCAGGAGGGTCATTTATGAATAGGTTACCAGAGGAAGCTTTTCAATTACTGGATGAAATGGCAGCTAATGATGCTCAATGGTCTAATCCTAGAGCAGTTCCGAGAAGACAGGGGATACATGTTGTGGATGAGGTCTCGATGCTGAAGGCACAGATGGAGTCTATGAGAAAGGAGATGAATAGCTTGAAAGTGCAGAATGTAGCTGCAGTGGGCCAAGAAAATGGATGGTATGAACAGGAGCAAAGTGGGCAAGAAAGTGGAGCAGTGGGTGATGTCAATGCTGTGGGAGATTTCAAAAGAAATGACCCTTACAGTAACACGTATAACCCGGGATGGAGAACTCATCCAAATTTCTCCTGGAAAGATGGAAATCCAAATGCTTCATCCTCTAATCCACAAGTAAGAGCTCCCTTCCACCAAAACATCCATCAAAACCACGGGCAGCCATATCAACCACCATATCCACCTCCTGAGAACCAAGGGCAGCAGTATCACCCACCGGGTTATCAACCCAGGCCACCTGTTCAAGAGAGAAAGCCAAATCTGGAAGACATGTTGGCTACATTCATTAACAGTCAACAGCAGTTTATGAATAACCAACAGCAATTCATGGTAAATCAAGAGTCTAGATGGAAGTCGCAAGAGCAGTGGAACCGGAACCAGGATGCCTCCATAAGAAATTTGGAGACTCAAGTGGGACAGCTTGCAAATTCTGTGTCCCAGAGGCAACCAGGAACATTTCCTTCAAATGTAGACCGGAATCCAAAAGAGGAGGCAAAGGCAATTACACTGAGGAGTGGAAAGGAAGTGGAACCGAGAGAGGATCAAGGTAAAGATCTTTTATCAGAAAAGGAGGAGCCGACACGGACGGTAAGTAACTCTAACTCTAAGTTAGAAGTTAAAGAAAATGCTCCTAAAAGTGACAAGGGAAAGAGTATAGTGAATCCTAAGTTAGAGGATCTTGACATTAATAAACTGCCATTTCCTGCTATTGCTAGACAGGAAAAGAAAAATGAGCAAAAAGCTAGGTTTCTAGAGATGTTTAAGAAACTGCACATAAATTTACCATTTGCTGAAGCTTTAGCTCATATGCCTAACTATGCTAAATTCATGAAAGAACTCTGTTCTAATAAAAAGAAATTAGAAGGGCATGAGACTGTACAACTAACAGAAAATTGCAGTGCTATTATTATGAACAAGATTCCTGAGAAACTGGAAGATCCAGGTAGCTTTACTCTTCCTTGTGTTATTGGTGAGATTTTTACGGTAATGCTTTATGTGATCTAGGTGCAAGCATAAACTTAATGCCTTATTCGATATGCAGGAAGTTGAATCTTGGAGAGCTTAGGGAGACAGGAATGCGACTCCAACTAGCAGACAGGTCCGTGAGGAGACCAAAGGGAGTGATTGAGGATCTGCTAGTGAAGGTGGGGAAATTTATTTTTCTAGTGGATTTTGTGGTAATGGAGATGGAAGAAGACCACAAGGTGCCATTGATTGTGGGGAGGCCATTTTTAAATACCGCCAAGGCGTTGATAGACGTTCATGGTCAAACGGTTACCCTAAGGTTTAATGGTGAGGAGTTGGTGGTAGATATGAACAAGGCTCAAAAATACCCATCTGGTGATGTGAAAGAGTCTGTATATTTTATGGATGTAATAGATGATTGTGTGGAGGAAGTGCAAGAAAAAGAATTGAGAGCTGATTTAGAAAATAAGTGTCTATTACATTCAGTGGAGGGAGAAGAATGTGAAGAAGAGATGAGGGGACAAGAGATAGCAAGTGTGGAGATAGAAGACAGCAAGGAGAAAATTGATCCTAAAGAGGGGGATTCAAATTCTGAACTTAAACCTCTTCCCTTTCACTTGAAGTATGTGTTTTTAGATAATGAGAGTAAACCAGTAATCATTTCTTCTTTGTTGTCAGGTGCAGAAGAGACGATGCTGCTAGAGGTGCTGAAAAAGCAAAAGGGAGCCATTGGCTGGAAGACCTCAGATTTGAAGGGGATTGACCCAAGCTACTGTACACATAGGATCCCAATGGAAGAGGAGTGCAAGCCGGTAGCTCAGCCTCAACGGCGACTCAATCCAGTCATGCAAGAGGTAGTAAAGAAGGAGGTACTTAAACTCCTAGACTCAGGTATTATCTACCCTATCTCTGACAGTAAATGGGTAAGTCCTGTGCAATGTGTGCCTAAAAAGGGTGGAATGACAGTGGTAAAGAATGAACTAGATGAGTTAATTCCAACTCGTACAGTTACGGGTTGGAGAGTCTGCATTGATTTTAGGCGGTTAAATAATGCCACTAGAAAGGACCATTTCCCTTTGCCTTTTATTGACCAAATGTTAGAGAGGTTAGCGGGTAATAGGTTTTACTGTTTTTTAGATGGGTATTCGGGATATATTCAGATTCCAATAGACCCTGAGGATCAGGAGAAAACGACCTTTACCTGCCCATATGGCACATTTGCATATAGGAGAATGCCTTTTGGGTTATGTAATGCACCGGCTACGTTTCAGCGATGTATGATGGCCATTTTCCATGATTTTATAGAAAAATTTATGGAAGTATTCATGGATGATTTCACCATATATGGGGCTGATTTTGAGAGCTGTTTACAGCATCTAGATTTAGTACTAGGGAGGTGTGAAAAGACTAACCTGGTATTGAATTGGGAAAAATGCCATTTTATGGTGAGAGAGGGCATAGTGCTGGGGCACAAAATTTCAGAGAATGGGATAGAGGTAGATAAGGCCAAAGTTGAAGTAATTGAAAAATTACCACCTCCGACAAATGTTAAGGGCATAAGAAGTTTTTTAGGACATGCAGGGTTTTACAGGCGTTTTATTAAAGATTTTTCAAAAATTGCAAAACCCTTGTCTAATTTACTTATGAAAGATGCTCCTTTTGTTTTTGACAGTGCATGTATGTTAGCATTTGAAACTTTAAAGAAACGACTTATTTCAGCTCCGGTGATTATATCTCCGGATTGGAATTTGCCGTTCGAACTAATGTGTGATGCTAGTGACTTTGCAATAGGAGCAGTGCTTGGACAACGAAGAGATAAGATTTTTTATGCCATATATTATGCTAGTCACACTTTGACAGGAGCACAGGTAAATTACACCACCACAGAGAAAGAACTTCTCGCGATAGTATATGCGTTTGAAAAGTTCAGGCCGTATTTGCTGGGTGCAAAAGTGGTGGTGTGGTCGGATCATGCAGCCTTGAGGCATTTATTCGCAAAGAAGGAATCAAAACCAAGGCTGATTCGATGGGTACTTTTGTTGCAGGAATTCGATTTGCAAATTAAGGATAAGAAGGGCACTGAGAATTTTGTGGCAGATCATCTGTCCCGATTGGAAAATGATCGTATTGAAAAAGGGGAAATTTTAGATTTATTTCCCGATGAGCATATTTGTGCTGTATTTTCCTGTGAAAATTCTGTACCTTGGTTTGCTAATATTGTTAATTTTCTTGCAGGGGGCTTTATGCCAAAGGATTTTTCATGGCAGCAAAAGAAGAAATTGCGTGCGGATGCGAGACACTACATATGGGATGATCCCTATATTTTCAAATTATGCGCTGACCAAGTGTTAAGACGGTGTATCTCAGATGCGGAGACCAGTGCAATCATCACAGCTTGTCACAGTGGAGAAGCTGGTGGACATCATGGGCCGAATAGAACGGTAATGAAAATTCTATCTTCTGGTTTTTATTGGCCAACAATGTTTAAAGATGTCCAATATTATGTGAAAAGTTGTGATAGATGCCAAAGAGTAGGAAATATATCCAAACGTGATGAGATGCCCTTAACAAATGTGCTTGAGGTTGAATTATTCGATGTTTGGGGAATAGATTTCATGGGACCTTTTCCGGTTTCATACGGGTTTGAATACATTCTGGTAGCATTGGATTATGTTAGTAAATGGGTCGAAGCTGTAGCTACTAGGACTTGTGATGCACGAATTGTGTTAGAATTTTTAAGAAAAAATATTTTTACCCGTTATGGAGCTCCTAGAGCCATTATAAGCGATGGTGGTAAACATTTTGTTAATCACCAATTCAATGCTTTATTAAAGAAATTTGGCGTTAGGCATAAAGTCACAACCCCATATCATGCTCAGGCTAATGGTCAAGTAGAAGTGTCAAATAGGTAATTAAAGGCCATTTTAGAAAAAACGGTAAATTCCTCTAGGAAAGATTGGTACCTTAGGTTAGACGAAGCTTTATGGGCCTATAGGACTGCTTTCAAGACGCCAATAGGGATGTCCCCCTTTAGGCTGGTTTATGGGAAGTCCTGTCATCTTCCGGTGGAATTAGAACATAAAGCCTATTGGGCTACGAAATTTTTAAATTTTGACCTTGAGAATGCAGGAAAGTGCAGGTCTTTGCAGCTGAATGAACTTGAAGAGCACCGATTCTGGGCTTATGATCATGCCACCAAATACAAGGACATCACCAAGAAGCGGCATGATCGGAAGTTAGTTCGGAAGGAAGTTGTGCCTGGGATGCATGTACTTCTTTATGACAGTAGGCTGCGATTATTCCCTGGTAAGTTGAAGTCGAGGTGGAAGGGACCATATCAAGTAGTGGCTGTGAACAAGTTTGGAGTGGTAACGCTGAAACACCCGAGGGGTGAGACAGAATTCAAGGTAAATGGACATCGTGTGAAGCCTTATTTTACATCTTCGTTTGATAATGCTTCCACGATCGTCACTCTTATAGATCCTTGACGGTTTTAAAAGTCCAGCTGCGGACTTGTGAAATGCAGAACTACTTTTTATCTTCATTTATCTGTATCATTTAATGGTATTTTGTCTAGGAAGTTAATCTTGTTTCATTTTGTAAATTTTAGGTTTAGAAGAGAAATTATGCTTTGTTGGAAAAGATTCAAAACATTTGTATCAAGAGATTTGGAGAAATTGATGAATGCGTGCAAGTGTGCAGGTAGACACGGTCACAATGAAATTCATTGTGACCGTGATCAAAGGAGGATGCATTCTGGATTCTGGTTGATGCACATGTCACGGTCACAATGAAATTCATTGTGACCGTGACCATCAGGTAAGTTACATTCTGTTTTGAGGAGTGCACATGTCACGGTGACAATGAATTTCATTGTCACCGTGAGGTAGAGTGAGTGACATTCTGTTTTCAAAATGGGTTATGTCACGGTCACAATGAATTTCATTGTGACCGTGACATATTGCACATTCGATTCTGTTTTCCAATTTGGTAATGTCATGGTGACAATGGATTTCATTGTCACCGTGACCCCATGGCGGTTCAATTTTGGAATGCAAATTTTTTATGTGTCACGGTCACAATGAAATTCCATTGTGACCGTGACCAACGAAAGGAAGTTTTAAAAAACCCAAGTTTTCTATTTGTTCTTACTCACTTTTTCACACCTCTTTCACTCTCACGAGCACGGTTTACTTTTCTCTGCATTCCGTGTGTCTCTCTCTCTCTTTAGACCATCACTCCGGATTTCCTCCAACAAGTAAGTATTTTCTTTTCCTTTTTCAATTTATTTGCATTCATTTATTTTTATCTTTCTTCCTCCCTGTGTCCTCTGTTCCAGTGGATGTCCATGGCTGATATAGATGCGATTCTTGTGCCAATGTTTTTCTTTTTATTCTTTGCGATTTTTCGATTCAAGCTATGCATCCCTTACATTCGTACTCCCCCATTTCAAGTTGTTTTCTTTATTTGGAACGAGTTGGGTTGGGAGGTTAGGGCAAGCATGTGTATAGGATTAAATCGAAATTTTTCTACCAATTCTTGATTCATAGTGGAAATTGACTGGTTTTAATTGTTTAATCTGTATTGTCATGACTAATTGTGGACATTGTGGGTTCTTGGTATGATCTTTGAACTTCAATGTCATCACAAACTTATCTGCATACCAGGTGTTCGACTGAATGTTTCAATGAATGCTTTTCTTGTTTTTCTCCAATTCATGCCATGTGAAATGCCAAGATTCTTTCGCAATATTGTTCGAATGAGAGTGTTGTTCCCATTCATCAATTTTACCTGTTGACAGTAGCTCGAATTCTCTTAAACTTTTATATGCATTTTGTGGGTTTAAGACTGCAATTGCTCACATATTTTGCTAAATTAAGCTTCTGTTCATTAAAATTCTACTTGCATTCGTGTATCTTTTATGTTATTCAATTGGAATTAGGAGATTGCCCAAGTTAGCTTCAATTTCCCCGTATGCTGTATTTTTCAAATACATTGCTGTTGATTCTATCTCATGCTACTTAACTTGATTTTTTCTATGTTATGTAGTGGCTCCCAAAAGAAAGAGCACAGCATCTGCTTCTAGCTCTGGCAGCCAACCCCCCAGCGGGGATTCTGTAGACATTTCGAAGGTGCCAACCTGGGTTCCAGCTGCTAAGAAGGTTCCATATGCTCGGTTCACCAAATGCTCGTTCATCCCAACGAGTTATTTGGATTTTGGACTGTTGGAAAAAATCGGAATCAAGAATGAAGTCCAGCAACTTATAGGCAACATTGGCTGGGAGCGGGTATTTATGCTCAACGAGAAAGTCTACCCCACCTTGACGAGGGATTTTGTGTCCACTGTCACGTGTAGACCAGGCCGCAATCTCATCACGGATCCAGGTTCTGTTTCATTCTTCTTGGACTCGATTGAGTATAACCTAACCTTCCATGAATTTTCAGAATATCTTGGATTTCCACATTTGGTTCCGGATTGGTATGAGGATTACACTAAAGATGGCGCGTGGGCAATCATTCGAGATACTGTGACTGCCACGCAGTATGTCTCAGGAAAAACGAAGGCCCATCATCTGAACAGTCACATTTTGCGGATCCTCCACAGATTTTTTTCGTTATCTCTGCTCAGCCATGCCGATTCAGCGGGCCAAGTGAACTTGCCGGAAGCCCTGTTTCTTGCGTGCATGATCCAGGGTGTCCGAATAAATGGAGCCACACATTTCTGTCACAAACTGGAGGAGATGCAATGGAAGTCGAAGAAAGTCACAAAAATTGCACTAGGAGGATTTGTAACCGCCATTACCAAGCGCGTCCGCCATCCGTTAAAAAAATACAAATCACTGCCTTCTGTTGCCACCATCGATCAGAAAATGCTCATTAACATGAAGGTACTCGTGAAGGATGTGACAATGGCCGATGGTTTTCGGTTGTCCACTAGGGAGGAGTATTTACATGGAGTTGAGCGAGGTTTGGGCGGTTTACCACATGAGCAGGAGGACGATCCAGAGGCACACGCTCCCCCAGCCCCCGAGCCCCAGCCGTTATCTTCAGCACATTATGACGCGCTTATGGAGCGGATGGATAGTATTTCTGCCGCCCAGACTGAGCTCCGATCTCAGATGGAGCAAGTGCTTTATGGCATGGCGTCTCTGACGTCCAGATTTGATGCACATTTCCCCCCACCGCCACCATCATCCGATCTATGATCAGGGAGACCCTTATCTTTTGTTTTGACTTTTGTTTATTTTATTTTTATTTTTCTCTTTTTGATCTGTAATATTATTACTTGCTGGGGACAGCAAGTTTTTTTATGTGGGGGGTAGGAGACATTAATTTTGCATTATACATGTAATTAACAGTCATTCCATTGATGTATGATGCATGGTTAGTTCTGTTTTAGTTTATTTGCACTTTATTACGGTTGCCTAAATATCCTTATCTTAGTTTAGCTTAACCTCAGTTATTCCTGTTGTGAATGTTTTGAACTTTAATTGGAGAATAGTATATCTTAAAAACTGATCTTGGCATACGAGTAGTTGGAAGTTTTAGAAGCAAATAGAATCTCAATCGGTCATATATTTTGTGATTTCCAATCTTTTATGCACTATAGGCTTGTTTGTAAAAATTTGGAAAAAAATCCGGTGCGTAAGAGTTTTTGAGTGAAGGAATGGTAGGATAATTAGAACCTTCCTCATCACCCTTCGAAACATGATAATAACTTAAACAAGTTTAGGACATGATTAAGGCAATTTGTTCTTTGATAGCCACTTTCAAACAGCTTTAGACCTACCTGTTTATGTTATTTCCATTGCTAGCCCCGTTGAGCTGATTTAGTATGCTAAAAGCGTACTACGAAATTTTCTTGTTACACTAATTATTTTACCATTTAGCCTAAATGCCTTTGCCTACCTGTTTCTAAGAATTGGCCACTCTAGGATTGGGTTGGAATATCATTGAAAGTTGAATAAGAGTATCTATTGTTGGAATAGTGGAAGTGTGAGAAGAATTGTTGAATTTTGTGGCCATTATTTAGTATGGTGTTAAACTTTCCCTCATTAGATGGGTATAAGAAATTCTAGACTTTGGGCACCCCAGAAAAAAAAAAAAGAAAAAAAAAATTAAAAAGAAGAGAAAGAAAAATAAAGAAAAAGAAAAAAAAAAGAAAAAGAAAAAAAATAATGATGAAAGTTTGATGAGTTTTGTGGTTTTTATTGGTCAATTTTGATGTATTGAATATAGAAAAATTCAAGTGTGGGGTACCTTTGAGTAGAGAAAGATATACTCATAATTACGGAATTGGATTTAAAAGTGAATTAAAAGGGAAATTCATCATTTTGTTGTTGTTGAGTTCAATGCATATTATGTATGGAGAAGTAGACAACATTGGAAATTATGGGTGAATTGAAGGTAGGATCTGGACAATGTTGTTCAGTTTGGTTAGTTGAATTTTAGGTAAAGTGGCAAATTCTTAGTTTGAATTCTTTAACTTTTCTTGTTAGCCAATACCTTAACCTAACATTACAACCCTGGAATAAGTCCTTTTGATTCTATTATTGGTTTGAGTTGTTTAAGTGGAGATGACCCTTGTGGTTCCGGTGCTAAAGGAGAGGCGTATGATTATCCTCAGTTTTAAGCGCGAAACCTATATGCGAATTCATTTGCATAATTAATTTCTTTGCTCAATTACTGGAATGCATTGGTTGTTTTGTTTTGAAAAGAGAAATTTGGTTTTGAGCCTAGCATACACACGTGTGAAATTACTTGATATAAATTGATTTGAGAATTTGTAACTAAGACCCTTCTAATTGGTGCTATGACTGTTGTTAAGTTTTCATATTCTGAGTTAGAGTTTGAAATTTCAGGAATTTGGATAATTCATTTACTCGAGGACGAGCAAAGTCTAAGTGTGGGGTATTTTGATAACTTCAATATAGTGTTTAGTTTTCATAGTGTTTTTGTATGATTTTAGGTGTTTAGTTGCGTTTTTGTGTTAGGTTTTGTTTCCTTTAGGTTGATTTTACTAATTTTAGTCAAATTGGAATTTTGATGCATTATAGATAGTTTTTGATTGATTTTTATGACACTTTGCAGGTGAGGTTCTAGATACATCACGGTCACAATGAAAACCATTGTGACCGTGACATGAAGAGAAGTGGAAGTCAGGAGCTGGCCTAGATGGGTCACGGTCACAATGGATTTCATTGTGACCGTGACATCGTGAACGATTGGGCAGAATGCAAGTAGGAGGTATGTCACGGTGACAATGGTTTTCATTGTGACCGTGACATAAAAATCCTCAAGGCAGAATCAAAGAAGCACATACATCACGGTCACAATGGTTTTCATTGTGACCGTGACATAGCTAAATCCTGGACAGAAGCAAACTTCGAAGACCTCACGGTGACAATGAATTTCATTGTCACCGTGACCCATTTCCTGTGCGTGAACAAATTTGAAATTCTCGACTGAACACGGTGGCAATGAATTTCATTGTCACCGTGACCCATCTGGAACTATAAAAACGAACTTTTCTATTTGGCTAGGGTTCCGATTTTTTTAGTTAGTTTTTGTTATTAGTTTTTGCAGCTGAGATTTTGAGAGATATTCTTCGGTCCTAAACTTCAATTTTCGTTCTTGTTTTTGATTTTCGATTAGTAATTGAGATTAAATTGCTTTAGTTTCATAGTTCAATTTCAAGAGTTGTGCTAGTTCTTAGTTAGTTTTTCCAGAATTTTAGTTATTTTCTCCATTGAAGATTCGAAGAAAGAGATCGAAGATCAAGCAATTCAACTGGGATTTTCTCAATGAATTTCAGGGTTTATTCTTTCTTTTACTCTTTTGATTTTGTAATGGATTGTGAGTAGTCGTTTAGTTGTTCGGGGGATCTCTGAATCTCCTATATCTAAGATGTGAATGATGAACATCTATTGAGTTTATGTATGAAAGATTGGTTTATTTTGCTGGTGTTTATTTCTTGTTTATGGATTTTCGTTTTCAGTTTAGTTTCCAATTGTGATGAATGATTTATTTCATATGTCTATGTTGGTGAATGAATTTGTTAATTGGATGCCATGAATGTATTTTATTCTCGGAATTTTCTATCATATTTGCTGTGGTGTTTAGACTACTCCGGAATGGGAATCTAAATGGACAAGATTTTATGATTTAAGATTTGAGTGATGAGCGAAATAATGAGGTTTTGGGATGTTTGACTCCGGAATGGGAAAGCAAACCGAACCTAGGATTTTAGACCCGTGATTAGGCTAGTTGTATGACTTGCTCCGGAATGGGACGTTATGCGATTAGAATAGCTTGCTCCGGAATGGGACTCTTGGGTTAAGAGGGTTATCCCGATTTCTTTCATATAAGATTCATAGGTTGATTTTATTCATATTTGGGTAAGGGGTGGATGAGTGAACTTGAACAACGCTTTTATAATTTGATATCTTTTCTCGTTTTTATTCACTTTTATTTTGGTTAGTTTTACTGTCATTTAATTTATTTTTACTTAACCAGTACAGTAGTCGATTAATTTATTAGTTTTAGTTTAGTTATAATTTAATCAATCCAATAACTGGGAATTCTTTAGCATACATTCAATTTTCATAACTTGCGTGTTCAGTCCCTTGGGTACGATAACTCGGAGTTATAATTTTACTCCATTATATTACTTGTCGATTCAGTACACTTGCTGAAGTCGTGTCAGATGGGAATGAATTCAAAGAGCCGATCAATGTCGAAAGACTCAAAAGGTTCCACGGCTAAAGACCAAAATAAAAAGAAGAGAATAAAATGCCCTGCAAGTCGAAAACCGAAAAAAGGCGGCTATGCTAAAATTGGGCGCCTCGACAGGGTGAAAACCGAAAAAAGGAATCCTGTGAAAAAATTAGAGGCATGAGAGAAAATGTCCGATCGTGAAAACCCGAGAGGGCCGATTGGTAACAGGAGTTGATGCTGTTAAAATTTGGCTTCATGTATTAACAGTGCGAAAACAGCTGAGTAAATGCCAAAACTGATCATGTATGCTGAAATTATATGAAAATATGCACAAATTCGTGAAATAAAATGAATATTATTCTTTTCATTTCTGTCATTTCCTAGTTCTGCATTAAAAAGAAATGTAGTACCAAAAGAAATACATATATAGGCTAAACTAGGTCCTGCTGCTGCTCTCGCCAACCAGATGCTTGAGCCCTCGAGTCCTGTTATCAGACGCTGGACTAAGGATCCACTTCTTGTACTCACTAGTCGAAGACACAGAATAATTGCCGAACTTCGGGATAACAGTCTTCACGGGTAGTCTACCCCACAGCTCATGATACCGAGAGGCAAATGCAACCGAGAGGGCTCCTCCTTGGAAGGACAAGGGAATCCTCACTACATCCTGGGTCATCCCGAGCTGGCGTGTACATCGAGAGGTGATGCAGAAGGTGGCCTGACGGAGGCCGCAGAGGGGAACACACCCCGATGGCCCGTCAATGACCACATGAGACAGTGGGAGCCAGGCAGACGTAAAGCTGATATCGTCATCTGACAGCTCGCCAAATCTGGTAATGCCTTCACCAGTAGTGGCACACCCATGAAGTCGTCGACGCGGCAGAAAGTGGCTTGGCGAGTACTGTTGAGTAACGCGAGGGGGTGGTTCAGACAGCATCTTCAGTTTCTCTTGCAGCCAGATCTGAAAAAAAAAAGATAAAAAAAAAAGGAAAAAAAAAGAAAGAGAAAGAAGAGAAAAAAAAGGAAAAAAAAGAAAAAGCCGCTGGAGTAAGTAGGATTTACTTCAGGAAAAAAGAAGGCACAGGGTTGTGTGAAAATCCGAAAGGACGTACCTCCCGCTAAGAAAAGCTAGTGTGAAAATCCATAAGGGACGCACTACCTTTAAAATAATGACGTACCTGGAGCAATAAGGGGCTGCCGGTAAAGGTTGTAGTGGATCCGGAGCTCACAGCGTCCAAGCCCATAATGGTTTCAGCCAGAATGAGTGGTAGGGGTGAGAATCCCAGATGAAAGTCGCTCAAGACTCCGAACAGGCGAGAGTCACCTGTCAAACCCCCTGGAACAACAGTAAGGAAGTTCACCATGCAAAATAAGAATGTGATGCTTACCCGACAGGTGAGGATGTCAGTGAACTGATCCAGAGCCTCGATCAGTGGCCCCAGGGAAAAGGAAGAGCCCGGAGGAATCAGTCGGACGGCCTCAGAAGAAGGTATGCCCAGAGCCATGGCTACATCCCGGGTCTGGAATAGGCCACAGCGGGGGACGCAAGGTAGAGCGCTAGGAGGGAACCAGGCTCCCAGAATGGAAGCTAACTCTTCAGGCAAAGGACACAGTTCCTGATAGGTAAACCGTAAAACATGAAACCGGGGGTTCCAGAAGTGGTTCGCCGCCAGAAGGAGGTTCTGGTCAACTTTCACCTGGCACAGGTATTTCAGCCCAGACAGAGAGGAAAGGGCGCCTTCCTACCAAGTGTGTTTGTCATCTAAGATACGGTGCATCCTTTGGGCTAGAGGAGAAGACATTTTGAGAAAGATGAAAGGCTCAAGATGTTGGAAGATGAAGACACATAAGAGAAACAAAATTTTGTAAGTTTTTATAAGAAAGCGTCACCGACGACCTACCCGTCCCTCCAAAGAGACGGCCTACACATCGGAAGGAAATCCACCTGGCAGATGCATACGTCAGCATTGCATTCATCACGCGCATTAACTCGCATTTATTGTGTGACAGACGGCCAGCCCGTCGGTCGCTAGTATAGACACCCTGCCCGTCGGTCACGAAATTCTATATAAGGGCGAGTGACAGACGGTGCAAACGCTGTTGTCCCTTTCTTCTTCCTCTCCCAAACCGTTTTTTAGCTTTTTTTTAGTGTTTTTTCAAGCATTCTTCATTTTTCTTCGCGATTTCTTCATATTTTTGCATTTTCTACTCACCAGGCGCTCGGATATTTATATTTTCTTCAGTTTCTACACTCCTCGCGACTCCAAGTAAGTAAATAACCACTTCTTTTGGATTTTATTCAATTTATTTCTTTATTTCTTCTCCTTTTAAACTTTAGGAGTGATTAGAATGCTTTAAATGCCTTAAGAAATTAGGGGGAATGCTGCCCATTTTTCTTTTAAAACTGAACTTTTACATGATCACATAGAAATAAAATTTTTCTATAATTTTGGTGCTTTAGAACTACATTTTTTTAGCGCACCATTCTGTGCATATGTTGCTTTTGCGGCCTGAGGCCATTATTTTGTGTTGTTGGGGGCACACTCTTGCCGGGGTGCATCCCATTTACATGCGTCTATTATTGTTGAGGCCTGAGGCCTATGTCTTTGCCTTTTCATGCAGGAGGTGGAGCATACCCCTGCCGGGGTGCTGCCCAAATTTTTATTATTTATTCAAAAATTGAGTATTTTTGTGTATAATGCACGCCCTGGGACCTAGAAAGCCCATTCTTATTCACTTTAATTATTTCCATGCTGATTGCATGTTGCTTTTGCCATGATGCATGCGAGCCACTTTAGGCTACTTCCTTAGACAGGATGTTTGCTCTTTTCATTTTTTTTTTATCAATTCTCTATCTTGTTTTAGGCCGCTATTGTCCCGGTGAGGCCTAAATCGGCCTTCACCTTTGAAATAAGTTTAAAAATATTTGTTTTGCCAAATTTCTGATATTTAATCTCTTCCCTTTTGCAGGATGCCTCCTAGACGTAGAGCACCGCAGGCCCAGCCTGAGCTTGTAGCTCCGGATTGGATGGATGATGAGTTGGCTCAGAGGTATAGAGCGTTGGCTCAGGTAGAGTTTCGGGCCAGTCGTTTTGTGTCCCGCCCATTTCTAGAGGCCCTAGGGTTGGCCCCAGAGTTCGATCTACTTGCCGAGGGTACTGGGTGGATAGAGTTCATTGAGCCCTCCTTCCAGACGTTTCCAGAGGCTACCCTCCAGGTCCTGGCCACTCTCCGCTATGCCGGCTTTCAGAGCTTAGACACCCAGCCAGGGGTGAACCAGTTTTGGTTCGACGGCGACCATTTCAGTATCACTAGGCAGAGATTTGTACAGGCCATGGGGCTCCCTACAGAGGAGGGGGTCGAGATCCCGCGGCGAGCGGTGAGACACGCCCATTGGGCGGCCATTGCCATACCGGGAGTGTTGTACGATCATGATACATTGAAGAGCACCGTACTGGTGTCTCAGGCACTCCGGTATTTGCACAGAGTGCTTTCCAGTTCATACCTCGGTCGAGCTGGTAATCCAGGGTCGCTTAACGCGGCCGAGATCTGGAGCCTCTGGGCCATGGTGGCAGGCCAACGTCTCAATATTAGCCACGAGATCTTGGCCAACTTGACCAGAGTCGGCAGAGGGTTGACGCCGGTGGTGATAGTAGGAGGAGTTATCACCCGGTTACTTTTGAGGTTGGGGGTTAACCCTGAGAGGTTGAGAGGACCCTTGCCGGAGGGGATCCATGTAGACTCCGCGGCGGTAGTACAGATGGGGATGATCTCCCAGATTTCAGGCCAGGCAGAGGCCTACAGGGTATTTACCATTCGTGAGACCCGACAACTATTCTCGCTCCCACCCTTGGGTGCAGATCCAGACCACCCGGAGCACCAGGAGGAGCAGCCTCCACAGCCCGAGCCTCAGCTCGAGCCTCAGCCAAAGCATCAGCCTCCTCAGCCACAGACTGTGCCACCACCACAGCAGCAGGAGCAGCCTAGGACCCCCTCGGACTTCGACTTCGAGATCACGATGGACGACCTTTTCGCCGCTTCACCGGCATCCAGAGCGCCGAATCCAGTCCCATCACCGAGCGCCAGGGTACAGAGGTCTGTCCATGGGCCCTCCGAGAGATACCACCCGTACTCCCAAGGCGACCCGGGGGCATCCACCTCCTCGGCACCACCGCCAGAGCCAGCACCGCAGCAGCCTGCACCGCCTGACTTCTCTCAGCTCCTCACGTCCATGTTTACAGCCTTAGAGCGGCGGCAGGATGATAGAGACAGGGCCATTCACGAGAGGTTGGATCGCCAGCAGGTTGCCATTCAGGAGCAGTCCCAGTCGGTGGAGCGCTTAGCCCGAGAGCAGGCCGGCTACATTGAGCATACGACTCGGGAGCAGGCTCGGGCCTTGGATGTTTTCAGGGATGAGCAGGTTCGGACCCTGGGGGCCTTCAGAGGTGAGCAGTTGAGGCTGATCGAGCAGATTGCTCAGGGCCAGAGGGAGTTGAGGCAGCAGCTCGCTCATGATTTGAGGACGTCACAGGACCAGGCGTCTCAAAGGGTTGACATGACCCTGCAGATGATTGATGAGTCACTCGACTCTCTGAGATCCCGCGTCCAGGCGATAGAGGGGATTCTCCCACCTCTTTCTCAGACCATGAGGGAGTTTATGGAGCCGACGGAGCAGAGCCTGGAGCAGAGGAGAAAGGCCGCCAGCGAGCAGACCATTCAGTTGAGCCAAGCCTTCAAGAAGTTAGGAGACAAGGTTTCTGAGACCTTAGGGTTTATGAGCACCTGTACCCAGCCCTTCTTGGATGGCTATGCTCAGATCCGGTTTAGGCGGGCCCATGATCACGAGGCAGGACCCTCCACGACTCAGCCAGCTCCACCTCCACCTCCGCCAGGGACCGTGCATATATCGGATGACGAGGATCCCGATGAGCCCTCCGACTACACACCTCTCTGATCTTTAGGGAGTTATTTTTGTATCTTTTGTACATTTATATTTTGTATATGCACTGTACAAAAATGACGTTTCTAGTGAAAACTTTTGATTCATTATTGCATGATCATTCGATTGTTAATTGTTTAATCACATCACAGAAAGTGTATGTTCTCATATTTACTTATATGTCAATAAAAATGACAATATAACAAAAACGAAACAAAAATGATGAATAACAACTCAAATAAGAAAAGATGAAAAATGAAACATGGCATAGCAAATAAAGCAAGATCACGCCATCAATAGACAGGTTAAAAGATGACCGCTCAAACATGAACTAACAAAATCTTTTATCACACAGGTACAGAGAAATACCGATCTGAACATAAACATCGATTAAAAAGATCTCTTTTGGAACAAGGAACCCGGCGGGGTTTCCTCATCTCACAGATCGAGGTTGTAGCCAGAGCATGCTGCATCTCACCAGATCGGAGCTGTGGTCAAAGCATACCACACTTCACCAGATCGAGACTGTAGCTAAAGCATGCTGCATCTCACAAATCGGAGCTGTGGTCAAAGCATACCGTACTTCACCAGATCGAAGCTGCGGTCAGAGCATACCACACTTCACCAGATCGAGGTTGTAGCCAAAGCATGCTGCATCTCACTAGATTGAGGTTGTAGCCAGAGCATGCTGCATCTCACCAGATCGAAGCTGCGGTCAGAGCATACCACACTTCACCAGATCGAGATTGTAGCCAAAGCATGTTGCATCTCACCAGATCGAGATTGTAGCCAGAGCATGCTGCATCTCACCAGATCGAAGCTGCGGTCAGAGCATATCGCACTTCAAATCGGGGTTGTAGCCAAAGCATGCTGCATCCCGCCAGGTACCTACAGGTCGAGATAAGACCGATGGAAGTATCTTCGCACTGCCGAGCGGATCGAGACAAGGTCCACCCGACAAAAGGCACGGAGGGTGAAAAGCCGTCGCAGGTACGCTTCCTTTCTAACCTTTCTCTGAGTTTTGGCTTATCTAGGTGCTTGTGCACTAGTTTTCCCAAAACTGGGGGCAATTGTAAGCACCGTGTCTCGGAGCGGTCCGGATCAGAGGTTACCCTATGATGAAATCAATGTCCGAGCATGTATAAAAGGGCTGGATTTGGAGGTTTTAGTCCCACGTTCCATGAGAAATGAGGTTTTTTTTACCATTCCAGGGCAGAAGGGGAGAAAACAGAGGTTTTTTCGAGTCAAAAAGCTTTTTGTCCTCCACAGACGGCCAGCCCGTCTGTGAAGTCAGCCCGTCGCTTCCAGTCATCGATGGCTTGTGGTATTTTTCGACGCCCGTCGGAAAGTCACCGCTCCTGTCAGAACGCCGCCTGGTTTCCCGGAGCACGCAACCGCTCCGACACCCATCGGTGGATGTGGCAAGGCCGTCGGACGAATCCTTGTGTCAGAAGGATTCTTCTGACGCCCGCCCCTGTACACCGACGCCCGTCGGTCGTGTCTGGCTATAAAAGCTCCGGATTTTCACTTGAAAAGGGTTGGAAAAATTTTCAAAGGAGGAAACTCTGCCCAATTTCAAGCAAATTTTCTCTCTCTTCCAACAAAATACATTTACTAAAGAAATCTATTTAATCAAGGATCAAATCAATCAAAAGGAACTAAAAACTAATTAGTTTTCTTTAGATTTTGACTCCAAAATCGATCTTTTGAGGGGTTGAAGAAGAAATAGCTCATTTTCTTTCTTTGATCCTTCATCTTTCGCTTCTCGTAGAACGCACGGGGCTCTAATCAACACAAGAATCTCACCCAAAGCGATTATCTGAGGGTAAATATTTTAGATTCCTTCTCCATATTATCTCATATTTATTTCTTATTTTGTGGAATTTTGTTTGAATATCTGTCATTATTTTCTTTTATTTTGACTCTTTTATCTCCTTTTGGGATAAAACCCACTTTTTGACTTTGAAAAGGTTTTTTTCTCCATTCTATTTTTTCGGAGACAGTGGTGACCGACGGGTCATCTTTATCACCGATGCCCGTCCGTCACCCACCTACAGACGCCCCTCCTTGAGTGACAAACGGACATCTCGGTTACCTTAACCGACGCCCGTCGGTCAGCTAAGGAAGGCCGTCGGTGGGTTCTGTCTCCATCTTTTTAAATCGTTTTTCATCTCTTTCAAGTCTTTTTGACTTCTTATATGTTAATTTTATGTATATTAACATCTCTTAACTTTCTATGAGTGTATATTGATTCTCTTGGATAATCCCGAGCTTGAGCGGCTGTCTACCATGTTCGGAGGATTTCATCTGGTTTAGTTCCTTAACCCTCTTGGCTATTTTCTTCATTTTGTTATTTATTGATTATTTTATGTATACGGATGTACTCCTTTCATATCCCGTTGATGTATAAAAAGGACTCAATGTTTTATATTCAATAAAATGAGGTTTACACAAAAGCAAGGGTCCAATGCCCTATTTTTATCCAATAAAGATCATCACAAATAAAAATCCCCAATTTTAATAACGATGCATGTGAGGACCAAAGTCCTCAAAATAAGCAATGCCCCGATTTATGCATGATCCGCATATTTACGAAAGGGAGTTGTATTCCGCTCCTTGTATTATTGTAATCTATTGCTTTCATTATCTATTTGATCATTTATCGCTTTCAAGATGTGAATAAGTGCGCCTTTTAATCAATTGCATAGTGTGGAGAGAGAGCGAATTAATGATATTAAAATTTGATCGTAAAATAATTGAGGTAGAAATAGATGAGAAATCCCGGACCCAGCTCTGGTCTTTGGTCTCGAGAGGTTAGAGGTTATCCTCCAAAATACTTCTTGGGTCACGAGACTTTAGCGCTAATCCTAGGCTCATTAAGGTGAGAAGTTCACCTTCCATGACCCATCTGGCTGGCCCAAAATGGATACCAAGCGCAGTCTTAGGCTCTCCGAGGCGAGAGTAACTTTCCCAATGTTCTATTGGGTGGCGACTCCATAAAACCTCCTTGTTGCCCAACATAGACGCACTTGCAATTTATTTGCAAGATGCCAATGGACCCACAAGTGCCCCGATCGCCCACGTGCGGGCGACAGCAGGGATCCGGCGCGCGTCACACTCACGGTGACAACCGATTTGGTTGTGACCGTGACATACGAAGCACTTCCAGGACAGAATACAAACAAGGGTACCTCACGGTGGAAACCAATTCATTGTCACCGTGACATACCACTTCTATCCAGATAGAATGCAATATTTGCATGCCTCACGGTGACAACCCAGTGGTTGTGACCTTGACTCATGCAAAGTTTCCAATTTACAGCTGTGCAATAAGCACACCCTGCATTCTCTCATTCACTATTTTTAGTCAAACCAACTCACAACTCATGCACATTTTACCTCATCAACTCACATACCATTTAAATACAAGTAAACCCTTATATGCATCTTTCTAAACTCACCATAAAAATTGGCATAAGCTATCAAACAAGATATCAAAATCACACTACACCAATCTTGGCATGACCATAGCATCTACTATCCACTACATATCAATATCTCTATTCCATTTTAATAATCAATTTACACTTATTCACTATCCAATTCAAATCAATTAACCATATACACACAATAAACACATACTTTAACACATTAAAGCATATCAATTCACACTCAATACCTAACCTCTTTAAGCACTCCTTCCTTTCTCCTCTATAAGACCTTCTCTTTACCCATGGCTGGTCTACTTGCTTCTTCAACTCACATACACATACAACACATATTCAATTCCATTAGACTATACTCATAGCTTAAAATTCAAATCAAAAATAAAAGGAGATGAAGATGACAAACTCTATACCAACACTTACCTTTCTAGCTGAGTACTTAATCTTCTTAACTATTGCTACTTAATTCTTAGAAATCCATGGCAAATTGAAGAACAATAGAAAGAAGAAGCAGGTTTTTAGGTAGTTGGCCGAACCAAAGAGAGATACAAGTGACAGATTTTGCCACTTCTCAACCTTAAGTATGCATGGCAGGATGAGGTGTCAATTTCCTTTCACTCTCAAGCTAGGTGGCCGGCTCCTACAAGCCCACATGGCTTCCACTAATATCCAATTATCATTAGTTAATCACCATTACACTAATTAATCACCACTTATCACTTAATCATGTAAGTTACACTTTAGCCACTACAATATTTTATTTCCTTACAATTAAGTCCCTAATTAACACTCATGCAATTACGGTAATCACACTCAATACTACCAGGGTATTATAGACACCGGGTCCTGAGTCAGATTTTGAAAGATGGCAGTGGCAATTTTGGGTCCTTGATAAATTCCTCCAAAAAAAGATAAATACATAAAATATGTAGGTGAAATTAAAAATTAAAAAATAATTAGGATTAGGTTAATTTAATTAGATAAATCAAAAATTAAGATTAGGTTAATTTAATTAGTTAATGTAAATTAATAATTAAGATTAGTTGATTAATTAGTTAATATTTTAGGATAATTAAAATTAAAAAAGGAAATAAATATAGGGTTTCATTAGATAAAATTTATGTGAGATTAATTAAATTAAATAGGTATAAAAATATAGACTATTTAATTAATAGAGTGTTTAATTAGTTAGTATGTTAGTTTAAGTAAATTAATTAAAAAGAAAAACTAAAAAACGGAGGAAATTATCTAAACCCTAATTGTGGGTATAAAAAGAAAATGATGAAGAGAAGGAAGGGGGGCAAGGCTGAAAATAAAGAAAAGAAAAAAGAAAAATAGAGAGAGCTGGGCAGAGAAGGACCAAGGCGAAAGAGAACACAGAAAAAGAAAACAAAGAAAAAGGGAATAGAGAGTAAGGAAAAAAGGGCCAAAGAAAGAAGAAATAAGAGAAAATAAAAAAAATAAAAGAGAAAGGAGAGGGACAGTGAACACAAATCAAGAAAAAGACCAAAGAAATAAAAGGAAACGAAATAGAAAGAGGGAGACGCCAACGGAAATAAACCAGAGGGCGCCGAAAAAAGAGAAAAAGAAGAGAGGAAAGAGGCGGGGCCGCCACCGGCTAGCTACGGCGGCCCACAGCTGTACGCGTCCCACCGGAGGAACGGGGAGGCTCAAACGCACCGGCCGGTGGCCGCCAGGGTCCCCCACTCGCCGGCGAAAGCGAGATCGGAGGGGGTGAACCGCGCGGCTTCCAGTGCATTTTCCGGCAAAATGGAGGCTCCGTTCGGCGCATGACCGGCGGCGTCGGGTTCTGGGAGTCCCGATCTACCTCGTGGCGGCGGAGGTGTCGTCAACGGCTGATCCGGTGAGGCTCCGGCGAGTGAAATCCGGTAAGCCCTTATTTTATTCAATTTTCATTTATTTTATATTATTATTATTATTATTATTATATTTATTCATTATATTATTATTATTATTATTTTTATTATTATTCTATTATTATTATTATTATTATTTATTTATTATTAGTATTATTGAGGTTATATTATTATTATTATTGTGTAATTGTTATTTTTATTATTATTATTATTATTATTGTGTAATTGTTATTTTTATTATTTTTATTATTATTATTATGTTATTATTATTATTATTATTATTATTATTATTATTATTATCATTATTTGATTTATTTATTTTTAATGTTATTGTGTTATATTGATATTATTTAATTTATGTTTATTGTTATTATTATTGTGTTTATTATTGTTATTGTATATATTTAGTTATTATTATTTATTGTGTTTGGTTATTATCATTTTAATGTCATTATTATTATTATTATTATTATTATTATTGTTGTTGTTGTTGTTGTTGTTGTTGTTGTTGTTGTTGTTATTATTACTTATTATTCTTTTTTTTTATCATTAATTAATATTAGTTTGTATTATTGTTATTATGTTTACTTACTAGTATCATTATTATTTATTTAATATTAGTATTTTTGTTATTAGTATTATGCAAATTATGTTTATTTTACATTATTTATTATTATTATTATTATTATTGGATATATTTAGTTATTATTAATTATCATTGTGTTTTGTTGTTATTATTCTAATATTATTATTATTATTATTATTATTATTATTATTATTATTATTATTATTATTATTATTATTATTATTATTATTATTATTATTATTATTATCATTTTTATGTCATGCTATTTTATCTTATTTTATTCCATTTTATCTTTTATTATTGATTTAATTGATTCAATTACTAACATCATTTCATTTTTGTTTTATTTTTTATTTCACAACTCATTTTTGCTTGGCCATTTTTGCGAGCACACGGGAAGATCCAGAAAGCTCGTTCGGATTATATTTATTTTGATTATTTGTAATATTTATTTATTTGGCTTTTCCATTTATTTTGCTATTTAGTTTTCTCATAAAATTGTTTATTTAGGCACGTTAGAAAGAAAATCACAAAACTGTTTTTTTATTAATTAACTTGGAATCTTTCCTAATAAAAATGGGAACAATGTCTCAATTTTGTCCATCTAAAATCATCATATCAAAACTGTTTCATAATAAAGGCATGCAAGGACCAATGTCCACGCTCTTAACGAATATCCCGGTTTATACATGTTCTGCACCTTTTTACAATGGGGGTTGTATTCCGCCCCTGGTTTTGTTGTAATTTATTTTTGGATGTTTTATTTTTTAATTATGCCTTACTTATCGCTTTTGACATGAATGAATTGCGCTTTAGTTAATTTCATCGTGTGGAAAGAGAGTGAAATAATAAACTCAAAACATAATTGTAAACTTAATCAAGGTATAAATAAATGAGAAGTCCCGAACCTATTCTGGTCTTTGGGCTCAACGAGGCGAGAGGACCATTTCGATCCTTCATTGGAATGGGATCTCTAAGACACCTCTTGTGTCCCACCAAAAAACTCAAATTTATAATCCTAGGCTCCATTCCAATGTTCTATTGGGATGATCGTCTCCAAGATCTCTCTGGCTTCCCCAAAATGGATATATGCATCGTTTTAGGCTCAATGAGGCTAGACGACCTATCCCAATGTTCTATTGGGTGGCGACTCCAAGAAACCTCCTTATTGCCCAACATAGACGCACTTGTAAATACCTTACAAGTTTCCATGAACCTCTCCCGAAAGCCCTAAAAGCAGGTCTTCGGGGCACCACGGGGTTCGGCGCGCGTCACAGGTATCTTTTGGGGTGTTACAGTTTAAGCTTAGGCGTATGTTCGAGACCACTCAGAGTCCACCAGATGAGATGCTTCAGGGGGTGGTTGCCTTGCTTCAGGGGGTGGTTGCCTTACTTCAGGGTCCTGCTTACACTTGGTGGAGTTCATTCCGTAAACACACTGCAGCTAATCAAGTTACTTGGGGGTTTTTCCAGACTCAGTTTGAGAAGAAATATGTCAGTTTTGAGTATAAATCTGCCATGCAAGATGCATTCTGGAGGCTCAGATAGGGAAGTAAGTTAGTTGCAGAGTACAAGAGAGAGTTCGAGTGGCTTAGTACCTATCTAGATGATGAATCCATTACTGAGCAGAAGTTATGCCACAGATTTGAAAGAGGTCTGCATTATAAAATCATATTGGCTTTGGGTTCTCAGAGACATATGAATATGAGGTCCTTGGTTGAAACAGTCCTTAGAATAGAGACTATTATGTCAGATGAGGCTGATAGACAGTCCCATTTCAAGCAAAAGAGGAAATCGGCTCAGTCTTCTGGTGCAGCGGCTCAGGGTAAGAAGTTTAGAGGGTCTCCTCAGTCACAGAGCCATGCATCAATAGCTCCTAGTACTACTCAAAGGAACCCAGTTAGCAACAGTGCACCAGCCACATCAATAGCTAGTGCACCTAGGAGTAGAGGACGAGATCCATTTCCACATTGCCCTCATTGTAAAAGATTTCATCCGGGCGAGTGCAGATATTTGAACAGGGCTTATTTTAGATGTGGGTCTCGACAACATCAAATCAAAGATTGTCCGGAGACCTAGCCGTCCACTGTAGCATCACCAGCTCTAGATGGAGGGTCAGCCCCTCAGAGAGGATGTGGTAGGGGAACAGCTCCTCCATAGGCAGTTTCTGGCCCCTCAGTACAACCACCTCAGGGTCGTACCAGTGGACGTGCATATGCTGTTAGAGCCCATGAACATAATGATGCTCCAGACGTCATTGTTTGTAAATTCTCATTTAGTTTATGCTTTGATTGATCCTGGTTCTACGCATTCCGATATTAGTACTGTTTTTACTCGGGATAAAGGGTTGCATGACAGTCAGTTAGACCAAAATATTTTAGTGAGTAATCCTTTGGGGCATAGTGTAGTGGTGAATAAAGTATATAGAGATTGTCCTGTTAGTGCTCAGGGTTATGTGTTTATGCCTAATTTGGTTAATCTTCCCTTCCGAGAATTTGATGTTATCCAGGGTATGGATTGGTTATCCACTCACCATGCCACTGTTGACTGTAAAAGTAAGAGATTGACTCTTAAGACTTCAAATGATCAAGACATAGTCATTATGGGTAAAAGAACATACTTCCTTTCTGATATGATTTCACTTACTGCAGCTAAGAGACTTATCAGAAAAGGGTGTGTTGCCTACTTATATTATGCAATGGAGACTAAAAAGGATGAACTTAAGGCTTCAGATGTGCCCACTGTTCGAGAGTTTCAAGATATTTTTCCTGATGAACTTCCAGGTTTTCCACCTAATAGAGAGATAGAGTTTACTATTGACTTAGTACCTGGTACTGCACCTATATAATGGCCCGCATGTTAGCCTAGAAGTATTTAGTATTTTCTGTAGTGTCTGTTGTTAGTTTTGCAGCATGAGATTATGTTTTTGGAGTTTTATATTCAGTAAAGTTTAATAGTTAAACGTGCTTGAGGCATAGCAATTCTAGGATGGGTGACCTCCCGGCAAGCTAGTATTAAAAAAATATATTTTATTTGACCATTGGAAAGTACAGGTTATAAGGAGTCTTATGGTATAATTGTTAGTGGTTATGCCCTAGGCCAAACATTTGGATCTTGATGTAATCATTACATTTACATTTATATAATGGTTTTCTTCACATTAATATTATTGGCATGTTACATTATTGTAATGTTTATGAATAATAATGTTATTCATGCTGTCCCTAGTCATTTATCAATAAAGGGCATGAAGATAAATTAAGCCTAGTATAGATTTGCATTGATAATCATGGGATGATTATATATGTTGATATAAATCAAATCTATAGGTACTTGCTAGAGAACAAAGTACTGGATAGACCCACTATAAGATCACTTCATGGGTTAATGTCATAAGTGATCTTATAATAGATATGTTATTGAATGCTTTGACCTGAGGTTATCACGGTTTCCTACATAAGGAACATTATGTTTTGACGTAATTAAACGTTATCTTTAATCGTGTAATTATAAAGGTTATGATCGAACATAATGAGAATTATGCAGAAAAAGTGAATAATCAAGACGAAATTTGTCCCTCTCTTATGAGAGAGATATCTATTGGGCCCCTCGATAAGTAGGACTGTAAAATGCATGGCCTTGCTCAAATGAATTGATAATGTGATCAATGTCATTTGAATTTATCAGTTTGCTTAGTGATCGAGAAATTATATGTTTGAACAATTTAAGTTTGACATGGACCATGACTTATGTTCAAACAAGATATCATGTGATAAAAGGATAATAACATGTTCTATTGTCAGGTTAAAATTGAAATAACGATATTTATATTATTTGGGTAGTCATAATGTCTTGCTAGAGACCAATTATGACTTGTGGGCTTATCATGGGATTAGGCCCACTGCCAACATAATATAAACCTATTGGGTCACACACCAAGATCAAATGAACAGAATGGATTTTATTAGGTTATTTCGGAATAAAATATAAGTATAGGTATTTATATTTAATTTCGAAATTACATATATATATATATATATATATATATATATATATATATATATATATATATATATATATATATATATATATATATATATATATATATATATATATATATATATATATATATATATGTACATATGCATATATCTCTTATTTTGAATATGAGATAATAGTATATATTAATATAATATTTCTTATTATTTTGAATAAGAAATAAATATATATATATATATATATATATAAGGTAAATATCTCTTATTTCAAATTAAGAGATAATATCCTTATTTATCTTTTCCTAAGAGAAAAAGGATTTGAAAATCTATATACAGATATATATGAGATATAGGTTAATAAAAAAGTGATTAACCCTTATCAAACTTCAATTACGTTTTTCAAGTGATAAGAGATTAAGAGAGGCTGCATATTTTTCTTAAGAGAGAAAAGAGACCTAGGCACCATTTTCTTTGAGAAAGAAATAACACAAAATCCATAATACAAGGGAGCTAGCACCCCTGCGAGTTCTGTTTGTTTTGTTCGTGCGTGTGGATACCAGTAGAGGGTGTTCGTGATAAAAGCAGCACCTATAGTCCGAGATAAGGCATTATTTCATTCTAAAGGTTAGTAATTCTTTATGTCTTCCTTTTGAATCACATGGATCCTATTTCGGGTTTCAATTTTATTCTGCTGCGTTAATATTGAATTAATCCGATGAAACCCAACAATAATTTGGTGAAAAAATGAGATCAAATAGGCCCCTAAAAGTCCATCTGAAGTTGGCCTCTAGTTATGTTCAGTTGAACCGAAATTTGACCGTGATTTAACCAAATTTTTAGAAAATTTTAGAGTGGATAAAAAGTGTTAGTGTGGGAAGTATATAAGCTCAAAATAAATTTTAGTATTTTTTGACAGTTTTAGATTTTAGTTTTACAGTGGAAACCGACTGAATCGAACCGAACCGGTTTAGGTGAACCAGGCCCCAAACTCCGATTGAGCTAAAATTTTGTGTGGAGGATATTTTTGATATTTTAAACATGATGGAATTGGTTGGGAGTGAAAATGAGATCAGGAACACTTATTGTACCCAAAATAGTGCAAAATGACCGGAAAACTAAAAATCGGACCAAACCGGTTTGACCACTTCGGTTGGACCTAGTAGGATTCAAGTTCACTCATATAAATGCCCTCATTTTTTTTTGGAGAAATCCAGATTTCTTCATTTGAAACCGCCCTCTTTCTCCTCACTCTTGGCCGATTGCTTCCTCCTTACTTCTCCTCCATTTTTCTTCCATCTCTTCTCCATCTCACCGTAAAATCAAGCCTCCCCATCATAGTTCAGCTCCTCTAGATTCCATTGGTGCCCTTAGAAGTCCATTTGAAGGTTAAAAAGTGGGAAAACCTAGACTTGAAAGTTTAGGTGTGAATTTGAGGAAAGTGATGGTATTTTAAGGAGCTATGGCTACGAAAGGAAGATCTAAGTGTGGAGAACAAGAAAATAAGGTTAGTGGATACAATATCATTCTTTTTTCATGTTAAAAGTATGATTTTAGGTTATGTTTAAACATAAAGTCTAAGAAATATGCATGTTTAATTGAAAATAACTTGATATTCATGTTTAGGAATGTGAATAATGATGATATGTATGCTTAAAGTGAGAAAATAAAATTTGTATGAAAAGTTACTATGTAGGCCGAATGGAATACATGGGGTTTTCTATGTGTTGAAATGATGTTTATGGCATGTTTATGATGTACACATGATGTTTGGCATGTGATTTAGATGTTGGTATGTGTTTGAGCATGTGAAAGTTACATGAATCATGTTGTTCACATGTGATCGAATGGTATATACATGTAAAGGCATGGTTTTTATGTGTGTTGATGTGATATCATGGCATGACTATGTTTTTTGACATGTAATTGATCTAATGGTTTATGTTAGACCATGTGAAAATGCCATGATATATGTGATGCATGTATGGCCGAATGGTTACCATGTGTAAAGGCATGATTTTGATGAGTTTTAATGAAACATAATGGCATAGCTATGTTACTCAACATGTAAATGACATAAAGGAATGTTAAAGTTGATAAAAATAATTAATGGTGAAAAGTTTACATATTGGCCGAATTGAATATACATGTAAAAAATGAGATTTTGATGTTCTTTGATGTGAATGAATGGTATAAGCATGTTAATTGACATGTAATTTACATAAATGAATGACAAAGGTGATGAAAAGAATTCATGATGAATGATGAACATGTTGGGCGAATTGATAATGTATGTAAGAATATGATTTTGATGTCTTTTAATGTGAAATAATGTTATGGCTATGATATTTGACATGTAAAGAGCCTAAATAAATGTTAAAGTTGATAAAAAAAATTAATGGTGAAAATTTAGTTTGATTGCCGGATGTGTACATGTATGTATACATGTATATCATGATGAATTAATAAGCTTTTATGGCATGTGATGGTATAATGATGATAATCACATGTATAATGATTGAATTGCATGGAAAAGAATGGAATAATATGGTAAAATTCAATGAAATGTATGAATGGTAACTAAAAGATGTGAAAAGTGGAATTTTGATGCCCTATATATTAATCTGGTAGTCAAGTCTAGCTCAGGATATGATGGCTAGCCATAGGGACATAAGACGGCAGGTGTGAGCATGGCATCTGACTTATGGTAGACCAATGACGGTCCTACCTCATTGTATTTAAAAGTTAAAATAATTTGGAAAGTATTTAAAGACAGGGGTAGTTCCTCGGGATTTCTCTGGTATGTATTGAAGACTGAAGTGATCTTTCAGGGTCCTTCAGGTTATTCGAGCCTCTAGGGGTTCACATCTCGTTTATCTTGGTCATAGATTTATGCCAGTTTTGTACATGGGCAAATGGCAAAGAAAAATAATAATATATGTTTAAAATGATATGAATATGAAATATGAATGATAAGATAAGATTTGCATGAGATTATGTGATAAAGATAAGATTTGCATGTGATTATGTGTTAAACATGAGATATGCATGTGATTATGTGATAAGGATAAGATATGGTAATGATTAAAGTGATAAGGATAAGGATAAAGAATAAAGATAGGGTTAAGGGTATAATCGTAATCAATTAAAAGTTTAAGGGTAAAATGGTAATTTTATTCATATGTGTGTTAATGATGGATAATAAGGGTAAAATGTCATTTAATGGTTAAATATGAAAATTTGGTCACTTTTTAAGGACTAAAATGTAATTTGGCATGCAATTGGTAATTGGAGGGTAAAATCGTAATTTGCATGTTAAATAATGTAAAATGGTGTAATAAAATGAATTGGTGGCATTCTCGTAATTATTGGCAAATTAAAATGAACTGATGGCATTATCGTAAATTTTGGTAACTTAAAAATGAACTAATGGCATAATGGTAATTTTTGTGAAATATAATGAACTAAGGGTATTTTCATAATTTTGAAAAAGTTCAAGGGTATAATTGTAATTTTACCATAAGTTAAGGACAAAAATGGTAAGTATGATTTTCATGTGTATTCTTTGTGAATTTATGGTCTGTTATGTGTACTAAATGTGTAAATGACCTTAATTATGTGATTTAATGGTAATTTGCTTGTTATATAATGAATTAATTAATTGATAAGTTAATTTAGTGGCATTATTGTAAATAAGAGAAAGTTAGGGGGAAAATCGTAATTTAGCAATTGTTCAAGGATTTAATTGTAATTATATCATAGTTAAGGGACTTAATTGTAAATAAATGAGTAATGTCATTGTTAGTAATTAATGGAGCATATTAGTGTGGTATGACACTGATTTAGGGTTGTATAATTAAAATACTAACATAAAGATCTAGTAGTGTATAAAAGAATAAAAATTGGAAGATAATTGAAATGTAATTAAGGTAATGCATAAAAATCTAATGCTCTTAGGCTATTGTATGCGTAAATTTCATCAAACAATCTAGTTAATAATATGGGCAAATAGGTAACTGAAATTTCTATAGATTTGATGGGTATTACTATAATGTTCCTGAAAAAGGTAATAATGTTAATTTAGTAATGGACCAGGTTATATAATGTTAGAAATATAGTGAATTAATTATAAGAGCCACGTGAGAATGTCAGTGTTATAGGTATAAAGAGATTTAAGTCTAATAACAAAGTTCTATAGGCTAAACGAAAAATAATGATGATTGACCTAAAGATAAGATTAAATAGAATAAGTAATTCAGATACAGTTATAATAATATCATTTTTAGACATGGTAATGATAAAGGTTATTCAAGACAGTGAATGATAGATATAAGTCAGATAATGTCTAAAGAAATCATGTGTAAGATTAAGACAATGCTAATGGAAATATCAAAAGTTCAATTAAGTTAGTGTATTAATTGTAGTATTGACAAAGCAAATTTACAATAAGAAATGTTGATAGGTTAGGCAAGCAAAGAGAATAACATATGGGTACATTTATTAGATATTTGCAGAAACTGTCATTTTAACTGGTTCTCTTATTTATAGACGGGATGTAATAGTAATATTGAAAAAAAAGTCAATGGCGTAAGAATAGTGATACCGATAATAGCAATAATAATGATACATGTGATTGTTGTAACACTGATTAAGGTAAAAGATAAATGATTGCAGTAAAAGTATGTCATAATCTGTTTGAAGACTCATAAATTAATGTTCACATTATGGGAATAAAGAGAAATGCTTGTGTGTGCATGCATGTTGTTTAGTGTGGAAAATTTAGGATATGTATCTACCACTGGGCATTTCAATGCTCAGCGCGTAGTGTTGTTACTGCGTACAGGTTATAAAAGTAAAGAAATCGTAGTGGTTAATGTTATTGTAAACGAAAGAATTTACGAGACAGCAAGGATATTGATATAGGCATGGCATGTATACGACTGCAATGGATGACCTCGAGGTTATTTAAGTTAAGTATAATAGTGGTGTGTTAGTGTAGACATCGAGTCCTGAGTCAGCCTAGATCGAAGTTAACCAATGATGATAATTGCCTTCACAGGCTTAAAAGGTTAAAAGTGATGGTTTTCTCGTCAAATTTGCATTTTAGAGTGAAAAATTAGAAAATAATAAAAAATATTTAAAAAATTAATTTTGAAAAATGGGGGCTTAAAATTATAGTGTTTTTACTCAATTTAAAATTTAAAAAAATAATAAAAAATTTCGGATCGCGAGTGTCGGGCGCGGCGGCGGGCCTGCGGCAGCGTGCAGGCGCGCTAGCGCCCAGCTCGCGGGTGCCCCACCCAGCACACAGGCGCCCAGCGCGCTGGGCGCTGAGAGGCGACGCAATGCTGCGCGTCGCTAAAGAGCGTCGCGCAGCGTTGTGCGCACTGCGCGCTGGAGCGCGCGGATTTCGCGCAGCCTCGCTGCGTGAAGCCCGTCGCTACTTCCCTCCTCCCCTGGCCGTCGCTATAGGGTCTGATACCCTCTTTTCCGATTTTTCACCCATTTTTCCGATTTTTTCACCCAAAAATCCGTTTTTTATCCCTTTTTTTTTTGGATTTTTGAGTTCAAATTAAATTCTAAAATATTTTTTTTAGATAATTAATTAATAAAACTTGATTTTATCATTAAAAATAAAATAATTTTGTATTAAAATAGGTTTGTTTTCCTTAATTAAATTAGGGCAACCTTTTTTATTTTATAATGACTTTATGATGAAAAATCAAGGAGGCCTCCACATTTTTTAGACCTAAAATTTCCAGAATTCTTTTTCTTCTATTTTCTCTTTAAAAATTTTAGATTTCTCTTTTAATTAATAAGGTTTAATTGGAATTGGAAATCAATTTTCAATTCTTAATTATTCCAATTAATTTCTTTGTTTTTCCTCCATAAACACAAGAAATTAATCATCACTTTGACATCGATTTCTTTTCAATTTTAAGCATACAAATAAATTCCTTTGTTTTCTCCATAAACAAAGAGAATTAATTTTATTACTAAATTATTCTTTCAAGCAATTTTCCGGAAAATCATCACTTTTCCTTCATCAAATCCAATACACTAAGGTTAAATATTTTAGGCTCAATTTCTATTCTATTTTATTTTTATTTAATTTATTCATGTATATTTTATTGTTTTTATTGATTTATTTATCGTTTTCATCTATTCATTTGTTGTATTGATCTTATATTTGTTCCATTTAATTGTTTATATATGATTTGATTTTTATTCATGTGAATATTATTTTCTTTTAATTCCGAACATGTAAATAATTTATTTTATTGTGATTCTTAATTATTTTTAACATGCAAATAATTAATTAATTTAAATTAATCTTTTTGCCATGTAAATAGTTTATATTAATTATGAACACATCAATTAACCTTGTTATATATCATTATTATTTTCATCATTTTTTTGTTTACTAATTTTTATTATTCTTTTTATCATTGTTACATGATTGATTTATTATGATTTGTTTATTTATTCATTTATTATTTTTCACTTTTCATCATTATTTTCATCATGTGTATATTTTCATGTACTAATTGATTAACATGTTTTATTTTATTTTTATCACATCATTTATCATGTATAATGCTTATTTCTCATTCATTTTGGTTTATTAACATTTTGATTCCATTATCATTCTTTTCATATCATCTTATTTTATTTTAATTTGTTATTCATTATTTTGTATATTTAATTGATTTAATTGATTTAATTACTAACATTATTTTCATTGTATTTTGTTTTTTATGTCTAAACTCATTTTTTTGATTGGGAGTTTTCGCGAGCACACGGGGAGGTCCAAAAGGCTCGCTCGGAATATTTATTTTTCTTTATTTGTAATATTTTGTTTATTTTGCTTTTTCCTATTTATTTTTGCCATATAATTTTCTTGTAAAATTGTTTATTTAGGACCGCTAGAAAGAAAGTCACTAAACCATTTTTATTAATTAACTTGGTATTTTTTCTAAATAAAAATGGGACCAATGTCTCAATTTTCTCCATCCAAAATCATCACATAAAAATTATTTCATAATAATATGCATGCGAGGACCAATGTCCTCACCATTAATGAATATCTCGATTTATGCATGATCTGTATTTTATTTACAATGGGGGTTATATTCCGCCCTTAGTTTTGTTGTAATATTTTTACATGTGCTTTATTTTACTTATGCTTTTATCGCTTTTTCTTAAATGTATGTTGTGCGCTTTAATTAATTGCATTATATGTATGTGAAATGGGATGAAATAATAAATTCAAAACTCAATTATAAACTTAACCAAGGTATGAATAAATGAGAAGTCCCGAACTCACTCTGGTCTTTGGGCTCAAAGAGGCGAGAGGTTTACCCTCCAAGACACCTCTTGTGTAACGAGACTTTGACGTTAATCCTAGGCTCCTTAGGGCGAGAAGTTTACCTTCCAAGACCCCTTTGGCTGGCCCAAAATGGATACTAAGCGCAGTCTTAGGCTCTTCGAGGCGAGAGAAACTTGCCCAATGTTCTATAGGGTGGCGACTCCATGAAACCTCCTTGTTGCCCAACATAAACGCACTTGCGATTTATTGCAAGCTGTCAACGGATCCACAAATGCCCCGATCGTCCTCAAGCGGGAAGTCCCATGGGCGGCCGCGGGGATCCGGCGCGCATCACAGTTAGTATATTTGTTTGTTATTGTTATGTATGATTGTTATTGTTTAAATAAAAAAAATCACTGAATCTGAGGAGTGCCATGCAGTACAGTGTGGCGACATTCAATATCCGTGTCATTTGCGGGTATAGGGTGTTATAACCTATCTCTAATGCTCCTTACAGAATGGCGCCTTAAGAACTCAGAGAATTGAAGGTCCAGTTGCAAGAATTATTTAATAAAAGCTTTATCAGACCGAGTGTTTCACCTTAGGGTGCACCAGTCCTTTTTGTGAAAAAGAAGGATGGGTCACTTCGGTTATGTATTGATTACAAACAGTTGAATAAAGTTACCATAAAGAATAAGTATCCACTACCTCGCATTGATGATTTGTTTGATCAATTGAAAGGTGCGGGCGTGTTTTCCAAGATTGACTTAAGATCTGGCTACCATCAATTAAAAATTAAAGAGTCAGATGTGCCTAAGACAGCTTTTCGCACCAGGTATGATCATTATGAGTTCATGGTCATGCCTTTTGGATTGACAAATGCTCCTGCAGCTTTTATGGATATGATGAATAGGGTTTTCCACCCTTACTTGGATCGGTTTGTGGTTGTTTTTATTGATGATATTCTGGTTTATTCTAAGACTTCAGAGGAGCATAATGAGCATTTGAGGATTGTACTACAGATTCTGAGAGATAAGCATCTTTATGCCAAGTTCAGTAAATGTGAATTTTGGCTGACTGAGGTGTCCTTTCTAGGTTCATGTAGTATTAGCAGATGGTATTAAAGTTGATCCTAAAAAGATTGAAGCGATTCTTCAGTGGAAGACACACAAGAGTGTTACCAAGGTTAGGAGTTTTCTTGGATTGGCAGGTTACTATAGATGATTTATCAAGGGTTTCTCTTCGATTGCAGCTCCTTTAACCAAGTTATTACAAAAGAATGTTAAGTTTGTATGGTCAGATAAATGTCAGGAGAGATTTGAGAAGCTTAAGTGTATGCTAACTGAAGCTCCAGTATTAGTGCAACCTAAATCTGATAAGGACTTTGTGGTCTTCAGTGATGCTTCCAGAAATGGTTTGGGTTGTGTATTGATGAAGGAAGGCAAAGTGATTGCTTATGCCTCCCGACAGCTTAAGACTCATGAGAAAAATTACCCTTCTCATGATCTTGAGTTGGCAGCTATTGTATTTGCATTGAAGATCTGGAGACATTATCTCTATGGTGAGAGATGCTACATCTACACTGATCACAAGAGTCTTAAATATTTGCTTACTCACAAGAAACTTAACTTGAGACAGAGACATTGGCTTGAGTTGATTAAGGATTATGAGTGCTTCATCGACTATCATCCTGGTAAAGCTGACATTATAGCTAATGCTCTCAGTAGGAAGTTCATGTCTTCTCTACAGGCTATGAATGTTAATCTGGACTTATCAAATGATGGAGCTTTAATTGCAAAAATGCAAGTCAAGCCAGATTTTCTCAAGCAAGTGAAAGATGCTCAGAAGCAGGATGATTGATTGTCTGCCATTATGTATCAAGTGAAAGATGGCCATGTCGGTGATTATTCATTTGCTTTAGATGGTGGGCTATATTAAAAATAGAGATTGTGCGTTCCTGACCAAGCTGATTTGAGAAGGAATATTCTGTCAGAAGCTCATCACAGCAGCTTTGCCATGCATCCTGGTAGTAACAAGATGTATTAGGATTTGAAGATGGCCTATTGGTGGCAAGGCATGAAACGTGATGTAATAGAATTTATGTGTAAGTGTCTGATTTGTCAGCAAGTCAAGGCAGAGCATCAAGTTCCTTCAGGTTTTGTTCAGCCTATTGTCATTCCTGAATGGAAATGGGACAGGGTAACTATGGACTTTGTTTCAGGATTTTCTCTCACGAGAAAGAAACAACATAAAGTTTTGGTAATTGTTGACTGACTCACTAAGTCAACTCACTTTTTGCCTATCAGAATGGATTATTCGTTGTCCAAGCTAGCAGAGTTGTACATTAGTGAGATTGTAAGATTGCATGGAGTTCCTTCCTCCATCATTTCAGATCGTGATCCAAGATTCACTTCTCAGTTTTGGAAGAGATTTCAGGAAGCTTTGGAAAATAGATTACATTTCAGCATAGATTTCCATCCTCAGACTGATGGACAATCTGAGCGTGTGATTCAGATTCTGGAAGATATGTTAAGATGTTGTATACTTGAGTTTGGTAACCATTGGGAGAGGTACTTGCCTTTAGCAGAATTCGCCTACAACAACAGTGACCAGACTAGTATCAAGATGGCTCCCTATGAAGCTTTGTATGGTAGAAAGTGCAAAACTCCTCTTTGTTGGACAGAGCTCAGTGAGAACAAGATTGTGGGATCATATCTGATTCGAGAAACTGAAGAAAAGGTTCAAGTGATTAAAGACAGACTGAAAGAAGTCACGGATCGATAGAAGTCTAATGCAGATCTGAAGAGGAAAGATATAGAGTTTCAAGTGGGAGATAAAGTATTTCTGAAAGTTTCTCCATGAAAGAAGATCATGAGATTTGGAAGGAAAGGCAAGGTGAGTCCGAGATTCATTGGCCCGTATGAGATTATTCAGCGGGTTGGACCAGTAGCTTACAGATTGAAGCTTCCACAAGAGTTAGAGAAGATTCATGATGTCTTCCACATCTGTATGTTTCGAAGGTACCGTTTAGACTCCAATCATGTCATCAAACCTGAAGAAGTTCTTGTCCAGCTAGATATGACCTATGAGAAATATCCAGTGAATATCCTGGCTAGAGAAGTAAAGCAGCTTAGAAACAAACAAGTTCCACTAGTGAAAATTCTCTTGAATCACCACAATGTCAAGAAAGCGACGTGGGAACCCGAAGAGACAATGAGACAACAATATCCCCAGCTTTTCAGTTCAGGCAAGTTTCGAGGATAAAATTTTTAATTGGTAGGGGAGAATTGTAATGTCCCAAAAATAATTACTTTCATGAATAGTAAAAGTGGGCTTATGAATAGTAAAAGTGGACCCATGAATAGTAAAAGTAGGCCTATGAATAGTAAATGTGGGACCATGAGTGGTGACATCATGATGACATCAGCGATGTCATTATGGTGAATGGTAACAGTGGGACAATGAATAGTAATATTATCATTGACTATCCCATAAATAGTAACATCATCATTGACTGTCCCATGAATAGTAACATCATCATTGATTGTTCCATGAATAGTAATTATGGGTCCCACAAATAATGACTCTAGGGTGAATAGTACCTGAAAATATTTTATTTCACCATTAGAAAGCGGATGTTAATCGAAGTTTGACTAAGCTTTGACTGAACTTTCATAAATGGTTAGAGTGGATTAAAAAGGTCTAATAGGGGAAATGTAAAGGTTTAGAATGATTTTAGAAATTTTTGAAGGCATTAGAATTGTATTTTACGGTAAAATCGAACTGAATCGAATCGGACCCGTTTAAGTGAACCGGATCCCAAACGGACTCCGATTGAGCTAAAATTTTTCAAGGAGATTATTTTTGATATTTTAAGAATGATGGAATTGGTTGGGAGTGAAAATTAGTTTAGGAACATTCATTTACACCAAAACAGTGAAAAATGACCCGAAATCTAAAAATTGGACCAAATCGGCTCGACCACTTTGGTTGGACCTAGTTTGATCCAATTGGACCCATATAAATACATCATATTTTTTGGAAATCCCTTGGATTCCCTTTTGGAAGCCACCCTTCCTCTTTCTCTCTCTTGGCCGAATTGAACTTCCTCTCTTCTCCACCATTTTTCTTTCATCTTTGCTTCAATTCATCTCAAAATCAAGCCTCTTTAACATAATTAAACTCCTCTAGAATCCATTGGTGGTCTCATAATTTAATTTGAAGAAGTAAAAGTGGATGAAATCTAGACTTGAAAGTTTAGGTGTAAAATTGGGGTAAGTGATTTAGGCATTTTTAATTTGGTTTTAAGATTCCTAAGGGTACTCTAGGATGTGAATAGGATGTTTATGAAGTTTAATTTTTGAAAGGAAGCTTGGATTTGATGAAATCTTCATTTTTGTGTTTGGACATAATTATGTCCACTAGGTGAAGAAACTTCTAGCCAAGCTAAGGGCAAGGAAAAGGATAATTGAGAAGTTTATTGCAAGGATTTGAGGTTTGTGATTGCAAATTCAATTTATTTCCATGGTAAAAGTATGGATTTAGGTTATATTTGTGAAGAAAGTATGTGATTTATGCGCCTTTTTAATTGAAAATAACATGATATTCATGCTTAGGGATGTTAAAAATGATGGTATGAATGATTAAATTGAAGAAATAAATTTTGTGTGAAAAGTTACTTCTTTGGCTAAATGAAAACCATGGAATTTTCATGTGTTTTAATGCTATTTTATACATATTTATGATGGATCTACGGTATTTGGTATGTGAAGTAATGAATGGCATGTGTTAGAGCATGTGAAAACATCATGAGGTATGTGATGTATGTATGGCCGAATGTATGTCATGTGTAAAGTCATGATTTTGATGTCTTTTATGGAAATTAATGGTATGGTGATGTTATACAACATGTTAATTACCTAAGTAAATGATAAAATTGATAAAAAGAATTAATGGAGATAAATTGGTATGTGGGCCGTATGCATGTATGTATGTATGCATGTGTACCATGATGAAATAATGAGTTTACATGGACTGTGATGGTGTAATGATGGTAATCACAAGTGTAATGATGAAATGGTATGAAAAAAAATGAGATATTATGATGATATGCCATGAAATATCTGTATGTCACATTAATAATGTGGAAAATAAAATAATATTGCCCTGTGTAGTGATCTGGTAGTGAAGTCTAGTTTCGGATATGTTGGCATGCTATAAGAACATAAGACCGCGGGTGTGAGCATGGCGTCTCACTTTTTAAGAGGCCAAAGATGGTCCTATTTCACTGTATTGAAATTGTAACAACCCAAAAAGGGCCCACTCGGAATTTAAATGCTAAGTCGAAAAAATTAAGGGCATTTTGGTAATTAGTGTATGCGAAATTGGATTTATTAAGGACTTAATTGAAGAAATTAAGTTAATAAGATGTTAAGTGAGGAATTATCTAGTGTGTGTGGGGTATATGGTGCTTAGGAAGTGAATGGTCAAGATTATGACACTTGGGTTTGTAGGATGGTGACAAGTGGCTTAGTAGGTGTGAGCAATTAATGAGAAAGAAGAAAAGGAAAAGAAGAAAGGGAAGAAGGCAGAAATTCACATTTGGGCCCTCTTCTCCCTCCCATTCTCTCTTTTCTTTTCTTCTTTCCTGTTACTTGTTCTTCCTCTCTTGGTTGTGTGTGAGTTGGAGCTGTTTTGGAAGAGTATGGGAGCAAGATTGAAGAGGTAAGTGGTTAGGTTTTGGTTATTTGTATTTTGATCTTCTTCCTCTTCTAGTTTTGCTTTTGGTTTTCGGAATCTAGGGTTTGGATTAAGAATTTCTGGGTTTGATTTAAGTGTGTTTTGGATGGGTTTGTGCAAGAATTGGAAGAGAGAAGAAAGAGCAAGGGAAAAGAGAAAGCGGGTTCTTAAGGGAAATATTGAAGCTGCAATTCCAGGTTTGGGAGTTGATTTGGTCACTCTGTTAATTTGATGATTTTGCTCTGGTTCTCTTTGGGATTGTGTGATTGTTGTGTCTGTTAATTCTAAAATATTTGAGTGATTTGCTTGGGTAAATGCATGTGTTGTATGAGTGAGGAATATTGGTTCAAATGCTAGTGCTAGATGGATGTTCATATGTGCTAGTGAGGAATATGTACATGATATGTGAATGATTCTGGGTTTGTTAGTAGTTTTGATTTCAGAAGTTCAAAGTGTTTGATTAATGTGTTGATTGTGTTTTGAGCATGTTTTGGAAGCTTGGGAGGTAAGAATTTACATGTGTTTGCATGTCAAATGATTTTGGGACAAATGAGTTTTGTTTTGGTTTGCTGTGAAATTGTTGTTTTGGCCTTGGAAGTGGAAAACACGATGCTGTCTCGAGCGTGACAGTTGTCGCGATCGCAACAGAATCGCGTTGTCCACTCCGTGTGCGGCGTGCTGAGTTTTCTGTCCTAGTCGTGATGTTGGTTTTCTGTGAGTGAGAAGTCAAGAGACATGAAGGATGATCACGACTCGTGACTCTCTTCTCTCGCGAGGCTTAGAAGAGATGCGCCTCGTCACGAGTCGTGAGGAGGGATCACGACTCGTGACCCTCTTCTTTGGTGCGCGTGAAGTGGCTTCGTCACGAGTCGTCACTGCGTGTGCGACTCACGACTGGGCTATTTCCCGCCTGGCTACTGTCGCGAGCGCGACACAAGTTGCGATCACGAGAGTGAGCACTTTTTCCTGCCATTTTGCCCTGTTTTGCCTATATGTCTTCTTCTTTCTGTTTCGCATAGCTTTTCACACTGCGTAAGTTATGTTTTGTATTCTTATAATAGTGTATTAATATTTTTGACTTGTGTTATTAATTAATGGTATTGTCTAGTGTGAAATGTCTAGAATAAGTGTTCTGAGCCTGAAGTGTCAAGGTAGGGGATAATTACGCATGCTTAAGAAGGGTTAGTGAGTGCAGGTGCCTATGTCCGCCCCGTTTGGGCAAAGCGGTCGACCTCCAAGATGGTTATCCTCCGTGTAGTGATAAAATGTTTTGACACTCCGGTCTCCCGCGCTACCTTCAGGTATTAAAACTGTTTTTGAGGCTTCGGTCTCCCGTGCCGTGTTCCCGTATCCGCCACCATTGGAATTCAGGCTATTGTTTCAAGTGTTTGGTATTGGTTTCGTGAAGCATTTTGTATATTGCGTGACTTTGGTTATCGTAATTGCTTAGTGTTTTCTATTATCAATTTCGATTTTATATAGTGATTCTTGACTTATATCTTTGTCCTCTGATATTGAGGGAATTCTGTATGGTGATGCATGTTTGCATTTATATACTAATGCAAGACATTATTGTATAGTGTTCTGTATAGTGTCATAATTATTCAGTGCAGTGTTCTAAGTAATGAGTGACTTGATAGTGATTATATTCTGGTATGATTTTTAGTGTCGTGCATGTGATATCTCGCGTGTTGCCATGGTAAGTATTTTGGTATGTGTACGTATTTGTTTATGCATGGCTTATTGTATTCCTGTTTAGTGTACTGGTTTCTGTCTACTTTGTTCCTTCCCACTAAGCGTTATCGCTTAGCACGGGCTGTTTTCTCGTTGTAGACACCGGGTCCTGAGTCAGCCTAGATCAAAGTTACCCAATGATGATAATTGCCTTCACAGGCTAAAAAGGTTAAAAGTGATGATTTACTTGTCAAATTTACATTTTAGAGTGAGAAATTGAAAAATAATAAAAAATATTTTAAAAAATTAAATTTGAAAAATGGGGCTAAGATTTATAGTATTTTTGTAAATTAAAATAAAAAAAAAATTTCGGATCGCTAGTGTCGTGCGCGGCGGCGCACTGGGCGCGAAGAGGGAACACGCAGAGTCGCTAATGCTCCGCACCGCCCGCTGGAGCGCGCGATTTCCGCGCCTCTACGAGCGGTTTCCGCTCAGTGCTGCTGCGGGAAGCCCATCCCTCTATAGCGATAGGCTTCCCTCCTCCCCTGGCCGTCGCTATAGGGTCTGATACCCTTTTTTCCGATTTTTTCACCCAAAAAACTTTTTTATCCCTTTTTTTGGGTTTTTGAGTTCAAATTAAATTTTAAAATATTTTTTTAGACAATTAATTAATAAAACTTGATTTTATCATTAAAAAAAAGAATTATGTGTTAAATAAATTTGTTTTCCTTAATTAAATTAGGGCAACCTTTTTCATCTTATAAATACTTTATGATGAAAAATCAAAGAGAGCCTCCACATTTTTTTTAGACCTGAAATTTCAAGAATTCTTCTTCTTCTATTTTCTCTTTAAAAAATTTCAGATTTCTCTTTTAATTAATAAGGTTTAATTGAAATTGAAAAATCAATTTTCAATTCTTAATTATTCCAATTAATTTCTTTGTTTTTCCTCCATAAACACAAAAATTAATCATCACTTTGAAATCAATTTCTTTTCAATTTTAAGCATACAAATTAATTCATTTGTTTTCTCCATAAACAAAGAGAATTAATTTTATTGCTACATTATTTTTTAATCAAGTTTCCACGAAAATCATCACTTTTCCTTCATCGAATCTGACTTTAAGGGTAAATATTATAGTCTCAATTTCTATTTTATTTTTTATTTTTATTTAATTTGTTCATGTATATTTTATTATTTTTATTGATTTACTTATTGTTTTCATTTATTCATTTGTTTTGTTGATTTTATTTTTGTTCTATTTAATTGTTTATGTATGATTTTATTTTTATTCATGTGAATATTGTTTTCTTTTAATTCCTAACATGTAAATAATTTATTTTATTTTGATTTCTCATTATTTTTAACATGCAAATAATTAATTAATTTTTGTTAATCATTTTTGCCATGTAAATAGTTTATATTAATTATGAACACATCAATTAACCTTGTCATATATCATTATTATTTTCATCATTCCTTTGTTTCCTAACTTTTATTATTCTTTTTATCATTGTTACATGATTTATTTATTATTATTTGTTTATTTATTCATTTATTTATTTTTCACTTTTCATCATTATTTTCATCATGTGTATATTTTCATGTACTAATTAATTAACATATTTTATTTTATTTTCATCACATCATTTAATCATTTATCATATATGTTGCATCTTTCTCATTTATTTTGGTTTGTTAACATTTTGATTCAATTATCATTCTTTTTCATGTCATCTTATTTTATTTTAATTTGTTATTCATTATTTTGTATGTTTAGTTGATTTAATTGATTTAATTACTAACATTATTTTATTTGTATTTTGTTTTTTATGTCTAAACTCATTTTTTGATTGGGCGTTATTTGTAATATTTTGTTTATTTGGCTTTATTTTTGCCATATAATTTTCCTGTGAAATTGTTTATTTAGGCCTGCTAGAAAGAAAGTCACTAAACCATTTTTATTAATTAAATTGGTATTTTTCCTAAATAAAAATGGGACCAATGTCTCAATTTTCTCCTTCCAAAATCATCACATAAAAATTATTTCATAATAATATGGATGCGAGGACCAATGTCCTCACCATTAATGAATATCTCGATTTATGCATGATCTGTATTTTATTTACAATGGGGGTTGTATTCTGCCCCTAGTTTTATTGTAATATTTTTACATGTGCTTTATTTTACTTATACTTTTACCGCTTTTCTTAAATGTATGTTGTGCGCTTTAATTAATTGCATTAAATGTATGTGAAATGGGATGAAATAATAAATTCAAAACTTGATTATAAACTTATCCAAGGTATGAATAAATGAGAAGTCCCGAACTCACTCTGGTCTTTGGGGCTCAATGAGGCGAGAGGTCCAGGACTTCCAAGACACCTCTTGAGTCTCACAAAAAGACTTAAATTTACAATCCCAATGTCTAGGGGGTAGAGGCTGAGGCCTCCAAGATCTCTCTGGCTAGCCTAAGATGGATATGTATGCGCCATCTTAGGCTCGCTGAGGCTAGACGACCTTTCCCAATGTCTTGTTGGGTGGCGACTCCAAGAAAGCTCATTGTTTCCCAAAATAGATGCAAATGTAAATAGCTTACAAGTTTTATGAACCTCTCCTGATTGCCCTAAAGTGGGCTTTCGGGAGGCCACGGGGTTCGGCGCGCGTCACAGTTGCCACTCCACTGGGGACGTACTCGAGACTTCGATTCGAAAGTACCTTGGTTAAAATTTACAATTGAGTTTTAATTTAAACATTTCATCCTTTTTCAAAACTGCATTGCATCTCATTATAGCCTTAGATCTACGATAGTTTGGTCCCTTTTTCAGCCCCGGTGCGTTCCCGAAGTACGACCTTATTTTCACTCAATTTAGGGAAGTGTTAAGGATAATCACCAGCCCAGGCCCCGTACCATCAAGGTATATCAAATGGTGACCCGATCGGTCATTACGCTCGTGATGAGCTAGACCCGTCGGCAGGGACGATTGGGTAACCATAAAATATCATCACCCATGACCAAAGCTCATGTAATGGCAATAGATACTTCCCCTAGGTGACATGTACCTTAATACAATGCGTGTTATGTGGGCCATTATATATTGAACAAATTCAACCCAATTAAATGGGCTTTTATCAAAAGCTTTCATGCCCCGGTGGGCACATCTTAATTTAGTTGAAACGTTTAAATACATTAAGGCCAAAATCCATATGTATGCGCATTAGATAAGAGATGTTATGATGCCGATTTTCCATCGAGCACCATACGCATCCATTGGGTTCTCCGCTAACCCATGGATCAAGCCCATTTAGGAAAGAGACCGCACTACCTCGTGTGTGGGAGTAATAAGGTTGGAAGGATTTACTTGCTTGCATGTGATTGTAAATGTTGCATAACTCACTATCATGTATTGTATATATCATTCATGCATCATCCTAACAATCTAATTTTTTCAGCCATCATAGATTCATCTAAGTGGACTAGAGGTTCCGACGGTCGGCTAGTAAGGACAAATCTGCTCTTTGAGTTGTCGGAACTAGTGTCTGACTGTGATTTTGAGTAATTCCCATCAATGAGTGAATCCTCTCTTGAATCATCAATGGCAGAAGAAGCTGGAGCTTTGACCACTCAGGACCTAGCTAGGAGGCTAGAGGATTTTATACGGAGAATGATGGATATGATGGGCGCCATGGCTAAAAGGATTGCCCATCCACCTGCTGCCCCACAGCCGCTTGCTGCTCTACAGCCATAGGCAGCCCCTCCACGGGGGCAAGCCGAACCACCTGTTGGTGGGGAGGCTCCCTTCGTTAGAGCTGCTGCTCGCCAACCCAACAATGAACACAGGGATGCCACACCCATGGAGCCAAGAGGGGAAAGGATTCATAATCCCAACGATGATTTCCTGATGGAGGAGGAAGAAGAAGAGGTGCCGATAGTCCACCAAGCTACGAGGCCCAGAGCACCCAGAGTAGAGGATGAAGCTTTAAAAGGTATAAGACAGCAGATCAAAGCTATCACCCGCATCAAAGCTATCACCCGCATGCTCTCAGCTGGAAAGGGGGTCAACCCAGAAGATAGAGATCTGGGGGATGAAGAGCTGCTGGCCCAAAGATTCAAGATGCCCGAGCTGCCGAAATTTGATAGCACCTCCGACACATCCGCCCACATCAAGCAGGGGTTAATTTCTTCGATGGTCACTTAACTTTGTGGCTTGTAACGATTTGGTCACTAAACTTCAATTTGTAACGAAAAAATAACTCATCTATTATTTTGTAACAAAAAAATCACAATGATCGAAAATTGTGCTCGCCGGCAACCGGCGTGTGATCGGTACGGCAAAGCCTAATGACACGTCAAAAATTTTGTCACATCAGATTAGAGTTAATTTCTGTGGTGGTCACTAAACTTTGTGCCTTGAAATGATATAGTCACTAAACTTCAACTTTGTGCCGTGTAGATCATGCGCCGGTTATCGGCGAGAACAATTTCCGATCATTATGATTTTTTCATTACAATATAATAAATGAGTTATTTTTTTGTTACAAATTGAAGTTTAGTGACCAAATCGTTACAAGCCACAAAGTTGAGTGACCACCGAAAAAATTAACCCCATCAAGCAGTACACCTTGGTCCTGAAAGGCACAGGGCTGAGCAAGAAGCAGAAGGTGGAATATTTCTGCCTCTGTTTAGTGGGTCTGGCAGTTGACTGGTACCACGGGTTGGATAGGAGGTTCAAGGAGGACTGGGACCTTTTGAACGAAGAATTCATGAAGTAGTACAACTGCAGCACCAGGATTGAGGTCACCCTAAAAGACCTCGAGCTTCTACAGCAGAAGAATGATGAGTCATTTAATGAGTACCTCACCAGATGGAGGAACAGAGTCATGGAGATGAAGAGGAAGCCTGACACTGCAGACCAGATCAGGCTGTTTATCAGAAACTCATGCCCTTACTTGAGGGACTTACTCAGTTTTAAGGGGCTCAAGGACTAGGAGTCACTTAAGGATATCGCTATAGAGGTTGAGGCAGCTTACCTGGAAAAGAAAGCAAGCTATAATAACTTTGCTGGGAAAAGCTATGGGAACTAGTCTGGGCTTAGATCGGGAGGTGCCGAGGGCAGCAACAGCAGAAATGGTAGGACGGTAGAGGTCTCAACTACTAGAGTTGGGCAGGGTCAGAGATACTACTCCAACTTAGGCCGCTCTCTATCCTGTGTGCTGGAGAGACTAATGAAAGAAGGCAAGTTGTAGCCATTGCCACCCAGACCAGCCTTGAGTCAGGGACAGCCGGGACATAGAGGTGATCAGTACTGCGCTTACCACCAGCACACCGGCCATTTGACTGACCATTACCGTATTCTGAGAAATAAGATCCAGGATCTCATTGACACCAATCAGATCACAGATCTTGAGAAGAGAGAGAAAAAGAAGAAAGCAGGTTATAATACAGTCCCTCCACCGCGAACATGATCGTGTCTTGTAGTCCACTAGTGATATTGCTTTTAGATGCTGGAATCTTTTTATTTCTAGAACTTTTTATGTTACAATTTTCGGTTTGTAATAAAGAGAACAACTTTTGCTTATTTGTATGATATTTCTATTAATTTCATTTCGCATGATCATAACACATTTATTTTGACATTAATTCAAATAATATGGCTGCATTTAATCTTGAAACTTTGGGAAATCCTAAAGAAAATCTTACTCCTGAAGAGAGGAAATTCTTGAGAGAAAAATAATGAAAAATAAAAAAAGAGGGGGGCCTTTGCCTGGACTTGAAATGACATGACACTTGACCAAGATATTTTGGGGGCGATGTTGCTTCAATATGCCAACATAATAACGAACGAAGCTTACAAAAGCCAATTTTTTCTCGTCAACATTCAAGATGAATGCAGTGCAGCCAAACACAATCCAATCCCTCATTAGAGTCAAACCATGGAAACTTCTTTCTTTCCAAACCTTTTGAGATATACAGCCTAGAGCCAATCAAGACCAATCTTTAATCATATAAGACCAGCAGTGACCCTTGTCACTTAGGATGACAGCTCATTCCCAAAAAAAAAAAAAAAACCATAGTCCTATCCTAAGCCATAGTTTGGCCTTAAACCATCTGAGGCCAATTCCATTCAAACCATTAAAGGTTACTTCAAAAATTGAGCCACCTAAAGCCAACAAAAGGAAGATACAGACTTTCACATCTAAAATCCAAGCAAAGAAATTCACTATTTCAGCTGGCTTGCACAATGCCCAATAATAAAACTTTGGTGCTAAAAAGAATCATCGTCAGAAAGGGCAGCTTCCCCAATTAATAAAAACGAATGCAAGTTTAATCAATACCGACGGACTGAAGAAGGTTAAAAAAAAAATTGAGAGAAAATCTTCAATCATGAAAACTCGAGAGGGCTGATTGATAACAGGAGTTTGATGCTTTCAGGATCTATACTGAGGTTAGCTGAGGTCTTGTATTTTTTGAAACTAATGACAAATAATGATCATGCTTAATGAAATCAAATTGAAACACATGCATTTCTGCAATGATGTGATCAGAGCAATTCACTTTGTGTGACCAAAGTTGCCTATTGTCCACCGCTCAAACGCTTCAGCCGATTTATTCTGCTATCAAATGTGAAGAATCAAGCTCATGCAACCATGTCCTAAGACTCCCAAAAGATTCTTGCCAACAACTTCAGCAATCTTCAAAAAAAAAGAAAAAAAAAGAGCCATTAGAGTGAAAACCGTAACTGGCACTCTAAGCAAAAACTAGGCAAAAGGATGGGTAAAAAACTGAAAACAGGCAGTCTGTCCTTCAAAAAAAAAAAGAAGAAAGAGAAAAGCCGCTGGATTGGGTTGGGTCCATTCCAGGCAAAAAATAAGGCACAGGGTTATGTGAAAATCCACAAAGGACGCATCTCCCACTAAGAAAAGATAGTGTGAAAATCCACAAGGGACGCACTACCTTCAAATAATGACTACAGGTACCGGATGAGAATCTCGCAATCCCGAAGGGCATGAAATTCAAACGCAGCTTAAAAGGCATCGATCCTATTGCAAATGGCAGCTAGCCCGGCTATCATCTCCAAGTCTACATAGATGAATTTTTATCCTGCATTCCTGCTTGACTCATGCATTTCACTTGCATGCTCACTATTTTTCCTGCATATTTTAGTTTCCCTATTTTGCAGAAAGACAGATTTGATGCGGACACCGACCAAAGCCGAGTGACGACATCAGTCCAAGCAATCAACCAAAGACCTCTCCGGGGGCAGACCTCAATCGAAGACCTCTCAGGGGGCAATCAACCAAAGACTTCTTAGGGAGCAGCAAGCCGAAGGCCTCTAAAGGGGCAATTAACCAAAGACTTCTTAGGGAGTAGCAAATCGAAGACCTCTCAGGGGGCAATGAACCGAAGACCTCTCAGGGGGCAAACGATCAATGAACCGAAAACCTCTCAGGGGGTAATCAACCAAAGACTTCTCAGGGAGCAGCAAATCGAAGACCTCTCAGGGGGCAATGAACCGAAGACCTCTCAGGGGGTAAACGATCAATGAACGGAAGACCTCTCAGGGGGCAAATGATCAATGAACCGAAGACCTCTCAGGGGGCAATCAACAAAAGACTTCTCAGGGAGCAGCAAATCAAAGACCTCTCAGGGGGCAATGAACCGAAGACCTCTCAGGGGGAAAACGATCAATGAACCGAAGACCTCTCAGGGGGCAATGAACTGAAGACCTCTCAGGGGGCAAACGATCGATGAACCGAAGACCTCTCAGGGGGCAATGAACCGAAGACCTCTCAGGGGGCAAACGATCAATGAACCGAAGACCTCTCAGGGGGCAAACAATCAATGAACCGAAGACCTCTCAGGGGGCAATGAACCGAAGACCTCTCAGGGGGCAAACGATCGATGAACAGCAGACCTCTCAGGGGGCAATGAACCGAAGGCCTCTCAGTGGGCAAACGATCAATGAACCGAAGACCTCTCAGGGGGCAATGAACCGAAGACCTCTCAGGAGGCAAACGATCAATGAACGGAAGACCTCTCAGGGGGTAAATGATTAATGAACCGAAGACCTCTCACGGGACAATGAACAGAAGACCTCTTAGGTGGCAAACGATCGATGAACCGCAGACCTCTCAGGGGCAATGAACCGAAGACCTCTTAGGTGGCGATGAACCGAAGACCTCTCAGGGGGCAATCAACCGAAGGGCTCACAGATAGCACCGCTTCAACAAACGAAAACACACCATGGTAATAACCACCATCTCAGAATTCTCCAGTTCGAAAGACGGCTGACTCAGGTACTTGTCTCTTTCCTTTTCTTCTTTGAGTTTAGGCTCACCTAGACACTAGTGTACTCGATTCCCCTAAACTGGGGGCAACTGTAGACACCGGGTCCTGAGTCAGCCTAGATCGAAGTTACCCAATGATAATAATTGCCTTCACAGGCTAAAAAGGTTAAAAGTGATGATTTCCTCGTCAAATTTACATTTTAGAGTGAGAAATTGAAAAATAATAAAAAATATTTTAAAAAATTAAATTTGCAAAATTGGGCTTAGATTTATAGTATTTTTGTAAATTAAAATAAAAAAAAAATTCGGATCGCGAGTGTCGGGCACAGTGGGAGCGCAGGCGCGCTGGGCGCGAAGAGGCGACGTGCAGCATCGCCAATGCTGCGTGTCGCTAAAAAGCGACGCGCAGCGTTGCGCCGCACCGCGCGATTTCCGTACGGAGCTGCTGCGGGAAGCCCGTCCCTCTATAGCGACGGGCTTCCCTCCTCCCCTGGCCGTCGCTATAGGGTCTGATACCCTCTTTTCCAATTTTTCACCCTTTTTCCGATTTTTTCACCCAAAAATCCGTTCTTTATCCCATTTTTTTGGGTTTTTGAGTTAAAATTAAATTCTAAAATATTTTTTTAGGTAATTAATTAATAAAACTTGATTTTAAAATTAAAAATAAAAGAATTTTGTGTTAAATAAATTTGTTTTCCTTAATTAAATTAGGGCAACCTTTTTTATCTTATAAATACTTTATGATGAAAAATCAAAGAGAGCCTCCACATTTTTTTTAGACCTGAAATTTCTAGAATTCTTCTTCTTCTATTTTCTCTTTAAAAAATTTCAGATTTCTCTTTTAATTAATAAGGTTTAATTGAAATTGAAAAATCAATTTTCAATTCTTAATTATTCCAATTAATTTTTTTGTTTTTCCTCCATAAACACAAAAATTAATCATCACTTTGAAATCAATTTCTTTTCAATTTTAAGCATACAAATTAATTCCTTTGTTTTCTCCATAAACAAAGAGAATTAATTTTATTGCTACATTATTTTTTAATCGAGTTTCCAAGAAAATCATCACTTTTACTTCATCGAATTCGACTCTGAGGTTAAATATTCTAGGCTCAATTTCTATTTTATTTTTTATTTTTATTTAATTTGTTCATGTATATTTTATTGTTTTTTATTGATTTATTTATTGTTTTCATTTATCCATTTGTTTTTTTGATTTTATATTTGTTCTATTTAATTGTTTATATATGATTTTATTTTTATTCATGTGACTATTGTTTTCTTTTAATTCCTAACACGTAAATAATTTATTTTATTTTGATTCCTCATTATTTTTAACATGCAAATAATTAATTAATTTTTGTTAATCATTTTTGCCATGTAAATAGTTTATATTAATTATGAACACATCAATTAACCTTGTCATATATCATTATTATTTTCATCATTCCTTTGTTTCCTAACTTTTATTATTCTTTTTATCATTGTTACATGATTTATTTATTATTATTTGTTTATTTATTCATTTATTTATTTTTCACTTTTCATCATTATTTTCATCATGTGTATATTTTTATGTACTAATTAATTAACATGTTTTATTTATTTTCATCACATCATTTAATCATTTATCATATATGATGCATGTTTCTCATTTATTTTGGTTTGTTAACATTTTGATTCAATTACCATTCTTTTAATGTCATCTTATTTTATTTTAATTTATTATTCATTATGTTGTATGTTTAGTTAATTTAATTGATTTAATTACTAACATTATTTTATTTGTATTTTGTTTTTTTATGTCTAAACTCATTTTTTGATTGGGCGTTTTCACGAGCACACGGGGAGGTCCAAAAGGCTCGCTCGGAATATTTATTTTTCTTTATTTGTAATATTTTGTTTATTTGGCTTTATTTTTGCCATGTAATTTTCTTATAAAATTGTTTATTTAGGCTCGCTAGAAAGAAAGTCACTAAACAATTTTTATTAATTAAATTGGCATTTTTCCTAAATAAAAATGGGACCAATGTCTCAATTTTCTCCATCCAAAATCATCAAATAAAATTTTTTTCATAATAATATGCATGCGAGGACCAATGTCCTCACCATTAATGAATATCTCGATTTATGCATGATCTGTATTTTATTTATAATGAGGGTTGTATTTCGACCCTAGTTTTATTGTAATATTTTTACATGCGCTTTATTTTACTTATACTTTTACCGCTTTTCTTAAATGTATGTTGTGCGCTTTAATTAATTGCATTAAATGTATGTGAAATGGGATGAAATAATAAATTCAAAACTCGATTATAAACTTAACCAAGGTATGAATAAATGAGAAGTCCCGAACTCACTCTGGTCTTTGGGGCTCAATGAGGCGAGAGGTCCAGGACTTCCAAGACACCTCTTGAGTCTCACAAAAAAACTTAAATTTACAATCCTAGGCTCTAAGGGGTAGAGGCTGTGTAACACCCCCTACCCATACCCATATGAGTCGGGGTGTCACTGAACAGATGCGGAACGCGGAACAATTTATACACATATTATACATAATCATGCGTACTGAATCACAGGATAATTAAAATTTTCCTAATACATCGCATGTTATCACTCATCATATATGTAATAATATTACAGGCCCAAATACAAATACACCAGCGGAAGCTATTTTCCAAACCAATATCAAAAGTTCTTTACATAAAAGAATCAACCATAATAAAATAAACTCCAAACTCTAAACCTTGCTGTGTTGGCTTGACTGCGGCAACTCACTCAAAACAAAACTTCTTATGTACCTGCACGAGTAAAACACCGTGCTAAGCGATATACGCTTAGTGGGGATACACACATATAATATGGACGGCCACTCACAATGGTCGTCAAAGTATAACACATTCATAATGGCATATGCAACAATCATAGCAGATAGATATACATGTTTGTATATAAAAGCCATGAATTCAAAAGCTCACATCTACATACGTATATATATACATTACCTGATTGTTCATCTCACTGTCACATACATACGGTTACCACATTCTATAATCATATTAAGTAATTCAAAGCAGATCGAATATCATATAAGATACAGATATTATCATGCAGAAATACTTACAATCCCACGTGCATATACTTATCGAGGTATCAGATGTAAGAACTGCACCATGCATAAACACAAACCTTTAAACATGCAATTATCATACCAGAATATCTCGGCACTCAATAAAAGCCAATTCACGTGAGTTGCATCACAATAATACATATACCAATTCACATATTTAATCATAGAATTCAATAATTCAAGCCAGAGTATTTATACATATTAATTCGCATGCTTATAAGCATAACTGATCGAATTCAAACACATTCACAAATACGGTATATACGAGTAATCGCATACAAAATACATGCTTGAGTCACATTCAGTCCATTCAGAGATTCATGATCACGTTCGGATAATTAACTGATTTACATAACTGATGCTTTACACATTCGGATATCACATTCTTTTGTTCATATTAGGCAAAACAAACAGAATACCTGCTGACTCAAAATAGTGGATAACGAGTAAACGCATGGCGGTACCTTACGGGTACGAATCGAACGCATGGGGGTACCTTACGGCTACGAATCGAAAACCATTTTTATTTTATATTTATAAAACCTTTATAAGGGCCCTTAAACAAGATTCATCATATTAATAAGAATCGCGAGGATTCAAACACATTTTCTTATAGGGTTCGCGAGGAACCAATCGGGGATCTGATCAGGATCCAAATCATCCATATACTTCATCCATATAGGCTGCAGCTAAAAGACTCTATTAGGCATGCCTAACTATCCACTGACTTGACTCTAGCAGGTCATGTATAACACAATTCACATTTGTTCAATGAGAGTAACTATTGAATTTAACATGCATAAATTAATTATTTTTAAGCATGACACATTAAGTCAATAAGTTAAGCATAATATGGCATACAAACATTTAGCATAATAAAGATACAATTATAAGATGTAAAGCATATAAGCACATTATATAGTTCTTGTCATAACTATTTGTTCATAAAGCAAATTATGCTTATGGTTTAATTTATGGTTAATTATCATATTTATTAATTCTTCATTATAATAATTTATTCAAATCATATGTAATTTAATTATATATCCTCATTACCTAATTATAAAATAAGTAACATTTAATTTTTCAGGCGTTTCTATACACTTTGGGACTAATTTGGAGGTGTAGAACCGATTCTAGGATGAATTGGTGAAGAGGGACAAATTTTACTAAAACACAGCTGTGCTCTGCTGTATATGGTCGATCTAAATGCCAAAACACAGCTGTCTCCTACCCAAAAGCACAACTGTGCTTTCCAACCAGTCCCCAAACATTATCAGACACAGGGCAGAATTAATTTACTGAATCTATATGCATTTTTGAACTAATAAATTACATTGTTAGACAAACTAATCTTCATAACAATTAATCCTCAAGATGTTATCTTTCTAGTGACAAACTTTCAGATCAATAGGAGCTGAAATCGTTGAGATATACTCAAATTTCTCTAACCTGCTCCACAGACACACCTGACAAATTTCGCTACTGAAATGGGCAATTTTAAAATAGTTAGAGTCCGAAATAAATTATGGTTACTTCTACAAAGTTTTAGATACGAAAGTTGTGGTTCTAAAACAACTGGAATCATGTATTTTGGAGTTGTAAAACTCAACTTATACTAAAAAGAATGACCAAAGGTCAATCTGACCCACCTAAGCAGAGAGGTCTCGGTTTTTAGCATTTTTGAAGATCCTAAGTCCAGAATTAGCTCCAGCACTCTCTTAAAAAATTTTAGATACGGATCTTATCTTTCAGGTTAAATTTAAATCAACTCAATTGGAGCTCTATAACTCTACTTATGACAAAAACATCACACTGAGGTCAGATAAAACTTAATAAAATTCACAAACAAATCACAAATAATTTCCAAACAAAATCCCAAACAATTTCCAAAAAAAATCCCAAACCTGAAATTTTTCACTTCAATTACTTAGATCCACAACTCGCAGCAATTTTCTTGCCCTTGAAATTTTGAGGAGATTTAACTAAACATAGATCTACCAAAAATACACAAAATAAATCCTAAATTAATATCCAATTAAAGAGTAAAAGAAATTGACAAATTAAGATGCAATTAAGTGTTAATCTTACCAAAATAATGCAAGATCAATTGATTTCTACCCACAATTACACAAATCTAATCTAAGATTTTTAGATGAGAAGAAATTGAAGAAGAATAGAAAGAAGAATATGATGAAGGAAAGGAAGAGAATGAGTTACGGGAAGAAGGATTCAACTCTTCATTCATTTTCTTTTCCTAACCTTTGCCACGTGTCACTTCCTCATTAGTGCAAACCAATTACTCACACCCAACTCTCATACACTTACACACACTCAAAATATCTCCACTTAACACATCCTACTAGTGTGTGAGTAAAACACACAATAAAGCCCTCTAATAATGCAATCCACATAGGTATGAGCATCCACACAATATAAAATCCCATAAGATTCCTTCTACTATGCTACACTCTTCCACACCCAATCACTACTCCCTTACTCATATCCAACAATGGTATATGCATGCACACACAAATATTTCCCAACTAATTCACACCCTACTAACATATGTGCACCCACATATTAACATAACCTTTATAACATGCAATATACCCCAAAATACCCTTATCACATGCCAAAATACATACAAATGTACACATACACATGGCTCATACTACTAGGGGGCAAACGGGGTGTGACAACTCTCCCCTACTAATAAGAATTTCGTCCTCGAAATTCTCACCTGAACTGAACAATTGCGGATACTGAGCTCTCATTGCCTCTTCGGTTTCCCAAGTAGCTTCCTCAACTCCATGGTGATCCCATAACACTTTAACCAAAGGAATCTGTTTACTCCTTAACTGTCTCATCTCTCGAGCTAGAATAGCTCTTGGTTCCTTATCATAAGAAAAATCAGGTTGCACTCGCACATCTTGAACTGACAGAATGTGTGACGGATCTGATCTATATCGACGAAGCATCAAAACATGGAACACATCATGCAACTTAGACAATTCCATCGGTAAAGCCAACCTATAGGCTACTGGACCAACCTTAGCCAAAATCTCATACGGTCCAATGAAGCGAGGACTAAGCTTACCCTTCTTTCCAAAACGGAGTACTTTTCTCCAAGGAGATACCTTAAGGAAAACTTTATCCCCAACTTCATAGTGCACATCTTTTCTTTTTAAGTTTGCATATGACTTTTGTCGATCTTTAGCCGCTTTCAAATTCCGTTGTACAATTCTGATCTTTTCTTCTGTGTCTCTAACCACATCTGGTCCAATCACTGACCTCTCAGATAACTCGGTCCAACAAACTTGAGTTCTGCACAGTCGACCGTACAAAACCTCATATGGAGCCATACCGATGCTCGACTGATAACTATTGTTGTAGGCAAATTCCATGAGTGACACATACTTATCCTAACTACCTGGAAAATCCAAAGCACAAGCCCTCATCATGTCTTCCAGAATCTGTATAACCCGCTCTGATTGACCATCTGTCTGAGGATGGAATGCTGTGCTAAAGTTCAACCTGGTACCCAAAGCTCGCGGTAAAACTTTCCAAAACTTAGATGTGAACCTCGGGTCCCAGTCTGAAACTATGGACAAAGGCACTCCATATAACCGAACTATCTCATCCACATAAATACTGGCCAATCTATCCATCGGGTAATCCATCCTAACTGGTATAAAATGAGCGGACTTTGTAAGTCGATCAACAATAACCCATACTGAATCATGTTTCTTCTGAGTTAAAGGTAAACCCGTTACAAAGTCCATGGCTATATCATCCCATTTCCACTCGGGAATAGACAAAGGCGTGAGCAAACCCGAAGGAACTTGATGCTCGGCCTTAACTTGCTGACATGTCAAGCATCTAGATACAAAATCTGTAATATCCCTTTTCATACCAGACCACCAAAAGAACTGCTTCATGTCTCGATACATCTTCTCACTACCAGGATGCATAGTGAAAACTGTACCATGTGCCTCACTCATAAGCTGTCTTCTTAACTCTTCCCCCTCTGGTACACACAAACGATTTCTATACATAAGCACTTCATCCTGAACGGAGAACTCTGACTGTTTTCCCAAATTGACCTCTTGCACAATCCGCTGTAACTTCTCATCATCCCTTTGAGCATCAATAATTTTCTGTCTCAAGGTAGGCTTAACTCTCAACTGAGCAATCAAAGCCCCATCTGAATCAAATCTCCATCCAAACCGTCTCAAAAATAAAGCCGACATCGACTTCCGACTCAAAGCATCAGCGACTACATTGGCCTTGCCTGGATGGTAATCCACAATGCAGTCGTAATCCTTGAATAACTCAAGCCAACGGCGCTGTCTCATATTCAATTCCTTCTGTGTGAGAAAGTATTTCAAACTCTTGTGGTCTGTAAAGATCCTACATTTCTCTCCATACAGATAATGACGCCAAATCTTCAAAGCAAAGATCACAGCAGCAAATTCTAGATCATGTGTCGGATAATTCCTCTCATGTGGTTTCAACTGTCGAGAAGCATAAGCCACAACCATGCCTTCTTGCATCAAAACACAGCCAAGACCAACACCTGAAGCATCACTATAGATGACAAACTCTTTACCCGAGATGGGTTGAGTAAGTATAGGAGCCTCAACTAACAACTTCTTCAACTGCTCAAAACAAGCCTGACACTTATCTGACCACTCAAATCTGACTCCTTTTCTCAACAATCTTATCATTGGGGCGGCAATCACTGAAAAACTCTTAACAAATCGACGGTAGTAACCCGCCAAACCAAGAAAACTTCTCACTTCTTGAATATTTTTAGGTGCTTTCCAATCAACAATTGCCTCTATCTTTGCTGGATCCACTTGAATACCCTTAGCAGAAATTATATGACCTAAAATTGAAACTTCACAAAGCCAAAAGTAACACTTGCTCAGCTTGGCAAACAACTGATGCTCTCTCAAAACTTGTAAAACTATCCGAAGATGATCTTCATGTTCACGCTCATCCTTGGAATACACCAAGATATCATCTATAAACACCACTACAAACTGGTCCAAATATGGCCTAAACACTCGGTTCATCAAATCCATAAAAGCTGCTGGAGCATTGGTCAAACCAAATGGCATAACAAGGAACTCATAATGGCCATACCGAGTCCGAAATGCAGTCTTAACCACATCCTCATCCTTAACCCGTAGCTGATAGTACCCAGACCGAAGATCTATCTTTGAGAAAACACCTGCGCCTCGAAGTTGATCAAACAAATCCTCAACTCTAGGTAACGGATACTTGTTCTTCACTGTGATTTTGTTAATCTGTCTGTAGTCGATACACATCCGCATAAGCCAACACAGTCCTAGACATAGACACATTTATGCACACCAATCACAACATCACCCAGAAAATGACTAAACCTAGGCTCTGATACCAAAACCTGTAACACCCCCTACCCATACCCGTATGAGTCGGGGTGTCACTGAACAGATGCGGAACGCGGAACAATTTATACACATATTATACATAATCATGCGTACTGAATCACAGGATAATTAAAATTTTCCTAATACATCGCATGTTATCACTCATCATATATGTAATAATATTACAGGCCCAAATACAAATACACCAGCGGAAGCTATTTTCCAAACCAATATCAAAAGTTCTTTACATAAAAGAATCAACCATAATAAAATAAACTCCAAACTCTAAACCTTGCTGTGTTGGCTTGACTGCGGCAACTCACTCAAAACAAAACTTCTTATGTACCTGCACGGGTAAAACACCGTGCTAAGCGATATACGCTTAGTGGGGATACACACATATAATATGGACGGCCACTCACAATGGTCGCCAAAGTATAACACATTCATAATGGCATATGCAACAATCATAGCAGATAGATATACATGTTTGTATATAAAAGCCATGAATTCAAAAGCTCACATCTACATACGTATATATATACATTACCTGATTGTTCATCTCACTGTCACATACATACGGTTACCACATTCTATAATCATATTAAGTAATTCAAAGCAGATCGAATATCATATAAGATACAGATATTATCATGCAGAAATACTTACAATCCCACGTGCATATACTTATCGAGGTATCAGATGTAAGAACTGCACCATGCATAAACACAAACCTTTAAACATGCAATTATCATACCAGAATATCTAGGCACTCAATAAAAGCCAATTCACGTGAGTTGCATCACAATAATACATATACCAATTCACATATTTAATCATAGAATTCAATAATTCAAGCCAGAGTATTTATACATATTAATTCGCATGCTTATAAGCATAACTGATCGAATTCAAACACATTCACAAATACGGTATATACGGGTAATCGCATACAAAATACATGCTTGAGTCACATTCAGTCCATTCAGAGATTCATGATCACGTTCGGATAATTAACTGATTCACATAACTGAAGCTTTACACATTCGGATATCACATTCTTTTGTTCATATTAGGCAAAACAAACAGAATACCTGCTGACTCAAAATAGTGGATAACGAGTAAACGCATGGCGGTACCTTACGGGTACGAATCGAACGCATGGCGGTACCTTACGGGTACGAATCGAAAACCATTTTTATTTTATATTTATAAAACCTTTATAGGGGCCCTTAAACAAGATTCATCATATTAATAAGAATCGCGAGGATTCAAACACATTTTCTTATAGGGTTCGCGAGGAACCAATCGGGGATCTGATCAGGATCCAAATCATCCATATACTTCATCCATATAGGCTGCAGCTAAAAGACTCTATTAGGCATGCCTAACTATCCACGAACTTGACTCTAGCAGGTCATGTATAACACAATTCACATTTGTTCAATGAGAGTAACTATTGAATTTAACATGCATAAATTAATTATTTTTAAGCATGACACATTAAGTCAATAAGTTAAGCATAATATGGCATACAAACATTTAACATAATAAAGATACAATTATAAGATGTAAAGCATATAAACACATTATATAGTTCTTGTCATAAGTATTTGTTCATAAAGCAAATTATGCTTATGGTTTAATTTATGGTTAATTATCATATTTATTAATTCTTCATTATAATAATTTATTCAAATCATATGTAATTTAATTAATTCAAATCATATGTAATTTAATTATATATCCTCATTACCTAATTATAAAATAAGTAACATTTAATTTTTCAGGCGTTTCTATACACTTTGGGACTAATTTGGAGGTGTAGAACTGATTCTAGGATGAATTGGTGAAGAGGGACAAATTTTACTAAAACACAGCTGTGCTTTATAAAAAAGCACAGCTGTGTTCTGCTGTATATGGTCGATCTAAAAGCCAAAACACAGCTGTGTCCTACCCAAAAGCACAGCTGTGCTTTCCAACCAGTCCCCAAACATTATCAGACACAGGGCAGAATTAATTTACTAAATCTATATGCATTTTTGAACTAATAAATGACATTTTTAGACAAACTGATCTTCGTAACAATTAATCCTCAAGATGTTATCTTTCTAGTGACAAAATTTCAGATCAATAGGAGCTGAAATCGTTGAGATATACTCAAATTTCTCTAACCTGCTCCACAGACACACCTGACAAATTTCGCTACAGAAATGGGCAATTGTAAAATAGTTAGAGTCAGAATTTAATTATAGTTACTTCTACAAAGTTTTAGATACTAAAGTTGGGGTTCTAAACCAACTGGAATCATGTATTGTGGAGTTGTAAAACTCAACTTATACTAAAAAGAATGACCAAAGGTCAATCTGACCCACCTAAGCAGAGAGGTCTCGGTTTTTAGCATTTTTGAAGATCCTAAGTCCAGAATTAGCTCCAGTACTCTCTTAGACAATTTTAGATACGGATCTTAGCTTTCAGATTCAATTTGAATCAACTCAATTGGAGCTCTATCACTCTACTTATGACAAAAACATCACACTGAGGTCAGATAAAACTTAATAAAATTCACAAACAAATCACAAATAATTTCCAAACAAAATCCCAAACAATTTCCAAACAAAATCCCAAACCTGAAATTTTTCACTTCAATTACTTAGATCCACAACTCCCACCAATTTTCTTGCCCTTGAAATTTTGAGGAGATTTAACTAAACATAAATCTACCAAAAATACACAAAATAAATCCTAAATTAATACCCAATTAAAGAGTAAAAGAAATTGACAAATTAAGATGCAATTAAGTGTTAATCTTACCAAAATAATGCAAGATCAATTGATTTCTACCCACAATTACACAAATCTAATCTAAGATTTTTAGATGAGAAGAAATTGAAGAAGAATAGAAAGAAGAATATGATGAACGAAAGGAAGAGAATGAGTTACGGGAAGAAGGATTCAACTCTTCATTCATTTTCATTTCCTAACCTTTGCCACATGTCACTTCCTCATTAGTGCAAACCAATTACTCACACCCAACTCTCATACACTTACACACACTCAAAATATCTCCACTTAACACATCCTACTAGTGTGTGAGTAAAACACATAATAAAGCCCTCTAATAATGCACTCCACATAGGTATGAGCATCCACACAATATAAAATCCCATAAGATTCCTTCTACTATGCTACACTCTTCCACACCCAATCACTACTCCCTTACTCATATCCAACAATGGTATATGCATGCACACATAAATATTTCCCAACTAATTCACACCCTACTAACATATGTGCACCCACATATTAACATAACCTTTATAACATGCAATATACCCCAAAATACCCTTATCACATGCCAAAATACATACAAATGTACACATACACATGGCTCATACTACTAGGGGGCAAATGGGGTGTGACAGGCTGAGGCCTCCAAGATCTCTCTGGCTAGCCCAAGATGGATATGTATGCGCTGTCTTAGGCTCGCTGAGGCTAGACGACCTTTCCCAATGTCCTGTTGGGCGGCGACTCCAAGAAACCTCATTGTTGCCCAAAATAGACGCACATGTAAATACCTTACAAGTTTTATGAACCTCTCCTGATCGCCCTAAAGCGGGCTTTCGGTAGGCCACGGGGTTCGGCGTGCGTCACACCCGTGTAGGTGGCAGGTTTGTTCAGTTCGCGTCGCGCATCTGCAGGGTCAGCCACTAGGAGTTGGAGTTTTATTTTGTTCAGTTCCTATAGTTTGTGGTTTAAGGTTGTATATCATTCTGTATTTTGTATAAGTATTAAGTAAATGTAATCAAGGATCGGTATGTAATTTTATAAGTGATGTGTATTTTATTATTTTTATTGCTGCTTCTGCTGATATGTATGAATGTTTCTGAGTGAATATTGGGTAGCGCTCCGGTATCCTTCCAACAGGGGTATCGGGATGTTATATTTAGTGGTATCAGAGCGCCGGTTTAGTCAATTCTGGTCTAAGTGATTATTTGAGTGTCCAGTCTTTGTATGCGAGTCTGTCTAGTGTTGTGGCCTAATGCAGATGCAATCGTGTAGTGTATGATTGTGTAGTGTATAGATGATGGATTAGTGAGATATCGGATGTAGTGAGTGATATAAGATTATGTGTATAGTGTGAGTTTGAGGTGTCACTCTATATACCTGTCAGCTATTTCCCTTGAATCGAGTGAACATAAGCATAGTGAAGCATGGGGATGAGAAAAAAATGAATTACTGCAGCTCACGTTGCATTTTTGCAACATCTTGCATATATAAATCATTACATAGTCATTTCATCCGCATCCCTCATCTGTATGTGAAAAGCATCATTATATGCGTTTCATTGAGAAAAGCTGACAGGATATACTTTAAGTGATTGATATTAATATCAAGTGTTTGGATAAGAGTATAGTGCGTTAAGAAGTGTGAAGCGCTAGTGGTTAGAGTTAAGAAGAGAAGAGTGTTAGGGGATTGTGTGCTAGTGAAAAACTTAAGATTTTATTTGTGTCTTGCGTGTTCTATGTAGGAGAATAGTGATGTGTGTATCAGAGGGATTTGAGGTGTTAGAATTGAGATGTTATGTGTAGTTTGATTCTGGTGTGAAGTGTAATTATTTTGAGAATCGTATGGTATGAGTGATAGCGATTTGGAGATTTGTTTAAGGAATTATATATGCATGTGGTTAGCGGGGAAATTTCGAGGACAACATTTCTTAAGGGGGAGTGATTGTAATAACCCAAAAAGGGCCTAGTCGAAATTTAAATGCTAAGTCAAAAAAATTAAGGGCATTTTTGTAATTAGTGTATGCAAAATTGGATTCATTAAGGACTTAATTGAAGAAATTAAGTTAATAAGATGTTAAGTGAGGAATTATCTAGTGTGTGTAGGGTATATGGTGCTTAGGAAGTGAATGGGCAAGATTATGACACTTGGGTTTGTAGGATGGTGACAAGTGGCTTGGTAGGTGTGAGCAATTAATGAGAAAGAAGAAAAGGAAACGAAGAAAGGGAGGAAGAGCAGAAATTCACGTTTGGGCCCTCTTCTCCCTCCCGTTCTCTCTTTTCTTTTCTTCTTTCCCGTTGCTTGTTCTTCCTCTCTTGATTGTGTGTGAGTTAGAGTTGTTTTGGAAGAGTATGGGAGCAAGATTGAAGAGGTAAGTGGTTAGGTTTTGGTTATTTGTATTTTGATCTTCTTCCTCTTCTAGTTTTCCTTTTGATTTTTGGAATCTAAGGTTTGAATTAAGAATTTATGGGTTTGATTTAAGTGTGTTTTGGTTGGGTTTGTGCAAGAATTGGAAGAGAGAAGAAAGAGCGAGGGAAAAGAGAAAGCGGGTTCTTGAGGGAAAGATTGAAGCTGCAATTCCAGGTTTGGGAGTTGATTTGGTCACTCTGTTAATTTGATGATTTTGCTCTGGTTCTCTTTGGGATTGTGTGTTTGTTATGTCTGTTAATTCTAAAATATTTGAGTGATTTGCTTGGTTAAATGCATGTGTTGTATGAGTGAGGAATATTGGTTCAAATGCTAGTGCTAGATGGATGTTCATATGTGCTAGTTAGGAATATGTACATGATATGTGAATGATTCTGGGTTTGTTAGTAGTTTTGATTTCAGAAGTTCAAAGTGTTTGATTAATGTGTTGATTGTGTTTTGAGCATGTTTTGGAAGCTTGGGAGGTAAGAATTTACATGTGTTTGCATGTCAAATGAGTTTTGTTTTGGTTTGCTGTGAAATTGCTGGTTTGGCCTTGGAAATGGAAAACACGATGCTGTCGCGAGCGTGACGCTTGTCGCGATCGCAACAGAATGGTGTTGTCCACTCCATGTGCGGCATGCTGAGTTTTCTGTCCGAGTCATGATGTTGGTTTTCTGTGAGTGAGAAGTCACAAGTCGTGAAGGGTGATCATGACTCATGACTCTCTTCTCTCACGAGGCTTAGGAGAGATGAGCCTCGTCACGAGTCGTGAGGAGGGACACGACTCGTGACCCTCTTCTCTGGTGCGTGTGAAGTGGCTTCGTTACGAGTCGTCACTGCGTGTGCGACTCGCGACTGGGCTATTTCCCGCTTGGCTACTGTCGCGAGGGCGACACAAGTCGCGATCGCGACAATGAGCCCTTTTTCCTACCGGTTTGCCCTGTTTTGCCTATATGTCTTCTTCTTTCCATTTCGCATAGCTTTTCACACTGCGTAAGTTATGTTTTGTATTCTTATAATAGTGTATTAATATTTTTTACTTATGTTATTAATTAATGGTATTTTCTAGTGTGAAATGTCTAGAATAAGTGTTTTGAGCCTGAAGTGTCAAGGTAGGGGATAATTAAGCATTCTTAAGAAGGGTTAGTGAGTGCAGCTGCCTATGTCCGCCCCGTTTAGGCGAAGCGGTCGACCTCCGAGATGGTCATCCTCCGTGTAGTGTTAAAATGTTTTGAGACTCCGGTCTCCCGCTCTACCTTCGGGTATTAAAACTGTTTTTGAGGCTTTGGTCTCCCGTGCCGTGTTCCCGTATCCTCCACCATTGGAATTCAGGCTATTATTTCAAGTGTTTGGTATTGGTTTCATGAAGCGTTTTGTATATTGCGTGACTTTGGTTATGGTAATTGCTTAGTGTTTTCTATTATCAATTCCGATTTTATATAGTGATTCTTGACTTATATCTCTGTCCTCTGATATTGAGGGAATTCTGTATGGTGATGCATGTTTGCATTTATGTACTAATGCAAGACATTATTGTATAGTGTTTTGTATAGTGTCATAATTGTTCAGTGCAGTGTTCTAAGTAATGAGTGACTTGATAGTGATTATATTCTGGTATGATTTTTAGTATGTCGTGCACGTGATATCTCGCGCGTTACCATGGTAAGTATTTCGGTATATGTACGTATTTGTTTATGCATGGCTTATTGTATTCCTATTTAGTGTACTAGTTTATGTCTACTTTGTTCCTCCCCACTAAGCGTTATCGCTTAGCACGAGCTATTTTCCCGTGTAGGTGGCAGGTTTGTTCGGTTCGCGTCGCGTATTTGCAGCGTCGGCCACTAGGAGTTGTAGTTTTATTTTGTTAAGTTCCTGTAGTTTGTGGTTTAAGGTTGTATATCGTTCTGTATTTTATATAAGTATTAAGTAAATATAATGAAGGATCGGTATGTAATTTTATAAGTGTTGTGTATTTTATTATTTTTATTGCTACTTTCGCTGATATGTATGAATGTTTCTGAGTGAACGTTGGGTAGCGCTACGGTATCCTTCCAACTGGGGTATCGGGGTGTTACATAAATTGTATTGTACTGTATTTAAAGATAATGGTGATCCCACCAGACTCCTTTGGTATTTCTGTGAATTTTTTGAGTTCACGTCTCGTTTATCCTGTATTTAGAGTCTGCCAGTGTGTTACAGAGGCATAATGATAAAAATGAGATTAAAATAGTTAAAATGTGATTAAAATAACATTTATGTGGAAAAATGGCATAAATGGAATTACATAAAAAGTTTGGGGGCAAAATGATAATTTTGTGCAGATGTGTGTTAAGGATGGTTAATAAGGGTAAAAATGTAAATAAATGGTTAAATATGAAAATTGGCCACTTTTTAGGGGTAAATATGTAATTTGGTATGCAAATTGTAATTGGAGGGTAAAACCGTAATTTGGCATATAAATTAATTGTAAAATTATAATATTAGTGAAAATAATTAAACTAGTGGCATAATGGTAATATTAATGAATTTAAAATGAACTAATGGCATAAATGTAATTTTGGTGAAGAATAAATGAACTAAGGACATTTTCATCATTTTGAAATTGTTTAGGGTATAAATGAAATCTTACCATAAGTTAAGCATATAATGGTAAATAAGATTATTTATGTGAATTAATTGTGTAATTGCCTTAATTATCTGATTTAAAGATAATTAAATATAATATTGCATGAATAATTCGTAATTAAATTAAATATGTTTAATTATGAATGTTTAAATGCTATTATTTGTGGAATATTATTTATGCATGTGAAATTAGTTTAGTAAAAATTTCTGGAATTGCAATCACCACTGTGCATATTTAATACTCAGCACGTACTTTTATTTGACTGCGTGTGGGTACTCCGTAGGATTTTGAAGCAGTGCATACTTCACATTTTGGGAGTGGTATTAAAGAAGTTATTTGGAAAATTTAAGTATGTTAAGACCTTAGACCGGCATGTATATGTCTTATAATAGTATTTTTGGGTTTTGGTCTATAATAGATTGTTAAAACTATCACTAGTTTATGTGTGTTTGGCATGCCTAATAATTGGTAGAAATTAAGTTAATACCATTGGTAAAATACAACATAGATTTCCAACTTAAAGGAAAATTGACCAAATGAATAGTAACTTAGACAGTTATAAGTTAATCGGCCTAATTGATAATAAATTAAATTAGGAATATTAAGTTTGATGATTAATTAATAATTGTTAATTGACTTAAGTAAATTGTATATTTATTCGATACTATTCATACGGTACTATTAAAAAAAAAATTACCGGTTTGAATTAATTGTCTATTTAATAATCTGATTAGTTCAATTAGGTTAACCGGATTAAAATGAGCAGTTAATTAATTGGATAGTAAGGTATTAGAGTGTATGTTCGTTCAGTGTGGTGGCACCCGGTATCCGTATCACATACGGGTATAGGGTGTTACAATCTCCCACTACTCTAATCATGCACTATGACAATTAAGTCACTATAACTTATTTTATTTTTTCAATTAAGTCCTCAATCACTTACACTTAAGTCGTTATTCATTTACACTTTAATTCCAGATTTTAATACACTTCAATTTAACATGCCCTCTAACACAATTAATCCATTTTACCACTAGGGCACATTCCCGGCCATTACAACTCTCCCCTCCAAAAAAAATTTTGTACGCGAAATTCATACCTGAATCAAATAAGTGGGGATATTGCTCCCGCATAGCAGCTTTAGGCTCCCATGTTGCCTCTTTCATTCCATGATGTTACCACATTACTTTCACAAGTGGAATCTCTTTACTTCAAAGCTGTCTCACTTCTTTTGCTAAAATTGCTCTCAGCTTCTCATCGTAGGAAAAATCCGATTGAACCTCAACTTCTTGCACAGTTATCACATGAGACTCATCTGATCGATATTTCCTCAACATGGACACATGGAAAATATTGTGGAGTTTAGCTAATGCCGGATGCAAAGCTAACCGGTAAGCCACTGAACCCACTCTATCCAATACTTCATACGGTCCAACAAACCTTGGACTCAACTTCCCTTTCTTTCCAAATCTTAGTACTTTTCTCCAAGAAGACACTTTCAAAAATACTTTGTTACCCACAACAAATTCAACATCCTTCCTCTTCAGGTCCGCATACGACTTCTGTCTATCACTAGCTGCTTTCAATCTCTGTTGAATGATTCTTGCCTTTTCTTTTGTATCCCTTATCAAATCCGGTCCAATAACCTTATTCTCTCCTAATTCTGTCCAACAAACCGGCATTCAATACTTTCTACCATATAACACTTCATATGGCGCCATGATAACTGTTGTTATAAGCAAATTCCATTAGTGCAATGTACTTATCCCAACTATTAGAAAAGTCCAGAGCACATGCTCTCATCAAATCTTCCAATACCTGGATAACCCTTTCCGATTGTCCATCCGTCTGTGGATGAAATGCGGTACTGAAGTTCAACTTGGTACCCAATGCAGCTTGTAGACTTTTCCAGAACTTAGAAAGGAACCTTGGATCCTATCAGATACAATAGATAAGGGTACACCATGCAATTTAACAATCTCTTTCACATACAACTCAGCCAATCGATCCATGGAATAATCCATTCGAACCGGTATGAAATGGGCTGATTTTGAAAACTTATCCATAATTACCCATACTGCATCTTGTTACTTCGAAGTCAAAGGCAATCCAGAAACAAAATCCATGGTTATGTTGTCCCATTACCATTGTGGAATGGAAAGAGGATTCAACAAACCATGTGGAACCTGATGTTCCGCTTTCACCTGTTGACAGGTCAAACACTTGGACACAAACTCTGTAACATCTCTTGTCATACCAGGCCACCAATATAACTGTTTTAAATCCTGATACATCTTGATTCCACCTGGATGCATAGTAAAGACGGTGTTGTGCGCCTCACACATCAATCTTTTCCTCAATCCACTATCATTTGCAACACATAACCGATTCATATAGAGCAGCACACCTTCCTCATCCACTGAATAGTCAGTCTTGTCACCATTTCCAAATCTTTTTTCTGTACTGCTACCAATTCATCTCTTAATACAGGTCTTGCTTTCAATTGAGCCAACAATGCCCCATATCCAGTAAACCTCCATTTCACTTGCCTTAACAACATAGCTAAAACAGATTTCCTACTCAACGCATCGGCCACCACATTAGCTTTACCAGGATGGTAATCAACTATGCAATCATAATCCTTAAATTACTCTAGCCACATAGGCTGCCTCAAATTCAACTCCTTTTAAGTTAGCAAATATTTGAGACTTTTGTGATCAGTGAAAATCTTACACTTCTCACAATACAAGTAGTGCCGCCAAATTTTTACGGCAAACACCACTGCTGTTAACTCCAAATCATGAGTCAGATAATTTTGTTCATGTGGCTTCAATTGCCTTGAGGCATAAGCCACCACTTTTCCATCTTACATCAATATACAACCTAAACCTATACCTGAAGCATCACTATACAAAACATATTCCTTGCCAGATATAGGCTGAGCTAGGATTGGTGCCACCACTAACATCCTCTTCAATTGATCAAAACTCAACTGACACCTTTCTGACCACTCGAACTTAACTCCCTTTCGAAGCAATCTAGTTAGTGGTGAAGCTATTATAGAAAATCCTCTCACGAACCTTCTGTAGTATCCAGATAACCCCAGAAAACTACAAACTTCAAGTACATTTCTAGGTGACTTCCAATTCACAATAGCCTAAACTTTGATCGGATCCACTTTTTTACCTTCCGAAGATACCACATGCCCCAGAAAAGATACTTCTTTTAGCCAAAACTCGCATTTACTCAGCTTAGCATATAACTGATGCTCCCTCAAAGTCTAATGCACTGTTCTCAAATGCCGCTCATGTTCTTTCTCATTCTTTAAATAGACCAAAATGTAATCGATGAACACCACAACAAATTGATGCAAGTTCGGCCTGAACACTCTGTTCATTAAATCCATAAATGTAGCAGGCGCACTAGTTAACCCGAATGGCATTACTAGAAATTCGTAATGTCCATATCGAGTTCTAAATGCAGTCTTAGGTATATCCTATTTCTTCACTTGCAACTGATAATACCCAGACCTTATATCTATCTTGGAAAATACACCTGCCCCTCTCAATTGATCAAACAAATTCTCAATCCTAGGTAGAGGATATTGGTTCTTTACTGTTACCTTGTTCAACTATCAATAATCTATACACATTCTCATGCTTCCATCCTTCTTTTTAACAAATAGAACTAGTGCTCCCCAAGGAGACACACTAGGCCTTAAAAAGCCTATATCCAACAACTCTTGTAATTGAGTCTTTAACTCCCTCAGCTCAGTAGGAGCCATACGATAAGGCACTTTTGACACAGGCACTGTTCCAAGCACCACATCTATAGATAATTCCACTTCCCTCATGGGCGGTACACTAGATAATTCTTCTAGAAACACATCAACAAATTCTCTTACAATCGGTATATCCTAAATTCTCACTTGCTCTCATTTAGAATCTAAAACAAGAGCCAAATAAGCTTCACATCCCTTCTTCAAATATCAGTACGCTTGCATTGCCGATAACACATTAACAAGAGAATTAGCACTCTCACTATTCACAGTCACTTTATTTCCCTCACTACTAATGAGCTTCATTATCTTCTTCTTACAGTCTACTATTGCACGATGCCTACTTAACCAATCCATACCCAATATTAAATCAAATTCATCAAAGGGTAACTCAATCAAATCAACCGGATATGCACTACCCTTCACCACTAGTGGACAATCCATATGCACTTTATTCACACTCACGTTACTTCCCAATGGACTTGTTACACATATATCATATCTCAAACAATCAGCAGTAGGCATTTTATCACATATCCTTCTAGTGCACACATAAGAGTGAGTTGATCTAGGATCGATTAATGCAAGCATCTCTACATCATAAGGTAAAAATGTACCTGCTATAACCTCAGGTGCATCTTGATCCTCTCGAGCTCTCATTGCATAAGCCCAAGCTGGTGCTGCAGAAGGCCTGTCCACTATTTCTGACTCAGTTCCACCACTTGATTGGCCACCTCTACCATGTCCTCTTCCTCTTTCTCTATTAACTGGTGACAAATTAGAACCACCTCGACTCTGCTCTTGCTGATTCCCAGCTACCTCATATGCCTTTGGGCAATTTGCTAGGAAATGCTCTATGCTTTCACATCTAAAACATGCACTAGTTACTCTGTAGCATTCCCCTCGGTGTCTTTTGCCACAATGAGAATAATCATGTACTTCACCCCTGGTACCAGATGTACCTCTACCAGTCCCGGACACGGCAGCTGTCCCTTGCTTCTTAACTCTAACCACTGAACTATAAACAGATTCAGCCGGTGGTGCCATTTGAGAATCCCTTGATCTCTTACCTGAATGAGACCCACCACGGTTCGGATTCCTCTTCTTCATCCTCTCTTTTTGTATCTTCAAAGACCTCTCAGCCCTCATAGTAGCTTGAATAATCTGATAATAACTCACATTCTATTCCGTAGTTATCGAGATTAGTAATGCCGTAATTTGTTCAATCAACCCTTCTTCAAACTGCTGGCATCTAAACTCTTCAGTCAAGACACCAGGTGGTGCATATTTACTCAACCAGCAGAATTCCTTCTCATATTCTGCCACCGGCATGGCTTTCTGCCTCAAGTTCAGAAATTGCTTCTAATTTGCCTCCCTATACGCCTTAGTTACATACTTATTTCAAAATTCCCTTTCAAATAATTCCCAAGTAATCAGATCCGGTAGCATTGGATGCTGTAAAACTAATTTACACCAATCATACGTAGCACCCTGAAGTAATGATACCACGCATTCCACTTGTTGGTCTGGAGGGCACCTTATTTCACCAAGGAACCTCTGCACTTTCTCTATCGAATACTCTGCCTTATTAGATTCATCCAATCTTGTACCACAGAACTCCTCAGCTGTATGCTTCCTCAATGATTTAAGTGGAGCCTTTGGTGTTGTTATTCGATCGAGCACCCTCGCTATGTCCTGAGATATTTTGAGCAAAGCTTCCACAGGAACTATAGGCACTTCATGTCCAAAACTGGCTAGCCCAGGCTAACCAAACCCAGACACTTTCGCTTCTCGTGGGTTAACACTTTTAGCTATTTCTTCTCTCGAGTTATGAGAAGCATCCATCAATCTACACAATTAAACAAGGATGTCCGCATTAGGTCAACACGACTATACACATCCTATTCTACCCAATTACCCAGAAAAGACTAAACCTTGGCTCTGATACCACAACTTGTAACGCCCACTCCCAACCACTATAACATATTAGCTAAAGCAGTCGAGAATGGCCGCTATAATAAACACATGCACATAACACTATAATACACACATGTCAAAACCTCTATAATTAAATCTCATTACTTATGCACTTACATACAGCGGATATCTCATGTTAGGACTCACACCCATTCACATTCTTATATACATCATACACATATTGATATAATACTTAGTTATTACATCCATACATATTTCTTTATTGCAAAATGATTAAACATTACATATACAAAACTCCTTGACCAACCCTAAACCCTACACTATAGATACTCCTAGTGTTGACCGGTTGGCAATGCGGATTCATCCTTCACGATCACCTCGCGTCCGAACCTACACGAATTAGCAAACCCCATGCTAAGCGATAACGCTTAGTGGGGAAAAAAACATACCCATGTATATATGGCATGCAATACAATAATTATTCAATTATAAGATATATCATGTTACAAGCATATTAACAATGAATTCAGCTTAACAAGATTCATGCATTATGTATGAGCATATTCTGCATTCATGTAATTAAATAGTTATAATTCATGCATAATAACCATCGCATTAGTGTACGCATTCGCATTGAACTCACAATTAACTTATTCATATATCACATTGTTTGCATATTACTCTTATTAGTCTAGCCTTGCCTGCATTTCAAAGATGCAGATAACAGGTGTCATATTGGTATCCGTGGATACATCACATCCGCATTGGCACCCTAAGGTACAAAAATATCAACATTAATTTTGCATTGGGAAATCCAGTAAGGATTCAAATCGCATTGTGATTCCAGAGGAATCGGACGCATTGGGCTACAACACTTAGACCCTATAGGCATGCCTATCTATCCACTACTTGACTCGCAGGCTTTCTTTACATTAGTCCGTATTATTCATATAATCCATGCTCATAAGTATCAATACTATCAATATTCATTGCACATTTTATTCACTTTCATAACTTATATTATAGCATTCACATGCATAACATGTAGTACACATGCTCATTCACATGTTAATTTAGCCATACACATATAAATAATCACATTGGATCAATAAAGAAAAATGCAAGAGTGCCCTGAAGTGTCGCGCTCGCGACAGAAACCCACACATGTCCTCTGTCGTGCTCACGATAGAATTGCCAATTTGCGAGATGAGCATTCTGTCACGCTCGCGACGAGTGTCACACTCGCGACAAAATACAAATCCTGCCAATACTCTTTCCATCTTAAGCCTTCTCTTTCTATCTTGGACACTTTTAGCACATAATACCAAATACTTACCAACCCATCCTTTAAGCACATAATTGTACATTCTATTAATGGTTTATAGCACACTTTCCATACCATACCATTAACATCACTACAAGAAAAATACTCTTTAACGAAGGGAAATCCGGTCGTTAAAAGTCAAAATTCGGTCGTTAAAGACCTATAACAACTGGAAAATCCGATCGGTAAAAGCCCCTTCGTTAAAGGTATAGACGACCGGATATTGAATTCGATCGTTAATGTGTTTTTGGTCGTTGAATAATGATTTTTAGCGACCGAATATTCCCTTCGCTACTTGTATTCACTTTCAACGAAGGGATTTTCGGTCGTTAAAGATACCTTTTAGTGACCGGACTTTACCTTTGCTTATTGTATTGACTTTCAACAAAGGGATTTTCAGTCGTTAAAAATACTTTTTAGCTACCGGATTTTTCATTCGCTAATTATACTTACTTTCAACAAAGGGATTTCCGATCGTTAAAGATACCTTTTAGCGACCAGATTTTTCTTTCGTTAATTATATTCACTTTCAAAGAAGGCATTCGGTCGTTAAACATATCTTTTAGCGACTGTTTTACCGACCAGATTTTCCCTACACTAAAAGATTTCATTTTCAATGAAGGAATTTTCGGTCATTCAAGATACCTTTTATCAACTGATTTTTTCGTTTGTTGTATTCACTATCAATAAAAAAATTTGCGGTCGTTAAAGATACATTTTAGCCATTGATCTTTCATCGTTGAAAGAAAATTCGGGAATTAATATTAAATTTTCATAATAAATAAAATATTTTATTTGACTACTACCTGCACACATCATTAAGATAAATATATATATCCAAAATTGTAATAAATAGCTTTTTCATAGACTGAAAAATATCGGATACCAAATATATCTATATTGAAATTGTTTGACATTGTATTTATCATATACAAGTATAAAGCATAAAAACAACCCCATCTATATCATTTTCTATTCACCTAGAATTTTTAGAAGAATGCATAATGAACCTCATATCTTCATTGTCCATTGTTTTGAAGACCTGCAGAATTTAAAACATAAATTTATAATTAAAATTCATGCATAAAGGCAATAAGTCAAAAGGAAAAATAATTTCATCCTTTTAATTTAAAATATCATTTACCTTAAATATTCAAAATCTCCCAACAAGTGTAATTATATATACACTTCAAAATATCCAAAATCCAACAAGTGTAATTGTATAAACACTTCAAAATATTTATAAAATGAATGGGGCTGCAAACAAAAAGTAAAACTTAATTGTAAGTTTAATGACATTATAACAATAAAAAGATATAATATAACTTATATGCATGATAGACAAACAAATAAAGAGATAGTAAACAAGCTGACAAAGTTCAAACTAAGAGAATCAAAGCAGCTAAAGCAAGAATAAAAGATGGGGTGTCAAAATAAACAACTTAGCCAATTATGATTCCCACAGCAAGGAAAGTCTATAATCCAATGAATTTTCAATATTATAAGCCACATCAACTTTGCAACTCCAATCCAAGCTTCTTAGTTTCCATTCTTTTTGTGAACAAGAAGCCATTTCTACTGTGACAATCCAGGAAGCTACTTAAAGTTTATCTTGCTATAATAATTATAATTTGTAGTTGTGGAAAGAACAGCAAACATTAAATTTATGTGTTTATCTCTGCACCTACTGGTCTCTAAATATGTGCACAACTATAGCATACTTATGTTTTTTTTCATTATCCTAATGTATTGGATGGATTGTATAATATGACACTTGGACTGAACGATGATGAGTTTAGGAACAGGTTTCAGCAAACTATCATTAAAACCTGATGAGTTGGAATTATTTGTCATGTAATATGCTTGCATCTGGAATGGCTAATCCTGATGCCTTGAAAACCTGCAAGTAATAATAATTGGCTCCAAGTGAAGATTAAAACAACTATTAGACACTTAAAAGGAAAATGCAAGAAACACTGATCAATGTTGTATTAGTAATAGTATGAGAAGCTAACACACACCTCACACATCCTCGCTAACCCAGCAAGGTTGGGAATTCAATCAAGGAATGAGGCTATAAGAATAAAGTGTTGTCGACCAGCTTCTATTTTTCTATGGTCAAAATTCTAGAATGCAAAGACTAATCAAGAAGTTTATTTTCTGTTTCCATTTCTGCATTTGAAGAAACAAGAATGACATGACATAACTTCAATAAAAGAGTTAATGAAAAGTACAGAAGCCACATATGGCTTATTAATGTGATTCTGAAAAGTGTAAGGTCTTCAGATTAATATCTATTCTTCAAGCATTTCAATATATATATATATTCAAAAAGATACGAGAATTTTGCTTTGCCTAGATCCTATAATTTATTTTTAACACCATCTCTTCAAAGCATAATTCCACTCAGCCCTAATCCTGAACTATTTTGATAGGCTGCATGAGGAAAAATAGAAGCAATAGTGCAATGCAGCAGACATAGGAAGAAAAATGTCCTTGCACATGATGCACATCCAAGAAGGATGATGAATAAATCAAGAAATCAATACGCAATTCATCTATTAATGCACCAACTCTAGAAATCAGCAGTTTTCCATTCCTATGGGTAACATGTATCTGTACATCCCTAAGAGCTGTTTGTATGTGTCATTGCTTCCCAAAATAGGACTGGAACCAACATCTTTTTTCTCATTCTTAGTGGAAGTAATTCTTTTTTTCTGAAAATCAAAACATGGTTCTTTAGATAGCTCTGCATCAGGTAACACTGTCCTACAGCTGGAGTCATCAATTTTCAAGCTCTCATTCTGCAATTCCACAACATAAGATACCAGCAACATGATATAGTGCTTTACAAAATGAAAATGCTTACATTTAGAAAGTTGAGAACTTCCTCCAAGAGAGAGGTGGGAACACATTCAAACTCAACCTCCTGCAATGTAAAGGAAAAAGGAATTCAGAAGCCTAAAATATGATATGCAGATTCTAGTTCATCTTAAATGTGTCCCACAAAAAATACTAGCGAGTCCCATTGAATTTAAATGTCATATATAAGAAAGCAGAATTTCAGATCATAAGAGTTCAGAAGTAAATATAAAATAAAATTAAAAAATAATATCAGAATTAATGCTCTGTTGTACTCTACATATGTATAAGAACTGATACTCCATTGTACTCTAGACATGTATACAGTAAAAATGAGAAGAATAGGATCTAGAAACTTTTTAAAAAATATAAATTGAACTGTATGTTTGACCAAAAGGCCAAATGGTAGCTGTGACGTGCGCCGGATCCCCGCGGCCGCCCGTGCGACCGCCCACTTAAGGGCGATCGGGGCATTTGTGGGTCCGTTGGCAGCTTGCAATGAATTGCAAGTGCGTCTATTTTGGGCAACAAGGAGGTTTCATGGAGTCACCACCCAATAGAACATTGGGAAAGTTTCTCTCGCCTTGGAGAGCCTAAAACTGCGCTTTGTATCCATTTTGGGCCAACCAAAGGGTTCTTGGAGGGTAAACCTCTCGCCCTAAGGAGCCTAGGATTAACATCAAAGTCTCGTGACACAAGAGGTGTCTTGGAGGTCATAATTCCAATGAGTGATCGGATAGACCTCTCGCCTCTTTGAGCCCAAAGACCAGAGCTGGGTTCGGGACTTCTCATCTATTTCTACCTTGATTATTTTACGATCAAGTTTTAAATTTCATTAATTCGCTCTCTCTCCACACGATGCAATTGAATCAAAGTGCATTTAGTCATATTTTGAAAGCGGTAAATGAACGAATAAATAATGAAAGCGATAAATTACAATAACACAAGGAGCAGAATACAACTCCCTTTTATAAATATACGATACATACATGAATCGGGGCATTGCTTATTTTGAGGACTTTGGTCCTCACATGCATCATTAGTAAAATGGATATTTCTATTGTGAGGATTTTATTGGATAAAAATAGGACATTGGGTCCTTGATTTTATGAAGAATTCAATTTATTAAGTATAAAACATTTGGCCGATTTTTACATTAGCGAGAAATATAATAATTTTGTCATATACAGGAGAAGCAAAAAATAAATACATGAAATACAAAAGAGAGGAGGATAGGGAACTAAACCAGGCGGACTTTCCATACACGGGAGAACTCCCTCAGGCTCCAGCCAGTCCAAGAAACAGAAACATATTCTCACAAAACAAGCCAAAAGTATGTTAAAACACAGAAGGAAAATTATAAATAACATAAAAATTTGAGTGAATAAAAAGGAAGAAAGAAAAATATTTGAAAATGTGGGACAGAACCCACCGACGGGCTATGCTGAATGATCGGTGGGCGTCGGTCAAGGTGACCAATACGGCCCATCGCTCACTCGAAGGGAGCCATCTGTGTGGGTGACCGACGGGTTATGCTTAGAGGTGACCGACGGGCATCGGTCACAGCAGATGACCCGTCGGTCACCTCTGTCCCAGAAAAAATAGAAGCTTTTCAAAAGCAAAAAGACAAGTTTTACACAAATTCAAAAAGAATAGCAATAAGAAATAAAAAAAAGGACAAGAGCAGAGATAATATCGAAAATGAAGGTAAAAAAAAGGGACAGAAAAGGTTCCGGAATATTTACCCTCAGAACAACCTTTTGGTTGGATTCCTTGTTATTGTCTGGCTTCCTGCACACTTCACGATAAGGTTCGAACAAAAGATCAAATGTTGAAAATAAAGTGTCCTCAATAGCTCGACGAAAATTGAGTTCCAAAAACCCGTGAAAAATCAACTAAATCCTCTTTCTTTTGAAGACTTGATTCTTAAATTAATTAGATTTTTTAGAAATGTGTTTGTTGGAAGAGAGAGAAAACACGCGTGAATTTTGGCAGAGTTTCCCCTATTTTATCAAAATTTTCCAACCCCTTTTTATGAGAAAATTCAAAGCTTGTATAGGCCAGGGGTGACCGACGGGCCTCGGAAGAATCCTACTGACACAAGGATTCATCCGACAGCCCTGCCACCTGACCGACGTGCCTGCCATTTTGACAGACGGGCGTCAGAAGAATCCTTCTAACACAAGGATTCATCCGATGGTCCTGCCAGCCGACCGATGGGCATCAGAAGAATCCTTCTGACACAAGGATTCATCCGACGGTCCTGCCACCTGACTGACGGGCTGGCCCCTGACCGACGGGCTGGCCGTCCGTCGAGGAAAACATACTTTTTTGGACTCTAAAAACTCCCCGTTTTCTCCCCTTCTGCCTACGAAAGGTAAAAAGACCCATTTCTCGTGGAGCATGGGACTAAAGCCTCCGAATCTAAACCGTTTGTACAGGCTCGGATGCCGATTTCATCATAGGGCAATCTCTGATCCGGACCGCTTCGGGACACGGTGCTTATAGTAGCACACGAGTACATGCCTCAATGATCACTAGTAAATCTTTTAAATTAAATTCAAGTACCCAAGCAAATTTTTCTCTAATAATCATCCATTATGGATATTCAAAATGAAGAGAGACTGGTGAAAGATTATAAAAAAATTTAAGAAGGTGCTTAATATATGATAAATATTTTACTCCAACAAATAGCTAGCTGTAGTCACAATGATACTAAAAACTATAAAGGGCTGACCATCACATCATCAAATAGAGTTGAACAACCAATGAGGATAAAACAGGATAATAGAACAACTGTCTAGATAAGGAGTTTGTGTCTGCTATACCTCATTCTGCATGTACATGGCAAAAAACACGGCAAAAAAAAACCCCAATAATGTAAAGAACATAGAAGGAATAAATGGTATAATTTTAGTTTGATTATTTCATTTTACTGTCGAAAGTTAGGGCTGATTTTGCATCGATATATTATTGCTTATCACATAAATATAGCATGAAATTTACAGGTGAGCAGGCCAAGGCGTGCCAATAACTTATTTATTATTTCATTTCAATATAAAAGTTAAGAAAATTACAAGTGAGCAATTAAGGCATACAACTAAACTATTCCAAGCTTAATCCTTTCTCAATTTATTTAGAAGGAATAAATTGTAAAAAGGTAAATACAACATCCCAAACCACAAAAACCTTCCAACATTTTTTTTTAATTTGTCAGTTATGAAAGGAGATGTGATTCAGTACTTTATGTATTGAAATTGAATGTACTAAACATAGACCACTAGCTAAAAAAAATATTATTATTTTTTAAAACAATACACATCATTACTGTTGATAAGCATACATTTTTGTACCATATCACTGACCAAACAACAGAGGCACCTTCTAAGTAGTGAGCAACCGAAAGAGCAGCCCCAAAGCTTTCGTGTTTAAACAATTCAAATTCTATTCCACAGTTCATCCTTCTATTATTATATAAAATTTATAAGAGAAGAAACTCACCCTTTTGCCTAAAACACAAGGCCAAAGCCAAGGAAATCCAACGTAAAAGAGAAAGAAAGAAGCAGATGGTGAAAGTTAATCCCACCATTAACTATGCTAATAAATGCCACCTATCCAATTAATTACATATTTATCTTCTTTTTCTCCCAATCTTTTTTAATATACTTTAGTCTTGCCACATGTCACTCCCCTACAAAGCCATGTGTCAACCTCCTACAATGCCACTTATCACACTCCTATGCCGCCACTTGTCCAATATACATCAAATAATCCAACTCAATTAGGCTTCACGGGAAGCGTTCTGTCGCGCCCGCGACACTGCCTCGCTTGCGACAGAACCCACACCCAACTACTTACTCAAATACACTCTCTTATACACACAAACTGTGGAATTCCCAAACCAAAATTCTGAAATTCTACTAGGGCCAAATCGGGTTGTTATAAGCAAAACCCCCATTCGTTCAATAGAAAATTAGAAATAAAGAGATATTTAACTGTATTAAAAGAGATGGGGTTTTCAATTTCTCACCTATAATCACTAGCACAGCGTCGAGCCAAACAAAATTAAATATAGATTTTGCAAAAGCAAGAAAAATGATGCAGCAGCTAGAGCAATCTTCTATGTTTGGGTTTTGTAGACAAAAAAAAATTAGGTTAGCATTTTTTTGCAGAATGAAAATGGAGCGTGTTTCTTCATCTTTTGTGTTTGGGAGATAGAGAATCGATAGCAATCTTCTGTGTTTGGGTTTTGCAGACCAAACAAAATTAGGTTAGCATTTTTTTTCAGAAAGAAAATGGAGTGTGTTTCTTCATCTTCTTATGTGTTTGGGAGATAGAAAATCGATAGCAACTCTATTAGGTTTAATAGTTCACACAATTCTATGTTTTATTTTGAAGGTAAAGATAGTCCCTCCAATTATTTTACACCATTAACCACCGGATTTTTATCGTTTTAATGACCGAATTTAATCCATTATATAATAATAAAATTTAAGAACTAACGACTGGATTAATTTCCCTTCGTCATTTGTATATTTTAACGACCGGATTTTTATTGTTTTAACGACCGAATTTAATCCACTAGTTATATAACAATAAAATTCAAGAACTAACGACCGGATTAATTTCCCTTCGTTATTTGTATATTTTAACGACTGCATTTTTATCCCTTCGTTAAATTTTGGTCGTTAAAAGTCAATATTCTCGTAGTGCATGCTATTACACATAATATCATTCGAATCAGTTTTCATCCATTATCAATCATATAGTCTAATGAAAACAAAGTACTTGTCATAATTATCAAAGTTCACAATCCACAATACTTATGATATCAACCTGTTACCTAATCCTTACTTATCTCATAAACACAACTCAACCTTCAAAATTAACACAATTCAAACCATTTACACATAATAAGATAGTCTTCCCAAACCTTATTGCCTAAGCTCCTAATGCTTCTCTTGATCATTTTGCACTTGTTTCTCCAATCTTAGTCTTTCCTTTATCCTTCTTCAATTCTTCAATTACCAAATCAAATCCAATTCCCAGAATTGGGACACAATATTTAATACTCAATCCATTGAATTTCAGAACAAGAAAGAGTAGGGGATGAGGAACTATAACTAACCACTTACTTTGCAATTCTAGCAACTTAACCAATCAACTAAACACTTGATTATTTAGCAGAATTTATTGAAATAAAATGAAAACTAGAAGAGGATCACACATTAGAGAAGAAGAAGCAGATTTTTGAGAGATGAAAGAATGACTGAACACGCATGCAAATTAGTGGGTTTTCTCTTTTCTCAAGGGTTTATATTGCATGCCAAGATGTGAGATGGATGCACCATGGATTGGCACCCGGGTTTCCACTATCCAAATGTACTTTTGCTTAGTTAATTAATCACCAATACTCTTGATTAATCTCCCACTAATCTAATCATGCACTTTCATAAATAAGTCACTATAACTTATTTTATTTCTCTAATGAAGTCCTCAATCACTTACACTTAAGTCCTTATTCATTTACACTTTAATTCAAGATTTTAATACACTTCATTTTAACACTCTGTCGCACTCGCGACAGAAACCCACACATCTCCTCTGTTGCGCTCGCGACAGAATGGCCAATTAGAGAGATGAACATTCTGTCGCGCTCATGACAGAATACAAATCCTGCCAATACTCTTTACAACTTAAGCCTTCTCTTTCTAACTTTGACACTTTTAGCACATAATACCAAATACTTACCAACTCATCCTTTAACCACATAATTATACATTCTATTAACGGTTTATAGCACACTTTCCATACCATACCATTAACATGTTATTACACATAATATCATTCGAATGAGTTTTCATCCATTATTAATCATATAGTCTAATCAAAACAAAGTACTTGTCATAATTATCAAAGTTCACAATCCGCAATACTTATGATATCAACCTATTACCTAATCCTTACTCATCTCATAAACACAACTCAACCTTATAAATTAACACAATTCAAACTATTTACACACATTAAGATTAGTCTTCCCAAACCTTACCGCCTAAGCTCCTAATACTTCTATTGATCACTTTGCACTTGTTTCTCTAATCTTAGTCTTTCCTTTATCCTTCTTTCATTCTTTAACTACAAATCAAATCTAATTCCCATAATTGGAACACAATGTTCAATACTCAATCTAATGAATTTCAGAACGAGAAAGAGAAGGAGATGAGGAATTATAACTAACCACTTAATTTGTAATTCTAGCAACTTAACCAATCAACCAAATACTTGATTATTATGCAAAATTTAGTGAAATAAAATGAAAACTAGAAGAGGATCACATCTTGGAGAAGAAGAAGAAGAAGAACAAGCAGATTTTTGAGAGATGAAAGAATGACTGAACACATATGCAAATTAGTGGGTTTTCTCTTTCCTAAAGGGTTTATATTGCATACCAAGATGTGAGATGGCTGCACAATTGAATGCCACCCGGATTTCCACTATCCAAATCTCCTTTTGCTTAGTTAATTAATCACCATTACTCTTGATTAATCTCCCACTAATCTAATCATGCACTATCACAATTAAGTCACTATAACTTATTTTATTTCTTCAATTAAGTCCTCAATCACTTAAACTTAAGTCCTTATTCATTTACAATTTAATTCCAGATTTTAATACACTTCAATTTAACATGCCCTCTAACACAATTAATCCATTTTACCACTAGGTTACATTTTCAGCTATTATAGGTTGGACCTAGTTTGGATCAAATTACACCTATAAATACACCCCAAGACCAAATTTATCTAGAGAAATCCCTAGAGAAATCGACCTTCTCCTCTCCTCCTTTGGCCTAAGTGAATTTCTTCCTTTCTTCTCCATGTTTTTTCCATTTTCTCTCTATCTCTCACTAAATTCAAGCTCCTAAGCAAATTTTAGCCTCTCTAGAAATTAATGGTGGTGATTGGAGCTTATTTGAAGTGGAAGAAGTGGGAGAAAATAAGTGGAAATATTTATGTGTGAAATTGAGGTATGTAAAGTTGATGTTTTTAAATTAGTTTAAAGGTTCAAATAGTTACTTTAGGACGTGTAGAGTATGTTTATTTAATTATATTGCATAAAGGAAGCAAATTTATGCTGATTTCTTTGATGATTGTATTCGGCCACTTAAGGAAGATAAAGGAGATGATGGTGTTTCAAGGAGCTAAGGCATGGAAAGTATGCATAGGATGTGGAGAATAAGAAAAGAATCTTAGAGGATACAAAATCTATCTTTTTCCATTGATTTAGTTTGAGTTTTAGGTTATTTTTTGGTATGAAATGGTGATTAATTGATGTTTAATTAAATCTAACTTGATAATCATGATTAGTGAGGCTAAATAAGCTTATGTATCTATTTAAAGTGAGTAAAAGAAATATGGAATGAAAACCCTAACCTAGGCTGAATGGAAGTTTAGTGAAATTTATAATATACTTTGGTGTTTAATTCATGTAAATGATGTATATAGTGTGTATAACATGAGATTAAATAAACTAAGTGAGTAAATGGAAGAAAAGTGGACATAATGCATAAGTGTTAGTTTGGTCGAATTGAATAATGGCGGAATTCTTAATGTATAATGGTAATTAAGGCATGGAAATGATGTTATGATGTGTATAACATGTAATTTGAATGATTGAGCGATTAAAGGAATGAAAAATGAAAATAGTGAAAAATTAATTCTTAGGCCGAATGGGTATTAATGGAATATCTAAGTGTATTTTAATAAATTGATAAGTATAATAGCATAAAATGACTTTATAATAATGATTGAGTGTACATTAACTTTATTGGAAATTAATGGATATAAATTGAAGAAAAATTGGCATGTTAACCTATTATGTGATAATTGAAAATGTTGATACAAATAAGAAAAATTATGGATTTTGTTATAAATAGTGTAAAAAATGATTAAATAAGTGAGATGAAAATGATTTATAAGTGATATGCAAATTTTAAAGTGAAGTGTTTTTGATGGCCGAATGTGACATGTGGATATATTAAGTGATATAAGTGAAATTTTTATATTATTTGCCCTTAGTAATAGTCTAGTAGTAAAATCTAGTCCAAGATATAATTGACTAGCCATAGGTATTCCACACTGCGGTTCGAGTCATGGCGACTCGTTATCGATAGGTCAATAACGGTCTATCTCAGTGCACTGTTCAGTGTTTATAGTGATCAGTGTAGTGCAGTGCCAGTGTTGAATGGTTCCTTTAGGATCATTTTATAGTGCAGTGGATCTGTGGGATCCACGTCCCGCATATTCGGTTCATAAATTTCTACTGGGTGTATACTAGGGGCAATATGGTAATTATGCATAACATTGAGACATTATGGTAAAGTGCATTTAAATTGATTGAAATAGTGATAAATGAGAAAATAAATGAAAATGGGACTAAATTGAAAGAATAAAAAGTTTAGGGGCAAAATGGTAATTTTATATTCAAGAGTGAAAATAAGTGATAATTAAGTGAAAAGTGTAAATAAAATGATAATAGTGTAATGAATTCAAAGTTTATGAATTAAAATGTAATTTGGCATAAAAGTGGAAATTTAGAGACCAAAATGTAATTTTGTAAGTTAAATAAAGACTTAGATGAAAGATAAGTGTAAATGAGGATATTTTAGTAAATAAGGTAAAATTTGGGGACGTAACTGTAATTTTTGTAAAGGTTGAGGACCTAAATGTAATTTTACCAATGAATAGCTAATTAAAGGATTTAAGTGTCATTATTGACTAATGTAAGTATCTAAGTGTATAAATGATTTAAATAAGTGATTTGGGAACTAAGTTAAAAAGGAATGAAAAGTGTAGAGGCAAGACAGTAATTTTAGTATATAATTGAGATAATAATAGTTATTAAATAGAAAAGTGTAATTAAATGATTAATAATGTAATTTGATTTCGTGCTAGGGACTAAAATGGGAATTGATATGAAAATACTATTGGAAGGACTAAAAAGTAAATTTGTATGTTAATAATAAATTAAAAGTGAAATTAAGAATAATTAGTGGCATAATTGTGATTATAGTGAAAATAAAGGGCAAACTCAAAATTTAAGGGGAAAATAAAGATTAAAGTGTAATTTGGTTTTAAAATAATATGGTAAGAACTAAATGGTAATTTGTAGGCCAAATGATGAATAAATGTAAGAATAATATTATTTAGTGGCATTTTTGCAAATATGAGACAATTAAGGGTAAAATCATAATTTGATAAAAAGTTAGGGACCTAATTGTAAATTTTGCAATAGTGAGGCTAATTAAGGGATTAAAGTGTGATTAATTAATGATATAGGTACTAAGAGCATAATTGATAATTAGTGAATAAATTATTAAGGATTATAGAATATTGTTGTACAAATAATTATTAGAGGTATAATGGTTTTAATTGATTTATATATATATATATATATGATTATGGATGTGTATGTAACTTAATTAAGTTTAAGATAATGATGTAATTGTAAATAAGTGATAATAAAGGGTAAAAAGGTAAATTGGTGGCATTATTGTAAATAAGTAAGAGAGAGAAAGGACTGAAATGAAATTGACCATCATAAGACTAATGTTAGAACTTAAATGTACATTGATAAGGAAATGGACTATTGAGTGAAATTATGAGAACATTGAATTGGTTATATGTTTATAATTAAGAAATGATAATAGAAATTAATAAAACTAATAATGAGAATAATAATAATGATAATGTTAATAAAGTGAAATATAAGGGTAAATTCGCAATTATGGCAAATGTGGAGAACTAAACTGTATATTATTTATAGTAAGATTCATATAAAGACTTTAGTGAATTTAAATTATAGTGCATGACTATTAAATGGAATTAAAAGAAACAGATGGAATTAATTGATATAGTTTGTCAAATAAAATATAGCAAAAACATTTAATTAAATATTAGTGAGAAATAATCAATGCGAAGATAATAGTAATAAATAGTAATGTAATTTGTAAGTAGTGATAAAATGAAAAAGATTAATGGACACTGTAGAGTTAATCGTACAATTGAATTTAGTTGAAAAAATGGGTTCATGCATTAATAATAAAAACAAGAATAACATAAATGTAAAATTTATATTAATGATCAGTGCCATAGTTAAAATTTATATTTGTAAATGTGAATGGAATTGTTAGTGTAAATGTTAAGATTAATAATAATAGCATTAATAATGGTAATAGCATTAATCGAGAGAAATAAAAATAAAAGAATAATGATAAAATTAATAAATGTCCAAATAAGTCAGTAAATGGTACTCTAGCGTTAATAATTCATGGGTATAGTTCAAAGTACAGTTAATTGAAATTAAATAAACTATATAAGATTTGAACAAGTAGAAAATATTAGTGCAACTGTAAATGCAAGAGGGTTAGTGTGATTAAAGGAAAACTAAAGGAATCGTTAAGGACATAAAGAAAGTAAAAATGTTAAATTGGTACTGCCAAAAGTTACATTAACGACTGTTCTAATAAGTATTAGATGACTAATGTTGTGCCCAAGTATAGATTTTAAAAATAGACAAAGTGATAATAAGGACTGTTAATGTAATTGATTGTTAATTATCGACCGAATGTAGTATTAGAATTGTTAGGATTAATAGTACATATAATCATGAGACTGATGGTAAAATTTAAAATATTAAAGGATTGTTACAGAAAAGGAGACAAAAGATATAATAAAGATAAATGACCAAAGTAAAGAATTGATACTCAAATAGTGCGATGAAGGAAATACATTTATATGTACATGCATGTTGTTATAGTAATGCAAAATTTAGGATATGTATCCACCATTGGGAATTTTTAATGCTCAGCACATAGTGTCATTACTGCGTGCAAGTTATAGAAAGAAAGAAATGGTAGTGGCCGATGTTACTGAAGATAGAAAAATTTACGGAATAGCAAGGATTAAGACATAGGCATGGCCTGTCTACAACCACAATGGGTGAGCTCAAGATTGCATAGGATAAGTATTTGAATGGTATGTTAGTGTATGGCTAAGTTTGTATATGCATGCTTGTGATTGTTTTTGCTAGAAAAAAAAATTCTACTAAATCTATTGAGTGCATTACAGTGTATTTCAGTTCAGCGTTATGACATCTGATATCCGTACTACTTATGGGTATAGGGTGTGACACCGGTGTTTTTCCATTTAGGTATGCAGGTTCAGTATTGAGAGTTGTGCATCTGCAGGCCACTAGGATGAAAGCTTGGAGTTTTTGTTTTGGTAGAGTTCTTTTTGTACTGATCAGTGTAGTGTTCTATAAAGGAATTTTGTATATGAAGTATGAACGTTTTAAAGGATGTTTATGTAATATAAAAAAATAAAATAAAATTTGTAAATGCATGCTTGGTTGATTATTATAATATTTTCACCGTTATTTGTTTAAGCGATTTGATTGTGTCTGTTAATTTAACTATTATGTGTATGTATGTGGTGTGTATGCATGCGTGGCAACTCTGATATCCTCCAAAGGGGTATTAGGGCGCCACAACATTAATCTTCTTCTCTTTCTTTATTTCTCAATTGATTTGGAATTGATTCCTTGATCCAATTTCGAAAATTTGATGTGTATGTAGTGGAAGAAACCAGAAAAGATAAGGGAAAGGAGAAGATTGGTGATCAAAGTGCCAAGTGAGCCCTTTAGGAGCAAAAGAGAAGAGGTTTGGGAAACTATGACTTGTGTGTGTTAAATTGATAGTAGTTAAAATCTGAAATGCATGATTATATTATGCATTCAATTGAATTGAAAATGTGTAATTATGTTGTGTGATGAACTGAATTGAAGTGACGAGCTTATTAAGCTAAATTGAGTTGCCATGAATTTATTGACCTAAGCATGTAACCCTAATTTCTGAAGACTTGAGAAATTGTTGCGTAATTGTGAATGAATGGTTTCCTAATAGGATAGTGCATGTGTCGTGGTGTTCATGATCGTGTTAGGAAAGTTTAGCTTGAGTTTGATAAAAAGTTATGGTAAATTAGTTAGATTGAAGCTTCATGAATTTGGAAGTGTGTAATTGGTTTGAGTTCCAGTTTGACCTATCTGGATTGTTTAGGTTATAAAGTGAGTTTCAGAAATCTAAAATGAATTAGGCCAATTGGGTTGATACCATAATGTCTATGTCTTAAATTGTTGTAGAGAGAGCTCCATTATTTTGAGGACTTTAAGGTCTTCAAAAGTGTCTTGAGGTGTAGCTAAAATTCTGTAGGATGGCCTTTGGAGCAAGTTGTGTTCCCTTGGCCATAAGTCCTTGATTTTAAGTTCAAATGTCATGGGAGTTGTGTCATTAGAAAGTTAACATGTAGGTGAACATTTGGTTAAAAGGCTATATTGGATAAAAAATGGTGCTTTGATGAGTTATATTGGTCATGTATATTGAGGTAGGAAAAAGGGTTTGAATGGAATAGGTTAAATGCTTTTGATTTCCATTCTATCACAAAAATTGTGTATGTCACGATCATAACCATTTGGTTGTCACCATGAGGTATGCCTATTTTCTATTCTGCCTCGGATTATTTATATGTCACAGCCACAACCATATGGTTGTCACCGTGACGTTCCTTCTGATTTTTTATTCTATTTTGGATTGTTTGTATGTCACGGCCACAACCATTAGTTTGGGAACATTGGCTCCCTCATGCTCATTTAAAGATGGATCAAAGAATTATTTTGATCATTGGGTCAAAAACTGGGATGAGTGATCCCATTTTTAGAAAATTTAACTTTTCATTTTATCTTATGACATTTTTACATTCCTTGGCTAAAATGAGGGACATTGGTCCCAATTTTTTTAATAAAATTCCGATTAGTTATATAAATATTTTGTGATTTTTTATACGACATATGCGCAAATAAAACTGTATTATTCACAGACAAAATCAACACAGTCACATAAAAGGGGGACAGGTACGGTCTCACCCAAAACAGGATTTCCTCCGTTTTATGAGCCCTCCGCCCGGTCACAGCGATGCTCAGACATGTGACACCAAATTTTACCCAAAACACGAGAAAGACAATAATAAAAACATTAGTAGCCATTCCAAAATTAACCACATAAATATAAAAACAAGAGAAAAATAACACAGGGTCAAAATACACACAGAAAATAAAATGGGCCCAAATTCACAAAAAAATTCATATTTAAGAGGATTAAAATCAATCATGCAAGAATATGACAATACTAACAATAATAATGACCACAATAATAATAATAATAATAATGATAAAATAATAATAATAATAATAATAATAATAATAATAATAATAATAATAATATAATAATAATAATAATAATGGCAATAGTAGAATAACACAATAAAAAATAATAATAAGAATAAGAATAAGAATAAATCATGAATAATAATAATAATAATAATAATAATAACAACAACAACAACAACAACATTGATAATAATAGCATTAACAGTAAGAATGATAATATTAACAATGGTAACAAGAACAAAAGTATTAATAGCAATAATAATAATATTAATAACAATAAAAATACGAAATTAAATAAATGAAAATGAGGAAGGTAAATAAACATGTAGTAGAAAATAATAATAGTAAAACCTAGAATAAATATCACAAAAAATCATGCCAATAAGAAAATCAATAGATCTAATTTTTTACACCCCAAAATCACGTACATTTACCCATTTTCATACCAAAAACGAAATGAAAATTGAAAACTCATTTTAAGAGAACAAAACTGAAAAATATATGTTCATAAATGCAAGAAAAGAAATAAAATAAAATAAATAAGATGAAAGTGGAAAATAATAATAGATCCAAGAATGTTTACCCTTAAATTTTGATGATTTGGAGGCAAGATATCTTGATTTACTTTTCTTTGTCAAGATTCGAAAATAAACTCGAAAAAGATTCAAAAATCTTAGGTTTTTATCATCCAAAACCCAAAAAAAGTAAGACTAAAAAATTGATTTTTAAGTGTTTGATGAAAAACCGAAGTTAAGGAAATTAATTTTCCTTCTTCAAGTTGATCTTAGCTCACCAAATGCTTTTTAGATTCAAGAATAATCAAAAAAAGATAAAGGAAAATAAATTTTTCCTCTCAAAAATGAGTTTTTTCTCTCAAGAAAATTCTCTCAAAAAACCCCCCAAAAAATCCCTCTTTCTCTCTCTATCATATTCTTTATACCCATTACCAAGAAAAAGCCTTAATTTAATTAGGAAATTAGTTTTAAAAATAAAAAACCCTTAAAAAAGGGTTAACAAAAGACCAAAAAAGGTGTAAAAACGTCTTTCGGCAGAAAAAGCAGCGCACGGCGGCGAGCTGCTGCCCAGGGGTGGCCTCCCACGCACTGAGCGCCCAAACGGGGCAGCCTGGCATGCAGGACCCGCGTTGGGCACCCCTGCGCGGCGGATTGGCGTGCTTGCGCGAGCACACCCCTACGGGGCAAGCACCTAGCACATTGGTGCCCCTGCGCGGCGGGATAGCGCACGCGCGGCCCCCTGCGTGAGCTGCCGCATGCGACGCGCCGATGACTTTTTTCTTATTTTAAAAAAAAATTATTTTTTATATCATAACTTTTTGACATAAAATTAACACTTCCAATCTTACTTTTTTTATTTTTAATTTTTAAAATATATTATTTATTTATTTTTTTAAAAAAAGACAATCTTGATAAGGTAATGATAGATGCTCACTCTGTTGCCGATAAATCGGTCTTTTATTTTCATCATTGGGTAATCCTGATCTTGGACCGCCTTGGGACCCGGTGTCTACAGTTGCCCCCAGTTTTGGGGAAACTAGCGCGCAGGTGCCTAGATGAGCCACAAAAAAGAGGAAAGAAGAGCGTGCCTTAGGGGGCCGCCCTCCCAGACTGGAAGGTGTTGTTGGGTGGTTGTCGCTAGGTTGTCAGCGTATTATCCTTCGCTGAAGTGGTAATACCGTGATCGTGCTAACCTTTCGTGGAGTGATGGTGCCGTAATTTTCTAACCCCTTCTGAAGTGGTAGTGCCATGGTCGTGCTAACCTTTCGTAAAATGGTAGTGCCGCCATCGTGTTAACCCTTCTTAGATTTGAAGCGGTAGTGTCGTGATCGTGCTAACCCTCCATGGAGTGGTAGTGCCGTCATCGTGCTAACCCTTCTGAAGTGGTAGTGCCGTGGTCGTGCTAACCTCCTGCAGAATGGTTGTACCGCCATCATGCTAACCTTTTTGAGATTTAAAGCAGTTGTACCAAGATCGTGCTAACCTTCCGTGGAGTGGTAGTGCTGTCATCATGCTAACCATTATTAGATTTGAAGCAGTAGTGCTGTGATCGTGCTAACCCTCCGTGGAGTGGTAATGCCGTCATCGTGCTAACCCTTCTGAAGTGGTAGCGCCGTAGTCATGATAACCTTCTGTAAAATGGTAGTGCGCCATCATGCTAACCCTTATGAGATTCGAAGTGGTGCCCCTTGAGAGGTCTTTGGTTGATTGCTTGGATTGGTGTTTTGACTGATGTTGTCACTCGCCTTTTGTCGGTGTCTGCATTGAATCTCTCTTGCTGCAAGCCTAAAAAGCTAAATATGCAGGAAAATTGGTGTGTATGCACGTGAAATGTATGTGTCATGCAGGAATGCAGGATAAGAATTCATCTAAGTGGATTTAGAGGCGATAACCGGTTTTGGTTGCAATTTGCAGTAGGATCGATGCCCTTTGGAATTGCTTTTGAGTTTCGTGCTTCTGGGGTTGTGAGGTTCTCTCCGGGTACCTATTGTAACACCCCGTTTGCCCCCTAGAAGTTGCAGCCATCTGTGCATGTGTGCATTATGTGTGTGAAGGCATGTGATAAGGGAATTTTGGGTAAAATGCATGTTTTGGGAATTTTACTAGAGTGTGTGTACATATAGGTTATTAGGGTGTGCTATGTTGGGTTATGATAGTGTGTGCATGTTCACATGTTGGTAGGATGTGCTTTAGTGAGGATGGCATTGTGTGTGTGTAGTGCATGCTTGTTGGGTATGAGTGGTCAATCTCCACCAATGAGGAAGTAAGGAATGAGGGGTAATTAGAAGAAGAAAGAGAATAGGGAAAGCAGAATTTATTTCCCTTTCCCGTTTCTCCTATTCTCCCTACTTCTCTTCTTCCTTTTCTCATTCCTTGAGTGCCCTAGCTTGGATCCAAGAGATTGTTGGTGGGAAATTGATCATCCCTTAACCTGTAGTTAGTAAGTTGTTATTTTTTCCTCTTCTTCTTCATCTTTTCTTCTTCTTCATTCTTCTCTTCTTAATTTGCTGGTTTGGAGTTTTGATTTGGGTTTGTTGTGTTTGTATGATTTTGGGTATGTTTATTAGTTGAGCCTCCTCGCGATCCCAAGGGGAAGGAGAATGCTAGTGGAAGTGGTACCAAGTAATTTGGAGCTAAGAAATTCAGGTTTGGGAATTATGTGCATGTTGATGATTTTTGTTTCTTGTTGAATTTTTAGAAATTGCCTGGTTATTGATGTTTGTAATGATTTATATGTTATAAGTTTTGATTATGTTGAGTTAATAACTTAGATTGTGACTTGTTTTGGAGTATTAATACATTTGATCATGTTTTGGATTGTAAATTGCAGAGTTTTTGTTTGGAGGATTTAAGTATGTTTAATGTATAATTTCTCCAAGTTTATGGTTATAAAATGATGGGTTTTAAGTTTATTTTGATGAGTATATTGTTTAAATTTGAAGTATGTTAGTTTTGTTTTGGGTTGGGAGTGTGACTCTGGCATTTTTTTTCTGGGTTTGGTCGTTTTACACGACTGTATGGGTGTCCATACTACCGTGTAAACACTCTCTGGAATGCTAGTCCATCGAGCCACACAGCGGTAAGGAACTCTATACCGCCGTGTAAGTGTTCTCTGGGTACTTGAGGGAAGGGAAGCGACACGAGTCATGTCCCTCATGCACGACTCGTGCTCCTCCATTTTACACGGCGGTATGGCTTTGCCTTACCCCTATGTAAAGTGTCTTACAAGGCGGTAAGATAATGTCATACTGCCATGTAAAACACTACTGCCCCCTATTTTGGTAAAATGTCCAATTGTGTTGTTTTTGCTCCTTTTTCTTCTAATTTGGGTTTTCAAGCTTTATTTGTATATTATTAATTAGTAAATGACATTAATTGGCATTTTAATTTAGCTAAATGATATCTATGGTAAATTGTATCACATGTTACATGTTGAATATAATTGGATATTTAAAGGTGATTTCTTTTTGCGTGACCTGCAAGAGTAAGTCTAGTGGATAGTTAGGCATGCGTAAAAGAGTCCTTTTGTTGTAGCCTCTGTACTGTTTTGGACCTTGATCAGGTCACTGTTTAGTTCCTCGCGAACTTCTACGTGTTCGGATCTTGTTTAAGATCCCTTTGTAAAATGTTTTGAAACGAGAAAATATGATATTATTTTCCTGACTCGTACCTGTAACGTACCGCTACATGTCGATTCGTACCCGTAAGGTGCTGCTGCGTATTTACTCATTATCCACTACTGTGAGTCAGCAGGTGTTATGATTTGTATGATGTGATTATAAGTATTTGAATCTGAATGACTAATTATGAGTATATGAGCTGTTAGCATTTGAATATGTTATTAAACCTTTGAATGAAATTATATTATGATAATATCTTATGATTTTAAGTATGCCATTATCGTATGTGATTTGCCTTGACGGCCATTGTGAATGGCTGTCCATATATTATTATTTGTTTCCCCACTAAGTGTTATCGCTTAGCATGATGTTTTCGCACGTGCAGGTGCGGAAGGCGTTTTACTTTTGGGAGAGTTGCCGCAAGTCAAGCCAACATAGAGGGATTAGTATTAGGGCTTTATTTTTGTAGTATGATTCATTTGTAATAGAACTCTCTATGTATTATTTTGTACAACTTTTGCTACGTATCTCTGACAGTTCTAACTATTTTGTAATATCAGTTGTGATCAGAGCATTATTGTAATGAATGTTATTATATTAATGCATGATCATTCTGATGTTTCCAAAGTTTTAATTTTCGCTGTATTTTAGTATGTATAATGTGTTTGAATGTATGTCTTTATATTGATCTGCGTGGTGACACCCCTGCTCATACGGCGTCTCAGTCCAATGCGGAAGGGTGCTCCTATGTATGGGTAGGGGGTGTTACAATTTTTTGTATAAGAGCCTGGTTTAGGTGTTTTCTGGGTGTTGATATGCATTTATGTGTATATGTCTAGGACTGTGTTGGCTGATGCGGTTGTCCTCTTGTTTGTGTTAGATGGCTTCTAATTCGGGGTGTGGATCACTTGAGGAGTCCGCCGAGAGTGTGAACCCTCAAGCAATCGATCCTTCTGTGTCTGTGTCAGCTCAACCTACTAGGGCGCAACCTGAGGCTGCGGGCATGCCCTTTGAGCTCATGTTAAAGATTTTGGAGGATATGGCTAGGGTCATTTAGAGTGTGACTGCTCCTAGAGTACCTACTGAGAATCTGAGGAAAGCCGGTGCAGAAGACTTCTATGGGACCAGTTTGGATGAATCAAAATACGCTGAGAAGTGGTTAGAGAAGGTAGAGCGAGACTTGGATGAGATTCGGTGTCCTCAGGAGAGGTGGGTAGAGTGTGTTGTAGCCCTGTTGCAAGGTTCCGCCTTTGACTGGTGGAAGTTGGTTCGAAGGCATCTGAAGTTGCCTTACCCAGTCACATGGGAGTTCTTCAATAGGGAATTTACAAGTAAGTATGTGACTCAAGAGTTTGAAGTCAATAGGACACAGTTTCTGAGTTTGAATCAGAGGGCGATGAAGATTTCAGAGTTTAAGAAAGAGTTTAACAGTTTGGCTAAGTATGCTCCGAAGGGTGTCCTAACTGAAGAGTTTAGATGTAGGAATTTTGAAGCCGGTTTGAATGAGTAGCTTAGAGCTATGATTATTTTTCTGAGGAGTACTCCAGGTATTGGGTACTACCAGATTGTACAAGCAGCGGTTCGGGCAGAGAGATCTGAGTCTGTTCTAAGAGAGAGAGCTCAGAGGAGGAATCCCCCTCGTGGTGGATCCGGATCGTCATCATCATCGGGTAAGAGGTCTAAGAATCCGCATGATGAATCTTCTTCAGGCCCTACTTCGAGAGGCAGGAGGCAAGGTTCTGCTAGGGGTTCTGGTTTTGGCAGAGGTGGTTCTGGTTTGAGGACTGATGTGATGCCTGAGTGTTCGTACTGTAGTAAGCGTCACTGGGTGAGTGTAGGTGGCTCACAGGTGGTTATTTCAGATGTGGTAGCACTGATCACTGCCTGGCAAATTGTTCGAGGTATAATGAGGCTTATGGTGATCAGCGTGAGGTTAATAAAGTTGGTTCGAACGCTCCGCAAGCTAGTTGTGGTAGAGGCTGAGGTAGAGGTCGCGGTGGTCGGCATAGAGAGGGAGCTCTATCAGAGTCAGTTGATCGTCCTTTGACAGTTCCTAAGAGAGCTTATGCCATGAGAGCTCGGGATGAGCAAGATGACCGGGATGTGATAGCTGGTAAGTTCCTACTCTTTGATACTGAGTTATATGCTCTAATTGATCCTGGATGCACACACTTATAGTTGTGCACAAGTATATTATTTGATAAGATGCATGATGTTGACCAGTTAGATTATGAGGTTTGTGTGACCAGTCCTTTAGGGCATAGTGTCAATGTGAGTAGAGTGCATAGGAATTGTCCCCTTTTTATTCAGGGTGTTGAGTTTCCTACTAATTTGATAGAGTTGCCATTTTGGGAGTATGATATGATTTTTGGTATGGATTGGATTAGTAAGCATCGGGCTGATGTGGATTATCATAGAAAGGTAGTTGTGCTTCGGGATAGAGATCAATCTTCGGTAGCGGTTAAAGGTTTGGGTTTGAGTTCTTTGAGTAATGTGATATTCGCCATGCAAGCTAAGCGATTTATGAGAAAAGGATGTGAGGCATTCTTAGCCGTTGTTTTGGATTCGAAGCGTGATGAGGTTGAGATTGAGGATATCCCCGTTGTTAAGGAGTTTAGTGATGCGTTTTCGAGTAAATTGCCTAGTTTGCCTCTAGAGAGAGAAGTGGAGTTGTCCATAGAGATTTTGCCGGGTACTTCGCCCATTTCGAAAGCACCTTATCAGATGACTCTTGTAGAGTTGAGAGAACTCAAAACTCAGCTACAAGAGTTATTGGATAAGGGGTTTATTAGACCCAACATATCTCTATAGGGAGCTCCGGTGTTGTTTGTTAAGAAGAAAGATGGTTCTTTGAGGATGTGTATCGACTATAGGAAAATTAACAAGGTCACCGTGAAGAATAAGTATCCTTTGCCTAGAGTCGAGGATTTGTTTGATCAGCTCAGGGGTGTAGTTGTTTTCTCCTAGATTGACCTTCGGTCGGGTTACTATCAGTTGTGAGTCCAGGATGCGGATGTGGTTAAGACTGCATTTCGGACTCAGTATGGCCACTATGAGTTTTTAGTGATGCCGTTTGGTTTGACCAATGCACTTGCAGCTTTCATGGATTTGATGAACCGAGTGTTTAGGCCATATCTTGATCGATTTGTAGTGGTATTTATAGATGACATCTTGGTTTACTCCAGAGATGAGAGTGAGCATGAGGAGAATCTCCGGTTGGTTTTGCAAGTGTGGAGTTGTTTGCGATGCTTAGCAAGTGTGACTTTTGGCTTCAAGAAGTGTCTTTCTTGGGGCATATTGTGTCGGCTCAGGGTATCCAAGTTGATCCGTCTAAGATTGAGGTGATTGTGGATTGGAAGGCGCCTAGGAATGTTCCGGAAGTGAGAAGCTTTCTTGGGTTAGCAGGCTACTATCGTCGGTTTGTGAAGGGTTTTTCGGTTATTGCGGCTCATATGACGAGGTTGTTGAGGAAAGGGGTTAGATTTGAATGGTCGAATAAGTGTTAAGCCTGTTTTGAGAAGTTGAAGAGGTTGTTAGTCGAAGCTCTTGTACTTACTCAACCCATCTCGGGTAAAGAGTTTGTGATGTACAGCGATGCTTCCGGCGTTGGGCTCGGTTGTGTGTTGATGCAAGAGGGAAAAGTAGTGGCTTATGCTTCCCGTCAGTTAAAGCCACATGAGAGGAATTATCCGACGCACAATTTAGAATTAGCGGCTGTGATCTTTGCTTTGATGATTTGGCGGTATTATCTGTATAGGGAGAAGTGTAAGATCTTTACGGACCATAAGAGTTTAAAGTACCACCTCACGCAGAAGGAGTTGAATATAAGGCAGCGTCGATGGCTAGAGTTGTTTAAGGACTATAACTGCATTTTGGATTACCATATAGGTAAGGCCAATGTGATTACAGATGCTTTAAGTCGGAAGTCAATTTCGGCTTTATTCTTAAGGCGGTTTAGTTGGAGATTTGATTCGGATGGGGCTTTTGTTGCCAAATTGAGAGTGAAGCCTACCTTGAGACAGTTGATTGTGGATGCTCAGAAGGATGATGAGAGATTGCAATGGATTTTGCTAGAGGTTCAGTAGGGTAAGCAGTCAGAGTTCTCGATTTTGGATGAGGTGCTTATGTATAGGAATCGTCTGTGTGTGCCCGAGAATGATGAGTTAAGGAAACAACTTTTGAGTGAGGCACGCACTACGATTTTCACTATTCATCCTGGTGGTGAGAAAATTTATCGGGATATGAAGCAATTCTATTGGTGGTATGGCATGAAGAGAGACATTGTGGATTATGTAGCCATGTGTTTGACCTGTCAGTAGGTAAAGGCTGAGCATCAAGTCCCTTCGGGATTGCTCACTCCTTTGCCCATCCCTGAGTGGAAATGTGATGACATCACTATGGATTTCATGTCGGGTTTGCCATTGACTCAATGGAAGTATGACTCGGTTTGGGTAATTGTGGATCGGCTTACTAAGTCAGCTCATTTTCTGCAAGTTAGAGTGGATTATTCGATGGATAAGCTAGCCAGTATTTATGTGAATGAGGTGGTCAGATTGCATGGAGTGCTATTGTTTATAGGGTCAGATCGGGATCCAAGATTCACATCGAAGTTTTGGAAAGAATTGCAAAGAGCTTTGGGCACCAAGTTGAATTTCAGTAAGCCATTTTATCTTCAGACAGATGGGCAGTCAGAGAGGGTCAATCAGATTTTGGAGGATATGTTGCGGGCTTGTGCTTTGGAATTTTCAGGTAGTTGGGACCGATATGTGCAGCTTATGGAGTTTGCCTACAACAACAGTTATCAGTCGAGCATCGGCATGTCACCGTATGAGGCTTTGTATGGTTGGCTATTTAGGACTCCAGTTTTTTGGACAAAGTTGACTGAGCGTTCCGTTATTGGGCCAGAATTTGTTAGAGATACTGAAGAGAAGATCAGAGTTGTGCAGCGAAATTTGAAAGTGGCTAAGGATAGACAGAAGTCCTATGCTAACCTGAAAAGGAAAGATATTCGGTTTGAGGTTGGGGACAAAGTTTTCCTTAAGGTTTCACGTTGGAGGAAAGTGTTGAGGTTCGGTAAGAAAGGTAAGTTAGTCCTTTGTTTATTGGACCTTATGAGCTATTAGCGAAGGTTGGTCCGATAGCCTATAGGTTGGCTTTACTGATGGAGTTGGCGAATGTTGCACGATGTATTACATGTTTCCATGCTTCGTCGGTATAGATCAGATCCTTCGCATGTGTTATCGGTTCAAGATGTGCAAGTGTAGCCAGATTATTCGTATGATGAGGAACCGAAGGCTATTGTAGCTCGAGAAGTGAGGCAGTTGAGGAATAAGCAAATCCCTTTGGTCAAGGTATTATGGCATCATCATGGAAATGAAGAAGCGACTTGGGAACTAGAAGCGACGATGAGGACTCAGTATCCACAACTTTTTAGTTCAGGTGACAATTTCGAGGACAAAATTCCTGTTAGCAGGGGAGAGTTGTAACACCCCGTTTGCCCCCTAGAAGTTGGAGCCATTTGTGCATGTGTGCATTATGTGTGTGAAGGCAGGTGATAAGGGCATTTTGGGTAAAATGCATATTTTGAGGATTTTACTAGAGTGTGTGCACATATAGGTTATTAGGGTGTGCTATGTTGGGTTGTGATAGTGTGTGCATGTTCACATGTTGGTAGGATGTGCTTTAGTGAGGATGGCATTGTGTGTGTGTGTAGTGCACGCTTGTTGGGTATGAGTGGTTGTTGTGCATTTCCTAATGATGCAACATACCGCAAGTATACGGTGTACCGCAATAGTACTTTAGATATCGATCCCACAGGGAACGTGTTACACACTATTACTAATTGATTTTAATCTTGTTTACAATGATTAATTGATGGAAAAATGATTCTAAATTAATCTAACATGTTGCCTAACTAAATCAAGTTTGTGTGAATTCAAGAAGATAGAAAAGATTAATGATGCTAGATATAAAGATGGAACTTGAATTAATTGTTCTTAATGATTTTAGTATTCTTTTCTTGTAAGCCAAGTTGAATAAATTTCCTACTTACTTTCTCAATATAAATAAGACTGCCCAAAACATACACATACAAGTCTAATTCCAAACTTTCATTTAAGAACTAGATGATTATACATGTAAATCTTAGGAATAAAATACAACCTATAGCAACCATTTTAATATTATGATTTCTCAAACAATATCTTAATGATGAATTTCCAATTAGTTGTAAGAATAAATTTATTTCTCAATTAAACTCAAACTTATAATGATCATGAGTAATGTACTAATGAGTAATTCTACAATTAAGAACACTTGAATTAATATGAACAATAAAATATTTAATATACACATTCAAGTTCAGAATTTACATCATAAAAATTACAAAGAAGAATTAAAAGATAAGAATTGAAGAAGGAGATTTCTCAACCCTTTTCAAGTCACCAATTGTAGTCTTCTTCCTTGTATAATACCTTCTCTTCAACACATAAACTATACTTAAGTAAAACTAAAGAAAATTATTCTAACTTGCAGAAAAATATTCAAATGTTCAATTCTAAATCTAACATCCCTAAATTACAGTTAAAATCAGTATTTATAACATCAGCTCATGCCCCTTCAGATGCCCTTCTACAAAAATTGTAATTGTTAGAGGAAAGATACAACTTTTCAAGTTCAAATTTGAACTTTAGTGTCTAACGGATCCCTCTGTCGCGATCGCGACGCCTGTCGCGCTCGCGACAGAGCACGCCTCTTCTTGCGCTCGCCTTTCCTCGCGTGTGCCTTCTCCGCGCTCTGTCGCGACCTCGCGACGTCTTCCCTTGGTCGCGACAACTCCTCTTTTCTTCTCTTTTCTCTTCTTCTCTTGATCCTCCTTAGCGCGCTCTATCGCGCTCGCGCCTCCCATCGCGATCGCGACAGAAGCTTTTCTGCCTTAGCTCATTTCTTCTTCTTCTCTCCATTTTGCTCCATATTTTCTCCATTAACTCCATACTTTCTCTATTTGTCTCCTACACACAAAACTTAACAAAACACATAAAACATACCTAATTCCTACAAATAAAAACACTCAAAACATTATTTATAATCACAAAGTATAGTTTAATTATGAGCTAATTAAGCTCATATCAAACCCCCACACTTAAACATTTGCTTTTCCTCAAGCAAAACACTTAAACAACACAAAAACAATACTAACACACTTAACACAATAAACACAATGAACACAACATGTTGGAGCTTACTTAGATATTTGACAATTATTTAAAAACACCATGCATAGAATTATCCTTCTAACACACTAACTTCTATAGGTAACCATTTAAACATTCCCATCATTCATTAAACTTTAACCATCTATGCACATTTGGAAAACCATGAAATGACAAAACACAATGATGTTTGATCTCAAGAAATCAAATATCTTAATACATGTAAGAGATTATTTCACACAAAGCATTGCCTAAAATAATTTTCACTCAACACTTATTTTGATAAACACTCAATCACTCAAGTGTATAAAGGTTAGTGTTTTCCCTCATTCCTTGATTATGCCATTACATACCATAAGCTTGTAAGTAGTAAAAATCTCCACTACTAGTAAAAGGTAGTAAAGAGGATCAAAGGGTCTTAAAAGGGTTGTAATGTGGCTTAGGTTAGGGTAGGAACTTTTGGATTTAAGTAGCTAAAATTGTGTAGAGAAAAACATCAATATAACATAGGAGATTTAACCAAATAGCAACAAGCATGATATTTTTAATCAAAGTCCCTTCTTAAGAATATAAATTTGATGCTATTTCTCAATTTATACTTACTATTTTTTTCTTTTTTTTTTTCTTTTTTTCTTCTTCTTGGAACAGCAAGAAAATTTAGTGTGGGTGCATTTTAATGCTCCATCCCTCACATAAGTAATTTAGATGTACATCTTGCTAATCCCATTCTTCTCTTTTATTTTATTTCTACTAGCAGTTGGAATTCTAACTTCGAAAAGAAGGACTTTGCAATTGCAACTTTTTAGTAAATTCATGCTTTTCAATAACAAATATATATCCCATGCTATATCAATCCTAATCCCTCCACAATAGGGCAATTAAAAAAATTAGGCCTTGTTTAAGCAAAAGTTTGGTTATTAGTATGTTAAACACGAAAAACAGATATAGGCTCAAAATTGCTACCTAAAGTCTCAAAAGGTAAGGAATTTAAAAGTAAAGCCAAAATAGGTTCATTCTAAATGCCCTTATCATATCCCGTGTACATCCTCTACTAAAATGTAATCTCGAAATTTACTACAAACAAGTTCTAGAGGATATGGCATAATAAGGCTCTCATACAAGAAAAATTTGTGTATAAGGCTTCAAAAGCTCACATGGCTATAGTTAAACTATAATAGGCAATAAGTTGGCAAAACAATCTTAATTTACATATAAAAAGATATTTAACTTAAAAAAAAACCTACACCAAAGTGTTTTGCTAAGTCATACCCTTCACTATGTACAACAAAAAGCTAAAGGAAAACAAATAATGAAAATGGTCCAAACAGTTACTATCTATGCTAATGATCAAAAACATAAAAACTATACATGGCTATATTCTCAAATATTCATCAAATACTAAGCTCCAAAACAAAATAGTATTGTAAAACAACCTAAAATAATCTAAAACAATACATACCTAAATCTAGCAGTTCATGCAAACACAAGCTACTTACCTACACATATGATAACAAATATATACATAAAAACAAAACACAGACTTCCCCCACACTGAAAAAAACACAGGGTCCTCAATGTGTAAAAAGGAATAAAGTACATAACAATTGAACAGAAAAAAAAACACAAAGAAAAACAAAAAAATAAAATAAATAAAGAAAAGTATAGGAGACAAACTTCAGAAACTCCCACTAGGGGAACTTGGTGGAGTTGGAGAAAACTCAACATTTTGCTTGCGGAAAAAACTTAAGAGCTTGCGTCCCAAACTCTTCTGATTTTGCAGCACAGACCGCACATCATTCTCGAGCACATCCATCCTAGCCGCCATACTCTGATTGGTGGCCTCAATACCATCCAAACGATGCAAAATAGGCTCAATATCCACAGCAGCTCCTCTAGTACTCCTTCTCCCTGCATCATCAGCACCAACAGCTGCCTCGTCCTCACTGGAGGAGTCATGAGCAGGAGCGGCAGATGCTGACTCACGTGCCCTATCACGGGGCACACTTGGTCCAGCCACATTAGGGTCATCCCTATTTGATCCACCTGCACATCTATCAACAAACCTTGGGGGCCAAGCTCCCTTGGTCAAAATGTTAGCTCTACGCAAATATACCACATCCAACAAAGGAATTGTTTCTTTTTCTTCCATTACAAAATTATGCAAATCTCCCAAACATCCCAAAATAATACCGGTTACCATATGACACATACCCACAGATTTACTACGAGCAGTAGACGCATGATAAAGGCCATCAAATATAAAATCAATTGAATCAGGTGTTTTGTTAGATTGCAGTAAATCTAAAACAAACAAATCCTTTGTTTGGACTTTTGTACTCTCTACTCTACCAAACATGGCATGACAAAGAAATTTATGGAAAATCATTAAAGCATTGTCCTTTATCTGCCTATTAGTAGAATTTTTGTTATTAAACCTGTCAAGTCCTGATAATCTATTCCACACAGGTGTTGGATGGAAAATATGGGAATCAAATCTTTTACCATTCAAAGGAAAACCAAACCAGTTATGCAAATCATTAATGGTAAAATTATATTCATTACCCTGGTGCCTAAATTTCATTGAATCCCTATTTTTATCCACATATTCTAATGTAACAAAAAATTCTAGAGCCCAGTCCTTTCTAACAGGTAAAGAGTACGTAATAAATTTCCCCCATTTCATGTATCGCAGGAAATTATTAATTTCATCATTTAAACCCATGGTATTCAGAATAGCAAAATCTAAACCCCACATTCCCACATACGATTTTTTAGCAAAATAGGCAAATTTGACACCCTCTTCTTCAGAAAAAATTTTAAAAGGACAATCAAACCTGTTCTGAAAAATTAAGGCGTCAAGCGTGGGTTCCTCTCCTTGAGCGCTGGTTTCTCCAATTGGGAGTTTCCCGTGACTTTTATCTCCAACATGCTTTGTTCTCACCATTGTGAAATCACTGTACCGTTGGTTGAATCAAACAAAGAACAAAAAGAAACACAAGTAGAAGAAGAACAGGAGTCTGAAGAACAAGAAATACGGAGGTTAGATGAAGAAGTTAGAGAGAAAATCGGGAGGAAGTTAAGAAGATAAAAATGAAATTAGAGAGAAAATAATGAAAAGGCAAGAGAAAATGAAAAAGAGAGAGTAGTTAGGGTAGATAAAAGAGAATTTAAGGAATTAAATGTGAGTCTAACGGTGGGTTTGACCGAAAAATTCAATTGCCGCGTTCTGTCGCGACGTCGCGACATAGTCGCGATCGCGACAGAGAGCACATCAACAATTTGAATTTCGCGATAAACGTCGCGTCATCGCGACAAAATTATCCGGTTGCCATCGCGACCTCGCGACAACGTCGTGATCGCGACAGAAAGGAATTATGAAAAATAAAAAATTTTAAACATCGCGTTATACGTCGCGTCATCGCGACAAATTTTCCCGCTCACTATCGCGACATCGCGAAAACGTCGCGATCGCGACAGAATGTAATTTTTATAAATCAAAAATCAAACTATCGCGATCACTCGATCTGTCGCGCCGTCGCGAAGGAATCTAAAACACCCTTTTCTCATTCTGTCGCGCTCGCGACAAGTTCGCGCTCGCGACAGAAAGGAACTTTTAAAATCACATTTTATTTTCCTTTCACAAACAACACACAAAAGTATATAAAATAAATTGACATATGAAAAACATCTGTGGAACAAAAATAACACATTATGACATATAAATATCACGCATAAAACAATTAATTAAAAAGAAAAGTTAAACTAAATAATCATCAAATCACTTTTAAGGAAAGAAATGAAACCTCCCTGCCATGAAATGTTTCCTCCAAATACACTTTACACCTTTGACCATTGGCTTTAAATAACTCATTTTTAGTATTTTTAAGTTCCAAAAACCCTTGATCAAAAACTTGTGTAACTTCAAAAGGTCCACTCCATCTTGATCTTAATTTTCCCGGGAAGAGTTTCAATCTAGAATTATACAATAAGACCTTGTCCCCAATATTAAAATTTTTAATTCTTATATGTGCATCATGCCACTTTTTAGTTCTTTCTTTATATATCTTAGCATTCTCAAATGCAAGAAGTCTCAATTCATCTAGCTCATTCAATTGTAAACATCTTTTGACACTTGCATCTTTAAGATCATAATTCAAAGTTCTAATGGCCCAATATGCTTTGTGTTCTAATTCAACAGGTAAATGACATGCTTTTCCATAAACCATCCTATATGGTGTCATTCCAATTGGAGCTTTAAATGCAGTTCGATATGCCCACAAAGCATCATCTAATTTATGTGCCCAATCCTTTCTAGAAGTAGAGACTGTTTTTTCTAATATCCATTTTAACTCCCTATTGGACACTTCCACTTGACCACTTGTTTGTGGGTGATATGGTGTAGCTACCCTATGATGAACACCATATTTATGCAATAAAGAATCAAAAGAACGGTTAATGAAATGCTTACCTCCATCACTTAGGATGGCTCTTGGAACTCCAAATCTAGAGAAAAGCTTCTTCAAAAATTTTATCACCACCTTTGAATCATTGGTTGGTGTGGCTTTGGCTTCAACCCACTTTGATACATAGTCAACTCCAACCAAAATATAATTTTGACCAAAAGATGTGGGGAAGGGACCCATGAAGTCAATCCCCCATACATCAAACACTTCAACTTCCAATATATTATTCAAAGGCATTTCATCTCTTTTCCCGATATTACCAGCCCTTTGACATTTATCACATTTAGCTACATACATCTTTGCATCATGAAATAAAGTTGGCCAAAAGAATCCACATTCAAGCACTCTAGATGCAGTTTTATTGGCACCATTATGACCAGAATATAATGCACCATGACAATGCATCAAAATGTTTTGATACTCCTCCTCACTTACACAACGACGAATTATACTATCCCCACCTATCTTAAACAAGTAAGGCTCTTCCCAAAGATAATTTTTAACATCACTAAAGAATTTTTTCTTTTGTTGCCATGTCAAATTTTCAGGTACAATTCCAGCAGCAAGAAAGTTAGCAAAATCAGCATACCAAGGCTCATGCATATTCAAAATTGACATCAAGGCTTCATCCGGAAATGATTCATTAATTTCAATACCATCACCTAAAGTTTGTTCATTGTTTTCTAACCTAGACAAATGGTCAGCAACAAGATTTTCACTTCCCTTTTTGTCTTTAATTTCAAGGTCAAACTCTTGCAATAACAATACCCAACGAATCAACCTAGGTTTAGCATCTTTCTTTGCAAATAAATACCTCAATGCAGCATGATCCGTATAGATTATGACTTTAGAACCCAACAAGTAAGATCTAAACTTATCACATGCATACACTACAGCTAACATTTCTTTTTCTGTTGTTGTATAATTAATTTGAGGAGGAGACAAAGTATGACTAGCATAATAGATCACATGCAAATTCTTACCATGTCTTTGACCTAATACACAACCCACAGCAAGATCACTTGCATCACACATAATCTCAAATGGTAATTCCCAATTAGGAGCAGCAATTATAGGAGCACTTATTAGGGCCTTCTTTAAAGTATCAAAAGCATGCATACATTCCATAGAAAATTCAAAAGAAGCATCCTTAACTAATAAATTAGTTAAAGGTTTAGCAATTAAAGAAAAATCCTTTATAAATCTTCTATAAAATCCAGCATGTCCAAGAAAAGATCTAACCCCCTTAATTGTAGTAGGTGGAGGTAATTTCTCAATTAATTCAGTTTTTGCTCTATCAACCTCAATACCCTTACTTGAAATTTTGTGCCCTAAGACTATTCCTTCATCTACCATGAAATGGCACTTCTCCCAATTAAGAACCAAGTTAGTCTCTTCACACCTAGCCAATACTTTATCTAAATTTTGTAAACAAAGCTCAAATGAATCCCCATAAACAGAAAAATCATCCATGAAAACCTCCATTATATCCTCAATCATATCTCCAAAAATGGAAGTCATACATCTTTGAAATGTGGCTGGGGCATTACAAAGCCCAAAAGGCATTCGCCTATAAGCAAAAGTTCCATAAGGACAAGTAAATGTAGTTTTCTCTTGGTCACTAGGGTAGATAAAAATTTGGAAATACCCTGAATATCCATCAAGAAAACAATAATGAGAATGGCCAGCAATTCTTTCAAGCATTTGGTCAATGAATGGTAAAGGAAAATGATCCTTTCTAGTGGCCAAATTAAGCTTTCTATAATCTATACATACCCTCCAACCTGTGGTGGTTCTAGTTGGAATTAAATCTCCATTCTCATTCCTTACTACGGTCATACCCCCTTTCTTTGGAACACAATGTATTGGACTCACCCAATCACTATCCGAAATAGGATAAATGATTCCAGCATCTAGTAATTTAATAACTTCCTTTTTGACTACTTCTTTCATATGAGGGTTAAGCCTCCTTTGTCTATCAGCTTTTGGTTTAAAATCATCTTCCATATTTATCCTATGCATGACAACATTAGGACTAATACCCTTCAAATCAGATATTTGCCATCCAATACTTTTTATCCTTTTCCTAACAACTTCTAATAATGCATGCTCTTGTTCTTTATTGAGTTTATTAGAAATAATAATAGGCAAAGTATGATTAGGTCCAAGGAAAGCATACCTCAAATGACTAGGTAATTCCTTTAGATCAACGTTTGGTGGACTTTCAATGGAAGGTGGTAGAGGTGCTTCATTACGAATAAGAGGTTCACTTCTAACACTTTCTTGCTCTACCTCTTCATGAACTTCTTCTTCCATTTGGACTTCCTCTTCATCTGCATTTTCTATGACTTCCACAACACATGCATCAATGACATCTATTTTCATGCACACATTTTCATCCATTGGGTATTTTAGTGCCTTTTCCATGTGATATTCAACACTATCTTCCCCTACTCTTAAGACTAATGTGCCCTCATAAACATCAACTAAGGCTCTACCAGTCCTCATGAAAGGTCTACCCAATATTAAGGGACATTTCTCATCATATGCAAAATCCAAAATGACAAAATCAGCGGGCAAAATAAATTTATCCACTTTTACAAGTACATCTTCAACTATTCCATATGGTTTCTTAATAGATTGATCAGCTAGTTGTAAAACCATGGAAGTAGGTTTAACATAATCTAAACCCAACTTTTTAAAGATAGAATAAGGCATGAGATTGATACTTGCCCCCAAATCACATAAGCACTTAGGAAACTCTTTATCCCCTAAGGTACATGGAATGGTGAAACTACCATTATCTTTAAGTTTGGTAGGCAAATTATTTGTAATTATAGAACTACATGCTTCAGTCAATGCAATAGTGGATATATCCTCCCAACTTCTTTTCTTAGAAATTAATTCTTTTAGAAATTTTGCATAGTTAGGAATTTGTGATATGGCTTCAATAAAATTCAAATTAATGTGCAAATGCTTCAATTTATCCATAAAAGATTGAAATTGCTTATCTTGGTTTTGTCTCTTCAGGCGTTGCGGAAATGGTGGACTAGGTTGAAAAATTTTAGAAGAATTTGCTTTAGATGCCCCTTCTGTCGCGACCGCGACAGGTTTCGCGATCGCGACAGGAGACTCTCCTTTTGCTGTCGCGCTTTCGTCTGGTATCGCGCACGGAGTCGCGCCTGCAAAATTGGTTGGCTTCTCCTCTGTTGCGACCGCGACAGGCGTCGCGCTCGCGACAGAAGACTCATTCTTCTTTTTATTTTCCTGAAATTCTCCATTTTTGTTAGTAATAACAAAATCATTGGTGTAAGTTTTACCTGACCTCAAATTTATGGCTTTTAAATGTTCCCTTGGGTTTTCCTCCGTATTACTTGGTAAAGTTCCTTGTAATCTTGAAGGTAAAGCCTTTGCTAGTTGCCCAATTTGCACTTCTAAGTTATGAATGGATGAGGCTTGATTCTTTGTGATCTGATCAAACTTATTTTCCAGCCTCTTTTGATTCTCCTCTTGTGAATTAAATTTCATATTAATCCCTTCTAAGAACCTATCCATTTTAACCTCCAAGGCCCCAAACCTATCTTGAGGTGGTTGAAAACTTACTCCTTTATTTTGATTACTACTATTCCCCCATGAAAAGTTTGGATGGTTCCTCCATCCAGGGTTATATGTATTGGAAAATGGATTACCTCTTCCTTGCCCTTGAATAAAACTAACTTGCTCATCCGTACTATTAATGCCTAAATTACATACCTCACTTGGATGTCCTTGTTGTCCACAAATGTTGCACCTATTTGGTTGACTACCTCCCATACCAAAATTATTGAGTTTGTGAGTCAATGCTTCCACTTGTGCTTGCAATGCGACTACTGAATCAAGTGCATGAACCCCTCTCACATTAGTAGAATTTGAATCTCTACTTCTTTCGGTAGGCCACATGCAATTGTTCATGGACATCTCCTCCAACAATTCAAATGCCGCTTCAGTAGTTTTTCTCATCAAAGATCCTCCAGCAGCCGCATCAATAGTTCCTCTTGTGGTAGGATTCACTCCATTATAAAATGTTTGCATTAACAATTCTCTTGGCAAGTTATGGTGTGGACACATCCTTTGCAATTCCTTAAATCTTTCCCAAGCCTCATATAATGACTCATTTTCATTTTGAACAAATGTAGTAATATCCTTTATGATTTTTGCGGTTTTGGCCAAGGGAAAATATTTTGATAAAAATGCTTGGGCCAATTGGTCCCAAGTAGTTATAGAACCCCTTGTCAAAGAATTCAACCAAGCCTTTGCTTTATCCTTCAAGGTGAATGGAAAAAGCCTAAGTTTGATTGCATCATTTGAAACCCCATTAATCTTAAAGGTATCACAAATTTCAAGGAAATTTGCCAAATGAGCATTTGGATCCTCATTTGCCAAACCATAAAATTGAATACTATTTTGAATCATTTGTAATAATGAAGGCTTAATTTCAAATTGATTAGCATTTACCGTTGGTCTTACCACTCCTTGTTGAGCACCACTCAATGCAGGTGTGGCAAAGTCCATCAATCGTGGTGGATTTTCATCAGCCATGATAATTGATCTCCTATTTTTGTTCTTCTTTTTATTTGATTTTCGGTTACTCAATAAAAACCTCTCAATTTCAGGATTTATAGGCTCAAGCTCTTCTAAAGAACTCCTTGTACTAGGCATGAACTTCTTAAATCCTGTAAATCAAAAACTAAACAAAAAGTTAAGTTAAACAAATAAATAAATTAAAACAACACAAAATATTGTAATCCAAAATCATAAATCAATTTTTATAATGGCAAACAACCGATCCCCGGCAACGGCGCCAAAAACTTGTTGTGCATTTCCTAATGATGCAACATACCGCAAGTATACGGTGTACCGCAATAGTACTTTAGATATCGATCCCACAGGGAACGTGTTACACACTATTACTAATTGATTTTAATCTTGTTTACAATGATTAATTGATGGAAAAATGATTCTAAATTAATCTAACATGTTGCCTAACTAAATCAAGTTTGTGTGAATTCAAGAAGATAGAAAAGATTAATGATGCTAGATATAAAGATGGAACTTGAATTAATTGTTCTTAATGATTTTAGTATTCTTTTCTTGTAAGCCAAGTTGAATAAATTTCCTACTTACTTTCTCAATATAAATAAGACTGCCCAAAACATACACATACAAGTCTAATTCCAAACTTTCATTTAAGAACTAGATGATTATACATGTAAATCTTAGGAATAAAATACAACCTATAGCAACCATTTTAATATTATGATTTCTCAAACAATATCTTAATGATGAATTTCCAATTAGTTGTAAGAATAAATTTATTTCTCAATTAAACTCAAACTTATAATGATCATGAGTAATGTACTAATGAGTAATTCTACAATTAAGAACACTTGAATTAATATGAACAATAAAATATTTAATATACACATTCAAGTTCAGAATTTACATCATAAAAATTACAAAGAAGAATTAAAAGATAAGAATTGAAGAAGGAGATTTCTCAACCCTTTTCAAGTCACCAATTGTAGTCTTCTTCCTTGTATAATACCTTCTCTTCAACACATAAACTATACTTAAGTAAAACTAAAGAAAATTATTCTAACTTGCAGAAAAATATTCAAATGTTCAATTCTAAATCTAACATCCCTAAATTACAGTTAAAATCAGTATTTATAACATCAGCTCATGCCCCTTCAGATGCCCTTCTACAAAAATTGTAATTGTTAGAGGAAAGATACAACTTTTCAAGTTCAAATTTGAACTTTAGTGTCTAACGGATCCCTCTGTCGCGATCGCGACGCCTGTCGCGCTCGCGACAGAGCACGCCTCTTCTTGCGCTCGCCTTTCCTCGCGTGTGCCTTCTCCGCGCTCTGTCGCGACCTCGCGACGTCTTCCCTTGGTCGCGACAACTCCTCTTTTCTTCTCTTTTCTCTTCTTCTCTTGATCCTCCTTAGCGCGCTCTATCGCGCTCGCGCCTCCCATCGCGATCGCGACAGAAGCTTTTCTGCCTTAGCTCATTTCTTCTTCTTCTCTCCATTTTGCTCCATATTTTCTCCATTAACTCCATACTTTCTCTATTTGTCTCCTACACACAAAACTTAACAAAACACATAAAACATACCTAATTCCTACAAATAAAAACACTCAAAACATTATTTATAATCACAAAGTATAGTTTAATTATGAGCTAATTAAGCTCATATCAGTGGTCAATCTCCACCAATGAGGAAATGACACTTGGCTCGGGTAAGGAATGAGAGGTAATTAGAAGAAGAAAGAGAATAGGGAAAGCAGATTTTGTTTCCCTTTCCCGTTTCTCCTCTTCTCCCTACTTCTCTTCTTCCTTTTCTCATTCCTTGAGAGCCCTAGCTTGGATCCAAGAGATTGTTGGTGGGAAATTGATCATCCCTTAACCTCTAGTTGTTAAGTTATTGCTTTTTCGTCTTCTTCTTCATCTTTTCTTCTTTTTCATTCTTCTCTTCTTAATTTGCTAGTTTGGAGTTTTGATTTGGGTTTGTTGTGTTTGTATGATTTTGGGTATGTTTGTTAATTGAGCCTCCTCGCGATCCCAAGGGAAAGGAGAAGGCTGGTGGAAGTGGTACCAAGTAATTTGGAGCTAAGAAATTCAGGTTTGGGAATTATGTGCATGTTGATGATTTTTGTTTCTTGTTGAATTTCTGGAAATTGCCTGGTTATTAAAGTTTATAATGATTTATATGCTATAAGTTTTGATTATGTTGAGTTAATAACTTAGATTGTGACTTGTTTTGGAGTATTTATACATTTGATCATGTTTTGGATTGCAAATTGCTGAGTTTGGGTTTGGAGGATTTAAGTATGTTTAACGTATGATTTCTCCAAGTTTATGGTTATAAAATGGTGGGTTTTAAGTTGATTTTGATGAGTATATTGTTTAAATTTGATGTATGTTAGTTTGGTTTTGGGTTGGGAGTGTGACTCTGGCATTTTTTTTTGGGTTTGGTTGTTTTACACGGCTGTATGGGTTTCCATACCACCATGTAAATGCTCTCTGGAATGCTGGTCTGTCGAGCCACACGGCGGTAAGGAACTCCATACTACCATGTAAGTGCTCTCTTGGCACTTGAGGGAAGGGAAGTAACATGAGTCATGTCCCTCATGCACGACTCGTGCTCCTCCGTTTTACACGGCATTATGGCTTTGCCTTACCCCCGTGTAAAGTGTCTTACACGGCGGTAAGACAATGTCACACCGCCATGTAAAATGCTACTACCCCCTATTTTGGTAAAATGTCCAATTGTGTTGTTTTTCATGGTTTTTCTTCTAATTTGGGTTTTCAACCTTTATTTGTATATTATTAATTAGTAAATGACATTAATTGGCATTTCAATTTAGCTAAATGATATTTATGGTAAATTGTATCGTATGTTACATGTTGAATATAATTGGATATTTAAAGGTGATTTCTTTATGCATGACCTGCAAGAGTCAGTCTAGTGGATAGTTAGGCATGCCTAAAAGAGTCCTTTTGTTGCAGCCTCTGTACTATTCTGGACCCTGATCAGGTCCCTATTCAGTTCATCGTGAACTTCTACGTGTTCGGATCTTGCTTAAGATCCCTTTGTAAAATGTTTTGAAAAGAGAAAATATGATATTGTTTTCCCGATTCGTACCCGTAAGGTACCGCTACACGTCGATTCATAATCTTAAGGTACTGCTACGCATTTACTCGTTATCCACTACTGTGAGTCAGCAAGTGTTATGATTTGTATGATATGATTATAAGGATTTGAATCTGAATGACTCTAATTATGAGTATATGAGCTGGTGGCATTTGAATATGTTATTCAACCTTTGAATGGAATTCTATTATGATTATATCTTATGATTTTCAGTATGCCATTATGGTATGTGATTTGCCTTGACGACCATTGTGAATGGCTGTCCATATATTATTGTTTGTTTCCCCACTAAGCGTTATCGCTTAGCACGGTATTTTCACCCTTGCAGGTGCGGAAGGCATTTTACTTTTGGGAGAGTTACCGCCAGTCAAGCCAACACAGAGGGATTAGAGCTAGGGCTTTATTGTTTTAGTATGATTCATTTGTAATAGAACTCTCTATGTATTATTTTGTACAGCTTCCGCTACGTATCTCTGACAGTTGTAACTATTTTGTAATATCAGTTGTGATCAGAACATTATTGTAATGAACATTAATGCGTGATCATTCTGATGTTTCCAAAGTTTTAATTTCCGCTGTATTTTAGTATGTATAATGTGATTGAATGTATGTCTTTGTATTGATCTACGTGGACCCCTGCTCATACGGCATCTCACTCCGATGCGAATGGGTTCGCCTGCGTATGGGTAGGGGGTGTTACACCTGTAGTCATTCTTTTAAGGTTCTGCGTCCCTTATGGATTTTCGCACTAGCTTCTCTTAGCGGGAAATGCGTCCTGTATGGATTTTCACGTAACCCTGTGCCTTATTTTTTGCGTAGAACAGACCCAACCCAATCCAGCGGCTTTTGTTTTTTTCATTTTTGTAGGACAGACTGCCTGTTTCCAGGTTTTCACCCTGCCCTTTGGCCTAAATTTGGCTTAGAGAGTCAGTTATGCTTTTCATCTTTAACGGTATTTTTTTAAAGAGAGGCTGGAGCTATTGCCAAAGATATTTCAGGTACGATTGGCATGTACTTATGTCTCAGATCATGGTTGTATGAGTTTGATTCCTATCATGAAGGTGCTGTAGAATTGGCCTCACAGTTGATAGTAGGATGAGTCGACTGGAGCGCTTGAGTGGCGAGAGTATCGGAGGGTAGATAGTAACAATGTGTAACTTTTACATTAGGACTAGACAACTTTGAGTACGCGAAGTGAATTGCTTTAATCATGTCAACATATTATTGCATGAATACATATATTTCAATTTGATTTCATAACACATGATCATTATTTTGCATTGACTCGAAAAATACAAGACCTCATCTAATCTTTGAATGGATCTTGAAAGCATCAAACTCCTGTTATCAATCAACCCTCTCGGGTTTTCATGATTGAAGATTTTCTCTCAACCCTTTTTTCTCTTTTTTTTAGCCTTTGCCATGAATCCTCCTTCAGTCCGTCGATGTTTATTGGATTTGGTTTCATCTTCGTTAGCCGGGGAGGCTATTCCTTCTCTGAGTGGTTCTTTTTAGCCTCAATGTCTTGTTTTGGCCCTTGTGCAAACTGGCTGAGGTAGTGAGTTTCTTCGCTTGGGTTTTGACCATGAGAGTCTGTATCTTCCTTTTGTTGGCTTTGGTGGCTCAATTTCTAAAGTATCCTTTAACGGTTGAGATTAGGTTACAGGTTAGGCTAAGATAGTTTGCGGTAAAATTGTGGGTTTTATTTTTTTATTTCTTTTTTATTTTTTTTGTTCTTTTTGTTTTTTTTTTTTTTTTGTTTTTGTTTTCATTTTTTTTACAGGCTATAAAGGTAATGAGCTGTCCTTCTAAGTTTTGCTATAAGGTCCCGGGTGGTTAAAGGTCAATCTTGATTGGCTTTTATAGTGAAAGCTGTCCTTCTAAGTTTTGCTATAAGGTCCCGGGTGGTTAAAGGTCAATCTTGATTGGCTTTTATAGTGAATTTCTCAAATGGTTGGGGGAAAGGAATCATAAGGCTTGGTCCTAATGAGTTATATATTTCGTGTGAAGTTCCAGAGTTTCACTTGCCTAACTCCTGATGTAGCCCTCAGAGTTTGACTTTGTTTGGTTGCACTGTATTGTGCCGTAGACTTTGGGCAGACAAATGACTGGCTTTTGAAACTTTGCTCGTCGTCATGTCAGTATGTTGAAGCAACATTGTCTCAACAATGTCCTTGTCAAATTTTTAGCATATCATTCTTGGTCCAGGCAAGGGCTCTTTTTTTCTTCTTTCTTTTTTGATATTATCTCTCAAAATTTTCCTCTCTTCATGAGTTATATCAGATACTATCAAGATTTTGTTTGGAATTTCCAAAGTTTTGAGATTAGATGCAGTTGTATTAATTGGATTAATGTCAAAAATGAATGACTGCATCCTGATCATAAGAAATAAAATCATTAGAAACACCATACAAATAAGTAAAAATTGTCCATCATATTGAAATAACCAACATTGTCATAAAGAGTTCTTGGAATAAAAAGAACAAAGCATCTAAAAAAACAACATTACCTTCTTCTCCATTCTGATCTACCACCGCCCCAGGAATCTCGTCTTTAATCATCTCCCGACAGGTAATAGCGATGTACTCGTCTTCCCATAGCTCTTGTAAATCATGCTACTCGGGTAGACCCGACCTGATCAAACATATGGTGGGGGGACTGCATTATAGCCTGCCTTCTTCTTCTTACTTTTTTCAGGATCCGTGATCTCCTTGGAGTCAATAAGATCTTGGACCTTATTCCTCAAAGTTTGGCAGTAATCTATTAAATGTCCAGTGTGCTTATGGTAGGCGCCGTATTGATAATTTTTATGCCCCGGCTGTCCCTGATTCGCAGCTACCCTAGGTGGCAATGGTCTCAGCTTGCCCTCCTTTTTCAATCTCTCCAGCACCCAGGACAGAGGTTGGCCAAAATCAGAGAAGTGCCTCTAGCTTTGTCCCACCCCGGCAGCTGAAACCTCGGCCGTCTTGCCATTTTTACCATTACTGCTCCCAGCATCGCCTGATCTGTACCCTGACTTGTTCCCAAAGTTTTTTTCCAGCAAAGTTATTTTGGCATTCTTTCTTTGCTAGGTAAGCACCTTCAGCCTGTACAACAATGTCCTTAAGTGACTCCCAATCCCTGAGCCCCTTAAAGCTAAGCAAGTCCCTCAAGCAAGGGCAAAAGTTCTTAATAAATAGCCTAATTTGGTCAGCAATGTCAGGTTTTCGCTTCATCTCTATGACCCTATTCCTCCATCTGGTGAGATATTCATGGAATGACTTGTCACTCCTTTGCTGTAAAAGCTTGAGGTCCTTTAGGGTGACCTCCATCCTAGTGCTACAGCCTTATTATTTCATGAATTCATTAGTAAAAAGGTCCCAATCCTCTTTTGATCTCCTATCCAACCCGTAATACCAGTCTACTGGCAGAAATATTCCACCTTCTGCTTCTTGGTTAACCCTATGCCCTTCATCACCAGGGTATACTGCTTAATGTGTGCAGATGGATCCGAAGTACCATCGAACTTTGGCAGCTCAGGCATCTTAAACCTTTGGGGCAACAACTCTTCATCCCCCAAATCTCTATCATCGGGGTTGATTCCATTACCAGCTAATAACAGGTGGGTGATTGCCTTAATTTGCTACCTCACTCCTCTCATAGCCTCATCCTCTACCTTGGGTGCTCTACCCCTCACAGCTTGATGGGCTACTAGCTCCTCAACCTCATCCTCCATCACGAAATCCTCATCAGGATTAGGGATCCTTGCCCTTCTTGGCTCAACGGGCACAACAACTATATTCTCATTGATAGGTTAGTGAGCAGCATTACCTACAATGGGGACCTCTTCGCCAGCAGATAGTTCAACTTACCCCCGAGGACGGACTAGCGGTGGTTGTAGAGCGAAAAGTGGTTGTGCATCAGGAGGATGAGCAATCCTTTCGGCCATGGCGCCCATCATCTCTAACACCCTCTGCTGAAAATCCTCTAGTCTCTTAGCAAGGTCTTCAGGGGTCAAAGTTTCGGTCTCTTCTACCATTGATGATTCTAAGGATGATTCATTAGTTGTGGAGAGTGACTCAGAATCCCAACTAGGCAATAAATCTTTGTAACACACCGTTTGCCCCCTATAAGTTGGAGCCATTTGTGCATGTGTGCATTATGTGAGTGAAGGCATGTGATAAGGGCATTTAGGGTAAAATGCATATTTTGGGGATTTTACTAGAGTGTGTGTACATATGTTATTAGGGTGTGCTATGTTGGGTTATGATAGTGTGTGCATGTTCACATATTGGTAGGGTGTGCTTTAGTGAGGATGGCATTGTGTGTGTATAGTGCATGCTTTTTGGGTATGAATGGTCAATCTCCACCAATGAGGAAATAACACTTGGCTAGGGTAAGGAAAAAGGGGTAATTAGAAGAAGAAAGAGAAGGGAAAGCAGATTAGTTTCCTCTTTCCCGTTTCTCTACCTCTCTTGTTCCTTTTCTCATTCCTTGAGTGCCCTAGCTTGGATCTAAGAGATTCTTGGTGGGAAATTGATCATCCCTTAACCTCTAGTTGGTAAGTTGTTGCTTTTTCCTCTTCTTCTTCATCTTTTCTTGCTTTTCATTCTTCTCTTCTTAATTTGCTGGTTTGGAGTTTTGATTTGGGTTTGTTGTGTTTGTATGATTTTGGATATGTTTGTTAGTTGAGCCTCCTCGCGATCCCAAGGGAAAGGAGAAACTGGTGGAAGTGGTACCAAGTAATTTGGAGCTAAGGAATTCAGGTTTGGAAATTATGTGCATGTTGATGATTTTGGTTTCTTGTTGAATTTCTTGAAATTGCCTGGTTATTGAAGTTTATAATGATTTATATGTTATAAGTTTTGATTATGTTGAGTTAATAACTTAGATTGTGACTTATTTTGGAGTATTTATACATTTGATCATATTTTGGATTGTAAATTGCTGAGTTTGGGTTTGGAGGATTTAAGTATGTTTAATGTATAATTTCTCCAAGTTTATGGTTATAAAATGGTGGGTTTTAAGTTGTTTTTTATGAGTATATTGTTTAAATTTGAAGTACGTTTGTTTGGTTTTGGGTTGGGAGTGTGACTCTGGCATATTTTTTTGGGTTTGGATGTTTTACAGGGCTGTATGGGTGTCCATACTGCCGTGTAAATGCTCTCTGGAATGCTAGTCCGCTGAGCCACACGACAGTAAGGAACTCCATACCGCCGTGTAAGTGCTCTCTGGGCACTTGAGGGAAGCGAAGCGACACGAGTCGTGTTCCTCATGTACGACTCATGCTCCTCCATTTTACACGGCAGTATGGTTTTGCCTTACCCCCATGTAAAGTGTCTTACACTTAAGACAATGTTATACCGTCGTGTAAAATGCTACTGCCCCCTATTTTGGTAAAATGTCCAATTGTGTTATTTCTGCTCCTTTTTCTTCTAATTTGGGTTTTCAGCCTTTATTTGTATAATATTAATTAGTAAATGACATTAATTGGCATTTCAATATAGCTAAATGATATTTATGGTAAATTGTATCGCATGTTACGTGCTGAATATAATTGGATATTTAATGGTAATTTCTTTACGCATGACTTGCAAGAGTCAGTCTAGTGGATAGTTAGGCATGCCTAAGCCTCTGTACTATTCTGGACCCTGATCAAGTCCCTATTTAGTTACTCGCGAACTTCTACGTGTTCGGATCTTGTTTAATATCCCTTTATAAAATGTTTTGAAAAGAGAAAATATGATTTTGTTTTCCCGATTCGTACCAATAAGGTACCGCTACGTGTCGATTCGTACCCATAAGGTACTGCTACGCATTTACTCGTTATCCACTACTATGAGTCAGTAGTTGTTATGATTTGTCTGATATGATTATAAGTATTTGAATCTGAATGACTCTAATTATGAGTATATGAGCTGTTGGCATTTGAATATGTTATTGAACCTATGAATGGAATTCTATTATGATTATATCTTATGATTTTCAGTATGCAATTATCGTATGTGATTTGCCTTGACAACCATTACGAATGGCCGTCCATATATTATTGTTTGTTTCCCCCCTAAGCGTTATTGCTTAGCACAGTATTTTCACCCGTGCAGGTGCGGAAGGCATTCTACTTTTGGGAGAGTCACCGCCAGTGAAGCCAACACAGATGGATTAGTGTTAGGGCTTTATTTTTGTAGTAGGATTCATTTGTAATGGAACGCTCTATGTATTATTTTGTACAGCTTCCGCTATGTATCTTTGACAGTTGTAACTATTTTGTAATATCAGTTGTGATCAGAATATTATTGTAATGAATGTTATTATATTAATGCATGATCATTCTGATATTTTCAAAGTTTTAATTTGCGCTGTATTTTACTATGTATAATGTGATTGAATGTATGTCTTTGTATTGATCTGCGTGGTGACACCCCTGCTCATACGGCATCTCACTCCGATGCGGATGGCTTCACCTACGTATGGGTAGGAGGTGTTACAGTTTTTGGTATCAGAGCCTGGTTTAGGCATTTTTCGGTGTTAATGTGCCTCTATGTGTATATGTCTAGGACTGTGTTGGCTGATGCAGTTGTCCTCTTATTTTTGTTAGATGGCTTTTAATTCGTAGCGTGGATGACTTGAGGAGTCCGCCGAGAGTGTGAACCCTCAAGCAATCGATCCTTCTGTGTCTCTGTCATCTCAACCTGCTAGGGCACAACCTGAGGCTGTGGCCATGCCCTTTGAGGACATGTTGAAGATTTCGCAGGATATGGCTAGGGTCATTGAGAGTGTGACCGCTCCTCGAGTACCTATTAAGAATCTGAGGAAAGCTGGTGCAGAGGACTTTTATGGGACAAGTTTTGATGAATCAGCATACGCTGAGAAGTGGTTAGAGAAGGTAGAGCAAGCCTTGGATGAGATTTGGTGTCCTCAGGAGTGGCGGGTAGAGTGTGTTGTAACCCTATTGCAAGGATCCGCCTTTGATTGGTGGAAGTTGGTCCTAAGGCATCCCCAGTTTCCTGACCCAGTCACATGGGAGTTCTTCGATAGGGAATTTATAAGTAAGTATGTGACTCGCGAGTACAAGGACGCCAAGTGGCACAGTTTTTGAGTTTGAAGCAGAGGGCGATGACGGTTTCAGAGTTTGAGAAAGAGTTTAACAGATTGGCCTAAGTATGCTTCTAAGGGTGTTCTGACTGAAGAGTTTAGATGTAGGCATTTTGAAGCCGATTTGAATGAGTAGCTTAGAGCATTGATTATTTCTCTGATGAGTACTCCGAGTATTGGGTACTACCAAATTGTACAAGCAGCAGTTCGGGCTGAGAGATCTGAGTTTGTTCTAAGAGAGAGAGCTCAAGGAGGAATTCCCCTCGTGGTGGATCCGGATCGTCATCATCAACGGGTAAGAGGTCTAGGAACCTGCATGATGAATCTTCTTCAGGACCTGCTTCGAGAGGTAGGAAGCAAGGTTCTACTAGGTGTTCTGGTTCTGGTAGAGGTGGTTCTGGTTTGAGGACTGATGTGATGCCTAAGTGTTCTCACTATAGTAAGCGCCACTGGGGTGAGTGTAGGTGGCTCATGGGTGGTTGTTTAAGATGTGGTGGCACTGATCACTCCCTGGTAAATTGTTCGAGGTATAATGAGGCTTCTGGTGATCAACGTGAGGCTAGCAGAGCTGGTTCGAACGCTTCACAAGCTAGTCGCGGTAGAGGTCGAGGTAGAGGTCAAGGTGGTCGGCATAGAGAGGGAGCTCCATCAGAGTCAGTTGATCGTCGTTTGACAGTTCCTCCTAGAGCTTATGCCATGAGAGTTCAGGATGACCAAGATATCCCGGATGTGATAGCTAGTAAGTTCCTACTCTTTGACACTGAGTTATATGCTCTAATTGATCCTGTCTCCACACAATCATATTTGTGCACAAGTATATTGTTTGATAAGATGCATGATGTTGACCGGTTAGATTATGAGGTTTGTGTGACCAGTCCTTTAGGGCATAGTGCCAGTGTGAGTAGAGTGCATAGGAATTATCCCCTTTTGGTTCAGGGTATTGAGTTTCTTGCTGAATTGATAGAGTTGCCATTTTGGGAGTTTGATCTAATTTTGGGTATGGATTGGCTTAGTAAGCATCGAGCTATTGTGGATTATCATAGAAAGGTAGTTGTGCTTCGGGATAGAGATCAGTCTATGGTAGTGGTTAAAGGTTTGGGTTCGAGTTCTTTGAGTAATGTGATATCCGCCATGCAAGCTAAGCGGTTTATGAGAAAAGGATGTGAGGCATTCTTAGCAGTTGTTTTGGATTCGAAGCATGATCAGGTTGAGATTGAGGATATCCCCATTGTTAAGGAGTTTAGTGATGTGTTTCAGAGTGAATTGCATGGTTTGTCTCCAGAGAGAGAAGTGGAGTGGTCCATAGAGATTTTGCCGGGTACTTCGCCCATTTCGAAAGCACCTTATCGGATTGCTCCTATAGAGTTGAGAGAACTCAAAACCAAGCTACAAGAGTTATTGGATAAGGGGTTTATTAATATCTCCATGGGGAGCTCTGATGTTGTTTGTTAAGAAGAAAGATGGTTCTTTGAGGATGTGTATTGACTATAGGCAAATTAACAAGGTCACCGTGAAGAATAAGTATCCTTTGCCTAAAGTCGAGGATTTGTTTGATCAGCTCTGGGGTGCAGGTATTTTCTCCAAGATTGACCTTCGGTCGGGTTACTATCAGTTGCGAGTTCAAGATGCAAATGTGGTTAAGACTACATTTCGGACTCGGTATGGCCACTATGTGTTTTTAGTGATGCCGTTTGGTTTGACCAATGCACCTACGGTTTTCATGGATTTGATGAACCGAGTGTTTAGGCCATATCTTGATCGATTTGTAGTGGTGTTTATAGATAACATCTTGGTTTACTCCAGAGATGAGAGTGAGCATGAGGAGCATCTCCAATTGGTTTTCCAAGTGTTGAGAGAGCATCAGTTGTTTGCGAAGCTTAGCAAGTGTGACTTTTGGCTTCGAGAAGTGTCTTTCTTAGGGCATATTGTGTTGGCTCAGGGTATCCAAGTTGATCTATCTAAGATTGAGGCGATTGTGTATTGGAAGGTGCCTAGGAATGTGTGACGCGCGCCGGATCCCCGCGGCCGCCCGCTCGACCGCCCGCACGTGGGCGATCGGGGCAATTGTGGGTCCGTCAACAGCTTGCGATAAATCGCAAGTGCGTCTATGTTGGGCAACAAGGAGGTTTCATGGAGTCGCCACCCAATAGAACATTGGGAAAGTTTCTCTCGCCTCGGAGAGCCTAAGACTTGCACATTTTATCCATATTGGGCCATGAGGCCTAGGATTAACGCTAAAGTCTCGTGACACAAGAAGTATCTTGGAGGATAACCTCTAACCTCTTGAGCCCAAAGACCAGAGCTGGTTCGGGACTTCTCATTTATTTATACCTTGATTAATATCATAATTAAGTTTTGAATTCATTGTTTTATCAACTTTCCACACAATGCAATTTTAATTTAAAGGCACAATCATTCATATCAAAAGCGGTAAATGTAAGCAAAATCCAAAATAAAGCATTCAAAATAAATTACAATAACACTAGGAGCGGAATACAACTCCCATTTATAAAAATGAAATACATGCATAAAACGGGTTATTCATTAATAGTGAGAACATTGGTCCTCGCATGCATATTTATTATGAAACAATTTTGATGTGATGATTTATTTGGGTATGAAAAACTAGGACATTGGTCCCATTTTTTTATTTAGAAAAAAAATGTCAAGTTAATTAATAAAAATGTTTTTTGTGATTTTCTTTTTAGCGAGCCTAAATAAATAATTTTACAAGAAAATTATATGGCAAAATTAAATAAAATCTTACAAATAAAGAAAATGAATAAACCAAACGAGCCTTTTTGGACCTCCCGATGTGCTCGCAAAAACGCCCAAGCGAAAAAATGAGTTTAGACATAAAAACAAAATACAATTAAAACAATGTTAGTGATTCAATCAATTAAATCAATTAAACATTACAAAATAATGAATAACAAATTAAAATAAAGTAAGATGATATGAAAAGAATAATGATGGAATAAAAAATATTAACAAACCAAAATAAAATGAGAAACATGGATTATATATGATAAATGATTAAATGATGTGATGAAAATAAAATAAAACATGTTAATTAATTAGTACATGAAAATATACACATGATGAAAATAAATGATGATAAGTGAAAAATAATGAATGAATAAATAAACAAATGATAATAAAATCATGTAACAATGATAAAAATTAGTAAACAAAGGAATGATGAAAATAATAATGATATGTAACAAGGTTAATTGATGTGTTCATAATTAATACAAACTATTTACATGGCAAAAAGATTAATTTAAATTAATTAATTATTTGCATGTTAAAAATAATGAGGAATCAAAATAAATTATTTACATGTTAGGAATTAAAAAAACAATGTTCACATGAATAAAAATCAAATCATATATAAACAATTAAATGGAACAAATATAAAATCAATACAACAAATGAATAGATGAAAACAATAAATAAATCAATAAAAATAATAAAATGGATATGAATAAATAAAATAAAATAGAAATGAAATAGAAATGGAGCCAAGAATATTTACCCTCAGAATATTGGATTTGATGAAGGAAAAGTGATGATTTTCCGGAAGATTGCTTGAAAGAATAAAATTAGCAATAAAATTAATTCTCTTTGTTTATGGAGAAAAACAAAGGAATTGATTTGTATGCTTAAGATTAAAAAGAAATTGATGTCAAAATGATGATTAATTTCTTGTGTTTATGAAGAGAAAACCAAGAAATTAATTGGAATAATTAACAATTGAAAATTGATCTTTCAATTTCAATTAAACCTTATTAATTAAAAAAAGAAAAATGAAATTTTGAAGAGAAAATAGAAGATGATGAATTCTGGAAATTCTGATCTCAAAAAGTATTGGAGGCCCCCCTTTTTTGATTCCATCCTAAACTATTTAAAAGAATAAGAAATGTTGCCCTAATTTAATTAAGGAAAACAAACCTAATTTTATTCAAATTCCTTTATTTTTGGGGATAAAATCAAGTTTTATTAATTAATAATCTATAAAAAATATTTTGGAATTTTATTTGAAGTCAAAAACCCTTAATTTTGGGATAAAAACGGATTTTTGGGTGAAAAAATCGGAAAAAGGCTGAAAAAAATGGAAAATAGGGTAACAGACCCTATACCGACGGCCAGGAGACCGTCGCCACAAGGGGCACCGCCCGTCGCTATAGAGCGACGGGCACTCACGCGGCGAAGCGGGCTTCCGCGCGAAACTCGCGCGCTGGCGCTCGCGCACGAGCGCTCCGTGCGGCGCTCAGCGTGCGCGATGCTGCGCGCGCCTTTAGCGACGCGCAGCATCGGCGACGCTGAGCGTCGCCTTTGCGCGCGCTGCGCGATGGGCGCCTGGGCGCCTGCGCGCTGGGCGCCCAGGCGCCTGCGAGCTGGGCGCCAGCGCGCCTGCGCGCTGCCGCAAGCGCGCTGCCGCGCCCGACACTCGCGGTCCGAAAAATTTTTTTATTTTTTTATTTTTTTTATTTTTTCCTATTTTTTTTCAATTTTAAATTGACTAAAAAAACCATAATTTTAAGCCCCCATTTTTCAGAATTAATTAATTTTTTAAATATATATTTTTTTTATTATTTTCTAATTTTTCACTCTAAAATGCAAATTTGATGAGAAAACCATCACTTTTAACCTTTTAAGCCTGTGAAGGCAATTATCATCATTGGGTAACTTCGATCTAGGCTGACTCAGGACCCGGTGTCTACAGTTGCCCCCAGTTTAGGGGAATCTAGTACACTAGTGTCTAGGTGAGCCTAAACTCAAAGAAGAAAAGGAAAGAGACGCGTACTTGAGGCGTCGATCTTCCTGCTTGATGGAATTGTAATGATAGCTGTTGCTGTCTTTTGGTTGTAGCTGGTAATGCTGTGGTCATGCTAACCTCTTGTGGGTAGTGCCGCCATCGTGCTAACCGCTGTGAATTTTGGTAGTGCCGTGGTCGTGCCAACCTCTTGTGGGTTGTGCCGCCATCGTGCTAACCGCTGTGAATTGGTAATGCCGTGGTCGTGCTAACCTCTTATGGGTAGTGCCGCCATCGTGCTAACCGCTGTGAATTGGTAGTGCCGTGGTCGTGCTAACCTCTTGTGGGTAGTGCCGCCATCGTGCTAACCGCTGTGAATTGGTAATGCCGTGGTCGTGCTAACCTCTTGTGGGTAGTGCCGCCATCGTGCTAACCGCTGTGAATTGGTAATGCCGTGGTCGTGCTAACCTCTTGTGGGTTGTGCCGCCATCGTGCTAACCGCTGTGAATTGGTAGTGCCGTGGTCGTGCTAACCTCTTGTGGGTAGTGCCGCCATCGTGCTAACCGCTGTGAATTTTGGAACTGTGCTCCTTTAGATGTTTGGACTGGTGTCGTCACTCGGCTTTTGTTGGTGTTCCCCGCCGATTTCTCATGCAAGATTGTATGCATAGGAATATACAAGAAATCACGTGTGCATGATATGGAATGCAAATGCTTGCAACAATGTATAGACTGTGCCCTAGGTGGTCCATGGTTCGCTGAGGTTGTAGCCTTCCTGCTCTACGATGCCCCCTGAATCCTGAGGATCGTCGACAAGTTTTCTGAAAGAGATGTCCGGTATATATCCTTGCCCTCCTGGTCAATGATCATTTACCCGGGATTCTTTTTCATGTTCTGTATTGTATGTTACTTGATTGAAAGAAGATCATCTGAAGTAACGCCGCCTTATTGCTCCAGACATTGAACGTCATTGTTTTAAAGGTAGTGCGTCCCTTGTGGATTTTCACACTAGTTTTTCTTTGCGGGAAATGCGTCCCTTATGGGATTTTCACACAACCCTTTGCCTAATTTTTGCCTGGAATGGACCCAACCCAATCCAGCGGCTTTTAATATTTTTTTTTTTTTTTTTTTTTTTTTTTTTTTAAAGGTTATCACCAAAGCTTCTGTTAAGAGCAAATAGCACATATCCAATGAAGGGACTGAGCAATAATCATTAGATGAACAATTGGTATATTTCTTTTTAAGACAGAACTGAATGATCAATGAAAATGTATTCTTTTATTCATTGCGAAATTGTGTACATTTCTATATGATTTCATCATACATGATTTTCATTTGACAAGAATTCAAAAGCATATGACTACACATAATCTCGGAGTGGGTTTTGTCAGCATCAAACTCCTGTTATCAATCGGCCCTCTTGGGTTTTCTCGATTGAATATTTTCTCTTGGCCCTTAATTTTTGCCCAGGATGCCTTTTTTCGGTTTTCACCCTGACAGGGCGCCCAATTTTAGCAGGGCCGCCTTTTTTTTTCGGTTTTCGACCCGCGGGGCATTTATTCTCTTCTTTTTATTTTTGGTCTTTAGCCATGGAACCTTTTAAGTCTATCGACATTGACCGGGTCCTTGAACTCATTCCCATCGCTGTCTGCTAAAATCGCTGCTCCTTTTGTTAGCAACTTTTTCAAAATGAAAGGTCCTTCCCAGGTTGGTCTGAATTTTCCTCGTATGTCTGGAACTCCCGGCCTCATCATCTTAAAGACCAAGTCCCCCTCCTTCAACGGGTGCTTTCGTACTTTCTTGCCAAACGACCGAGCCAACCTCTTTTGATAAACTTGGTTGTGGTAATAGGCTCGTAACCTGTCTTCATCCAACAGATTTAGCTGTGACAAACGTTGTTGTGCCCATTCTGCTTCAGGAATCTCAGCTTCCATGACTACCCTTAATGATTTCAGCTCAATTTCAATCGGCAGGACTGCTTCAGTTCCATATACCAGAGAGAATGGCGTTGCCCCTGTAGAGGTTCTGACTGTTGTTCTATATCCCCAAAGTGCGAAGGGTAACTTTTCTGCCCAATCCTTGTAGTTCTGAACCATCTTGGCCAAAATTCTCTTCACATTCTTATTTGCCGCTTCAACTGCACCGTTTGCTTGAGGACGATAAGGAGAAGACTTATGATGTTGGATCCTATATTTCTGGAGCATCTGCTTAGTTTCTGCTAGGAATTGTACCCCATTATCAGACACTATGTGATGAGGGAGGCCATATCTGCATATCAAATTCCGCTCAACGAACTTAGCCATATCCCTTGCATCAACCTTCTTGAAAGACTCAGCTTCAACCCACTTAGTGAAGTAGTCAATGGCAACTATGATGAATCTATGCCCATTAGAAGCCGTAGGACGGATCTCGCCTATGATGTCTATTCCCCATGCTGCAAATGGCCATGGAGATGTTAAGTTATATAACTCTGAAACTGGCACATGCCTCAAATTCGCATACTGTTGGCATAACTGGCATTGCTTCACAAATTTTGAACAATCTGTATCCATTGTGAGCCAATAAAACCCTTGGCGCATGATCTTCTTTGCTAAGGCTAAGCCATTCATGTGAGCTCCACAAACCCCGGCGTGAACCTCTTCCATAAGTCTTTTAGCTTCTTTCTCTGCCAGACATCTTAACTGGATACCATCAGCTTGCCTTTTATACAAAGTGCCATTAACACTGATGAATTGAGTGGATAACTTCCTGATCATTCTTTGGTCCTTCTCAGTGGCTTCCTCTGGAAAGACTGATCTCTCTAAATAATTCTGAATGTCATAATACCATGGATTTCCATCAATGGCCTCAATGTCCATCACCTGTTCAGCTTCAAAGCAAGGTCTTTCCGAACTATAAATCAGCACGGGTTTCATCGCAACTCCTGTTGGGTTATCCCACATAGACACTAATGTTGCTAGAGCATCAGCTAACTGATTTTCGTCTCTGGGGATGAAGTGAAAAGTGCAAATCTCGAACTGGCTGCTCAACGATCTCAAATGCTTTACATAAGGCAACAACCTTTCTTCCTTGACTGACCACTCCCTTCTGATATGATGAATTACCAAGGAAGAATCTCCAAATACTTCTGCGGTCTCTGCCCCCAGAGCGAGTAATGCTTCCAATCCAAAGATGCAAGCTTCATATTCTGCTTCATTATTGGTAGCCTTATACCTCAGCTTCTTAGCCAATGGTAGTCTTTCACCATCTGGTGTCGTAAGAATAACTCCTACGCCTGCTCCCTTATTATTGACTGCTCCATCAAAGAATAATTGCCACCCTTGCACTGCTATGGCCGTGACATCTTCATCTGGGAAGTTGTATTCAAACTGATCTCCCTCAATAGGATGCTCGGCTAAGAACTCTGCTACCGCTCTTCCCTTAATGGTTTTCTTGGTTATGTACTCAATGTCAAATTCCTGCAACAGCAGTAACCACCTTCCCATCTTCCCTAGTAAAGAGGGTGCTTCTTGGAGGTATCTGAGCGGATTATGTTTGGCAACCGTTTGTACCTTGAAGGAATGAAAGTAGTGTCGCAACTTCTTAGAAGCCCAGATAACTGCTAAACAGATCTTTTCCACCTCTACATATTTGGCTTCGTAAGGCAGGAATTTCTTGCTAAGATAATAAACTGCAAACTCTACACCAAAATCATCTTCCTGAGACATCATAGCACCCACTGAGTTATCTTCCACAGCTAGGTACAGGATTAGTGGTTTGGCACGGCGTGGTGGTCTTAGTACCGGAGGATTTAGCAGATAGTCCTTAATGGTGTCAAAGGCCAGTTGACAGTCATCGTTCCATATCATCGGCTGATTCTTCCTAAGAAGCTTGAAAATAGGCTCACATACTGAAGTTAGCTTTGCAATAAATCGGCTGATGTACTGAAGCTTTCCTAAGAAACTTCTGACGTCCTTCTCCTTCTGGGGCACTGGCATCTCTCTTATGGCTTTGACTTTATCGGGATCTACCTCGATTCCCCTCTGGCTTACTACATGGCCTAACAACTTTCCTGATGTAACTCCAAAAAGGCACTTCTTGGGATTGAGGCGCAAATCGTACTTGCTAATTCTTTGAAAGAACTTTTCTAAAGCCTCAAAGTGACCTTCCCTGGTAGCCGACTTAATCATCATGTCATCAACATACACCTCCACTTCTTTGTGGATTAAGTCATTGAGAACCTTGGTCGCCATCCTCTGATAGGTTGCTCCTGCATTCTTCAACCCAAAAGGCATAACCCGGTAGGCATATGTCCCCCACTCGGTGATAAAGGCTGTCTTGATCCGGTCCACTATCTTGTTAAGAATTTGATTGTACCCTGCGTATCCATCCACAAAGCTATACATCATGCAAGCAGCAGCACTATCTACTAGCACATCAATATGAGGAAGAGGGAAATCATCTTTCGGACAGGCCTTGTTCAGGTCTCGATAGTCAACGCATACTCGAACCTTACCGTCCTTCTTAGCTACAGGAACCACATTAGCTAACCATGTTGGGTATTGAACCTCTATCAGGAACTTAGCGTCAATCTGCTTGTGGATCTCCTCTTTCACTTTCTGTGCCCACTCTGGCCTAAGCCTCCGAAGCTTTTGCTTGACTGGTTTAAACTCTGGGTAAGTTGGGATGGCATGTTCGGCAACATCTCGATCTATTCCCGGCATATCCTCATAGGTCCAGGCAAAGACTTTTTCATATTTTTTTAATATTCTCTCAAATTTTATTCTCTCTTCAGGAGTTATGTCTGATGCTAGCAAAATTTCCTTTGGATTTTCCAAAGTTCCGAGATTAAATGCAGTTGTGCCAGTTGAATTAATATCAAAAATGAATGCATCATGCTTATGATCATGCGAAATGAAATAATCAGAAACATCACACAAGTAAGCAAAGTTGTTCATCTCATTAACATAATCAGAAACATTAACATTGTCTTCAAAGAGTTCTGGTATAAAAAGAGAATCTAAATGACTATCAACTTCAGTCGACGCCGATGCTGTAGCTGACTGTGCTTTGGCTTCTTGATTTGGTGAAATCTTGAGATCTTCAATCTTCGGCTCTGGTTCCACTATCTTTTCCTTCCCTTTGAGCTTAGTGGCTAACATCCTATCAGTGACAATTTCTTCGGGCTCATCCCTGTCCCAGATGCTGCATTGGGTCATAATCTCCTCGTCCCAAAAGTTCTCTACAGCTTTAACAACTCCGATTTCCCAATCAAAGACATCATTGAAAATTTCAAAACCCGGGGTAATCTTCCCATCTACCCACTGCGGCTCTTCTTCTCCGGTGTAAGCACAAACCGATGATGATGGCACAAAGCTCTCCGAAATATGGGGAATCTTCCCTGACACTTTCTTCTTACCATACTTTCCTTGGTAGCCCAATCCCTTTCGATCTTTCTGACCACGTGTAGTGATAGCATCCTGCAGTCCTTGTGACTCTTTTCCCAAACCAGCCCCTGGGAGGAAGTGCATCTTTTTCAGCATATTCACCACTTGAGGGCTACCTTCTAAGCTTTGCTCTTCTCCGATCACTGATACATGAAAGCCACTGAATGGCTGATTAGAGATCTCCAAAGCAGACACTTGGTTCTCTCTTGCTGCTTTAATGGTCACTACCTCTCCTTCATGAGGTATCTTAATTATCTGGTGTAAGGTAGATGGTACTCCCCCTAACTTATGGAACCACGGTCTTCCAAGTAGAGCTGAGAAATTTGCTGGGATCGGTAGAACCACAAAATCCGTTTCTGTCTCAATAGGCCCCGTCTTTACCAAAGCTTTGAAAGTTCCCAATGCTTGCCTCCTAGAATTATCGTAGGCAGTGATGGTCAGGTCAGATTTGCTTAACATACTCTCATCCATCCCGAAGGCCTGAAGCGCTACCAAAGGGCAAACATTTATTGACGACCCGTCATCAACCATGACGCAAGCGGTGTGTTTACCATTGATTTGTGCCTTGATGTACAAAGGTCGGTTGTGGCTGCGACCCTCTGTTGGTAGGTCTACATCAGAAAAAACCAACTTCTCCCCGGATCCCCCCTTTACAAGGTCTAAAAGCTCGGATGGAGAGATTGTAGTTGCTACGGTGGATACACTCAATGCTTCAACTAACTTCTGTCGGTGAGAGGGGGACTGTCTCAAGAGGTCCCAAATAGATATTTGAGCCGTGGTCTTTTTTAGTTGCTTCAATATTGGATTTTCTTCCGGCTCGTTCTCTGCGATTGCTTGTGCTGGGTCCTGCTGCTTCTCGGCTTCTGGAATGACCCTCCCACTTCTTGTTACTGCTTCTACTCTTTCTTCTTCCTCTGAATCCCACGGATCCGTAAACTCTCCATTTTTCTCATCTTCATCATCTCCACTCTCACTAGTGGACCAACAGTCTATTGCTGCCACGGAAACCCCTTCTCCATCCACTGCAGGGCGAGTAATAGCGACATACTCATTTCCATATAGGTCTTGCATCACATACCATTCTGATAGGCTTGATCCAATCATAAAGACTGGAGGTGGCACTGCATTATAACCGGACTTCTTCTTGCTTTCCCTCTGCTCAGGATCGGTGATCTGCTTGTTGTCAATTAGATCTTGGACCCGATGTCTTAGTGTTATACAATCATCCGTCAAATGCCCGGTATGTTGGTGGAATGCGCAGTATTCATTCTCCTTGTGCCCTGGCTGTCCTTGGGTCTTGGCCGACCTAGGTGATAGGGGTCGCAGTTTTCCTTCTTTTATTAGCCTCTTCAGTACCCATGATAAAGGCCTACCCAAGTTGGAGAAATAACTCTGATTTACCCCGGTTACAGACACCTCGGCAGTCTTCCCAACTCTGTTACCACTGCTGGAACTTGCTAGCTTGGCTGTCCCCTGATTGCTGTATCCCTTCCTGGCATAGGACTCGCTGTTTGCCCTCTTGGCTAAATATTCTCCCTCTGCTTCTATGGCGATATCCTTCAGGGATTCCCAGTCTTTCAGTCCCTTCATCTTCAATCCATCTCTCAAGTAGGGGCTGGCATTTCGAATGAACAGTCGGATCTGATCAGAAGTGTCCGGTTTGCGTTTCATCTCCATAACCCGGTTTCTCCACCGAGTAAGGTACTCGTGGAAGGATTCCCCAGCCTTCTGTTGTAGCAACTCGAGATCTTTCAAAGTGACCTCCATCCGGGTACTGCAATCGTACTGCTTAAGGAACTCTTCAGTTAGCAAGTCCCAATCCTCCTTGGACCTCCTCTCAAGCCCATGGTACCAATCAATAGCAGCTCCTGTGAGACTCAAGCAGAAATACTCTATCTTTTGCTTTCTTGTTAAGGACGTTCCCTTCATGACCAGCGAGTATTGCTTGATGTGTGCGGCAGGATCAGAGGTGCCATCAAATTTGGGAATATCCGGCATCTTAAAATTCTTGGGAATCAGGTCATCTCCATCTAGCTCTCGGTCTTCCGGGTTCATTCCTTTTCCCACGGTCATCATCCTTGCCATGGCCTCAAATCTCTCTTCCATTTTCCTCCACATTGCCTCATCCAGTTTCGGTGACTTCTCTTTAGCTACTGTATGCTCCTCTAGCTCATCTCTCCCAAACTCAGCTTCAGACCTGGGGCCCTCTCTGCGCTCAATAGGTGCAGGCACTCTTTGCTCAACAACAGGTGGGTCAACCATTGGTTGGTTAACTGCAGCAGGACGCTCTTCTCTTACAACCTCTTGTTCAGTTGGTACTCGGATAGGGGCAGCAGCAGCTTGTTGCCCAGCTATTGTGGTGGCAAGATTGCCCATCATTGCAATCATGCGGGCTTCAAATTCCTCCATCCTCTTTCCTACCTCCTCAGCAATTATTGCCCGGGTTGCATCAGACTCATTTGATGGATTAGCCATGCTGACTTCTGTTGATGATTCGAGAGAAAACCCCACACTATTTTCTGAGATTGAATCTGAACTCTGATCCAACACTAACTCTGTTAACCCCAAAAGCGGCGTCCTTCTTAACCGTCCGTCGGGACCTCTAGACCACCCAGGAGAATCTATGATGGCTGAAATGCAAAAATTGTTAAGATGGTGCATGATTAAAATGCAATGCATGCTCGTGCTGATGCAACATAGACAAACACATGCAAGCAGATAGATCCTTCCAACCTTATATCTCCCACACACGTGGTAGTGCGGTCTCTTTCCTAGGTGGGCTTGATCCATGGATTAACGTGGAACCCAATGGACACGTATGGTGCGCGGTGAAAAACCGACAGCATAACACTCCTATACTAATGTACAAGCGGATGGATAGTGATCGCCATGTATTTAGACGTTCCACAAATTTCGACATGGCCCTACCAGGGCATGGAAGCCTTTGGCTAGGTTACCAAGCGAGACATCTGGACTCACCCAATACATGAGGGTCCATACAGCAAGCATGGAATTAGGGTTCATATCACCTGTGGGAAGTAGCTATGGCCATTATATGAGCTTTGGACAAGGGAGATGTTACTTTAAGGCTACCCAAGCATGATCCCTGCCGACGGGTCTAGCTCATCACGAGCGTAACGACCGATCGGGTCACACTTTTGATATACCATTAAGGTACGTGGCTTGGGCTGGTGATTATCCTTAACACTTCCCCAAATTGAGTGAAAATGAGGAGGTGATTCAGGAACGCACCGGGGCTAAAAGAGGGACCAAACTAGCGTATTCTAAGGCTCTAATGAGATGTAATGCAGTTTTGAAAGAAGATGAAATTTTTAAATTAAAACTCAATTATGATTTTTAATCAAGGTACTTTCGAATCGAAGTCTCGAGTATGTCCCCAGTGGAGTCGCCACTGTGACGCGCGCCGGATCCCCGCGGCCGCCCGCTCGACCGCCCGCACGTGGGCGATCGGGGCAATTGTGGGTCCGTCAACAGCTTGCGATAAATCGCAAGTGCGTCTATGTTGGGCAACAAGGAGGTTTCATGGAGTCGCCACCCAATAGAACATTGGGAAAGTTTCTCTCGCCTCGGAGAGCCTAAGACTTGCACATTTTATCCATATTGGGCCATGAGGCCTAGGATTAACGCTAAAGTCTCGTGACACAAGAAGTATCTTGGAGGATAACCTCTAACCTCTTGAGCCCAAAGACCAGAGCTGGTTCGGGACTTCTCATTTATTTATACCTTGATTAATATCATAATTAAGTTTTGAATTCATTGTTTTATCAACTTTCCACACAATGCAATTTTAATTTAAAGGCACAATCATTCATATCAAAAGCGGTAAATGTAAGCAAAATCCAAAATAAAGCATTCAAAATAAATTACAATAACACTAGGAGCGGAATACAACTCCCATTTATAAAAATGAAATACATGCATAAAACGGGTTATTCATTAATAGTGAGAACATTGGTCCTCGCATGCATATTTATTATGAAACAATTTTGATGTGATGATTTATTTGGGTATGAAAAACTAGGACATTGGTCCCATTTTTTTATTTAGAAAAAAAATGTCAAGTTAATTAATAAAAATGTTTTTTGTGATTTTCTTTTTAGCGAGCCTAAATAAATAATTTTACAAGAAAATTATATGGCAAAATTAAATAAAATCTTACAAATAAAGAAAATGAATAAACCAAACGAGCCTTTTTGGACCTCCCGATGTGCTCGCAAAAACGCCCAAGCGAAAAAATGAGTTTAGACATAAAAACAAAATACAATTAAAACAATGTTAGTGATTCAATCAATTAAATCAATTAAACATTACAAAATAATGAATAACAAATTAAAATAAAGTAAGATGATATGAAAAGAATAATGATGGAATAAAAAATATTAACAAACCAAAATAAAATGAGAAACATGGATTATATATGATAAATGATTAAATGATGTGATGAAAATAAAATAAAACATGTTAATTAATTAGTACATGAAAATATACACATGATGAAAATAAATGATGATAAGTGAAAAATAATGAATGAATAAATAAACAAATGATAATAAAATCATGTAACAATGATAAAAATTAGTAAACAAAGGAATGATGAAAATAATAATGATATGTAACAAGGTTAATTGATGTGTTCATAATTAATACAAACTATTTACATGGCAAAAAGATTAATTTAAATTAATTAATTATTTGCATGTTAAAAATAATGAGGAATCAAAATAAATTATTTACATGTTAGGAATTAAAAAAACAATGTTCACATGAATAAAAATCAAATCATATATAAACAATTAAATGGAACAAATATAAAATCAATACAACAAATGAATAGATGAAAACAATAAATAAATCAATAAAAATAATAAAATGGATATGAATAAATAAAATAAAATAGAAATGAAATAGAAATGGAGCCAAGAATATTTACCCTCAGAATATTGGATTTGATGAAGGAAAAGTGATGATTTTCCGGAAGATTGCTTGAAAGAATAAAATTAGCAATAAAATTAATTCTCTTTGTTTATGGAGAAAAACAAAGGAATTGATTTGTATGCTTAAGATTAAAAAGAAATTGATGTCAAAATGATGATTAATTTCTTGTGTTTATGAAGAGAAAACCAAGAAATTAATTGGAATAATTAACAATTGAAAATTGATCTTTCAATTTCAATTAAACCTTATTAATTAAAAAAAGAAAAATGAAATTTTGAAGAGAAAATAGAAGATGATGAATTCTGGAAATTCTGATCTCAAAAAGTATTGGAGGCCCCCCTTTTTTGATTCCATCCTAAACTATTTAAAAGAATAAGAAATGTTGCCCTAATTTAATTAAGGAAAACAAACCTAATTTTATTCAAATTCCTTTATTTTTGGGGATAAAATCAAGTTTTATTAATTAATAATCTATAAAAAATATTTTGGAATTTTATTTGAAGTCAAAAACCCTTAATTTTGGGATAAAAACGGATTTTTGGGTGAAAAAATCGGAAAAAGGCTGAAAAAATGGAAAATAGGGTAACAGACCCTATACCGACGGCCAGGAGACCGTCGCCACAAGGGGCACCGCCCGTCGCTATAGAGCGACGGGCACTCACGCGGCGAAGCGGGCTTCCGCGCGAAACTCGCGCGCTGGCGCTCGCGCACGAGCGCTCCGTGCGGCGCTCAGCGTGCGCGATGCTGCGCGCGCCTTTAGCGACGCGCAGCATCGGCGACGCTGAGCGTCGCCTTTGCGCGCGCTGCGCGATGGGCGCCTGGGCGCCTGCGCGCTGGGCGCCCAGGCGCCTGCGAGCTGCCGCAAGCGCGCTGCCGCGCCCGACACTCGCGGTCCGAAAAATTTTTTTATTTTTTTATTTTTTTTATTTTTTCCTATTTTTTTTCAATTTTAAATTGACTAAAAAAACCATAATTTTAAGCCCCCATTTTTCAGAATTAATTAATTTTTTAAATATATATATTTTTTATTATTTTCTAATTTTTCACTCTAAAATGCAAATTTGATGAGAAAACCATCACTTTTAACCTTTTAAGCCTGTGAAGGCAATTATCATCATTGGGTAACTTCGATCTAGGCTGACTCAGGACCCGGTGTCTACAGAATGTTCCGGAAGTCAGAAGCTTTCTTGGGTTAGCAGGCTATTATCGTCGGTTTGTGAATGGTTTTCAGGTTATTACTGCTCCTATGACGAGGTTATTGAGGAAATGGGTTAGATTTGAATGGTCGGATAAGTGTGAAGCCTGTTTTGAGAAGTTGAAGAGGTTGTTAGTCGAAGCTCCTGTACTTACTCAACCCATCTCGGGTAAAGAGTTTGTGATGTACAGCGATGCTTCGGGCATTGGGCTCGGTTGTATGTTGATGAAGAGGGAAAAGTAGTGGCTTATGCTTCCCATCAGTTAAAGCCACATGAGAGGAATTATCCGAGGCACGATTTGGAATTGGCAGCTGTGATCTTTGCTTTAAAGATTTGGCGGCATTATCTGTATGGGGAGAATTGTAGGATCTTTACAGACCATAAGAGTTTAAAGTACCTCCTCACGCAGAAGGAGTTGAATATGAGGCAACGTCGATGCCTAGAGTTGTTTAAGGACTACGATTGCATTTTGGATTACAATCTAGGTAAGGCCAATGTGGTTACAGATGCTTTGAGTCGAAAGTCGATTTCGGCTTTGTTCTTGAGGCAATTTAGATGGAGATTTGATTCGCATGGGGCTTTGGTTGTCAAATTGAGAGTGAAGACTACCTTAAGATAGTTGGTAGTGGATGCTCAGAAGGATGATGTGAAATTGCAACGTATTTTGCTAGAGGTTCAGCAGGGTAAGCAGTCAGAGTTCTCAGTTTTGGATGGGGTGCTTATGTATATGAATCATCTGTGTGTGCCAAAGAATGATGAGTTAAGGAAACAGCTTTTCAGTGAGGCATACACTATGGTTTTCACTATGCATCCTGGTGGTGAAAAAATGTATCGGGACATGAAGCAATTCTATTTGTGGTCTGGCATGAAGAGAGACATTGCAGATTATGTAGCTAAGTGTTTGATCTATTAGAAGGTAAAGGCTGAGCATCAAGTCCCTTCGGGATTGCTCACTCCTTTACCCGTCCTTGAGTGGAAATGGGATGAAATCGCTATGGATTTCGTGTCGGGTTTGCCATTGACTCAGAGGAAGCATGACTCGGTTTGGGTTGGGAGTGTGACCCTGATCAGGTCCCTATTTAGTTCCTCGCGAACTTCTACGTGTTTGGATCTTTTTTAAGATCCCTTTGTAAAATGTTTTGAAAAGAGAAAATATGATATTGTTTTCCCGATTCGTACCCGTAAGGTACCGCTACGTGTTGATTCGTACCCGTAAGGTATTACTACACATTTACTCGTTATCCACTACTATGAGTCAGTAGGTGTTATGATTTGTCTGATATGATTATAAGTATTTAAATCTGAATTACTCTAATTATGAGTATATGAGCTATTGGCATTTGAATATGTTATTGAACCTTTCAATGGAATTCTATTATGATTATATCTTATGATTTTCAGTATGCCATTATCATATATGATTTGCCTTGACGACCATTGTGAATGGCCATCCATATATTATTGTTTGTTTCCCCAGTAAGCGTTATCGCTTAGCACGGTGTTTTCACCCGTGCAGGTGCAGAAGGCATTTTACTTTTGGGAGAGTTGCCACCAGTCAAGCCAACACGGAGGGATTAGTATTAGGGCTTTATTTTTGTAGTATAATTCATTTGTAATAGCACTCTCTATGTATTATTTTGTACAGCTTCCGCTACGTATCTCTGACAGTTGTAACTATTTTTTAATATTAGTTGTGATCAGAACATTATTGTAATAAATGTTATTATATTAATGCATGATAATTCTGATGTTTCCAAAGTTTTAATTTTTACTGTATTTTAGTATGTATAATGTGATTGAATGTATGTCTTTGTATTGATCTGCGTGGTGACACCCTTGCTCATACGGTATCTCACTCAAATGCGGATGAGTTCGCCTACGTATGGGTAGGGGGTGTTACACTTTCGAAGTAAAGTCACGAAGTTGTCCCCAGTGGAGTCGTCAGTGTGATGCGCGCCAGAACCGGTAAGGCCCTCATAATGAGGCCCGCTTTTAGGGCTCGAGAGATTGGTTCGCGCCTTTTGATCTTGAACACTTGAAATATCATCCAATCCCATGAGGCCTTTTGGCACCTTTAAGGTATTTTGCAGTCGCCGCCCAATTTACAAGAAATTGGGAAAGGTCATCTAACCTCTACGGTCTAAACCAGAGAAGGTGTTTGAAACTTCACTCATATTTATGCCTTGGTTAATTATGAGTGAGTTTTTAGGTTATAGAATTCTATCTCTCTTCTTGCACGATTAATACAATTTATTAAAAGTGCATTTCAAGCATTCAAAAGCAGTAAATAAAAGCTGTAAAGAATGCGGTAAATAAAGCGATAAAGAAAAGCGGTAAACACGCCAAGCACATAATTACAAGATTAAAAATTGGGACAGAATACAATCCAAAATGAAAGGAAAAGCTAAAAATAATTGCCCCAAAAATAATTAATTACATGGGCCCACAATATTTATTGACATAAATTTAAATAATCAAACAAAATCAACCAAAAGAAATAATATACATAAATTGGGATATTTGTTTGGTTTGGGAACATCGGTTCCCTCATGCTCATTTAAAGAGGGATCGAAGAGTTATTTTGACCATTGGGTCGAAAACTGGGATGAGTGATCGCATTTTTAGAAAATTTAACTTTTCACTTTATTTTGTGACATTTTTACATTCCTTGACTAAAATGAGGGACATTGGTCACAATTTTATTAATAAAATACCGATTAGTTATAGAAATATTTTGTGATTTTTTATCCGACATGTGCACAAATAAAACAGTTTTATTCACAGACAAAATAAACACAGTCACATAAAAGGGGGACAGGTACGATCTCACCCAAAATGGGATTTCCTACGCATTGTGACGCCCTCTGCCAGGTCACGGCGATGCTCAGACAGGTGACACCACATTTTACCCATAACACGGGAAAGGCAAAAATAAAAACATTAGTAGCAATTCCAAAATTAACCACATAAATATAAAAACAAGAGAAAAATTGTAACACCCCAAAACCGCCTTAGTAGTCTGAGCCTAACGGAGTCTGAATGTGCCTGTCTGTATCTATGTGTGTGTGTAATTGTGTGCATTTTGATGTTGCATGCATGTTAATTTATTTAAGTGTAGGTATTTATGTAAATGTTAAATGAGGAGAGGGGTTTGTTAGTGTGTGTGCATAGGATAGGGAAGTAGGATGTGAATAAGTGATGTTATTTGTGTGTAATTGAGAGTACGGGAGTAGGGTATGCTTGTGGGATCATTTCCTATGAGAGAGTGACACATGGCAAGTGGATAGGGTTGAATTTAGTGGGTGATGAGAGAGAGGACAGCTGTTAACCACTTTGGTTCTTCTTCCTTTTCCGTTGCCTTCCTCTCCCTCACGCCACTTTCATCCTCTTTTCCTTTTCTTCATCTTTCCTTCTCCTTCCTTGCATATTTCTGCTCTTCTCTTCTTCCTTGGGTGATTGTTTAGCGAGGTTGTGTCTCATAAGTTCAAAGGGTGAGTTTAAGTTAGTAATATCCTAGATTCTTGATAGGTGCTTAATTGAGGTATAATTTAGTATTTATTTTGTATGTATTTATGTAAATTAATTATGCTATTGTTTGTAAAATTTAATGTGATGTGTTAATTTATGATTATTTGTATTAGAGTGCATGTTTGTGTGTTTATTGTTATTTTTAGGTGAAAACTGAAGAAAAGAACAGATAAAGAATGAGAGATCACGAGAAGAGGAGAAGATCACATTTCACATAAGAAGTCACGCCGTGACCAAGAGTCACGTGACGTGACTTGCTGAGAAGAACAAAGAGGAAGGAGGAAAAGAAGAGAAGAGAGGAGCTGCAAGAGATGAGTCACGCCGTGAGCTAAGGTCACGAGACGTGACTGAAGAAGAGAAAGAAGAAAAAGAGAAAGAAAAGAAGGGAAGGACTGAGAGAGAGGAGTCACGGCGTGAGCAAAGGTCACGCGACATGACGCGTTAGAGAGGCCAGGAAAGGAAGGGAAAAGAGAAGAGGAAAGAAGAGGAGGAGGCGAGGAAACGCGACGTGAGCGCCAGTCACGCCACACACGCGAAAAGACACGCCGTGATGGTGAGTAACGCGACGTGACTGGCCAGAGAGGGAAGTGAAAACCGAAAGAAAGAGCGCGTTCTGTCGCGATCGCGACAACGTTGCGATCGCGACAGAAACGACCGTTGGACGGTTTTGGGCCAAAAGTCACATGAAAAGTCATCTTATTTCACCAAATTGTGCAACCATTCCCAAGAGACATCTTCAAGGGACATCAACTTTCAATTAACATCTATAAATATTAGTTTAACTGTAATTTTTGAGGGGAATTTATTATTGAGTGGAATTTTTAGTTAAGTAATTTTTCTGTATTTTGCAAGATAGATTTTTCTTAGTTAAAATTTTTATTTAGTTTTATGGTTTGAAGAAGAAGATTAAGGAGAAGGAAAACTTATTTCAAGAGATTGAGAAAAGGGTTTAAGAACTTCTATCTTATTCTCTTATTTTTAATTCTTCTCCAATATTTTTATGAATATCATTTTAATGAATTTGCATGTTATAATTCTTTCTATTTTCATCTACTTTTATAGTCTTTCATTGTAGATTTTCTATTAGTATCTTTTGCATAATCTTTATAAGTTAAAGTTATTCGAGAGTTTGCTTTATCTGACATCTAATAGAATTTCATTATTAAAATATATTTAAGAGATTGGTATATTGAGATAATTGCTATAGGTTAGTGTCTATTCTTAAAATATGTAATTAGAAACCTCTAATTCATTAATGAAAATTGTGAGTTAGAATTTTAATTGTATGTTTTAGGCATTTTAATTCATATCGAGAGAGTGAGTTAAAAATTTATTCTAACTTGGCTTGCATGAAAGATGAATAAATGTAAATCAAAATGATGGATCAAATTCATTATGTTTAGTTCTTCATTCATATACTATTTATCTTCTTCTAATAAACATAAATTAGGTTCAAATTAAGTAGTTCTAATTCAACCATCAAATTTATGATCATTGTAAACAAGATTAAAATCAATTAGTAATAGTGTGTAAAGACGTTCTTCGTGGGATCGATATCTTAAGTACTATTGCGGTACACCATATACTTGCGGTATGTTGCATCATTAGAAAACCAACAACAATTCTTCTTTTCCTCCTCTCTAGGTTTGATTTTAAATTATGTGTATTAAACTTGGTTGTGTTTGATTTATGGTTCAGAGGAGCTTCCTAGAACATCTAAGGGGAAAGAAAAAACGAGTGGAAGCGGAGCTCATGATTAGGAGCGAAGGAGATCAGGTCTGGGAACATTTGTGTATTTGGGTATTTTGTGTATTTTAATGAAGTATGCTTATTGATGATATGAATTGGGTGTTTTAGCTTCGATGAGTTATGGGTATTGCTTAATTTGAGTTGAGAACCATGGGTTGTGAAGAATGGAGTTGAAATGTGGAAATTTTGCATGTTTCTTAAAAATTACTAGTTTGAGAACTTTTGGATTTTTGATTTTGTAATTTGCTGGTTTTGATGACATTAAGGAGTTTAGAGGACATGTTTTGAGTTGTAATTAATGGTTTGATTGAATGATTTTATTTAGAATTGAGTTTTAGAACCAAGCAAGTGAGTGGGTGAAATTGGAGAGTGAAATTCTGCAATTCTTGGCGTTGGGAGTGGAAATCCCCACTCTGTCGCGAGCGCGACAATGTCGCGACGTTGCGACAGAGCTCGGTGATTGCCATTCCACTGCGTGCGCCGAGCTGCGAGCGGCTGGGCGTGCACAGCAGGAACTCACTGTCGCGAGCGCGACGATGTCGCGATCGCGACAGAGAGCTTTGTATATGGCCAAGCTTCTGTCGCGAGCACGCGCCTGGTTACGAGCCCGCGATAGCTCTTGCGTGTACTCACTGTCACGAGCGTGACAGTGAGATCTATTTTGTCTCCACGCGAGCGCGAGGTTCGCCGTGAACGCGACAGGAGGATAACTTCGCCTCTGTAGCGAGTGCGACACCCTCTGGATTTTCTTTTGATTTCTTTTTGTTTTTTGTATGATTTCAATATTTGACCTTCCAATTTGTATCATTTCTAGAATTGTGGGTAGTATATTTAAATGTTAATGTGTTATATGTTTCTATACCATGCATACAACATGATGTAAACTTATGTTGTGGAGTGAATGTGCCTTGGATTATGCATGACCTGCTAGAGTCGAATAAGTGGATAGTTAGGCATGCCTAATAGAGTTATGTGTAGCTGCAGCCATGTGTACGATTTGGACCCTGATCAGGTCCTCCGAATGGATCTTCGTGATCTTTCTGTTGAATCTTACCTAAGATTCTATGTGAAAATACTTTGGAATAAGAATAAAAAGATTGTTTTGATACCCCCGAGTATCTATGTGTTATGAGAATATTGCTGGTACCTCCGGGTATCTATGTGTACTCGTTATCCACTATCTTGATATAGCAGGTACAAAAGTGTTATTGGATGTTATGTATAAGTTCTGAATTATTGCTTAATGGGAATAATATAATTATAGTACTATTATGCGTAAGGTTAATTGATGACATCTTAATAAGTAAATGTGCCATTCGCTTGTAATTGTTTATTAACGCCACTGTGAGTGGCGGTAATGCATTTTTGTGTTTTTCCCCACTAAGCGATTTCGCTTAGCATAAGTGTTTTATCCGTGCAGGTGTGGAAGGTTTTGGTATGCTCGGTCGAGGCGTGCCGCATCGGGAAGGCCATGACAACTAGGGATTTGAGTTTTATAGTATAGGCTTTCTTGTCTTTTGTATACGATGTAATAAGTTTGTGTACCCTATGGAACAGTATTCTTTGGGCCTTGTATATGAAATCTTTTGTAATATGTACAGACTTCATTTATGAATATATATAATAGAAGGAAAGAATTTATGTTGTTCAGTAATGCTGTGCTTCTTTTTTATAAGCTTTATATTATCTGTTTACTTGCTGTGATCGTATGTTTTGATATGTGTAATGTGACACTCCTATCTATCAGGACCCTTCTTTCCCCTTCGGGATGGAAGTCTCCATGGTATAGGTAGTGGTGTGACATTTGGTGGTATCAGAGCGTTTGGTTTGGATGTTTCTGGGTCTAGGCGTGTTAGTGAGTCTGTTAGAGTTGTGTTGGCCTGATGCGCATAGCGTTTATGTTTTGTAGTTTGATGGAGTCCTCGCATGAGACGCCGGAGGGTTCAGCTGGGAGTGTGAATCCTCCTAAGTGAGATCCATCAGTTGGGGATCCGGCTCAGGCTCCTAGGGGGCAACCTGAAGTGCCTATGGTTCCGTTGGAGGCGATGCTTAAGGTCTCACAGGATATGGCTAGAATATTTTAAAGAGTGACGGCATCGGTAGCACCTATTGAGAAATTGAGAAAACATGGAGCGAAAGATTTCTTTGGTACGGGTTTGGATGAATCCGATAAAGCGGAGATGTGGATTGAAAAGATAAAAAGAGTGTTAAGGGAGGTTAAGTGTCCACTTGACCAAGCAGTGGAATGTGCCGAGTCTTTGTTGCAAGGCTCTGCTTATGATTGGTGGAGGTTAGTGATTAGCCAACCTCATATTCTTGACCCTATGACCTGGGAATTCTTTGAGAACGAGTTTCAGGATCGGTTTTGTAACTAAGGCATACAAGGACGCCAAGTGGGCGCAGTTTCTAAGTTTGAAGCAGAGGACAATGTCAGTGGCTGAGTATGAGAATGAGTTCACTAAGCTTAGCAAATATGCACCTCCAAGGGTCTTACAGATGAGTTCAGGTGTCAACACTTTGAGTTAGGTTTGAATGAATCTTTGAAAGTGATGCTAGTTTCTCTGATGTCGGCTCCGAATGTTAGATACTATCAGTTGGTTCAAGCAACCTTGAGGGCGGAGCGTTCAGAGAACATCTTGAGAGAGAAAGCTCAGAAAAAGAAGTCTTCTAGGGGTGGATCTTCTTCTGGTAAGAGACCAAGGGAGTCCCAAGGAAACCCTATTGATGAGTCTGTTGCTAGTCCGGCCTCTAGAGGGAGAAAACAGGGCTCTTCTAGGGGATCGGGCGCAGGTAGAGGTGAGGGAACTCCCCAATGTGCCCATTGTAATAAGCTACATTGGGGTGAGTGTCGGTGGTTAACGGGAGGTTGTTTTAGATGTGGCTCCACGGACCACTTCCTTGTGAATTGTCCAAGTCGGTATGAGAGTCCTATGGAGCAACAAGAAGTTAGTCAAGCTGGGTCCAATGTACCTCAAGGCAGCCGTAATAGAGGTAGAGGTAGGGGTCGTGGTGGACGGCCCCGTGTGAGAGAATCCTCCGAAATAGTGGATCGCCCTGTACCGACGTCCGGTAGGGTTTATGCTATGAAGGCCCGAGAGGAACTGAATGCTCCAGAAGTGATTGCCGGTAAGTTCTCTTTGCTTGGTTATGAAGTTTATGTTTTGATTGACCCGGGTTCCACCCATTCTTATGTTTGCTCTGGTAAAATATGGGATAGTTTGGGAATTGAGGAGAAGTTGGGGTATGAGATTTGTGTATCTAGTCCGTTGGGACAAAGTGTTATGGTAGATCGGGTGTGTAGGGCGTGTCCTTTAAAGATTCAAGGTATGGAGTTTGCTGTGGATTTGATTTGTCTGCCGTTCCATGAGTTTGATGTCATTCTGGGTATGGATTGGTTAGATAAGCACCGGGCTGTAGTGGATTGCCATAGAAAGGTGATGGCACTGAATAGTAGGGATCATTCGCCTGTAATTGTGAAGGGTATTGGGAGCAGCTCTTTACATAATGTGATTTCGGCAATGAAAGCAAGAAGGTTCATTAGAAAGGGATGCGAAGCATTTTTGGCATTGGTGTTAGATTCTCGGAGGGGACAAGTGAAAATTCAGGATATTCCTGTGGTCAAAGATTTTGTGGATGTTTTTTCGGAAGAATTACCTAGATTGCCTCCTGAAAGAGAGGTTGAACTGTCAGTAAAGATTGTGCCAAGGACAGGTCCAGTTTCTAAAGCTCCTTACCGGATGGCTCCGGTGGAACTGAAAGAGTTGAAAAGTCAGTTGCGGGAGTTATTGGATAAAGGGTTTATTCGGCCTAGTGTATTACCGTGGGGTGCTCCAGTGTTGTTTGTCAAGAAAAAAGATGGAACGTTACGGATGTGTATTGATTATAAGCAGATTAATAAAGTGACCGTAAAGAATAAGTATCCCTTACCGAGGATTGAGGATCTCTTTGATCAGTTGCGAGGAGCTGGTGTGTTCTCCAAGATAGACCTAAGATCGGGTTATTACCAGTTGAGGGTAAAAGAGGTAGACGTGGCGAAGACGGCTTTCCGTACACGTTATGGTCATTATGAATTCCTAGTGATGCCTTTTGGTTTGACCAACGTGCCTGCAGCCTTTATGGATTTGATGAATAGAGTTTTTCGACCGTATTTGGACAAGTTTGTTGTTGTGTTCATCGATGATATTTTAGTGTACTCAAGAGATAGAAAGGAACATGAGGAGCATCTTCAGTTAGTATTGCAAATGCTAAGGGATCATCAGCTTTATGCGAAGCTCAGCAAATGTAAGTTTTGGTTAAAGGAAGTGGCTTTTCTTTGACACGTTGTTTCAAAAGATGGTATACACGTGGATCCGAGTAAGATTGAGGCAATTGTTAATTTGATTCCTCCGAAGAGTGTACCAGAGGTAAGAAGTTTTATAGGTTTGGCAGGTTATTATTGACGATTTGTTAAGGGATTTTCAGTGTTAGCCTCTCCTTTGACATAGCTACTTCGGAAAGAAGTTAAGTTTGTGTGGTCTGAAAAGTGTCAAGCCAGTTTTGATCAGCTGAAAGAGATGTTAGTTAAAGCTCATGTGCTTACACAGCCGATTTCGGGTAAAGAATATATCATGTATAGTGATGCTTCTGGGATTGGTTTGGGTTGTGTTTTGATGCAAGAGGGTAAAGTTGTAGCCTATGCGTCGAGACAGTTGAAGCCGCATGAGCAGAACTACCCGACCCACGATTTGGAATTAGCGGCAGTAGTATTTGCACTTAAGGTGTGGCGGCATTATTTGTATGGGGAAACATGCCAGATTTTTACCGACCACAAGAGTCTCAAGTATTTATTGACACAAAAAGAATTGAATTTGAGACAACGAAGATGGTTAAAGCTGTTTAAAGATTATGATTTCATCATCGACTACCATCCAGGCAAGGCTAATGTGGTGGCAGATGCCCTTAGTAGGAAATCTATGTCTGCATTACTCTTTAATCGAGGTAGATGGAGGTTTGATTCTGAAGGTGCTTTAGTTGCTCAGCTTAAAGTTAAGCCAAGTCTGAGGCAAGAGATTGTGAAGGCACAGTTAGAAGATCATGTGTTACAGCGGGTATATCAAGCAATGAAAGATGGCAAGCAGTCCGAGTACCGGGTTGATAGTGATGGGGAACTTAAGCATGGAGACCGTTTATGTGTACCCGATGTGGGCGAGTTAAGGAAAAAGCTATTACAAGAGGCTCATTCATCGGTCTTCACTATGCATCCGGGAGGTGACAAGATGTACAAGGATCTGAAACAGTTTTATTAGTGGCCAGGCATGAAAAGAATTATAACGGAGTTTGTTTCAAAGTGTCTTACCTGTCAGCAAGTGAAAACCGAGCATCAAGTACCATCGGGATTACTTCATCCCTTACCCATTCCTCAGTGGAAGTGGGATGATATCACGATGGATTTTGTGTCTGGTTTGCCAATGACACAGCGTAACCATGAATCTGTGTGGGTTATAGTGGATCGGTTATCCAAGTCAGCACACTTTTTGCCAGTTCGGTTGGACTACTCCATGGACAAGTTGGCGAAACTTTATGTGAATGAAATAGTCAGACTTCACGGGATTTCGCTATCCATTGTATCTGATCGAGATCCCCGTTTTACGTCCAAGTTTTGGAAGGAACTCCAGGCAGCTTTAGGAACTCAGTTAAACTTCAGTACTGCATTCCATCCACAGATGGATGGGCAGTCGGAAAGGGTTATCCAGGTATTAGAAGATATGCTTCGAGGTTGTGCTTTAGAGTTCTCGGGAAGCTGGGATCGATATGTGTCTTTGATGGAGTTTGCGTATAATAATAGTTACCAAGTGAGTATTGGTATGGCTCCTTACGAGGTATTGTATGGGCGAAAGTGCAAAACACCAGTTTGTCGGACTGAACTATCAGAAAAGGCATTGATCGGTCTGGATATAGTAAGAGACACGGAAAAGAAGGTAAGGGTTGTACGGCAGAATCTAAAAGCAGCTAAAGATAGACAACATTCTTATGCTAATCTAAAACATAGAGATATTCAGTATGAGGTAGGTGATAAGGTTTTCTTGAAAGTGTCACCGTGGCGAAAGGTTCTTCGTTTTGGAAAGAAAGGCAAGCTAAGCCCGCACTTTATTGGACCATATGAGATTTTAGGAAAACTGGGTCCAGTTGCATATCGGTTAGCATTGCCCATGGAGTTAGCCAGACTGCATAATGTCTTCCATGTATCAATGCTTCATCGATATCGATCAGACCCTTCTCATGTATTATCAGTGCAAGATATCCGGGTTCAGTTAGATCTTTCGTATGATGAAGAGCCAAAGAGGATCGTGGATAGAAAAATCAGGCAGCTCCGGAATAAGCAGATATCGTTGGTTAAAGTCCTATGGCAGTACCACGGTGTTGAGGAAGCTACGTGGGAACCGGAGGAAGCTATGAGATTACAGTATCCAGAGTTATTTAGAGCAGGTGAGAATTTCGAGGACGAAATTCTGTTAAGTGGGGGAGTATTGTAGCACCCCAAAACCGCCTTAGTAGTCTGAGCCTAACTGAGTCTGAATGTGCATGTCTGTATCTGTGTGTGTGTGTAATTGTGTGCATTTTGATGTTGCATGCATGTTAATTTATTTAAGTGTAGGTATTTATGTAAATGTTATATGAGGAGAGGGGTTTGTTAGTGTGTGTGCATAGGATAGGGAAGTAGGATGTGAATAAGTGATGCTATTTGTGTGTGAGTGAGAGTATGGGAGTAGGGTATGCTTGTGGGATCATTTCCTATGAGAGAGTGACGCATGGCAAGTGGATAGGGTTGAATTTAGTGGGTGATGAGAGAGAGGACAGCTGTAAACCACTTTGGTTCTTCTTCCTTTTTCGTTGCCTTCCTCTCCCTCACGCCACTTTCATCCTCTTTTCCTTTTCTTCATCTTTCCTTCTCCTTCCTTGCATATTTCTGCTCTTCTCTTCTTCCTTGGGTGATTGTTTAGCTGGGTTGTGTCTCGTAAGTTCAAAGGGTGAGTTTAAGTTAGTAATATCTTAGATTCTTCTTTTCCTCCTCTCTAGGTTTGATTTTCAATTATGAGTTAATTGTTAGAATTAAACTTGGTTGTGTTTGATTTATGGTTCAGAGGAGCTTCCTAGAATATCTAAAGGGAAAGAAAAAGCGAGTGGAAGCGGAGCTCACGATTAGGAGCGAAGGAGATCAGGTCTGGGAACATTTGTGTATTTGGGTATTTTGGTGAAGTATGTTTATTGATCATATGAATTGGGTGTTTTAACTTCTATGAGTTATGGGTATTGTTTAATTTGAGTTGAGAACCATGGGTTGTGAAGAATGGAGTTGAAATGTGGAAATTTTCATGTTTCTTAAAAATTACTAGTTTGAGAACTTTTGGATTTTTTATTTTTTAAATTGCTGGTTTTGATGACATTAATGAGTTTAGAGGACATGTTTTGAGTTGTAATTAATGGTTTGATTGAATGATTTTATTTATAATTGAGTTTTAGAACCAAGCAAGTGAGTGGGTGAAACTGGAGAGTGAAATTCTGCAATTCTTGGCATTGGGAGTGGAAATCCTGACTCTGTCGTAAGCACGACGATGTCGCGAGGTCGCGACAGACCTCGATGATTGCCATTCCACCGCACGTGCCGAGCTGCGAGCGGCTGGGCGTGCACAGCAAGAACTCACTGTCGCGACCGCACCATGTCGCGATCGCAATAGAGAGCTTCGTATATGGCCAAGCTTCTATCGCGAGCACGTGCCTGGTTGCGAGCCCGCGATAGCTCTTGCGGGTACTCACTGTCGCAAGCGCGACAGTGAGATCTGTTTTGTCTCCACGTGAGCGTGAGGTTCACCGTGAACGCGACAGGAGGCTAACTTCGCCTCTGTCGCGAGCGCGACACCCTCTGGATTTTCTTTTGATATCTTTTTGTTTTTCGTATGATTTCAATATTTGACCTTCTAATTTGTATCATTTCTAGAATTGTGGGTAGTATATATAAATGTGAATGCATTATATGTTTTTATACAATCCATACAACATGATGTAAACATATGTTGTGGAGTGAATATGCCTTGGATTATGCATGACCTGCTAGAGTCGAATAAGTGGATAGTTAGGAATGCCTAATAGAGTTATGTGTAGCTGCAGCCATGTGTACGTTTTGGACCCTGATCAGGTCCTCCGAATGGATCTTCGTGATCTTTCTGTTGAATCTTACCTAAGATTCTATGTGAAAATACTTTGGAATAAGAATAAAAAGATTATTTTGATACCCTCGGGTATCTATGTGTTATGAGAATATTTCTGGTACCTCCGGGTATCTATGTGTACTCGTTATCCACTATCTTGATATAGCAGGTATAAAAGTGTTATTGGATGTTATGTATATGTTCTGAATTATTGCTTATTAGGAATAATATAATTACAGTGCTATTATGCGTAAGGTTAATTGATGACATCTTAACAAGTAAATGTGCCATTCGCTTGTAATTATTTGTTAATGCCACTTTGAGTGGTGGTAATGCATTTTTGTGTTTTTCCCCACTAAGCGATTTCGCTTAGCACGGGTGTTTTATCCGTGCAGGTGTGGAAGGTTTTGGTATGCTCGATCAAGGCGTGCCGCATCGGGAAGGCCATCACAACTAGGGATCGGAGTTTTATAGTATAGGCTTTCCTGTCTTTTGTATACGATGTAAAAGTTTGTGTGTCCTATAGAACAGTATTCTTTGGGCCTTGTATATGAAATCTTTTGTAATATGTACAGACTTCGTTTATGAATATATATAATAGAAGGAAAGAATTTATCCTGTTCAGTAACGCTGTGCTTCTCTTTTATAAGCTTTATATTATCTGTTTACTTGCTGTGATCGTATGTTTTGGTATGTGTAATGTGACACTCCTATCTATCGGGACCCTTCTTTCCCCTCCGGGATGGAAGTCTCCATGGTATAGGTAGGGGTGTGACAAAAATAGCACAGGGTCAAAATACACACAGAAAATAAAATGGGCCCAAATTCACAAAAAAAACTCATATTTAAGAGGATTAAAATCAATCATGCAAGAATATGACCATAGTAACAATAACAATGACCACAATAATAATAATAATAATAATAATAATAATAATAATAATAATAATAATAATAATAATAATAATAATAATAATAATAATAATAATAACAATAATAACAATAACAATTATAAAATAATAACAATAATAAAAATAATAATAATAATGCAATAATAATAACAACATTAATAATAATAATAATAATAATAATAATAATAATAATAATAATAATAAAAATCACGAATAATAATAATAATAATAATAATAATAATAATAATAACAACAACAACAACAACAACATCAACAACAACAACATTGATAATAATAGCATTAACAGTAACAATGATAATATTAACAATGTTAAGAAGAAGAAAAGTGTTAATAGCAATAATAATAATATTAAAAACAATAAAAATAAAAAATTAATTAAATGACAATGAGGAGGGTAAATAAACACGTAGTAGAAAATAATAATACTTAAACCTATAATAAATATCATCAAAAATCATACCAACAAGAAAATCACTAGATCTAATTTTTCACACCCCAAAATCACATACATTTACCAATTTTCATGCCAAAAATGAAATGAAAATTGAAAACGCATTTTAAGAAAACAAAACTCAAAAATATATGTTCATAAATGCAAGAAAATAAATAAAATAAAATAAATAAGTTGAAAGTGGAAAATAATAATAGATCTAAGAATGTTTACCCTCCGATTTTGATGATTTGGAAGCAAGATATATCGATCTACTTTTCTTTGTCAAGATTCGAAAATAAACTTGAAAAAGATTAAAAAATCTTAGGTTTTTATCTCCAAAACCCAAAAAAATAAGACTAATAAATTGATTTTTAAGTGTTTGATGAAAAACCCAAGTTAAGGAAATTAATTTTCCTTCCTCAAGTTGATCTCAACTCACCAAATGTTTTTTAGATTCAAGAAAAATCAAAGAAAAGATGAAGGAAAATGAATTTTTGCTCTCAAAAATGAGTTTTTTCTCTCTAGAAAACTCTCTCTAAAAACCCCCCAAAAAATCCCTCTTTCTCTCTCTATCATATTTTATTTATACCCATTACCAAGGAAAAGCCCTAATTTAATTAGGAAATTAGTTTTAAAAATCAAAACCCTTAAAAAAGGGTTAAAAAAGACCAAAAAAGGGGCAAAAACCTCTTTTAACAGAAAAAGTAGCGCGCAGGGCGAGCTGCTGCCCAGGGGCGGCTTCCCGCGCGCTGGGCGCCCAAACGGGGCAGCCTGGCATGCAGGACGCGTGCTAGGTGCCCTTGTGGGATGGGCGCCTCGCACGCTGGGCGTGCGCGTGTGCACACGACCCTGTGGGGCGAGCGGCCCTGCGCACACTGCTGCATATGACGCGCCGATGACTTTTTTTTAAATTATTTTTTAAATCAAAACTTTTTGACATAAAATTAACACTTCCAATCTTAATTTTTTAATTTTTAATTTTTAAAATATATTTTTTATTTATTTTTTTAAAAATGGATAATTTTGACAAGGAAACGATCGATCCTTACTCTCTTACCGATAAATCGGTCTTTTATTTTCATCATTTGGTAATCCTGATCTTGGACCGCATCGGGACCTGGAGTCTACAACTCCGTCATGGATGCCCGTTGGTCCTCCACCGACGCCCGTCGGACGTTGATCTGCCGTTGATTTTAGGGGGATTTCCTAGATTTTCCAAATCCTTTCAAATATGTTTTCAAGATTTTCTAAATATTTCCTAAATCTTTCCAAATATATTTTCAGGATTTCCTATATTTCCTAAATCTTTTCAAATATTTTCAAATTTTGGATTTGATTTTGAGAATATTCGGTAAATCATTTGGTTTTGACTTTGATTTTAGAAATCTTTTTCGAATTTAAATTCTAAATTTGAATTTATTTGTATTATTTTCCTAAACCTATAAATAAGTGGCTGAGGTTCATTGTTCGGGCTTAGCGGTTTTTATAAGATAAAAAGGCTTAGCAATTTTTACAAAACAGAGAATTTTCCTACAACAAGTTCTTCGCTTTTATTTTTGTTGGATTTTCATTAAATATTCTTTGAATTAAGGCAAATCTGAAAGAACGAAATTATTTCATTTCTATCCGATCTAGCCTTTTAGCATTCATAATTGCTACCAAAACATCAAGAAGGAAAAATTTAATTTTCTTTTCTTGATTTGTTTTCGAAAACACTATTTTTGCAGCCAAAAATCTCCTAATATTATGCATCACAGATCAATCCTTGTAGAACTCGAATAACAGAAATCACGCGACATTCACGTTTAGAGGTAATATTCCGAGGGTAAATATTCTGGATCGATCTCCATTACATTTGATCATCTCATATTGATTTTACACATAAAATCTCATTTTATTTAAAATAAAACGTTTTTTGCTTGATTTTCTCTGTTTTTTTGGGTCTGGGATAACGGACGGGCAGATGACCCATGGACAGCCATCGCTCATCCGAGCGACGGGCCGTCGAGGGCTTATACCTCCATCGGTCGGTCGGCCTAGGGACGCCCCGTCGCTCACGCATTATGGGCCGTCCCTGGGCCTTTCCCCCTTCATTTCCTTCACTTTCTTTTCATTTATTCCTTTCTTTTCTTTTCCTTATTTTCATTATAAATTTTTATAGATTCGTTTCTTCCTTATTTATTTATTTTTCATATTTATTTTAATTGTCATACTAACACGATTTTTGTTCTTGTAAGTTTTATTACTTCTTTATTGGATCTGGGTTATAAGAAATGGAGGACACCGCGATGATCAGAGAACCTCCATTCGGGTTTATTCTTTTTCCCTTTTTTCCACTTTATTTCAGTTTCCATTTTTGTAAATATTATTTTATTTTGCTAACATGAAAATGGTTAAATATTTATATTAATTAAATTGGAATTTTCACTAATAAAATAAGGACCAATGTCTTATTTCTCTTATCAAATAAAATTGACACTTTAAAGTTGTTTTCGTAAGTATACATGCGAGGACCACTGTCCTCACTCCTAAACGAACATCCCATTTTATGTATGATCCACATGTTATTTATAATGGGGGTTGTATTCTGCCCCTAGTTTAGTTGTAATTTATTGGATTTTCGTTTAACTTGTTTCGATCTTGCTTCCATTTATCGCTTTCATTTATCGCTTTTATTACATGAATGATCTGAGCTATAATTAATACATTGAATTGTATGAGAAAAGGAATGAAATCTTAGTTTCAGAAATCAATTATAATTTAATCAAGATATGAATAAATGGGAAGTTCCGAACCATCTCTGATCTTAGGCTCAACGAAGTTAGAGGACCATCCTAATGTTCTATTGGGGTGGGGTCTCCAAAATATCTCTTGTTGCCCAAAATATGCCCAATTTGCATTGTCTTAGGCTCTACGAGATTAGATGATCTTTCCAGTGTTTGATTAGAAAGACGTGTCCAAAATATCTCTGGGTAGCCCAAAATAGACATATATGCATGGTCTTAGGCTTCATGAGATTAAAGAATCCTCCAAATATTCTATTAAAAGGAGGTGTCCAAAATATCTCTGATTGCCCAAAATAGACACACATGCGCTATCTTAGGCTAGGTGAGGGTAGACGACCTTTCCCAATGTTTTATTGGGAGGCGACTCCAAAACACCTCCTTATTGCCCAAAATAGATGCCCTTGTAAATCTCTTACAAGTTTTCATGAACCTCTCCCGAACGCCCTAAAAGCGGGTTTTCAGGGCCTACTAGGGTTCGGCGTGCGTCACAGTGGCGACTCCACTGGGGACTTACTTTGAGACTTCGCTTCGAAAGTACCTTGGTTAAAACGTATGATTGAGTTTGAATTTAAAAATTTCATCCTTTTTCAAAATTTGCATTGCATCTCATTAGAGCCTTAGATCTATGCTAGTTCAGTCCCTCTTTTAACCTCGGTGCATTCTCGAAGCGCGACCTTACGTTCACTCAATGTAGGAAAGTGTTAAGGATAATCACCAGCCCAAGCCTTGTACCGTTTGGTATATTAAATGGAGACCCGATCAGTCGTTACGCTCATGATGAGCTAGACCTGTTGGCATGGACCATGCTTAGGTAGCCCTAAAGTAACAACACCCTGGCCAAAGCTCATGTAACGAAAGTAGATACTTCCCCTAGATGGTATGAACCTTAATACTATACTTGCTGTATGGATCATTATGTATTTGACAAATCTAGATATTTTGATTGGTCATCTAATCAAAGGCTTTCATGCCCCGATAGGCCCATATCGATTTATTTAGATTGCCTAAATACAAAATGATCACAACCCATGCGTCTGTGCATCAGTTAGGAGAGATTTTGCTGCCAGTTTTCCACAGTGCATCATACGCATTCATCGGGTTCCCTGTTAACCCATGGGCCAAGCCCACCTAGGAAAGAGACTATGACCTCATGTGCAAGACTGATAAGGTTGGAAGGACCTATGTTATTGCGTGTGATTTGTGGGTATTGCATAGCATGATCATGCATCTTATGGCATTCATGCATCATCCTGACCTGATATGTTTTGCAGCCATCATAGATCTACCCAAGTTGTCAAGAGGTCCTCAGGGGCAGCTACACAGAAACCCGTTCTTTGAACTACCGGAAAGGGTAAAGTACTTAGACATAATTTTTGAAACCTGTAACAGCCTGTATGTCACCCTAGGAGTATGTGTGTTCAATTATGGGAGTTGGTATATGGCATGTTGTAGAATTCTAAAATCTTGAATTTTAATGTGTGTTAAATTGGGGTTTAATTGGATAACTGAAATTGTTTGAGTGACCAAAATATTATTGGGTTTAATATGGTCAGAGGGTTGGACTTGCCGTTGCATGGGTTTAGTAGACTAAAGAAACCATATTTGTAGTTGGGCTTAACTAGGACTAATGAGGTTGTGGGCTTAGTTTATATTAAGATGGTTTAGTGGGCCTAAGGTCAGAATTGCATTAGAGGGACAGCCTTATAGTAGAGCCCATAGTCAATTTCTGTAAAAGACACCTAGTACTGTGCATGTTGGAGAGAGAGTAGTTGGGAGTGGCTGCATGTGGGCGGTAGCTTTCTTCTCTTCTTTCATTTTTCTTTCTTCCTTCTCTCTCTCTAAACGTTTCCTCCTCCATCTTTCTCTCCATTTCTGTAATTTCTTCTCTTCTTCTTCTTCTTCTTCTTGATTTGTCAAGTGAAATTCCTGCTACATTTTAGAAGACTAGAAAGGTTGCATGTGTGAATACATGTGTTCATTTTAAAAGGTAAGTAACTATCCTACCCGAAATCCTCTTCTCTTTCATCTTCTTCTTGTGTTTAGAAATGAGATTCTGATTCTTGTTCTCCATTTCTGGAAATATGGGTCTCGATCGTAGAGGTAGAACCTAAGAGGGACAAAGGAAGGCTAAAGTTGGTGAGCCAAGCACCGAGTAATTTTGGCAAGGAGCAAAGGAGTAGAGGTTTGAGAAACACTATGTTCATGAGTATTTTTGTGAATCTTGAGTTAGGTTATGTATATATAAAATGCATGCATTGATATGGTATGTAATGATGAGGAGATTGCGTATTGTGATGTGTTGTGCTACCTTGTACCTTGTTATAAATACTTGCATTGGAACAATATTCATATTATGATTCTTTTCATGTTTGATGGAATGGTCATTAACCAGGGGTTTGTGAGAATTGGTTAGTTGCATGTGTAGAGGGGAGGAAAATGTCCTAAAATTTGCAACTTGAATGTGTCAAATGCTACTAATAAGAACTAATTTGGTAAGGTAATTGACTTGTGGCATTGAGTAAACTTGTAACTTACAAAGTGTAGGTTTTTATGAATTAGATATTAGAACTTTAATCTTAGTAATGTAATAATGGAAATTAGAAGCAACCATATTGAATTGAGGACCGTATGGTCTTCAATAGATGTGAATAGATTGATTTATGTGAACAGGAGGGCTTTTGGAGCAAGTATAGCTCCATATGCCACAACTCCTAGTATTGGTAATAATAATTGATAAATTTGGTGTTATTGAGTTCATAACAAGTAAATAAACAAACGGGTAATATATCATAATGGCTAATAATGGGTCAAGAATAGGCTACGGGAGTTGCATGCGAAACGGGGAGAAATGAGGCTTGGGAAGAGAGGATGGAAGGGCTTGGAATGAGGAATTCCAGTTCTGTCGCGAGTACGATAAAATGCTCTTCTAAGTCTGTGGGCTTTCTCTCACGAGCGGGCTCGGAGTGAGAGCACAATGGAGGGGAGGCTGCATTCTATCACGAGCATGATAGAATCAAAACTCCAAGTCTGTCGCGAGCGCGACACTTCTATATGCTAGAAATGTTTTCTTATTTGTTTTAAGTTTTGATAAAGCATATGTGTGGATTATATTTGAGCATGTACATGATTTCAATCTTTATTATTTAATATGATTATGATCATTTATTTATCAGATATACATTGGTATATGTATATTCGTATTGTATTATGCAAATGCAATGATGAAGGAAGTGCAATGTGAACTACAATATAACAAATGTGATAATGTGTAAAGTTTATATGTACGATGATAATAACAATAACCGGATTAATAATTTAGCCTGCAAGTCAAGTAGTGGGTAGATAGGCATGCCTATATGGTCTAAGTGCTGCAGCCAAATGCATCTGATTCCTTTGGAATCACCAATGCGATAAATGTGTATATACTGATTCAATTAAATTTATTGTACTCTCGAGTACAAAGGCGATACCCGATTATCCATGTAATTGAAATGCAGGCAAGGCTGAACAATTAAAGAAGTTACTTGATGATTATGTTTGTATAAGTACATGTGACTCATTTGGTATATATATATGAATATGCAATGATGATGTGATGAGATGTAATATGGTGCAACGCAAAGCATATTCTTATCACAAGTGAGTATGATAAGTATTTTAACTTATTGTTATGATAAATAACTGTTAATAGTGTACTAATTATGATGATGCAAGCATGTTCTATATATATACATGAAATGTGAATGGTGTCATTTATTCTACGGTAAATCAATGGTTATTATTATGTATATATGTCTACTTGAATATTGTTTATATTGTTATTGTTTCTCTGCTAAGCGTTATCGCTTAGGACGGGTTTTAATCCATGTAGGTTTGTCGGCGAAGTGATCCGAAGGACGTCCCCGCATTTTTGATTGATTAACACATTAGGTCTCCATTCCCTAGTGTAGATTTTGAATACTTTTGTTAAGGCATGTAACTAATGATACAAATATTGTTATGTATTAATTATTGTATAACTCAGTATGGGATGTAATTTAATCAGACTGTATGGTTTTATGTATGCGATGCGAATGTTTACTGCCGCATGCGAACAAAATTAATTGGCCTGGAATGTTGTAATATGATATTATGCATGTCTTAAGTAGGAACTTTGCATGTGATAAGTGTTGTGGCAACCGTTTCCAACCACTGTAGCGTAGCTATGCATGTGGATGGGAGTGGGGTGTTATAAAACCAGTCACACGCTACATCATCCCAATTCTCTTTACACAGTGAGATGGCTAATTCACCAAGAGGGGCAGATGCTACCAGGGCCATGATAATCGAGGAAGTGGGTAGACGGTTTTAGGAGTTCGAGAATCGAATGATGGCCATGATTCCAAATATGACCTAGCCTGCCATACCACAGAACCCAGCTCCTCCTCCCATCAGACAAAATGAATAGAAGGAGGTCAGAGAAGACCCATTCGAAGAGATTCATCCACCGCCAGTGGACTTAAGGGCCAATATGTTGGCAGGATAGAGAAGGGGGCCTGCCCGTAGGGTAGATTTTGAATACTTTTGTTAAGGCATGCAACTAATGATACAAATATTGTTATGTATTAATTATTGTATAACTCAGTATGGGATGTAATTTAATCAGACTGTATGGTTTTATGTATGCGATGCGAATGTTTGCCGCCGCATGCGAACAAAATTAATTGGCCTGGAATGTTGTAATATGATATTATGCATGTCTTAAGTAGGAACTTTACATGTGATAAGTGTTGTGGCAACTGTTTCCAACCACTGTAGCGTAGCTATGCATGTGGATGGGAGTGGGGTGTTATAAAACCAGTCACATGCTACATCATCCCAATTCTCTTTACACGGTGAGATGGATAATTCACCAAGAGGGGCAGATGCTACCAGAGCCATGATAATCGAGGAAGTGGGTAGACGGTTTAGGAGTTCGAGAATCGAATGATGGCCATGATTCCAAATATGACCTAGCCTGCCACACCACAGAACCCAGCTCCTCCTCCCATCAGACAAAATGAATAGAAGGAGGTCAGAGAAGACCCAGTCGAAGAGATTCATCCACCGCCAGTGGACTTAAGGGCCAATATATTGGCAGGATAGAGAAGGGGGCCTGCCCGTAGGGTAGATGAGGATTGGGAAGAAGACGAGTATGAGGAACCAGTGTCAGTGAGGGGAAAGGTACCTCAGACTGAAGAGGCCATCTGGAAGAAGATGGAGGAGAAGTTCGAGGCAATGTCGAGAATGTTGACTTGAGGACGAGGGATGAATCCTGTGGACAAAGAATTGGACGGAGAGGATGTCATCCCTATGAACTTTAAAATGCCGGATGTCCCAAAATTTGATGGCACTTCTTATCCTACCACCCACAAAAAGCAGTACTCATTGGTAATGAAGGGTACTACTTTAACGAAGAGACAGAAAATAGAATACTTTTGTCTGACCTTAACCGGCTTGACGGTGGATTGGTACCATGGTCTAGACTGGAGGACTAAAGAGGATTGGGACTTGTTAACGGAAGAATTCCTCAAGTAATACGACTACAGCACGAGCATGGAGGTGACCCTGAAGGACTTGGAATTGTTGCCGCAGAAATCTGATGAGTCCTTCCATGAGTATCTTACCCGATGGAGGAACCGGGTGATGGAAATGAAGAGAAAGCGAGATACTCAAGATCATATTTGGCTTTTTAACAAGAATGCTAGCACGTATCTAAGGGATGGGCTGAAGATGAAGGGTCTGAGAGATTGGGAATCGTTGAAGGATATTGCCATCGAAGCTGAGGGAGACTACCTCGCAAGAAGAGTGAGCAATGAAGGTTATGCTAAGAAGGTTAGTAGCAGCCAGGGGGCAAATAGGCCAATAGGCTCCACCAATAGCACCAGGAAGATGGCTAATGTTTCAGATATGAACACTGGCCCAAGGCATTTCTCTAATTATGGGAGATGTCTCTCATGGGTGCTTAGAAGGCTGATGAAGGAGGGGAAATTGCAGCCTTTACCACCGTGACCAGCCAGGAACCAGGGTTTGCCAGGGCACAAGGATAATGAGTACTATGCATACCATCAACATACCGGGCACACGACAGACGAGTGTAAGGCGTTAAGGCATACAATTCAGAATCTGATCGATTCCAAGCAGATCACAGATCTCGAGAAGAGAGGGAATCAGAAAAAGCCCGAGTATAATAATGTGCCCCCGCCTGTGTTCATGATCGGGTCCAGTTTTCCCGATTATTGAAAGACTTATATGGCATCAATGTCAACACTGCTATCATGTGTCTCCATGAGGTAAGTGAAGAAGGGCTTCCCGTGGCAGCGATCGATTACTGGTCCACTGATGAAAGTGGAGATGAGAATGATAATTCTGAAGTTAATGGATTTCCCGACATGTGGGGTTCGGAGGAGGAAGAGGAGAAGAAAGGAAAGAAGGATGTTGGAATAGTGACCTATAGTGGAAGGGTAGCTCCGGAGGTTGATTGGCCGCAGGATCGAGCAGTTTGTCAAAAGGAAAAGGAGCCGGAGGAGGATCCGATAATGAGGTAACTGAAAACAACACCGGCTCAAATTTCAATCTGGGATTTATTGAGGCAGTCTCAATCTCATAGGCAGAAGTTAGTGGAGGCTTTGTGTGAGACTACAGTGGCCATGACAATCTCGCCTACAGAGCTGCTAGATGTAGTCAAGGGGGGTGCCGGAGAGAATGTGGTATTTACAAATGCTGACTTGCCGGCAGAAGGTCACAATCATAACCGCCCCTTGTACATAAGGGCTCAGATCAATCAGAAACACATGGTGTGTGTCATGGTAGATGATGGTTTATCGATTAATGTGTGCCCACTAGTGGCAACGGCGGCTTTCGGGATGACGTAGGATATGCTAGCTAAGCCTGATTTGATGATCATAGCTTATGACAACTCAGAAAGGTAGGCATCTTGGACATTTAAAATGATGGTCAAGACGGTACTAGTCGAGACTGAGGTAGAATTCGTGGTCCTACCTATTCCGGCCATCTTCTCGACCATCTTAGGCAGGCCTTGGTTCAAAAAAATAGGAGGGGTGCCCTCCACTCCACACCAGATGGTTAAGATTCCCCACAATGGACAAGTGGTTACCATAAAAGCAGTAAGGGATAATCAGGCCTCAGTGCTGCAGATTGTGAAATAGCCTTTCAGTGGATTTCATGTCGCCGTGAAAGAGGGGGAAGAACATATGGAAGGAAGTCCTCAAGTGATGAATATGATGAAGAGGATGTCATTCCTCCCTGGTGCAGGTTTTGGCAAGAGTTCGCAAGGATCACCAATAGCCATATCTACTAGAGGCCAGAAGGATAGGAGGGGCCTTGGGTATGAAGGTGTCGTGAAGAAGGGCAAGTAGTCAGTGGATGAGATCCCCCATATCAGAGAAAGCTTTGTGCCAGTAACTGCAGTGTGTGCCTACACGGGGGAAGCAGAACCACAGTGGGTTGGTGGAAAAATTGTGTCGGGTTTTGAGGTCTTCAATGATGTCTTCAATTGGGATATTGGATTGATCGAGCAAGCAGAGGGCTTTTGGGATGAGGAAATCATGACCGAAGAGACAGTCTGGGACCGCCAAACACCCGAAGAGGTTATTATTGAGAGGCTGATGACTGCCCGAGTGAAGGGGAAACTGAAGATGGAAGACAAAGCTATAAAGAGAATGAGTGAAGTCATGCAGGGGGTTATTGTAGTACCTCCAAAATGTCAATTTGATCCAGAACCGTTAGCTGCAACATCCGCACCGACGAAAGAAGAATAAGAAAATAGTTTAGATTTTCTTTTTACACCTGAACTTTTTAATAATATTGATGACAATTCCAGTTCTATTAATAATATGAATAATTTTTCTTACTTGTCCGATGGTTCTGATGATTTCATTATGCATAATCATGATCATGATTCATTTATATTTGACATTAATTCAAGCAATGCAACTCCATTTAATCTTGGAACTTCGAAAACCCGAAAGAGATATTGATAGCATTGACGTAACCCCTGAAGAGAGAGAAAAGTTTGAGAGAATTTTAAGAAAATACGAAAAAGCCTTTGCCTTGACCTATAAAGATATGCCAGGAGTAGACCTTGAAATCGCAGAGCATGCCATCACGACATACCCAGACCATAAACCAGTCAAGCAGAAACTTAGGAGGCTCAGGCCAAAATGGGCAGATAAGGTGAAGGAAGAAATTCTTAAACAGATTGAGGCCAAGTTCTTGATTGATTGAAATACAATATCGAACCTAGTTGGCCAATGTCGTCCCAGTAGCCAAGAAGAACGGCAAGGTACGCATGTGTGTGGACTATTGAGATCTGAACAAGGCTTGTCCAAAAGATGACTTTTTGTTGCCTCACATAGACGTTTTAGTAGATAGTGTAGCTGCTTGCATGATGTAAAGCTTCATGGATGTTTATGAAGGCTACAATCAAATCCTTACTAAAATAGCCGATCGGATCAAAAAAGCCTTTATCATTTAATGGGGGATGTTTGCTTATAGGGCAATGCCATTCGGTTTGAAGAACGCAGGCACAACTTATCAAAGAATGGCAATAAGGATTCTAGATGATTTGATCCACAAGGAGGTAGAGGTGTACATGGATGACATGATGATCAAGTCAGCCACCAGAGAAGGTCATTTTGAGGCTCTGGAAAAGTTCTTTTAGAGATTCGGTAAGTACAATCTGCGATTGAATCCCAAGAAATGCATATTTGGGGTCGCTTCAGGGAAACTATTAGGTCATGTAGTTAGCCAGAGGGGGATTGAGATCGACTCAGACAAGGTCAAGGCCATCCGAGAAATCTTGGTGCCTAAGAAGGAAAAGGACATCCGAAGTTTTTTCGGTAAGTTGCAGTATGTCAGCAGGTTCATCGCTAAACTCGCTTCCATCTGCGAGCCAATCTTCAAGATGCTCAGAAAAAACCAGCCTGTAGTATAGAATGAAGACTGCCAGAAAGACTTTGATACTATCAGAGAATACTTGCTGAATACACCAATTCTAAGACCGCCACAACCAGTCAAGCCGCTTATTCTGTATTTGGCTATAGAAGATAGTTCTGTAGGTGCTATGATGGCTCAAGAGGATGAGTTCGGGGTGGAGTTTGCAGTCTATTAACTTAGTAAGAAGTTCCTTTCCTATGAGGTCAAGTATGTAGAAGTAGAAAAGGTTTGCCTCGCGATAATCTAGGCCTCCAAGAAGTTGAGACAATACTTTCACTCTTACAAGGTACAAGCGGTGGCAAAACAAAATCCCCTTAGATACCTGTAGGAGGCTCCATCTTTGCTAGGAAAAATGGGGAGGTGGTTGTTATTATTACAGGAATTCGACGTTGAGTACATCAGCCGGAAGACTATCAAGGGGTGCACAGTAGCAAAGTCTCTAGCTGAACACCCGATCCTAGGAAATTTGTATGAGTTCAATTTCCCGGACGAGGATATGGTAGCTATTATAGTACAAGGTTGGTACCTGCACTTTGACGGGGCTATAAATAGCAAGGGGGTAGGACTAGAAATTATTCTAACAACCTCGGATGATGAAAAACTTCCATTGGCTAAGAAACTAAGATATAAGGCCACCAACAATGAAGCCGAATACGAAGCCTGCACTTTCGGACTAGAAGCCCTAATAGCCCTGGGGGCAAAAAACGTGGAGGTGTTTTAGAGATTCATCGCTAGTAATAAATCAGAATCGGGACGAGTGGGCTGTTAAGGAAGAGCGGCTGATACCATATGTAAAACACTTGAGGGATCTGAGTGTAGACACCGGGTCCCGAGGCGGTCCAAGATTAGGATTACACAATGATGAAAATAAAGACTAATTCATAAGCGAGAAAATAGGAATTGATCATCTCTTTGTCAAATTCTTCTATTTGTCTCAAAATTCTTTTAAAATGTTTATTCTTATTCTTATTTTCATTTTTATTTGTATCTTTATTTTTCATCCATATTTTGTATTTTATTTTATTATATTTTCTGAAAAATAATTTAAAAAAAAATAAAAAAATTTTGGCGGCGGCGCGGGGGCTGCCGCGCGATGCCATGCGCAGCGCTGCTCCACGAGCGCGCAGGCGGGCAACGCGCACAGTTTCGCGCATGGCATCTCGCCTGATCAGCGAGATATCTCGCCCATCCGCGTAGATTTGCCCCCGCTAGCTGCGAGGAATCTCGCCAGCTCCGCCCAGTTTCCGTCGATTTTGCCAATTTCTGCCGAAAATCAATTTTTTCACATTTTTAGGGTAAAAAATGATTTTTTCTTGCAATTTTTTCAGATTTTGTTAAAATTTGACAAATATTAGTCAAATTGGGTGGGTGTTAAATGTCAAAATATAATTAAAAATAAATAAAAACATTAATTATAAACATTTGACGTTTAGGATTTTATTTTTAATTTTTGAGTGTTTTTTGTTGAAATTGGGGAAGAGGAAAATGGAAAAAAGCTGGAAGTTGACTAAATTGGGGTAGAGAATGGGGTTTTGATGGAGGATTGATTCATTTTTGTGGAGAGAAAATAAAAAAGAAAATATTGATTTTTTGGTAAGAAAAATTCTCTAAGTGAATTGATCTTTTCTAAGGCATTTTAGGGGGAGGTGTTCTTAAGGGAAGAGAGTGTATTTTGCTGGAAAAACAAGGAATTTCTTGTTCTTGGAGTTCATTTTTTCTTTTTCTCAAAATTTAAAATCATTTCTTTTAATCTTCTTAATTTTCTTTTCTTAAATATAAAAATTTTCTTCTTTAATTCCATTCTAGTCTTTCTTACGTCTAAAATTTTTTTATTGAACTTAAAAATTTTGAGAAAGGAAAATTAATTTCCTTAACTTGAGTTTTCTCATCAAACATCAAATACAAAAAAATAAATCATTTTTGAATTTTACTGTTCTTGAGTTATTTGAGACATAAACTCAAGATTTTTCTTGAACATTTTTTTTTTCGAGTTTACTCTCAAATCTTGATAAGGAGAATAGATCGAGATATCTTGCTTCCATATTACTTAATTCCGAGGGTAAAGATTCTTGGATCCATCTTTATCTCATCTCATTTTATTCAAGTTAATTTATTTCATTTTATTTTATTTTACCCTTTTTTTCTTGCATTAATGCATGTATGTGTTCTCTTTGAGTTAAAATTTATTTCTTTAGCATGAGTTTTCAATCTTTGCTTTGTTCTTGGCATGAAAATGGATAAATATACATGATGTTAAGAGATGAAAAATAAGATTTGCATGATTTTCCCTTTTTGTATTATCTTTTGTGATTTTTTTTTGTATGCTTAAATATTATTGTCTCATATTACATGTTTAATTACCTTCCTCTTGTCTATTCATATGATTTTACTAGCTTATTATTATTATAATTATTATTTATTGTTGCTATCATCATTTATCATTATTATTATTATTGTTATCATTATTATTATTACTACTACTATTATTATTTTTTGTTGTTGTTGTTATTGGTATTATTATTGTTATTATTTTCAATATTGTCATTATATTTTGCGTGGTGTTATTTCATGATTTAGCTATGGTTATTATTATTAGTGTACCTTGCATGATTTTTTATTTTCCGTGTGATGTTAATTTATTAAATTAATGTGTTTAAGTTAATTTATTCTACATTTTATTGGTGTATTAATTTATATTAGATTTCCTTTATTTGCTTAATTTTGGAATTATTACAAATATTTTTATTATTTTTTTTATTGGGGATAAAATGTCGTGCTTATTTGTTTCAGCATTTATCGTGACCAAATTCCTCGCGCCACGTAGGAGTTTATATCACATGGGTGAGACATTTCCTATCCCTATTTATGTGACTGTGTTTTGTTTGTAAATAAAATAAGTTTATTTTATACGCGTACCAAATAAAAAACCACAAAAATATTTTATACGACAAAATTGGGATTTTTACTAATAAATTGGGACCAATGTCCTAGATTTTAGCCAAGGAATGAAAAATATCACGAATTAAAACGAAGAGTTAAATTTTCTAAAAATTGGATTACTCATCCTGGTTTTCGACCCAATGGCCAAAATAACTCTTCTATCCCTCTTCAAATAAGCAAGTGGGAACCAATATTTCTAAACCGAATAAATATCCCGATTTATGTATGTTATTTTCTATGTGTGACTTTGTTTTGTCTGTTTTAAATTTATGTTCATAAATCTTGTGGGTCCTTGTAATTAATTATTTTTGGGGCAATTTTATTTTCTTTTACTGGGGGATTGTATTTGTCCCAATTTCTCTTTTGTAAATGGCGTGGCTTTGTGTGTTTACTGCTTTATTTACTGTTTTATTTATCGCTTTCTTTAGAGCTTTCATTTTATCGCTTTCTTGATGCTTGAAATGTGCTTTCAATAAATTGCACTAATCACGTGAGGAGAGAGATAGAATTTTCAAATCTAAAAACACCCTTATATTTAACCAAGGCATAAATAAGAGTGAAGTTCCGAACACCTTCTCTGCTTTAGACCGTAGAGGTTAGATGACCTTTCCCAATTTCTTGTAAATTGGATTGCGACTCCAAAATGCCTCAAAGGTGCCTAAAGTCTTCATGGGACTAGATGAACTTTTCAATGTTCTATTGGGTAAGGAATTCCAAAATGTCTCATGTTGCCTAAGATCAAAAGACACGAACCAATCCCTCGACCCCTAAAAGCGGGTCTCGCTTACGAGGGCCTTTGCTAGGTTCGGTGTGCGTCACAGTGGCGACTCCACTGGAGACTGTTTGTGACTTTGCTCTGAAAGTGTCTTGGTTAACACATATAATTGTGTTTTTAAAACCTAAAATTCTATCTATTTTCGAAAATTTAATTGCATCATTTTAGAGCCTTAGAATTATGCTAGTTTGGTCCCTATTCTTACCCAGGTGCATTCCCGAAGCACCACCCTATTTTCACTCAATCTAGGGAAGTGTTAAGGATAATCACCAACCCAAGTCTCGTACCATCATGGTATATTAAATGGAGACCCGATCAGTCGTTATGCTCGTGATGAGCTAGACCCATTGGCAGGGACCATGCTTGGGTAACCCTAAAGTATCATCACCTTTGACCAAAGCTCATGTAATGGCAATAGATACTTCCCCTAGGTGAAATGTACCTTAATATGATGCTTGCTATATGGGCCATTATATATTAAAGAAAATCAAAAAAATTAAATGGTCTTATATCAAAAGTTTTCATGCCCCGGTGGGCCCATCTTAATATTGTTGAAATGTTTAAATACATAAAGGTCAAAAGTCATACGTATGTGTATTAATTAAGAGATGTTATGCTGCCGGTTTTTCACCGAGCACCATACGCATCCATTGGGTTCCCTGCTAACCCATGATCAAGCCCACCTAGGAAAGAGACCGCATTACCTCGTGTGTGGGAGTAATGAGGTTGGAAGGATCTACTTGCTAGTATGTGGTTGTAAATGTTGCATAACACACGATCATGCATTGTACATGTCATTCATGCATCATTCTAACAATTTAAATCTTTTAGCCATCATAGATTCATCTAAGTGGATTAGAGGTTCTGACGGTCGGCTAGTAAGGACAAATCTGCTCTTTGAATTATTAAAATTAGTGTCTGACTGGGATTTTGAGTCACTCTTATCGATCAGTGAATCATCTCTAAAATCATCGATGGCAGAATAGACCGAAGATTTGACCACACAAGACCTTGCTAGGAGATTAGAGAACTTTGAACAGAGGATGTTAGATATGATGGGCGCCATGGCTGACAAGATTGCTCATCCCCCTGCTCCACAAGCACCTATTGCTCCATAGCCACCTGTCGCACCACAACCACTGGCAGTCCCTACTCGGGGGCAAGTCGAACCACCTGCTGGTGAGGAGGCTCCCCTCATTAGTAATGCTGCCCGTTAAACTATCAATGAGCACGGAGCTGCTGAGCCTATTAAGCCAAGAAGGGAAAGGATCCCCAATCCCAATGAGGACTTCATGATGAAGGTGGAAGATGAAGAGGTAATAGCACCTCAAGTTGTGAGGGCCAGAGCACCCAGGGTAGAAGATGAGGCAATAAGAGGGATGAGATAACAAATTGAGATAATCACCCGCATGTTAATAGCTGGTAAGGGAATCTGTAATGGCCGGTGGTTCCATCCCCGGTAGACTCATTCTCGGACGCATCCCTTAGAGTCACCGTAGGAGTCGGTTCACCTTACAACCGTACTCACGGTCTTTACACCCCCCTTGTGCATTTTTGCCTTCCGTGGGATTCGAACTCAGGACCTGGGGATAAGTCCTTAAATTCTTAGAATCCCACTACCATTAGGCTATTAGCCTAATGATAGTGGGATTCTATGAATTTAAGGACTTATCCCCAGGTCCTGAGTTCGAATCCCACGGAAGGCAAAAATGCACAAGGGGGGTGTAAAGACCGTGAGTACGGTTGTAAGGTGAACCGACTCCTACGGTGACTCTAAGGGATGCGTCCGAGAATGAGTCTACCGGGGATGGAACCACCGGCTGTTATAAAAAAGGCGCCTTTTTTGTAACGGCCGGTGGTTCCATCCCCGGTAGACTCATTCTCGGACGCATCCCTTAGAGTCACCGTAGGAGTCGGTTCACCATACAAACGTACTCACGGTCTTTACACCCCCCTTGTGCATTTTTGCCTTACGTGGGATTCGAACTCAGGACCTGGGGATAAGTCCTTAAATTCTTAGAATCCCACAACCATTAGGCTGTTAATAATGTATAAAGATCTTAGTCGTTGATGTGGAAATTTGATTATAAAGGTTTATGAAGTTTCAGCATTTGAAAACAATTTGTATTAGATAATTATTTATAGTTGTTAGATGATGTATTATCATAATAGGTTTGTATTTTGTATAATTGATGTAATAGTGAACTGATGACATTGTGAGCTATTATCTAAGTATGTGATTGGAATTAAATTGGAGGATGGGCAAAATTGTGTTGGAGTTTGAATTGGAGTAGGACGGATGAATATGTATGTGATTATAGAAGTGTAAACACTTTCTGTTTACAGGGGGATAGGCAATATTATAGAGGAGATTCTGCCGAAATTTAGGTAGAATTTAAGTAGCCTATTTGAGAATGATTGTGTGATTGGTAAAGTTTAATAGTGATAAAAAAAAAAATTTACCCGGATTTTCTTAATGATTTTAAGAATAGTTTAAGACAATTAAATTATTATGTACAGTAAAAAGGGTGTTACAGAATCAACCCTGAGGATAGAGATTTGGGGGATGAAGAGCTGCTACTCCAAAGGTTTAAGATGCCTGAGCTTTCGAAGTTCAATGGTACTTCGGATCCATCTGCACACATCAAGCAATACACCCTAGTGATGAAGGGCATAGGGCTCACTAAGAGGCAAAAAGTGGATTATTTCTGTCTCAGTCTAGCGGGTCCAACAGTAGACTGGTATCATGGGTTGGATAGGAGATCCAAAGAGGACTGGGACCTCCTGACTAATGAATTCATGAGGCAATATGACTGCAGCACCAGAATGGAGGTCACCTTAAAAGACCTCGAGCTCTTACAGCAAAGGAGTGACGAGTCATTCTATGAGTACCTCACTAGATGGAGGAATAGGGTTATAGAGATGAAATAGAAGCCTGACACTACTGACCAGATCAGGTTATTTATCAGGAACTCCTGCCCTTACTTGAGGGACTTACTCAGCTTCAAGGGCTCAGAGATTGGGAGTCACTTAAAGACATTGCTGTAGAGGCTGAAGGGGGTTACCTAGCAAAGAAAGCAAGCTAAAATAACTTTGTTAGGAAGAATTATGGGAACCAGTCAGGGTATAAATCAGGTGGTGCCGGAAGCAGTAATAACAGAAATGGTAAGACGGCTGAGGTTTCAGCTACCGAGGTTAGACAGGGTCAGAGGTGCTTCTCTAATTTAGGTCGCTCTCTTTCTTGGGTACTGGAGAGACTGATGAAGGAGGGAAAGCTACAACCTTTGATGCTTAGGCCAGCCATGAATCAAGGACAGCCAGGGCACAGAGATGACTAGGATTGCACCTACCACCAGCACCCTGGGCACCTGACAGATTATTACCGGACTTTAAGGAACAAGATCCAAGATCTTATCGACTCCAAATAAATTACGGATCCTGAAAAGAGAGAGAAGAAGAAGAAGGCAGGCTATAATGTAGTCCCTCCACCGGATATGTGATTGGGTCTGGTCCACCTAGGTGGCACTCGTCAGAAGAGCTACATGAAGACTATGTTTTTTTTAGATGCTTTATTTCCTTTTAATTCAAGAAATCCTTATGACTATCCGGTTATTTTAATTTGATGAACATTTTTGTTTATTTGTATGGTATTTTCAATGATTTCATTTCCTATGATCACGATGCATTCATTCATTTTTTACATTAACCCAATTAATACGGTTCCATCTAATCTCGAAACTTTGGGGAGTCCAAGCAAAATCTTGATAGCATCTGATATAACTCTTGAAGAGAGGATAATTTTGAGAGATATAAAATAAAAAAAATAGCCCTTGCTTGGACCTAGTATGACATGCTGAAGATTGACAAGGATATTCTTGAGACCAATGCTACTTCCACGTGCCAACATGACGACGAATCAGATTTTGAAAGCCATTCCTTTGCACCCCCAATATCTGGGTTGCATATGGTGCTGCCAAATAAAATGAAACCCTAAGAGCTACACCAGAAGTTGGACGAATAAAACTCAGGACCTTCACGAGAAACATATAATTCGTTAGAACCAAATCGTGTGACCCATTTCCTCACAATCATTTGAAATATGTACCCTAAAATCAATCAAGATTGACCTTTAACCATCCGGGACCCTTACAACCAAATTTAGCAGGATAGCTCTTTATCTTTCAACAAAAAAAAAGAGAGAGAGAAAAAAAGAGAGAAAAGAAGAGAGAAAAACGTATGCACAAAAAAAAAGAGAGAAAAGAAAAAACATACAAAAAAAACCATAATCTTTGCCCCAAATCATCCGAGCCTAACCTGTCCCCAATCGCAGCCATTGAAAACCATTTCAAAATTTGAACTACCAAAGCCAATAAAAGCAAAGTGTGAGATTTCACATCCAATCCCCAAATAAGGAACCCATCACCTTAACCGGTCTGCACAAGGGTCAAGAACAAAACTTTGATACAAAAAAAAAACCACCATCAGAAGGAGCAGTCTCCCAAGCTAATGAAGATGAAAGGAAATTCAATCAACACTAACGGACCGAAGGAGAGTTCATGGCAAAGGCTAAAAAGAAAAAAAGAGAGAAAAAAGAGAGAGCTGAGAGAAAACCTTCAATCATGAAAATCAGAGAGGGCCGATTGATAATAGGAGTTTGATGCTCTCAAGATCTATCCTGAGATTAGATGAGGTCTCATATTTTTCGATTTAATGCCAAATAGTGATCATATGTTATAAAATCAGATTGAAATATATGCATTTATGCAAAGATGTATTGGTATGACCAGAGCAGTTCATCTTGCATGCTCAAAGTTGTCTGGGTCCGGTATAGAATCAGCACATTGTTACTCTCTACCCTCTACTATTCTCTCAACTCAAGCACTTCAGTCGACTCATCCAGTTATCAACAGTAAGGCCAATTCTACAGCATCCTCATGATAGGAATCAAACTTATACAACCATAATCTGAGACACAAGTACATGCCAATCATATCCGAAAGATCTTTGGTAACAACTTCAGCATCTCAAAAAATAAGAAAAAAGAAGGGGCCGTTAGAGATGAAAATCGTAATTGGCGCTCTAAGGAAAAATTAGGCTAAAGGGCAGGGTGAAAACCTGGGAACAGGTAGTCTATCCTACAAAAAAATAAAGTGAATAAAAGCCGCTGGATTGTGTTGGTTCCATTCCAGGAAAAAAATATGGCCCAGGGTTATGTGAAAATCCGAAAAGAACACATTTCCCGCTAAGAAAAACTAGTGTGAAAATCTACAAGGGATGCACAGATGAGAACCTCATAATCCCCTAGAGGCATAAAATTCAAAAGCAATTCTAGAGGGCACCAATCCTGCTGCAAATTGTGACCAAACCGGCTGTCGCATCCAAATCCACTCAGATGAATTACTATCCTGCATTCCTGCATGACTCATGCATTTCACTTGCATGCTCACCAATTTTTCCTGCATATTCGGTTTTCTAGTTTTACAGTAAGAAAGATTCAATGCAGACACCGACAAAAGGCGAGTGACGACATCAATCCAAACATCAAATCCAAACAAATAACCAAAGACCTCCCAGTGGGCAATCAACCAAAGGGCTCATAGACAACACCACTTCAGGAGAGTTTGCACGAAGGCGGCACTGCCATTATACGGAAGGTTTGCACGACCACAGTACTACTACTTCGAATCTGAGAAGAGTTTGCACGATGGCGGTACTACCATTCTACGGAAGGTTTGCACGACCACGGTACTACTACTTCGAATCTCAGAAGAGTTTGCACGATGGCGGCACTACCATTCTATGGAAGGTTTGCACGACCACGGTACTACTACTTCGAATCTCAAAAGGGTTTGCAAGATGGCAGCACTACCATTCTACGAAAGGTTTGCATGACCACGGTACTACTATTTCGAACTTCATAAGAGTTTGCACGATGGCGGCACTACCATTCTACGGAATGTTTGCACGACCATAGTACTACTGCTTCGAATCTCAGAAGAGTTTGCACGATGGTGGCACTACCATTCTACGGAAGGTTTGCACGACCACGGTACTACTACTTCGAATCTTAGAAGGGTTTGCACGATGGCGGAACTACCATTCTATGGAAGGTTAGCACGATCACGGCACTACCACTTCACATCTCAAAAGGGTTAGCACGATGACGGCGCTACCACTCTATGGAGGGTTAGCACGATCACGGCACTACCACTTCACATCTCACAAGGGTTAGCACGATGGCGGAACTACCATTCTACGGAAGGTTAGCACGACCACAACACTACCACTTCAGAAGGGTTAGCACGATGACGGCACTACCACTCCACGGAGGGTTAGCACGATCACGGCACTACCACTTCACATCTCAGAAAGGTTAGCACGATGGCGGCACTACCATTCTATGAAAGGTTAGCACGACCACGACACTACCACTTTGGAAGGGTTGGCACGATGACGGTACTACCACTCCACGGAGGGTTAGCACGATCACGACACTACCACTTCACATCTCAGAAGGGTTAGTACGATGGCGGGACTACCATTCTACGGAAGGCTAGCATGACCACACTACTACCACTTCAGAAGGGTTAACACGATGACGGTACTACCACTCCATTGAGGGTTAGCACGATCATGGCACTACCACTTCAAATCTCAAAAGGGTTAGCATGATGGCGGCATTACCATTCCACGGAAGGTTTGCACGACCACGGCACTACCACTTGAACAAAGACTTACACGCTGATGGTAAATACCACTTCAACGAGGATTTACACGATCACGGTAACTCATTTTAATGAAGAATAATTTGCCGACAAGCTGGAGATAACCATCACGACAACATCGTCCAGTCTGGAAAGACGGCAGCCTCAGGTACGTGCTTCTTTCCTTTTTTTTCTGAATTTTGGCTCATCTAGGCACCTGCGTGCTAGTTTCCCCAAAATTAGGGGCAACTGTCGACATCGAGTCCCGAGGCGGTCAAAAATCAGGATTACGCAATGATGAAAATAAAGACTAATTCATAAGCGAGAAAATAGGAATTGATCACTCTTTATCAAATTCTACTATTCGTCTCAAAATTCTTCTAAAATGTTTATTCTTATTCTTATTCTTATTTTTATTTTATTTGTATTTGTATCTTTATTTTTCATCCATATTTTGCATTTTATTTTATTATATTTTCCAATCCGCGAAGAATTCCCCCCCCCCAGCTGCAAGGAGTCTCGCCAGCTCCGCCTAGTTTTTGCCGATTTCGCCAATTTCCGTCGAAAATCAATTTTTTCACATTTTTAGGGTAAAAAATGATTTTTTTTCTTGGGATTTTTTCAGATTTTGTTAAAATTTGACAAATATTAGTCAAATTGGGTGGGTGTTAAAAGTCAAAAAATAATAAAAAATAAATAAAAACATTAATTGTAAATATTTGACTTTTAGGATTTTATTTTGAATTTTTGAGTGTTTTTTATTGAAATTGGGGAAGAGGAAAATGAAAAAAAGTTGGAAGTAGACTAAATTGGGACAGAAAATGGGGTTTTGACGGAGGATTGATTCATTTTTTAGGAGAGAAAATAAAAAAGAAAATATTGATTTTTTGGTAAGAAAAATGCTCTAAGTAAATTGATCTTTTCTAAGGCATTTTGGGGGGAGGTGTTCTTGAGGGAAGAGAGTGCATTTTGCTGGAAAAACAAGGAATTTCTTGTTATTGGAGTTCATTTTTTCTTTTTCGCAAAACATAAAATCATTTTCTTTAATCTTCTTAATTTTTTTTTCTTAATTCTAAAAATTTTCTTCTTTAATTCCATTCTAGTTTTTCTTATATCTAAAATTTTTTTATTGAACTTGAAAACTTTGAGAAAGGAAAATAAATTTCATTAACTTGAGTTTTCTCATCAAACATCAAATAAAAAAAAAATCAAATTATTTTTTAATTTTAGTGTTCTTGAGTTATTTGAGACATAAACTCAAGATTTTTCTTGAACATTTTTTTTCAAGTTTACTCTCGAATCTTAATAAGGAGAATAGATCGAGATATCTTGCTTCCATATTACTTAATTCTGAGGGTAAAGATTCTTGGATCCATCTTTATCTCATCTCATTTTATTCATGTTAATTTATTTCATTTCATTTTATTTTACCCTTTTTTTCTTGCATTAATGCATGTATGTATTCTCTTTGAGTTAAGATTTATTTCTTTAGCATGAATTTTCAATCTTTGCTTTGTTCTTGGCATGAAAATGGATAAATATACATGATGTTAAGAGATGAAAAATAAGATTTGCATGATTTTCCCTTTTAGTATTATCTTTTGTGTTTTTTTTTTTGTATGCTTAAATATTATTGTCTCATATTACATGTTTAATTACCTTCCTCTTGTCTATTCATATGATTTTACTAGATTATTATTATTATAATTATTATATATTGTTGCTATCATCATTTATCATTATTATTATTATTATTATTATTATTATTATTACTATTATTATTATTATTATTATTATTATTATTTTTGTTGTTGTTGCTATTGGTATTATTATTGGTATTGTTTTCATTATTGTCATTATATTTTGCATGTTCTTATTTCATGATTTAGCTATGGTTATTATTATTAGTGTACCTTGCATGATTTTATATTTTATGTGTGATGTTAATATATTAAATTAATGTGTTTAAATTAATTTATTCTACATTTTATTGGTGTATTAATTTATATTAGATTTCCTTTATTTGCTTAATTTTGGAATTATTTCTAATATTTTTATTATTTTTTTATTGAGGCTAAAATGTCGTGCTTATTTGTTTGAGCATTTATCGTGACCAAATTCCTCGTGCCACGTAGGAGTTTATATCACTTGGGTGAGACATTTTCTATCCCTATTTATGTGACTGTGTTTTGTTTGTAAATAAAATAAGTTTATTTTATACGCATACCAAATAAAAAATCACAAAAATATTTTGTACGACAAAATTGGGATTTTTACTAATAAATTGGGACCAATGTCCTAGATTTTAGCCAAGGAAAGAAAAATATCACGAATTAAAATGAAGAGTTAAATTTGCTTAAAATGGGATTACTCATCCTGGTTTTCGACCCAATGGTCAAAATAACTCTTCGATCCCTCTTCAAATAAGCATGAGGGAACCAATGTTTCTAAACCGAATAAATATCCCGATTTATGTATGTTATTTTCTATGTGTGACTTTATTTTATCTGTTTTAAATTTATGTTCATATATCTTGTGGGCCGTTGTAATTAATTATTTTTGGGGCAATTTTATTTTCTTTCACTGGGGGATTGTATTTGTCCCAATTTCTCTTTTGTAAATGGCATGGCTTTGTGTGTTTACCGCTTTATTTACTGCTTTATTTATCGCTTTCTTTACAGCTTTCATTTTATCGCTTTCTTGATGCTTGAAATGCGCTTTCAATAAATTGCACTAATCGTGTGAGGAGAAAGATAGAATTTTCAAATCTAAAAACTCCCTTGTATGTAACCAAGGCATAAATAAGTGTGAAGTTTCGAACACCTTCTCTGGTTTAGACCGTAGAGGTTAGATGACCTTTCCCAATTTCTTGTAAATTGGGTGGCGACTCCAAAATACCTCAAAGGTGCCTAAAGGCTTCATGGGACTAGATGAACTTTCCAATGTTCTATTGGGTAAGGAATTAAAAAATGTCTCATGTTGCCCAAGATCAAAAGACACGAACCAATCCCTCGAGCCCTAAAAGCGGGTCTTACCTACGAGGGCCTTGCCTTTGCTAGGTTCGGCGCGCCTCACACTGAGCAATCATTTTGAAGAATGCACATTCCACTTTATTCTGAGGGACGAAAATCAGTTAGCCGACGCGCTGATTTCTAGTGTTGAGGGATAGTTATGAAGCTAGTGTTGATTTCTAGTGTTGAGAGTCCTAGCTTTGAGTCCATGTAATGAAAATGGAAATTGTCGATGGAAAGTCGTAGTACCACGATATCAAAAATTACCTAGAGAACACAATCTTCCCAAAAGAGGCCACCGAAAAAGACCAGAGGTTGATTCGCAAGTTATCTACTCAATTCATCTGCATTAATGGGGTATTGTATAAGCGACAAGTTGACGGTATCCAATTAAGGTGGTTGGATGAAAAATAGGCCAAAAGGGTAATGGAGGAAACTCATGCCAGTGTTTGTAGGGCCCACATGAATGGTTTAATGCTGGCCAAGAAGATCATGAGACAAGGGTTCTACTGCCTCACCATGGATACAGACTGCTCGAAGTACGTAAAGCAATGTCAGTTGTGTCAGCAGTATGTAGATTTGAGGCACGTGCTGATTTTAGAACTACATAGTTTGACGTAGCCTTGGCCGGTCACAGCTTGGGGATAGATATTATCAAAGAGATACACCCCACGGCCTCCAATGGACATAGATTCATCATAGTCGTTATTGACTATTTTACTAAATGGGTAGAGGCTGAATCTTTTAAGAAGTTAGATGCTCGGGATATGGCCAGATTCATTAAAAAGAACCTAATATGCAGATACGGTCTCCCACATCACGTGGTATCCGACAATGGTGTCTAATTCATAGCATGACTGAAGAAGTTACTTTAGAAATATGGCATCGAACATCACAAGTCCTCTCCGTATCTCCCACAAGCCAATGGGGCAGTAGAAGCTGCCAACAAGAATGTTAAGAAAATCCTAGCCAAGATGGTTCAGAACTATAAGGACTGGACAAAAAAGTTACCTTTTGCACTTTGGGGTTATAGAACTACCGTCAGAACTTCTACAGGAGCCACACTATACTCTTTAGTGTATGGGACGGAAGCAGTACTGCCAGTTGAGATAGAACTCAAATCCTTGAAGCTAGTCATGGAGGCCAAAATTTCGGAGGCTGAAAGGGCACAGCAACGGTTACAACATCTGAATATGCTAGATGAGAGCAGGCTGAGGGCCTATTACCACAATCAGATTTATCAAAAAAGGCTGGCCAAGTCATTCAGAAAGAAAGTCAAGAAACACTCCCTGAAGGAGGCAGATTTAGTATTCAAACAAATGAGACCGGGTGCGCCAGATATAAGGGGAAAATTCAGTCTGACATGGGAAGGTCCTTTTATCCTCAAAAAGCTATTGTCAAAAGGAGCGACAATTCTAGCAGATAGCGATGGCAACGAGTTCAAGGAGCCAATCCATATTGACAGACTCAAGAGGTTCCATGGATAAAGGCTAAAAATCAAAAGAAGAGAAATAAAACGGCCGAAGGTCGAAAACTTAAAAAAAGCGGCATTGCTAAAATTGGGCACCTCGCCAGGGTGAAAACTGAAAAAAGGCACCCTGGGCAAAAATTAGAGGCTTAAGAGAAAATATCCCATCAAGAAAACCCGAGAGGGCTGATTGGTAATAGGCATTTGATGCTATCAGGATTTGTTCCAGGAATAAATGTAGCTTTGCATTATGAATTAGTACTAAATAATGTCATGTATACTGAAATCATACTGAAATGTACACAATTTTGCGAAATGAAATAAAACTAAATTTATTCATTTACATTATTTTCTAGTTCTGTTTTAAAAAGAAACACATTGCTCAAAATGCATGTAAAACTAAACTATACTCTATCACTACTCTCGCTGGCCAGATGTCTGAGTCGTAGAGTCCTGTTATCAATTGCGGGGCTGAGCACCCATCTCTTATACGCACTAGTAAAAGTGAGAGAATGAGTTGCAAAGGAGGTATGACAGTCTTCACTGGTAACTCGACCTAGAGATCAAGATATTGGGAAGCAAAGGCTGAAGATAGAACTCCACCTTGAAAAGATAGAGGGAGTCTCACCACATCCTGGCTCATCCCGAGCTGTCTAGCGCAGCGGGCTATGATGTAAAAAGTTGCTTCGCGAAGCCCGTACAGGGGAACACACCCCGAAGAGCCATCGACTACCGCGATAGAGAGAGGAAGCCAAACATTCATAAAACTGATATCCTCGTCCGTTAGCTTGCCAAGTCTAGTAATGCCCTCATCGGGAGTCGCGAATGAGTACAGTTGCTGACGGGGAAGGAAGTGTTTCAGGGAATATTAACTGATAACCCTAGGAGGAGGCTCTGGCAGCAGCTTCAAAGATAGAAAAAATAAGATAAGAAAAATAAAACATAAAAGCCGCTGGAGTGAGTTGGATTTACCCCAGGCAAAAGTAAGGCATAGGGTCGTGTGAAAATCCGAAAAGGATGCATTTCCTACTTAGAAAAGCTAGTGTGAAAATCCATGAGGGACACACTACCTTCTAAAATAATGACATACCTGGAGCAATAAGGGACTCCCAGAGAAGGCGGCAGAAGACTCAACACGGACATAATTCAAACCCAAAATGGTCTCGGTAACGATCAGTGGGAAAGGGGTTTTCATCCACAATCCCGAATTGACGAAGATCACCAGTCATCTCCTCTGAAGTCATGGTCAAATGACACTTGTATGGAATGGGGGAACATCGGAAAAGTCCTCCAACACCTCAATCAGTGGCTCTAGGGAAAAAGTCAGACCCTCAGGGATCAATCGGGCGACATCAAAAGGATGAATGCTCAAGGCAAATGCAATGTCTCGGGAATGAATTAGACAACAACGGGGAAGGCAGGGTAAGGCACTAGGAGGATACCAGGCCCCAATGATGGAAGCAAACTCTTCAGGCAAGGGGCATAGTTCCTGATAATTGAATCTGAAGACATGAAAACAGGGGTCCTAGAAGCGTGCTGCAGCCAGAAGGAGGTTGTGATCTATCCTAACTCTTCTCAGGAATTTCAAGCCTGAAATTGGAGAAAGGGCGGTGTTTTCCCAAGTTCGAGGGTTATCCAGAACTTGGTGCATCTTGGTGATGACAGACAAAGACATTAAAATTAACAAAGCAAAGTAAAGAAGAAAGGAGAGAAAACCTAAAAAAGAAGCTTTGGCCGAGGCTCGAAGTGTTGAAAGTGCACAAAGTTCAAAGAAAAATGGGTATTTAAAGGGATCAGCCGACCGACGGGATGCCCGTCTATCGGTATTCCGACGAGAAGCCTGTCGGTAAACCTTTATGACTCTTGGGAGATCTATTTTCCTACATAGTCCGTGCATGTCACACGCATAAAATAATTTTTGCATTTCTCTATCATCCTTACAATTTGTTGGAGACCTGACACGGAAATCAGATCAACATATTCAGGGAGTTAAAAAAAACACATTTAATGAGCTAATTAATCAATTAATTAACTGATTAATGAAGGGGGCAAAATTGAAACGGCGAAAACGGGATTTTTAGCGACTGACGGGGTGCCTGTCGCTCGGTGTTCAGACGGGCAGCACGTCGATCACTAAAAAGAATAAAAGGAGCGCCCAACAATACCCCTATAACTTTTTCTCTTCTTCTTCCTTTTCTATCTCGCAAAACCGATGCCCCTTGCAATTTTTTGCCCTTTTCTCACTTTTTTTTATCCGTTTTGCGCACCGCTTCCTCCAAAACGACCATTGCACCGTCGCGCACGCTTAGGATTACTTTTTTGCACTTTGTCAAGTTTTTTTCAATACATTTTGTCGACTACCAGGTTAGTTTGTCCTATTTTTCTACTCTCTTTTGCTTCTTTTTAAGTAATTTGTGTGTCTAGTATATTGTAGCAAAATGTAGGACTAAATTCTGTCCATTTATGCTTAGCCTTTTTGGACTTTATATGAAGCATAACCATAGAAATATGTATATGCATGGACAAATAATGAAAAAAAAGAAGGAACTATGGACTTGTGGACTTGCCCTCGTTTAACCGAATTTTGAGACCAATTTGGACTAAATGATATGCGTAAATAACATGCAATAATTGTTGCTTGGGGACTGAGGCCTATCCCATTATTCTGTTTTTGTTTGCAGGGAGTTGGGCACATCCTTGCCGAAATGCTGCCCAAATTTTTTTCAGTTTCCTGGGTATGCACATCCTTGCCGGGATGCTGCCAAATTTTTTCTGGTAGGCATATTTCAGCCGAAATGCTGCCGAAATTTACAGAATTTTAATCTTGTGATCAACTTGCTTGCGATAACAATGAAGATTAATTGTTCTTATTTTCGGACCTTGTAACAACCCAAAATAGCCCTAGTCGAAATTTGCATGATAAATCGGGACATGAAGGGTAATTCGGTATTTTTTCATGTGAGATTGATTAATTAAGGACTTGATTGAAGAATTAATTAAAGTTTGAGTAAAAGATTTTATGTTAGTGAGTGAAGTGTTATTGGCCAAGGACAAAAGAGAAGTTATAGGGATTGATTTGAGAAAAGTCAAGTAGTGGAATTTTTTATCCAATAGGGGCTTGCCACATAGGATGGTTAGTTGAGAGAGCATTAATGAAGGAGAGAGGAAAGGAAATTGAAAGTAGATTTCCTGCTTCCCATTTACGTTTCCTAGTTTTTCCTTCTTCCTCTTCTTCTCTTTTCTCTCTTTTCTGCTCTCCTTTAGGCCGCCCTAATGTGAATCTTCAGCTTTAGTTGAATTTCTTTGAGTTTTGAGTTGGGTTTTCGGAAGAGGTAAGTGGCTACCTTCATCCTCTTTGATTTGGGTTCTTCATCTTCTTCTACTCTGTGTTTTTCTGGGTTTGAAAAGGGTTTACGTTTGGTTGATTTATGTGTTATTTTGGCTGGATGTTTGGAAGTGATTGAGGAAAGGAAGGAAGACAATGGAAAAGGAAAGATAGAATCTTGAAGATAGAAGGATTGGCAATCAGCTTTGGGAGCTTTGGTTGCTTATATGTTGTTGGGGATATATATCTGGCTGTGTGTAGTTTTGCTTATTTGATGTGTGATTATATGGATATGGAAATTGTGTGTGAATATGTGTTAATTGATAGATGATATAGATGATATATATAGCTGAATTCTGTTGGAAATTGTTGGTTGTATTGTTATGAGATCATTGTTAGAGTATGAACACTAGTTTAGGGCAAATCCTGTTTATGTCCTACCAGACCTCTGTGTATTGTTTTGATCATAGCTGGAGTTCAACAATTCCAAATTGTATTATTGTTACGTAATTTGAACCATAACTTCTGTATCGTTAAAAGTCTAAGAGAGACCATAAATTAATTCTGACTCTAAGAGGCCAAAAAATGAAAAAAAATCGGACGTGTTTCTGTCTAGCCGGGTTCCTTTGAATAGTCCGTAGTGTTTAAAGCATATCTCTTACTAAAGAATCCAATTGACCTGAAACTTGTCCCATTTGAAAGATAAAATGTAGGGAAACAATTGTTAAGAAGACTACTTTGCCTAAAAATTAGGTCTAGAGGTTGGTTCTGGCGATGCAAGTTTGTAGTAAAAAGCAGTCTCGTCAAGCACCAGAGGTGAGCCTCTGTCACGAGCGCGATATAGGTTTCGACCTCGCGACAGAACAACACATATAAAGCCCTTTTTTCTTCATTTTGAGCCCATAGTTGGTATGGATCAATGCCTTACCTTTCCCCTCAACTAATTTGTATATATTTATATGTTTTTCTTCCCTAATTGAACCCGTATTACACCGAAATATTCAGGGGTTTATCCAATACATGTTTAGGATCATTAGTTGATTATGAGAATAGATATCACTTTGATAATACACATCAATATGATTAGGACTAGTAGTAGACTTATTTATAGTTTAGAATTTGTACGTGATGTTAAGATTGAATTAAATGATTGTTTTATGTGTGTCATAAACTAAAATTGAAATGAACCTTTCGTAGCACCAACGATTTTCAATTACGTCTGTCTAATTACTGAATGATTCTTAATAATTGAATAGTTAATATACTTATGTTGATGTTCTTGAGTTCAATGGATGAAATTTGGGGGAAATAATGTTTATGAAATTATTATGGAAATTATAAGGGTATTGACAGGAGTGTGATGCTTGGCTCTGTCGCGAGCGCGACTGGTGTTGTGAGCACGACTGAGGCCATCTAGCTTTCTGTTGTGGTCGCGACTCTTTTCTATTTTATGGATGTATATTGATTGAGCTATTTTACATGGGTTTTGATTTGTGATTTACTTATAACATACCGGGATATGCCATACCATGTAAGCTATAGTTGAAATAAATGGTTAAGTATGTATTAAAATTTAAAGTGAATGCAATTAAAGGATATGCTTGTTATATTCTATATGAGCCATTGCTTTAGTTATGAATGAATTATGCGTATGATTATTATGCGATTATAATAAGAATCTGTACTTTTGAAAAAGTATTAAAATATAACATGTACATCATTGAAGGAAATAATTATGTGTTAGCCTGCGTTAGTCGAGTCGTGGATTGATAGGCATGCCTATAGAGTTCTGTTAGCTGTAGCCCTCTGCTCCGTTTGGACCCTGATCAGGTCCCCATTTGGTTCCTCACGAACCCCTAATATGTTTTGGATCTTGTTCAAGATCCCCTCAGAAAATGTTTTTGATGTGAAAATAAAATGTTTTGAATGAGAAATGTAATATTGTTGTTCGATTCGTACCCGTAAGGTACTGTCAGTATTCGATTTGTACCCGTAAGGTACTGTCTGTTCACTCGCTTATCCACTCCTCTTGACTTAGCAGGCATTAAATGAACATGAATTTGTGAGTTGACCCATAAGTGTGAATTGATAAAGATATGTGAATATTTGTGTAAGATTATGCACTCAATAAGAATATGAACGCAGTGTTTGCTGTGACTTATATGTGGCATGAGTTTGCGCTTCACGTACTTATGTGTTTTGGATTCGGTAAGGATCCTTATGCGAAACTGTGATAACACCTTTGAAAGCCTACATGTTCCAGATATTTCTTTTGAAATACTAACATGAGTCAATGACATGAAGATAATGCAATGTGTAGACACCGGGTCCTGAGTTAGCCTAGATCAGAGTTACCCAATGATGATAAAATGCCCTCGCAGGCAAAAATCGTTGGAAGTGACGATTTCCTTGTCAAATTTTGCATTTTTGAATAAATAATTAAAAGAAAAATAAAAATATTTTAAAAATTATTTTTAAAAATTATTTTTAAAAATATTTTTATTAATTTTAGTGTTTTTTAGACATATTGAAAAAATAAAAAAAAATATTTTGAGTGTCGGTTACGGCAGCTGCATGCGGCAGCACGCTGCTGCGCGCGACTGCGCGCCAGTCTCGCCCATCGACGAGAAATCTTGCCAACAGCTCCCCTAAACCCCCAATTTCCATTTTTTTGATTTTTTAGGCTTAAAAATAATTTTGTCTTGTGTTTTTTTTTTAGTTTTCATTCAAATTTGACAAATATTAGTCAGATTGGGTGGGAATTAAAAGTCAAAAAATGACAAAAAATAATTAAAAATAAATAATAATGTTAATTGTCCATATTGGACTTTAGGGTCTTTCACTTTGAATTTTTGAGTGTTTTTTGTTGAAATTAGGGAGAGGGATCTTTGAAAAATCTGTGAGGCAGCTGGAAAGAGGGGGAGAGTAGAGTTTTTACGGAGGATTGAGTTTCATTTTGGGGAGCAAAAAATTGGTTTTTGGAAAAGTAAGAAAAATTCTCTCTAAAAAACACATTTTTCCTAAGTCTGGGGAGGAGATTCTTGAACAAAGATAGTGGATTTTGCTGGAAAAAACAAAGAAATCAATGTTCTTGAAGTTCATATCTTCTCCAAAATCAAAATCAATTTCTTCAATCTCTTTAATTCTCTTTTATTAAATCTAAAAATCTCCTTCTTAAATTCTATTCTAGTTTTTTTTACATCAAAAATTTTTATTGAGCTTGAAAACTTTGAGAAAGGAAAATCAATTCCTTAACTTGAGTTTTCTCATCAAACATCAAATACAAAAAAAAATCAAATCATTTTTAAATATTAGTGTTCTTGAGTTTTTGAGACATAAACTTAAGAATTTTCTTGAATATTTTTTTTGAGTTTATTTTTGGATCTTGACAAGAGATTAGATTGGGGCTTCTTGCTTCGATATCATTTAAATCTGAGGGTAAATATTCTAGGCTTGATCTCTTAGTCTTTTATTTTTCTTTTATTTTATTTTACTTATATTTAATTGTTAACCATGCAAATCTTTACATTTGTTTGGTTTTTATTTATTTTATGTGTTTTTATACATAGATGATAGATCTAACATTTCTAATTTCATTCTTACCCTTGTTTCATTTAATCGTTCATTATCATTATTATTATTATTATTATTATTACTATTACTGTTAGTATTATTATTATTACTATTACCATTTTCATTATTTATCATCACATATTATTATTATTATTATTGTTATTATTATTCTTGTTGCCATTGTCATTTTTATTACCGTTTATATATTATCATCACCATCATTATTATTATCATCGCTTTATGTTTTAAGTAGTGATATATTAATATGTTAACTTATTTTAACACATCATTTAGTTTATCTATCCCATAATATGCATGTTTTATTTAATTTATGTATTGTTATAAATGTTTAATTGATTTTCTTACTTCGATTACTAACATTAAGTTTATTTGTGTTTGTTGTCGGTGTTAAATCTTTGTGCTCCCCCGTTTGAGCACCCGTGCGAATGAAGGAGGAGATTCGAGGAGTTGTTATTTTTTTTGTATTCGTTATTTTTCCTTTATTTTTTTATTGAGTTATTTGGCATGTAATTATTGATAAACCATTTATTTTGTGCATGCTTAATCAAAAATCACACAAAAATATTTTTACAAATAAAATTGGGTTTTCTAATAAAATAGGACCAATGTCTTAGCTTTCCATCCAAAATAAATTGCCACTTCAAAAATGACTTTTTCTTATGTTATGAATGAAAGGACCCATGTCCTCAACATTAATGAATACCCCGCTTTATGTATGATTTATGTTTTATTTACAATAGGGTTTGTATTCCGCCCCTAGTTTTATGGTAATCTATTTTTGTCTTTATTTTCATTTTTTATCATTTTATATGTGAATGATGTGCGCTTTAAATTCAATGCATTAATCGTGTCAGATGAGGAATGAAATTTTATAATTTAAAAACCCATTTGTAATTAACCAAGGCACCAATAAGTGTGAGGTTCTGGACACTATCTCTAGTTTAGACCGATAAGAGGTTAAACTTTCCGAATTTCTTATAAATTGGGTGGCGACTCCAAAGTAGCTCAAAAGTGCCTAAAGGTGTTATGGCGATGGATGGTCCTTTTCAATGTTCTATTGTGAAAGGAGGTGCCGAAAATATCCCATAACACCTAAGATCGGAAAAGACGTGAACCGATCCCTCGAATCCTAAAAGCAGGGTTCAACGAGGGCCTTGCTGGTTCAGGCGCGCGTCACACAATGGTTTGAAACAAGTGATTAAATAAAAGTAACTATAAGTATGGTATGCATTTGTATGCTGGAACATGAAGTTAAATTAGTCGCTTCTTACCTATGACTCTTGGATGTGTGAGAAGTTCTGTAATTTGAAAATCGATTATAAGCTGAATATAATGATATGTGTGACATGAGATATATGAATAATTAAACATGAAAAGCATGTATTAATAAAGATTGTCACTTTGTTTGGCCTTGTGAATGATTATGGATAAAATATTTCGTTTATGATCAATTTATGTATCGATTAAATGAGATGTTCAAGTTTGTTCGAAACATGTATTTATATTCTTAAATGATGGGGTTTTGGTTATTTATTGGGTGTTGTGACTGACGACCATTGTGAATGGTCGTCCATACTATGTGTTTTTCCCCACTAAGCTTTTATGCTTAGCATGGGTGTTTATCCATGCAGGTTTGGAGTAAATTTTGTTGCCGAGGATAATCCACAGCAGTCTGGCCACCAAGTTTGTAGTAGTAGTTAGTGTTTAGAGAGTATAGTCCATCTTTGTTATGTAATCCCTTATTAGTATTGTATTAAGTGTTTGAAATGTAATAAGATGTTGATGAGAAATGTATTGTCAAGTATAAATGTCTTTTGTATTGTGCGAATGCTTATGTTTGAAAAAAAAACTTATGTAATTCTGCTTATATTTTTGGTTGCTACATGTTTTGTCGGTAACATCCCTCTCTCAGCGTTGCATACTGCCTATGTTACCATACAGTGTGCTACACGTGGGTAGGGGGTGTTACATTTAGTGGTATCAGAGCATAGGTTTAGACGGTTCTAGACAACTAGGAGCTCAAAATGTGTCCGTATAGTTTGTGTTGGCCAAAGCGGATGTCCTCGTTCTGTATGGGTATTAGAAATTGTAAGTTCTAAACAAGTTAAGTTTAAAGTTAGAAAGTGTAGATTTGATGAATCGCGATCTGTCTATTTTAAATTGTTGGTGTCGATGATATGAAAGTGGTGCAGTAGTAGTATTATAAGAAATTTTGTTTAGGAATTTCCTATTTTTAAGGGAATGTAAAGAAAGGACGAAAATGAATTTGATTTGAGGATATTGGTGGCACTCTGTGCATCTGTCAGTCATTTTAATTTGGATTATTTGAACATGAGCGTGTGTCAGCATGGGGATGGGAAAGTATATTGCCACTGCATAAATTGCATCTGCATCATTTTGCATACATAAATCATTATCCATTCATTTCACTCACATCCCTCATTCATACGTGATAATCATTCTGATTCTACTCAATTAAAAGTGGCTGACAGGTTGTGCTTTCAGTACGAGATCGTTTAGTGGAGATGTTGAGAACATGTAAAGTGTAGACTACCGTTAGTGTAAAAAGTGAATAAGTAACTGATATGAAAGGATTATTTTGCAGGATGAGTTAAGGAGTGGTAACTAAGATAGTTAATAGGCGATGTACTGAATGAGGATATTAATTAGTGTAGTTTGAGAATTTGAGGTATTAGATATTATAGCGATAAGATTCTACGTGCATATGTAAGTAGATTGCATAAGATGCCCTGTGTTGGATCCCAAACAATGATATAATTATAGTTGTGAAATAGGTTAGGAAATTGAGTAAAGACTTATGGAGATAAGGGTTACTCAATTTGGTAAGATAGTTTCGATAAGTTCGAATCCGACCTTGATTAAGAATAATTCCCATTATGAGGATATTGAGAAGTGATGCATGAGTGATATAGTGTATAAGATGTGATAAGTGATGAGTAAAGAGTATGAGTCATTTAATAGTGGAATGTTAACGCCTAAGTGTGGTAGTGCCAAGGAATACGGTAAGGGAGTACTCGAATGATTGTGAAATTTCGAGGATGAAATTTCTTAAGGGGGAGAGATTTGTAACAACCCAAAATAGCACTAGTCGGAATTTGCATGATAAATCGGGACATGAAGGGTAATTTGATAATTTTTAATGTGAGATTTATTAATTGAGGACTTGATTGAAGAATTAATTAAAGTTTGAGTAAAAGATTTTATATTAGTGAGTGAAGTGTTATTGGCCAAGGACTAAAAGAGAAGTTATAGGGATTGATTTGAGAAAAGTCAAGTAGTGGAATATTTCGTCCAATAGGGGCTTGCCACATAGGATGGTTAGTTGAGAGAGCATTAATGAAGGAGAGAGGAAAGGAAATTGAAAGTAGATTTCCTGCTTCTCATTTACATTTCCTAGTTTTTCCTTCTTCCTCTTCTTATCTTTTCTCTCTTTTCTGCTCTCCTTTAGGCTGCCCTAACGTGAATCTTCAGCTTTAGTTGGATTTCTTTGAGTTTTAAGTTGGGTTTTCGGAAGAGGTAAGTGGCTATCTTCATCATCTTTGATTTGGGTTCTTCATCTTCTTCGACTATGAGTTTTTCTGGGTTTGAAAAGTGTGACGCGGGCCGGACCCGCGGCCGCCCCGTTGACCGCCCGCTCGAGGGCGATCGGGCATTTGAGGTCCGTTGACAACTTGCAACGAATTAAAAGTGCGTCTATTTTGGGCAACAAGGAGGTTTCATGGAGTCGCCACCCAATAAAACATTGGGAAAGTTTCTCTCGCCTCGGAGAGCCTAAGACAGCGCTTTTATCCATTTTGGGCAAGCCAAAGGGGTCTTGGAGTAAGAACCTCTCTCCCTCGGAGGCTAGGATTTGTTAAGTCTTAGAGCATAAGAAGGGTCTTGGAGGTCTTACTCTCATGAATGATCGGATAGACCTCTCGCTTCTTTGAACCCAAATACAACGCCTTTATCCATTTTGGGCAAACCAAAGGGTCTTGGAGGATGAACCTCTCTCCCTTGGAGCCTAGGATTTGATGTCTAAGTCTCGTGACATAAGAGGTGTCTTGGAGGGTAAACCTCTAGCCTCTTTGAGCCCAAAGACCAGAGATGGGTTATGGACTTCTCATCTATTTCTACCTTGATTAATTTTACAATTTGGTTTTGAGTTTATTAGTTCTCTCTCTCTCCACAAGATGCAATTTTAATTAAAAGGCACAAATATTCACATCGAAAGCAGTAAAATATTAAAAGTAAATTACAATAATACTAGGAGCGGAATACAACTCCCATTTAAAAAAGTGCAAACATACATAAAACCGGGGAATTTAATAACTATGAGGACTTTGGTCCCCGCATGTGTATTTAAAGAAAATATTTTGGATGTGGTGACTTATTTGGGATGAAAACTAGGACATTGGTCCCATATATTATGAAAAATCCAAGTTTAATTTAGTAGAAATATTTTTGTGATTTTTATTTGTGTGTGCATAAAAAACATTTTACTTAATGAATATATACAAGGAAATTAAAAATATAAACAAAATGAGAATTAAAATGTATAAAGAAGATACCAAACCCCGCATCTCCTCCTTCACGTGCATGGATGCTCAAATAAGAATAAAATAACAATTTGCAACAAAAAAAAAATGAAATTCATGCTAGAAATTAACCCAAAGAAATAATATGACATAAAAGATAATATGTATAATGAAAATATAACATGCATAAGATACTATAACATGCATAAAATAATTGTGATGCAATTTAACATGCATAAGAATAAAAAATATTAACCATGCTCAACATATCAAATAAATAATTATAATAACAACTATGAGTAAAAATTAAAATATTGATATGTGTAAAAAACAATTTGACATGAAAAATATAATAGGATTTAAAAGGGTTTACTTGTTATATGAACAATTGAAGATAAAATAATAAGAAGAATATGGGGACTAAGAGAATTTACATTTTTAAAAGTTAAATGGAAACAAAAGAAATTAAAATCAACAAGCGAATTAAGGAGTTAAGCCATGAATAATTACCCTCAAATTTAATCTTGAAGAATTGAAGGTAGAAGTATTGAATTCCTTGTCTTTTCCTTGTGAAAAATGCTTGAAAAATATATTGGAAACTTGAAAAATCACCCTTGGAAACAAGTGTGTAAGATTGATTTTTTCTCTCAACTCAAAAGCTCAAAAATTCAGTTTTTTCTCTCTAAAATGTTTCTCATCCGTCCTCCCCTCTTTTTCTGAATTTTTTCTACACTTTTAACACTCAAAAACTACCCAAAAGCCACCCAAAACCGTCCAAAAACCGTTAAAAATCGAGTGGGGGTCGAAAATGGGCGAAATGGGGCAAAAGTGGGGCGACTGCGCGAGAGAAACGTTCGCAGTCCGAGCACGAAGCGAACGACGCCCTTGGCGTCGCTCGCGCATGCTAGCACTCGCTTGCGCGCGCGCTGGGCGCTGTGCGCCGCCTAGCGCCCAGGCAAGCTCTCTGCGCACGGGAGCGGGCGCGCGCGCCCAGCGCGCTGCCGAGTCCCGACCTTCGCGAAAAATAATTATTTTTTTTATATAAAAAACCCTCACCATAAAACACGCTTTTTCTTCTCCAAACTAATTTTAAAAATATTTTAAAAATATTTTTAAAATACACTTTTTACTCATAAAAAAGACAATGAAAATCACTTTCGAGCTCCAATCTTTTTGCCTATAAGCCGGCATAGCTAAATTTCATCATCGGGTAATCCTGATCAAGGCTACTCGGGACCGATGTCTACAGTTGCCCCAAATTTTGGGGAGGCTAGTGCATGGGTGCCTAGGTGAGCCAAAAATTCAGGAAAAGGAAAGAAGCGCGTACTTGAAGCGGCGACCTTCCTGCTGGATGGAGTTATGAGAATAGTTGTTGCCATGTTATAGGCAGGCTGTCTTTTGGCTGTGACTGGTGACGCCATAGGTGCGCTAACCTCTTGTGGGTTGCACCGCTATCGTGCTAACCATTGTGAGTTGCTAATGCCGTGGTCGTGCTAACCTCTTGCGGGTAATGCCGCCATCGTGCTAACCGCTGTGAATTGGTAGTACCGTGGTCGTGCTAACCTCTTATGGGTAGTGCCGCTATCGTGCTAACTACTGTGAATTTGTAGTGCTGTGGTCGTGCTAACCTCTTGTGGGTAGTGCCGCCATCGTGCTAACCGCTGCGAATTGGTAGTGCTGTGGTCGTGCTAACCTCTTGTGGGTAGTGCCGCCATCGTGCTAACTGCTGTGAATTTTTAGTGCCGTGGTCGTGCTAACCTCTTGTGGGTAGTGTCGCCATCATGCTAACCGCTGCGAATTGGTAGTGCTGTGGTCATGCTAACCTCTTGTGGGTAGTGCCGCCATCGTGCTAACCGCTGTGAATTTTTGAGCTGTGCTCCTTTAGACGTTTGGACTGGTGTCGTCACTCGGCTCTTGTTGGTATTGCCCGCCGATTTCTCCTGCTAGATTGTATGCGTAGAAATATACAAGAAATCATGTGTGTATGATATGGAATGCAAATGCTTGCAAAAATGTATAGACCATGCCCTAGGTGGTCCAAGGTTTGCTGAGGATATAGCTTGCCTACTCTACCATGCCCCCGGAATCCTGAGGATCGTCGACAAGTTTTCTGAAAGAGACCTCCGGTGTACATCCTTTGCCCACCTGGTCAATGATGCCTTACTCAGGATTCTGATTCATGTTCTGTGTTGTGTGTTATCTGATTGAAAGAGGCTCATCTGAAATAACGCCGCCTTATCGCTCCAAGCATTGACGTTATTGTTTTAAAGGTAGTGCGTCCCTTGTAGATTTTAACACTAGCTTTTCTTTGCGGGAAATGCGTCCCTTAAGGGATTTTCACATAACCCTTTGCCTAATTTTTTGCCTGGAATGGACCCAACCCAATCCAGCGGCTTTTGTTTATTTCATTTTTTTTTGTAGGGCAGACTGCCTGTTCCCAGGTTTTCACCATGCCCTTTGGCCTAACTTTTGCTTAGAGAGCCAGTTATGGTTTTCATCTCTAACAGCTTTTTTTTTTATATTCAGAGAAGGTTATCATCAAAGCTTCTGTTAAGAGCAAATAGCACATATTCGGTGAAGTGACTGAGCAATAATCATTTAGATGAACAATTGGTATATCTCTTTTTAAGACAGAACTAAAAGATCAAATGAAAATATATTCTTTTATTCATTGCAAAATTGTGTACATTTCTATATGATTTCATCATACATGATTTTCATTTGACAAGAATTCAAAAGCTTATGACTACACCTAATCTCGGAGAGGATTTTGTCAGCATCAAACTTCTGTTATCAATCGGCCCTCTCGGGTTTTCTCGATTGAATATTTTCTCTTGGCCCTTAATTTTTGCCCAGGATGCTTTTTTTCGGTTTTCACCCTGACAAGGCGCCCAATTTTAGCAAGGCCGCCTTTTTTTAGTTTTCGACCCGCAGGGCATTTACTCTTCTTTTTATTTTTTGTCTTTAGCCATGGAACCTTTTAAGTCTATCGACATTGACCGGGTGCTTGAACTCATTCCCATCACTGTCTGCCAAAATTGCTGCTCCTTTCGTTAGCAACTTCTTCAAAACAAACGGTCCTTCCCAAGTTGGCCTGAATTTTCCTCGTATATTTGGAACTGCCGGCCTCATCATCTTAAAGACCAAGTCCCCTTCCTTCAATGTGTGCTTTTGTATTTTCTTGCCAAATGACCGAGCCAACCTCTTCTGATAAACTTGATTGTAGTAATAGGCCCGCAACCTATCTTCATCTAGTAGGTTTAGCTGTGACAATCGCTGTTGTGCCCATTCTGCCTCTGGAATCTCCGCTTCCATGACTACCCTCAAAGACTTTAACTCTATTTCAACCGGCAGGACTGCTTCAGTTCCATATACCAGAGAGAATGGTGTTGCCCCTGTAGAGGTTCTGACTGTGGTTTTATAACCCCAAAGCGCAAAAGGTAACTTTTCAGCCCAGTCTTTATAGCTCTGAACCATCTTGGCCAATATTCGCTTCACATTCTTGTTCGCTGCTTCAACTGCACCGTTTGCTTGAGGACGGTAGGGAGAAGACTTGTGATGTTGGATCCCGTATTTCTGGAGCATTTGTATAGTTTATGCCAGAAATTGCACCCCATTATCAGACACAATGTGATGTGGGAGACCATATCTGCATATCAGATTCCGCTCGATGAATTTAGCCTTAACCCTTGCATCAACCTTCTTGAAAGATTCAACTTCAACCCACTTAGTGAAGTAGTCAATGGCAACTATAATGAACCTGTGCCCATTAGAAGCTGTAGGATAGATCTCGCCTATGATGTCTATTCCCCAAGCTGCAGATGGCCATGGAGATGTCAAGTTATGTAACTTTGAAACTGATACATGCCTCAAGTTCGCATACTGTTGGCATAACTGGCATTGCTTCACAAATTTTGAACAATCTGTATCCATTGTGAGCCAATAAAACCCTTGGCACATGATCTTCTTTGCTAAGTCTAAGCCATTCATGTGAGCTCCACATATCCCGGCATGAACCTCTTCCATAACTCTTTTAGCTTCTTTCTCCGCGAGACATCTTAACTGGATACCATTAGCTTGCCTTTTGTTTAAAGTGCTATTAACACTGATGAATTGAGTGGATAACTTCCTGATCATTCTTTGATCCTTCTCAGTGCCTTCCTCTGGAAAGACTAACCTTTCTAAATAATTCTAAATGTCATAATACCATGGATTTCCATTGGTGGTCTCGACGTCCATCACCTGCTCAGCTTCAAAGCAAGGCCTTCCTGAGATAGAGATTAGCACGGGTTTCATCGCAACTCCTGTTGGATTATCCCACATAGACACTAAAGTTTCTAGAGCATTAGCTAACTGATTTTCATCTCTGGGGACGAAGTGAAAAGTGCAAGTCTCAAACTGGCTGCTCAACATTCTCAAGTGCTTCACATAAGGAAATAGTCTTTCTTCCTTGACTGACCACTCCCTCCTGATCTAATGAATTACCAAGGAAGAATCTCCGAATACTTCTGCGGTCTTTGCCCCCAGAGCGAGTAATGCTTCCAATCCAAAGATGCAAGCTTCATATTCTGCTTCATTATTGGCAGCCTTATAGCTCAGCTTCTTAGCCAATGTTAGCCTTTCACCATCCGGGGTTGTAAGAATAATTCCTTCTCCTGTCCCTTTACTGTTTACTGCCCCATCAAAGAATAGCTGCCACCCTTGCACTGTTATGGCCGTGACATCTTCATCCGGGAAATTATACTCAAACTGGTCTTCCTCAATAGGATGCTCGGCTAAGAATTCTGCTACAGCTCTTCCTTTAATGGTTTTCTTGGTTATGTATTCAATGTCAAACTCCTGCAACAGCAGTAACCATCTTCCCATCTACCCTAGTAGAGAGGGTGCTTCTTGGAGGTTTCTAAGAGGATTACATTTGGCTACTGCCTGTACCCTGAAGGAATGAAAGTAGTGTCGCAACTTCTTAGAAGCCCAGATAACTGCTAAACAAATCTTCTCCACCTCTATATATTTAGCTTCATACGGTAGGAACTTCTTGCTAAGATAGTAAACCGCAAACTCCACACCAAAATTATCTTCTTGAGACATCATAGCACCTACTGAATTATCTTCCACTGCTAGGTAAAGGATTATTGGCTTGGTATGGCGTCGTGGTCTTAATACTGGAGGATTTAACAGATACTCCTTAATGGTGTCAAATGCCAGTTGACAGTCATCGTTCCATATCAACAGCTGATTCTTCCTAAGAAGCTTGAAAATAGGCTCACATACTGAAGCTCGCTTGGCAATAAACCGGCAGACGTACTGAAGCTTTCCAAGGAAGCTTCTAACGTCCTTCTCCTTCTGGGGTACTGGCATCTCTCTTATGGCTTTGACTTTGTCGGGATCTACTTCAATTCCTCTCTAGCTTACAATATGGCCTAATAGCTTACCCGAGGTAACCCCAAAGATACATTTCTTAGGATTGAGGCGCAGATTATACTTACTAATCCTTTGGAAGAACTTTTCTAAAGCCTCGAAGTGACCTTCCCTAGTAGCTGACTTAATCATCATGTCGCCGACATACACCTCTACTTCTTTATGGATTCAGACATTGAGAACTTTAGTCGCCATCCTCTGATAAGTCGCTCCTGCATTTTTCAACCCCAAAGGCATAACCCGATAGGCATATGTCCCCCACTCTATGATGAAGGCTGTCTTAATCCGGTCTACTATCTTATTAAGGATTTGATTATATCCTGCGTATCCATCCACAAAACTGTACATCATACAAGCAGCAGCACTATCCACTAGCACATCGATATAAGGCAGCGGGAAATCATCCTTAGGGCAAGCTTTGTTCAGGTCTCGATAGTTAACGCATACTCGAACCTTACCAACTTTCTTGGCTACAGGAACCACGTTAGCTAGCCAGGTCGGGTATTAAACCTCTATTAGGAACTTGGCCTCAATCTGCTTATGGATCTCCTCCTTCACCTTCTGCGCCCATTCTGGCCTAAGTCTCCGAAGCTTTTGCTTGACTGGTTTAAACTCTGGGTAAGTTCGGATGGCATGTTCGGCAACATCTCGATCTATTTCCGACATATACTCATAGGTCCAGGCAAAGACTTTTTCATATTTTTTTAATATTCTCTCGAATTTTAACCTCTCTTCAGGAGTTATGTCTGATGCTAACAAAATTTTCTTTGGATTCTCCAAAGTTCCGAGATTAAATGCAATCGTGCTAGTTGAATTAATATCAAAAATGAATGCATCATGCCTATGATCATGCAAAATGAAATCATCAGAGACATCACACAAGTAAGCAAAGTTGTTCATCTCATTAACATAATCAGAAACATTAACATTGTTCTCAAAGAGTTCTGCTATAAAAAGAGAATCTAAATGACTATTATCTTCAGTCGACGCCGATGCTGCAACCGACTGTGCTTTGGCTTCTTGACTTGATGGAGGCTTTTCCACTATTTCTGGTAAAATCTTGAGATCTTCAATCTTCAGCTCTGGCTCTATCATCTTCTCCTTCCCTTTGAGTTTGGTGGCTAACAGCTTATCATTTACAATCTCTTCGGGCTCATCCCTATCCCAGATGCTACATTGGGTCATAATCTCCTCGTCCAAAAAGTTCTCTACAGCTTTAATAACTCTGATCTCCCAATCAAAGACATCGTTGAAAATTTCAAAACCCGGAGTGATCTTCCCATCTATCCACTGTGGCTCTTCTTCTCCGGTGTAAGCACAAACCGATGATGATGGCACAAAACTCTCTGAAATATGGGGGATCTTCTCTGACACTTTCTTCTTACCATACTCTCCTTTGTAGCCCAACCCCTTTCGGTCTTTCTGACCATATGTAGTGATAACATCCCGCAGCCTTTGTGACTCTTTTCCCAAACCAGCCCTTGGGAGGAACTGCATCTTCTTTAGCATGTTCACCACCTGAGGGCTACCTTCTAAACTTTGCTCTTCTCCGATCATCGATACATAAAAGCCACTGAATGGCCGATTAGAGATCTCCAAGGCAGACACTTGGTTCTCTCTTGCTGCTTTAATGGTCACTACTTCTCCTTCATGGGGTATCTTAATTATCTGGTGTAAGGTGGATGGTACTCCCCCTAACCTGTGGAACCACGGTCTACTAAGTAGGGCTGAAAAGTTTGTTGGAACCACAAAATCCATTTCTGTCTCAATGGGCCCCATCTTTACTATAGCTTTGAAAGTTCCCGATGCTTGCCTCTTGGAGTTATCGTAGGCTGTGATGGTCAGGTCAAACTTGCTTAACATACTCTCATCCATCCCAAAGGCCTAAAGTGCCACCAAAGGGCAAACATTTATTGATGACCTGTTATCAACCATGATGCAAGCGGTGTTTTTTCCATTGATCTGTGCCTTGATGTACAAAGGTCGGTTGTGGTTACGACCCTCTGTTGGTAGGTCTGCATCAAAAAATACTAGCTTCTCCCTAGATCCCCCCTTAAAAAGGTCTAACAGCTCAGATGGAGAGATTGTAGTTGCTACGGTGGATACACTCAATGCTTCAACTAACTTATGTCTATGAGAGGGGGACTGTCTCAAGAGGTCCCAAATAGATATCTGAGCCATGGTCTTTTTCAGCTGCTTCACTATTGAATTCTCTTCCAGCTCCTTCTCTGCGGGTGTTTGCACTAGATCCTATTGCTTCTCAACTTTGGGAACTACTCTCCCACTTCTCGTTACTGCCTCAACTCTCTCCTCTTCTTTTGAATCCCATGGATCCGTGAACTATCCATCTTTCTCTTCACCTTCATCTTTTCCACTCTCACTAGTGGACCAACAGTCTATCGCCGCCACGGGAATCCCTTCTTCACTTACTTCAGGGCAAGTGATAGCGACGTACTCATTTCCATATAAATCTTGCATCACATACCATTCTGGTAGGCTTGATCCAATCATAAAGACTGGAGGTAGTACTGCATTATAGCTGGACTTCTTCTTTCCTTCTCTCTTCTCAGGATTGGTGATCTGCTTGTTGTTAATTAGATCTTGGACCCGATGTCTTAGCGTTATACAATCATCTGTCAAATGCCCAGTATGTTGATGAAATGCACAGTATTCATTTTCCTTGTGCCCCAGTTGTCCTTGGGTCCTAGCTGGCCTAGACGGCAGGGGCTGTAGCTTCCCTTCCTTTACCAGCCTCTTTAGCACCCATGATAAAGGCCTACCCAAGTTCGAGAAATACCTCTGATTCACGCCTGTTGCAGACACCTCGTCTATATTCCCACCTCTATTATAACTATTTGAACTTGCTGACTTGGTTGTCTCCTAATTGTTGTATCCCTTCTTGACATAAAGCTCGCTGTTTGCCCTCTTGGCTAAATATTCTCCTTCTGCTTCTATGGCAATGTCCTTCAAGGACTCCCAATCCTTCAGTCCCTTCATTTTTAGTCCATCTCTCAAGTATGGGCTTGCATTTCGAATGAATAATCGGATCTGATCAAAAGTGTCCGGTTTGCGTTTCACCTCCATAACCCGGTTCCTCCATCGAGTAAGGTACTCGTGGAAGGACTCTCTAGCCTTCTGTTGTAGCAACTCGAGATCTTTCAAAGTGACCTCCATCCGAGTACTGCAATCATACTGCTTAAGGAACTCCTCAGTCAGTAAGTCCCAGTCCTCCTTGGACCTCCTGTCAAGCCCATGGTACCAATCAATAGCAGCTCCTGTGAGACTCAAGAAAAAATACTCTATCTTCTGCTTTCTTGTTAAGGTCGTTCCCTTCATGACCAGCGAGTATTGCTTGATGTGTGCGGCAGGGTCAGAGGTGCCATCAAATTTTGGGATATCAGGCATGTTGAAATTCTGGGGAATCAGGCCATCCCCATCCAGCTCTTGGTCTTCCGGGTTCATTCCTTTCCCTACTGACATCATCCTTGCCATGGCCTCAAATCTTTCTTCCATTTTCCTCCACATTGCCTCATCCAGTTTCGGCAACTTCCCCTTAACTACTGTATGCTCTTCTTGCTCATTTTCCCCAAACTCAGCTTCGGACCTAGGGGCCTCTTTGCGCTCAATAGGTGCAGGTACTCTTTGCTCAATAGCAGGTGGGTCGACCACTGGTTGGTTAACTGCAGTAGGGAGCTCTTTTCTAACAGCCTCTTGTTTAGCTCGCATCCGGATAGGGGCAGCAGTAGATTGTTGCCCAGCTATGGTGGTGGCAAGATTGCCCATCATTGCAATCATTCGGGCTTCAAACTCCTCTATTCTCTTTCCTACCTCTTTAGTAATTATTTCCTGGGTTGCATTAGATTCATTTGATGGATTGGCCATGCTTACTTCTATTGATGATACGGAAGAAAATCCCACACTTCCTTCTAAGACTGACTCTGAACTCTGATCCAACACTAACTCTGTTAACCCCAAAAGCGGAGTCCTTCTTAACCGTCTGTCGGGACCTCTAGACCACCCAGGAGAATCTATGATGGATGAAATGCAAAAATTGTTAAGATGATGCATGATTAAAATGCAATGTATGCTCGTGCTGATGCAACATAGACAAACACATGCAAGCAGATAGATCCTTCCAACCTTATATCTCCCACACACGTGGTAGTGCAGTCTCTTTCCTAGGTAGGCTTGATCCATGGGTTAACAGGGAACCCAATGGACACGTATGGTGCACGGTGGAAAACCGGCAGCATAACAACTCTCATCTAATGTACATACGTATGGGTGTTTGGCCATTATTTATTTAAACAATTCAACTTAACTAAGATGGGCCCACCGGGGCATGAAAGCCTTTGATGAAGACCATTTAATTAAATTGACTTCGTCTAATATATGATGGCCCATATAGTAAGAATAGTATTACGGTACATTTCACCTAGTGGAAGTATCTATTGCCATTACATGAGCTTTAGTCAAAGGGTGATGATATTTTTGGGTTACCCAAGCATGATCCCTGCCGATGGGTCAAGCTCATCACGAGCATAACGACCGATCGGGTCACCATTTGATATACCTTGAAGGTACGAGGCTTGGGCTTGTGATTATCCTTAACACTTCTCTAGATTGAGTGAAAATAGAGTCGTGCTTCAGGAATGCACCGGGGTTGAGAAGGGACCAAACTAACTTAATCTAATGCTCTAATGAGATGATATGCAATTTTGAGATAAAGCAAAATTCATAAACTAAAACTTAATTGTAAAGGATAATCAAGGTATTTTCAAGTTAAAGTCTCGAACCATTTGTCCCCAGTGGAGTCGCCACTGTGACGTGCGTCGGACCCGCGACCGCCCCTTTGACCGCCCGTTCGAGGGCGATCGGGCATTTGAGGTCCGTTGACAACTTGCAACGAATTATAAGTGCGTCTATTTTGGGCAACAAGGAGGTTTCATGGAGTCGCCACCCAATAAAACATTGGGAAAGTTTCTCTCACCTCGGAGAGCCTAAGACAGCGCTTTTATCCATTTTGGGCAAGCCAAAGGGGTCTGTAGACACCTGGTCCTGAGTCAGCCTAGATCGAAGTTACCCAATGATGATAATTGCCTTCACAGGCTTAAAAGGTTAAAAGTGATGGTTTTCTCGTCAAATTTGCATTTTAGAGTGAAAAATTAGAAAATAGAAAAAAATATTGAAACAAAAAATTAATTTTGAAAAATGGGGGCTTAAAATTATGGTGTTTTTAGTCAATCTAAAATTTAAAAAAAATAGAAAAAATAAAAAAAAAATAAAAAAAAATTAATAAAAAAAATTTTCGGACCGCGGGTGTCGGGCGCGGCAGCGCGCAGGCGCGCTGGCGCCCAGCTCGCAGGCGCCTGGGCGCCCAGGCGCCCATCGCATTGCGGATGCAAAGGCGACGCTCAGCGTCGCCGATACTGCGCGTCGCTAAAGGCGCGCGCAGCATCGCGCACGCTGAGCGCCGCACGGAGCGCTCGTGCGCGAGCGCCAGCGCGCGAATCGCGCCTGCTCGCCGCGTGAGTGCCCGTCGCTCTATAGCGACGGGCGGCGTCCCTCTGGCGACGGCTCCCTGGCCGTCGGTATAGGGTCTGTTACCCTATTTTCCATTTTTTCAGCCTTTTTTCCGATTTTTTAACCCAAAAATCCGTTTTTATCCCAAAATTAAGGGTTTTTGACTTCAAATAAAATTCCAAAATATTTTTTATAGATTATTAATTAATAAAACTTGATTTTATCCCCAAAAATAAAGGAATTTGAATAAAATTAGGTTTGTTTTCCTTAATTAAATTAGGGCAACATTTCCTATCTTTTAAATAGTTTAGGATGAATCAAAAAAGGGGAGCCTCCACATTTTTGAGATCTAATTTTCCAGAATTCCTCTCTTCTATTTTCTCTTCAAAATTTCAGATTTTCTCTTTTTAATTAATAAGGTTTAATTGAAATTGAAAGGCCAATTTTCAATTGTTAATTATTCCAATTAATTTCTTTGTTTTTGCTCTATAAACACAAGAAATTAATCATCATTTTGACATCAATTTCTTTTTAATCTTAAGCATACAAATCAATTCCTTTGTTTTTCTCCATAAACAAAGAGAATTAATTTTATTGCTGAATTATTCTTTCAAGCAATTTTCCGGAAAATCATCACTTTTCCTTCATCAAATCCAATATTCTGAGGGTAAATATTCTTGGCTCCATTTCTATTTTATTTTATTTTTATTTAATTTATTCATATATATTTTATTGTTTTTATTGATTTATTTATTGTTTTCATCTATTCATTTGTTGTATTCATCTTATATTTGTTCCATTTAATTGTTTATATATATGATTTGATTTTTATTCATGTGAATATTGTCTTTTTAATTCCTAACATGTAAATAATTTATTTTGATTCCTCATTATTTTTAACATGCAAATAATTAATTAATTTAAACTAATCTTTTTGCCATGTAAATAGTTCGTATTAATTATGAACACATCAATTAACCTTGTTATATATCATTATTATTTTCATCATTCCTTTGTTTACTAATTTTATCATTGTTACATGATTTTATTGTCATTTGTTTATTTATTCATTCATTATTTTTCACATATCATCATTATTTTCATAATGTGTATATGTTCATATACTAATTAATTAACATGTTTTATTTTATTTTCATCACATCATTTAATCATTTATTATATATAATCCATGTCTCTCATTTTATTTTGGTTTGTTAATATTTTTGATTCCATTATCATATTTTTTATATCACCTTATTTTATTTTAATTTTTTATTCATTATTCTGTATGTTTAATTGATTGAATTGATTTAATCACTAACGTTGTTTTAATTGTATTTTGTTTTTATGTCTAAACTCATTTTTTCCGCTTGGGCGTTTTTGCGAGTACATCGGGAGGTCCAAAAAGGCTCATTTGGTTTGTAATATTTTATTTAATTTTGCTATATAATTTTCTTGTAAAATTCTTTATTTAGGCACGCTAAAAAGAAAATCACAAAAACATTTTTATTAATTAACTTGACATTTTTTCTAAATAAAAATGGGACCAATGTCCTAGTTTTTCATACCCAAATAAATCATCACATCAAAATTGTTTCATAATAAATATGCATGCGAGGACCAATGTTCTCACTATTAAATGAATAACCCGTTTTATGTATGCTTCGCACATTTACAAGAGGGAGTTGTATTCTGCTCCTTGTATTATTGTAATTTATCGCTTTCGATATTTATTTTGCTCATTTACCGCTTTCAAAATGTGAATAAATGCGCTTTTCAATTAATTGCATCGTGTGGAGAGAGAGCGAATCAATGGTATTAAAATTTGATCATAAAATAATCGAGGTAGAAATAGATGAGAAATCCCGGACCCAGCTCTGGTCTTTGGGCTCAAAAAGGCTAGAGGTCTACCCTCCAAGACACCTTTTTGTGCCACGAGACTTTAGCGCTAATCCTAGGCTCCTTAGGGCGAGAGGTTTACCTTCCAAGACCCCTCTGGCTGGCCCAAAATGGATACCAAGCGCAGTCTTAGGCTCTCCGAGGCGAGAGTAACTTTCCCAATGTTCTATTGGGTGGCGACTCCATGATACCTCCTTGTTGCCCAACATAGACGCACTTGCGATTTATCGCAAGATGTCAACGGACCCGCAAATGCCCCGATCGCCCACGTGCGGGGGTCCGAAAGGGCGGCGCTCGGGATCCGGCGCGCGTCACAGTGGCGACTCCACTGGGGACGTTTATGGTTCGAGATTTCGATTCGAAAATACCTCTTTTAACATTTATGATTAAAATTTAATTCATAAATTCACCTTCTCTTAAATTTGCATTTGCATATCATTAGAGCCTTAGAATACGCTAGTTTGGTCCCTCTTTTAGCCCCGGTGCGTTCCTGAAGCACCTCCTCATTTTCACTCAATTTGGGGAAGTGTTAAGGATAATCACCAGCCCAAGCCACGTACCTTAATGGTATATCAAAATGGTGACCCGATCGGTCGTTACGCTCGTGATGAGCTAGACCCGTCGGCAGGGATCATGCTTGGGTAGCCTTAAAGTAACATCTCCCTTGTCCAAAGCTCATATAATGGCCATAGCTACTTTCCACAGGTGATATGAACCCTAATTCCATGCTTGCTGTATGGATCCTCATGTATTGGGTGAGTCCAGATATCTCTCTTGGTAACCTAGCCAAAGGCTTCCATGCCCCGGTAGGGCCATGTCGAAATTTGTGGAACGTCTAAATACATGACGATCACTATCCATCCGCTTGTACATTAGTATAGGAGTGTTACGATGTCGGTTTTTCACCGCACACCATACGCATCCATTGGGTTCCCCGCTAACCCATGGATTGGACCCACCTAGGAAAGAGACCGCATTACCTCGTGTGTGGGAGTAATAAGGTTGGAAGGCTTTACTTGCTTGCATGTGATTGTAAATGTTGCATAGCTCACTATCATGCATTGTATATGTCATTCATGCATCATCCTAACAATTTAATTTTTTTAGCCATTATAGATTCATCTAAGTGGACTAGAGGTTTCGACAGTCGGCTAGTAAGGACAAATTTGCTCTTTGAGTTGCTAGAATTTGTGTCTGACGGGGATTCTGAGCTACTCTCATCCCGTGAGTCCTCTCTAAAATTATCAATGGCAGAATTACCACAAGAGACTGGTGCGTTGACAATACAGGACCTAAATAAGAGGCTCGGCGATTTTGAAAGGAAGATGTTAACCATGATGGAAAATATCGCCTCTCAAGTAGCATCAAATTCCAAGCAACTGCCTACAGCCCCTTCTGTTAAACCATTTGAATCACCTGTCAAGGAAGAGACTCCTATAGCATTCACTACAGCACAACAGCCAGATTTTGAGCTCAGAGCAACGACACTTTTTGAGCACAAGAAGACCCTTGATGTGAAGGGTGATATCATGGGAGAGGAAGAGGATGAACCCATAATTCCATGGACTATCATGAATGAAGTACCCAAGGGAGAGGATGGTGCAGTAAAGGAGATAGAACGAGGGGTTAAAAACCGTAAAACTCAGACCATGGCTATTATGGAGAATTTAATTGTGGTGCCACCTACTGGACAATAGTCTGCTGCTTTTACCGAATTGCAAGAAGAGTATGATTCGCCTAAGGAAGTGCACCTACCACCAAATGGACCTGGAGGAGAGTCACCCGTTGCTATGTCACCCGAGCGAAAAGGCAAAGGGCATGTTTCAGAGAATGGCCTTCTAGCAGTGACACGGGGCCTAAAGAGAAGGATGGATGTCCTCGAAGAAGAAATTTCAAAGTCTAAACTTGCAATTACCCTGGCCGCCCGGGAGAAAGTCTCTATAGACTTAAAGAATGGGAGTCAACCGGATAGGTGTGACATCTGTGCCGGCACTCAAGGGATAAAGGAAGCATCAATGGTTAGAACAACTCAGAAAGGTCATCTCAGCATGGACGAATCTTTTCCTCAAGTAGGGGATGGGGACCTGCGCTCATGGTTAGCTAACCCAGCCAGAAATCGAGGGCATAGGAAATGTCGTCGGCACGTTAGATATCTGAGGAGTGATAGCCAAACCCCAAAGTTTCATGTACAGGACCTTGTTATTGGCAAGCAACCGGTCGCCCTTGAAGGAGGGGGCAACGTCATTGAGGGTAATAATCAGGAAAGCTCAAGTCTCGACGATAACAGCGTGGGGGGTGTTGGGACTACTAAGGTTCCGAACATAGGAACTACTCAAGGCTCTTATACCATTTGTGAAAAGCCTTTATCTGAGCTCCTTTTCTATTTCATCGATAAAGGGAAACTACAACCGAAACCTGCAAGACCCGCCAAGAGCCAAGGATTCCCTAGTCACCGATCGAATTTGTATTGTGCCTACCATCAGCATACTGGGCATAAGACTGATAGATGCCGAATTCTAAAAAAGCTTATTCAAGGTCTCATTGATGAGGAAAGGATGGGGCGAGAGAATGGTTCCCGGGGGTGATAGACTGTCGGCTACAGCATCCATGTTGGCGAGAAAGAAAAGATGTTAGCTATTTAGATGCTCTATTTATTTTTGAACTATCTAATGATGATGTTTTAACTCTACTTTTATGAAATAAAAGGAATGCTTTTGTGTTTTCGTTTATTTGTGTGATGTTTCATGTGATTTCATTGTGCATAATCAATGTGTGACATTTATTCAATTAATGCTATTCCGTTTAATCCCGAAACTTGGGAGAACCCAAAGAAAATCTTGATAGCATCTGTTATGACTCTCGAAGAGAGATTGAAACTTGAGAGAATTAAAAAAAATAAAAAAAAAAAGTCTTTGCCTGGACCAGTGAAGACATGGTAGAAGATGATTATGAAGCTACTAAGAATGCTATGCCAAAATCATGGACAGGTGCTACAGAAGCGCAGAAGACTCAAGCCCAAGTGGGTAGAAATGGTTGAAAGGAGAGATCCGCAAGTAGAAACAAGACCTAATTTCTTTTTGAAACACAACGCCAAACTAGGTTGGCCAATGGCATCCCGATGGTTAAAAAGAAAAGTGCGTGTATGTGTAAACTTTAGGATTTGAGCAAAGCTTGCTAAAAGAAGGAAAATTTGCGGCCAAGCTTTATCCAAATCTCGCGGGTATACACATACCTGCACCTTGTCACTCTATTTGACTACTGAAAGGAACCAAGAGACTGATTCACAAGTTATCCACCCAGTTCATTCATGTAAAGGATGTGCGGTACGAGAGGAAAGCTAATGACGTGCAGTTGAGATGCTAGATAGGAAAAGGCCAAGAAGATTATGAAGGAGACCCATGCAGGGGACTGCAATCAAAAATCTTTACACGTATTACACTTTATTCCTCGAGGCATGGGGTAAAAGCAATACATGTCGAAGCACTTAAATCTTAAAAGACAATTATGGGAACGATGCTACAGCGGCTAAACACATCAGACAATACCGGGACAGTCATAGAAATAGTTTTGCAGCAGCTAAGCACATCAGACCAAAATAGGTCATGGGATTACTATTGCAATCATATCGATCAGGAAATAATTTACTTAATTATTCGGGAAGAAAGTCAGAAAGCACCTACTGGAAATAGTGAGATTTGGTATTCAGGAAAATAAGACCAAGTATTCCGGATGAACGAAGTAAATTCAGGCCAGCAAACGAAGACTTGTTTGTTCTTGAAAAGTCATTATCCCAAGGAGCAGCGTTTCGACAAACAGTAAAGGAAGCAAGTTCGATGAAGCAGTCAGCCTCAACAAACCCGAGAAGGTCCATGGTAAAGACTAAAAATCAAAAGAAGAGAATAAATGCCCCGCGGGTCGAAAACCGGAAAAAGGCGGCCTTGCTAAAATTGGGCGCCTCGTCAGGGTGAAAACCGAAAAAAGGCACTCTGGTCAAAAATTAGAGGCTCGAGAGAAAATATCCAATCAGGAAAACCCGAGAGGGCTGATTGGAAACAGGAGTCTGATGCTTTCAAGATCCATTCTGAGATTAAACGTAATTTTGCATTTTGAATCTATGTTATATGGTGATCATGTACGGAGAAATCATACCAAAATGCACACAATCTTTGCAAATGCATAAAGCAGAAATAGTTTTAACTTATCATTTCCTAGTTCTTTTATAAAAAGAAAGATGTCATTCATTATTGAGTGTATAAAATCTAACTGGCTATACTTTGCTTCTACTCTCGCCGACCAGGTGCTTAAGCCGTTGAGTTTTATTATCTACCGGAAGGTTATGTATCATTTTTTTCGCAGGCACTTATGGAAGCAAGGATGTAGTCTCTGACCCACAATATGACAATTTTGGGAAAGCAATTGTGTCCAGGGGTTGTGGTACTCAGGAGTGAAAGCCGAAGACAAGATACTGAGGAAGCCTTGACAATAGTTCTAATTTTTCAAGTCGTAAAAAAAAAAAAGCCGTTAGAGTGAAAACCGTAACTGGCGCTCTAAGCAAAAATTAGGCAAAAGGATAGGGTGAAAACCTGAAAACAGGCAGTCTGTCCTTCAAAAAAATAAGAAAGAGAAAAGCCGCTGGATTGGGTTGGGTCCATTCCAGGCAAAAAAAAAAATAATAATAAGGCACAGGGTTATGTGAAAATCCACAAAGGACGCATCTCCCACTAAGAAAAGCTAGTGTGAAAATCCACAAGGGACGCACTACCTTCAAATAATGACTACAGGTACAGGATGAGAATCTCACAATCCCAAAGGGCATGAAATTCAAAAGCAGCTCAAAAGGCATCAATTATATCGCAAATTGCAGCTAGCCCGGCTATCATCTTCAAGTTCACATAGATGAATTTTTATCCTGCATTCCTGCATTACTCATGCATTTCACTTGCATGCTCACCATTTTTGCATAGTTTAGTTTCCTTATTTTGCAGAAAGAAAGGCTTGATGCGGACACCGGCCAAAGCCGAGTGATGACATCGATCAAAACATATATCCAAGCCTCAATTCAATCATCAATCCAGACATCGATCAAATCATCAATCCACATACCAGCTTAATCATCAATCCAAGCACCATCCGATGACCTCTCAGGGGGCAATCAACAAAAGACTTCTCAGGGAGCAGCAAATCAAAGACTTCTCAGGGAGCAGCAAATCAAAAACTTCTCAAAGAACAGCAAATCGAAGACTTCTCAGGGAGCAGCAAATCAAAGAAGGCCGTTAGAGATGAAAACCGTAACTGGCTCTCTAAGCAAAAGTTAGGCCAAAGGGCAGGGTGAAAACCTGGAAATAGGCAGTCTGCCCTACAAAAAAAAAAATAATAAAAGCCGCTGGATTGGGTTGGGTCCATTCCAGGCAAAAATTAGGCAAAGGGTTGTGTGAAAATCCCATAAGGGACGCATTTCCCGCAAAGAAAAGCTAGTGTGAAAATCCACAAGGGACGCACTACCTTTAAAACAATGACGTTCAATGCCTGGAGCGATAAGGCGGCGTTACTTCAGATGATCTTCTTTCAATCAAGTAACATACAATACAGAACATGAAAAAGAATCTCGGGTAAATGATCATTGACCAGGGGGGCAAGGATATATACCGGACATCTCTTTCAGAAAACTTGTCGACGATCCTCAGGATTCAGGGGGCATTGTAGAGCAGGAAGGCTACAACCTCAGCGAACCATGGACCACCTAGGGCACAGTCTATACATTGTTGCAAGCATTTGCATTCCATATCATGCACACGTGATTTCTTGTATATTCCTATGCATACAATCTTGCAGGAGAAATCGGCGGGGAACACCAACAAAAGCCGAGTGACGACACCAGTCCAAACATCTAAAGGAGCACAGTTCCAAAATTCACAGCGGTTAGCACGATGGCGGCACTACCCACAAGAGGTTAGCACGACCACGGCACTACCAATTCACAGCGGTTAGCACGATGGCGGCACTACCCACAAGAGGTTAGCACGACCACGGCACTACCAATTCACAGCGGTTAGCACGATGGCGGCACAACCCACAAGAGGTTGGCACGACCACGGCACTACCAATTCACAGCGGTTAGCACGATGGCGGCACTACCCACAAGAGGTTAGCACGACCACGGCACTACCAATTCACAGCGGTTAGCACGATGGCGGCACTACCCACAAGAGGTTAGCACGACCACGGCACTACCAATTCACAGCGGTTAGCACGATGGCGGCACTACCCACAAGAGGTTAGCACGACCACGGCACTACCAATTCACAGCGGTTAGCACGATGGCGGCACTACCCACAAGAGGTTAGCACGACCACGGCATTACCAATTCACAGCGGTTAGCACGATGGCGGCACAACCCACAAGAGGTTAGCACGACCACGGCACTACCAAAATTCACAACGGTTAGCATGATGGCGGCACTACCCACAAGAGGTTAGCACGACCACAGCATTACCAGCTACAACCAAAAGACAGCAACAGCTATCATTATAATTCCATCAAGCAGGAAAGACGGCCGACTCAGGTACGCGTCTCTTTCCTTTTCTTCTTTGAGTTTAGGCTCACCTAGACACTAGTGTACTAGATTCCCCTAAACTGGGGGCAACTGTAGACACCTGGTCCTGAGTCAGCCTATATCGAAGTTACCCAATGATGATAATTGCCTTCACAGGCTTAAAAGGTTAAAAGTGATGGTTTTCTCGTCAAATTTGCATTTTAGAGTGAAAAATTAGAAAATAGAAAAAAATATTGAAAAAAAAAATTAATTTTGAAAAATGGGGGCTTAAAATTATGGTGTTTTTAGTCAATTTAAAATTTAAAAAAAATAGAAAAAATAAAAAAAAAAATAAAAAAAATTAATAAAAAAAATTTTCGGACCGCGGGTGTCGGGCGCGGCGGCGCGCTGGCGCCCAGGCGCCCATCGCATTGCGGATGCAAAGGCGACGCTCAGCGTCGCCGATACTGCGCGTCGCTAAAGGCGCGCGCAGCATCGCGCACGCTGAGCGCCGCACGGAGCGCTCGTGCGCGAGCGCCAGCGCGCGAATCGCGCCTGCTCGCCGCGTGAGTGCCCGTCGCTCTGTAGCGACGGGCGGCGTCCCTCTGGCGACGGCTCCCTGGCCGTCGGTATAGGGTCTGTTACCCTATTTTCCATTTTTTCAGCCTTTTTTCCGATTTTTTCACCCAAAAATCCGTTTTTATCCCAAAATTAAGGGTTTTTGACTTCAAATAAAATTCCAAAATATTTTTTATAGATTATTAATTAATAAAACTTGATTTTATCCCCAAAAATAAAGGAATTTGAATAAAATTAGGTTTGTTTTCCTTAATTAAATTAGGGCAACATTTCCTATCTTTTAAATAGTTTAGGATGAATCAAAAAAGGGGAGCCTCCACATTTTTGAGATCTAATTTTCCAGAATTCCTCTCTTCTATTTTCTCTTCAAAATTTCAGATTTTCTCTTTTTAATTAATAAGGTTTAATTGAAATTGAAAGGCCAATTTTCAATTGTTAATTATTCCAATTAATTTCTTTGTTTTTGCTCCATAAACACAAGAAATTAATCATCATTTTAACATCAATTTCTTTTTAATCTTAAGCATACAAATCAATTCCTTTGTTTTTCTCCATAAACAAAGAGAATTAATTTTATTGCTGAATTATTCTTTCAAGCAATTTTCCGAAAAATCATCACTTTTCCTTCATCAAATCCAATATTCTGAGGGTAAATATTCTTGGCTCCATTTCTATTTTATTTTATTTTTATTTAATTTATTCATATATATTTTATTGTTTTTATTGATTTATTTATTGTTTTCATCTATTCATTTGTTGTATTCATCTTATATTTGTTCCATTTAATTGTTTATATATATGATTTGATTTTTATTCATGTGAATATTGTCTTTTTAATTCCTAACATGTAAATAATTTATTTTGATTCCTCATTATTTTTAACATGCAAATAATTAATTAATTTAAACTAATCTTTTTGCCATGTAAATAGTTCGTATTAATTATGAACACATCAATTAACCTTGTTATATATCATTATTATTTTCATCATTCCTTTGTTTACTAATTTTATCATTGTTACATGATTTTATTGTCATTTGTTTATTTATTCATTCATTATTTTTCACATATCATCATTATTTTCATAATGTGTATATTTTCATATACTAATTAATTAACATGTTTTATTTTATTTTCATCACATCATTTAATCATTTATTATATATAATCCATGTCTCTCATTTTATTTTGGTTTGTTAATATTTTTGATTCCATTATCATATTTTTTATATCACCTTATTTTATTTTAATTTTTTATTCATTATTTTGTATGTTTAATTGATTGAATTGATTTAATCACTAACGTTGTTTTAATTGTATTTTGTTTTTATGTCTAAACTCATTTTTTCCGCTTGGGCGTTTTTGCGAGTACATCGGGAGGTCCAAAAAGGCTCATTTTGTTTGTAATATTTTATTTAATTTTGCTATATAATTTTCTTGTAAAATTCTTTATTTAGGCACGCTAAAAAGAAAATCACAAAAACATTTTTATTAATTAACTTGACATTTTTTCTAAATAAAAATGGGACCAATGTCCTAGTTTTTCATACCCAAATAAATCATCACATCAAAATTGTTTCATAATAAATATGCATGCGAGGACCAATGTTCTCACTATTAAATGAATAACCCGTTTTATGTATGCTTCGCACATTTACAAGAGGGAGTTATATTCTGCTCCTTGTATTATTGTAATTTATCGCTTTCGATATTTATTTTGCTCATTTACCGCTTTCAAAATGTGAATAAATGCGCCTTTCAATTAATTGCATCGTGTGGAGAGAGAGCGAATCAATGGTATTAAAATTTGATCATAAAATAATCGAGGTAGAAATAGATGAGAAATCCCGAACCCAGCTCTGGTCTTTGGGCTCAAAAAGGCTAGAGGTCTACCCTCCAAGACACCTTTTTGTGCCACGAGACTTTAGCGCTAATCCTAGGCTCCTTAGGGCGAGAGGTTTACCTTCTAAGACCCCTCTGGCTGGCCCAAAATGGATACCAAGCGCAGTCTTAGGCTCTCCGAGGCGAGAGTAACTTTCCCAATGTTCTATTGGGTGGCGACTCCATGATACCTCCTTGTTGCCCAACATAGACGCACTTGCGATTTATCGCAAGATGTCAACGGACCCGCAAATGCCCCGATCGCCCACGTGCGGGCGGTCCGAAAGGGCGGCGCTCGGGATCCGGCGCGCGTCACAGGGTCTTGTAGTAAGAACCTCTCTCCCTCGGAGCCTAGGATTTTTTAAGTCTTAGAGCATAAGAAGGGTCTTGGAGGTCTTACTCCAATGAATGATCGGATAGACTTCTCGCTTCTTTGAACCCAAAGACAATGCCTTATCCATTTTGGGCAAGCCAAAGGGTCTTAGAGGATGAACCTCTCTCCCTTGGAGCCTAGGATTTGATGTCTAAGTCTCGTGACATAAGAGGTGTCTTGGAGGGTAAACCTCTAGCCTCTTTGAGCCCAAAGACCAGATATGGGTTCGGCACTTCTCATCTATTTCTACCTTGATTAATTTTACAATTTGGTTTTGAGTTTATTAGTTCGCTCTCTCTCCACACGATGCAATTTTAATTAAAAGGCACAAATATTCACATCGAAAGCAGTAAAATATTAAAAGTAAATTACAATAATACTAGGAGCGGAATACAACTCCCATTTAAAAAAGTGCAAACATACATAAAACCGGGGAATTTATTAACTATGAGGACTTTGGTCCCCGCATGTGTATTTAAAGAAAACATTTTGGATGTGGTGACTTATTTGGGATGAAAACTAGGACATTGGTCCCATTTATTATGAAAAATCCAAGTTTAATGTAGAAGAAATATTTTTGTGATTTTTATTTGGGTGTGCATAAAAAAACATTTTACTTAATGAATATATACAAGGAAATTAAAAATATAAACAAAATGAGAATTAAAATATATAAAGAAGATACCGAACCCCGCATCTCCTCCTTCACGTGCATGGATACTCGAATAAGAATAAAATAACAATTTGCAACCAAAAATAAAATTGAAATTCATGTTAGAAATTAACCCAAAGAAATAATATGACATAAAAGATAATATGTATAATGAAAATATAACATGCATAAGATACTATAACATGCATAAAATAATTATGATGCAATTTAACATGCATAAGAATAAAAAATATTAACCATGCTCAATATATCAAATAAATAATTATGAAAACAACTATGAGTAAAAATTAAAATATTGATATGTGTAAAAAACAATTTGACATGAAAAATATAATAGGATTTAAAAGGGTTTACTTGTTATATGAGCAATTGAAGATAAAATAATAAGAAGAATATGGGGACTAAGAGAATTTACATGTTTAAAAGTTAATTGGAAACAAAAGAAATTAAAATCAACAAGAGAATTAAGGAGTTAAGCCATGAATAATTACCCTCAAATTTAATCTTGAAGAATTGAAGGTAGAAGTATTGAATTCCTTGTCTTTTCCTTGTGAAAAATGCTTGAAAAATAACTTGGAAACTTGAAAAATCACCCTTGGAAACAAGTGTGCAAGATTGATTTTTTATCTCAACTCAAAAGCTCAAAAATTCAGTTTTTTCTCTCTAAAATGTTTCTCATCCGTCCTCCCCTCTTTTTCTGAATTTTTTTTACACTTTTAACACTTAAAAACTACCCAAAAACCACCCAAAACCGTCCAAAAACCGTTAAAAATCGAGTGGGGGTCGAAAATGGGCGAAATGGGGCAAAAGTGGGGCGATTGCAAGCAAGAAACGCACGCAGTGCGCGCACGAAGCGAGCGATGCCAGCACTCGCTTGCGCACGCGCTGGGTGCTGCACGCCGCCCAGTGCCCAGGCAAGCGCGCCCAGCGCGCTGCCGCACTTCGACCTTCGCGAAAAATATATATATATGAATATATTTTTTTATATAAAAAACCCTCAACATAAAACACGCTTTTTCTTCTCCAAAATAATTTTAAAAATATTTTTATAATACACTTTTTACTCATCAAAAAGACAAGAAAAATCACTTCCGAGCTCCAATCTTTTTGCCTATAAGCCGGCATAGCTAAATTTCATCATCGGGTAATCCTGATCAAGGCTACTCAGGACCTAGTGTCTACAAAAAGGGTTTACGTTTGGTTGATTTATGTGTTGTTTTGGCTGGATGTTTGTAAGTGATTGAGTAAAGGAAGAAAGACAAGGGAAAAGGAAATATAGAATCTTAAAGATAGAAGGATTGGCAATCAGGTTTGGGAGCTTTGGTTGCTTATATTTTGTTCGGGATATATATCTGGTTGTGTGGTTGTTTTGGCTGGACGTGTCTCTATCTAGCTGGATTCCTTTGAACAGTCCGTAGTGTTTAAAGCATATCTCTTACTTAAGAATCCAATTGACCTAAAACTTGTCCCATTTGGAAGATAAAATGTATTGGAACATTTGTTAAGAAGACCACTTTGCCTAAAAATGAGGTCTAGAGGTTGGTTCTGGCGATGCAAGTTTGTAGTAAAAAGCAGTCTCGTAAGGCACCAGAGGTGAGCCTCTGTCGCGAGCGCGAAATAGGTCCCGACCTCGTGACAAAACAACACATATAAAGCCCTTTTTTCTTCATTTTGAGGCCATGGTTGTTATGGATCAATGCCCTACCTTTCCCCTCAACTAATTTGTATATTTTTATATGTTTTTCTTCCCTAATTGAACCCGTATTACACCGAAATATTCCGGGGTTTATCCAATACATGTTTAGGATCATTAGTTGATTATGAGAATAGATATCACTTTAATAATACACATGAATATGATTAGGACTAGTAGTAGACTTATTTATAGTTTAGAATTTGTATGTGATGTTAAGATTGAATTAAATGATTGTTTTATGTGTGTCATAAACTGAAATTGAAATGAACCTTTCGTAGCACCAACGATTTTCAATTACGTCTATCTAATTACAGAATGATTCTTAATAATTGAATAGTTAAGATACTTATGTTGATGTTCTTGAGTTCAATGCATGAAATTTGGGGGAAATAATGTTTATGAAACTATCATGGAAATTATAAGGGTAAATATGTTTTTATGTGAAGTGGTATGCAATTGAGTATTGACAGGAGTGTGATGCTTGGCTCTGTCGCGAACGCGACAGAGGCCATCTAGCTTTCTGTTGCAGTCGTGACTCTTTTCTATTCTATGGATGTATATTGATTGAGCTATTTGACATGGGTTTTGATTTGTGATTTACTTATAACATACCGGGATATGCCATACCATGTAAGCTATAGTTGAAATAAATGGTTAAGTATGCATTAAAATTTAAGTGAATGCAATTAAAGGATATGGTTGTTATATTTTATATGAGCCATTGTTTTAGTTATGAATGAATTATGCGTATGATTATTATGCAATTATAATAAGAATCTATACCTCTGAAAAGTATTGAAATATAACATGTACATTATTGAAGGAAATAATTATATGTTAGCCTGCGTTAGTCGAGTCATGGATAGATAGGCATGCCTATAGAGTTCTATTAGCTGCAGCCCTCTGCTCCGTTTGGACCCTGATCAGGTCCCCGTTTTGTTCCTCGCGAACCCCTAATGTGTTTTGGATCTTGTTTAAGATCCCCTCAAAAAATGTTTTGGATGTGAAAATAAAATGTTTTTGAACGAGAAATGTAATATTGTTGTTCGATTCGTACCCGTAAGGTACTGCCAGTATTCGATTCGTACCCGTAAGGTACTGTCTGTTCACTCGCTTATCCACTCCTCTTGACTTAGCAGGCATTAAATGAACATGAATTTGTGAGTTGACCCATAAGTGTGAATTTATAAAGATGTGTGAATATTTGTGTAAGATTATGCACTCAATAAGAATGTGAACGCAGTGTATGCTGTGACTTATATGTGGCATGAGTTTGCGCTTCGTGCACATATGTGTTTTGGATTCGGTAAGGATCCTTATTTGAAACTGTGATAACACCTTCGAAAGCCTACATGTTCCGAATATTTCTTTTGAAATACTAACATGAGTTAATGTCATGAAGATAATGCAATGATTTGAAGCAAGTGATTAAATAAAAGTAACTATAAGTATCGTATGCATTTGTATGCTGGAACATGAAGTTAAATTAGTCGCTGCTTACCTATGACTCTTGGATGTGTGAGAAGTTCTGTAATTTGAAATTCGATTATAGGCTGAATATGATGATATGTGTGATATGAGATATATGAATAATTAAACATGAAAAGCATGTATTAATTAAGATTGTCACCTTGTTTGGCCTTGTGAATGATTATGGATAAAATATTTCGTTTATGATCAATTTTATGTATCGATTAAATGAGATGTTCAAGTTTGTTTGAAACATGTATTTATATTCTTAAATGATGGGATTTTGGTTATTTATTGGGTGTTGTGACTGACGACCATTGTGAATGGTCGTCCATACTATGTGTTTTCCCCCACTAAGCTTTTATGCTTAGCATGGGTGTTTATCCATGCATGTTTGGAGTGAATTGTGTTGCCAAGGATAATCCATAGCAGTCTTGCCAGCAAGTCTGTAGTAGTAGTTAGTGTTTAGAGAGTACAGTCCATATTTGTTATGTAATCCCTTATTAGTATTGTATTAAGTGTTTGAAATGTAAAAAGATGTTGATGAGAAATGTATTGTCAAATATAAATGTCTTTTGTATTTTGCGAATGCTTATGTTTGAAAAAAAAAACTTATGTAATTCTGCTTATATTTTTGGTTGCTGCATGTTTTGTCGGTAGTATCCCTCTCTCAGCATCGCATACTGCCTATGTTACCATACAGTGTGCTATACGTGGGTAGGGGGTGTTACAGACCTCCACTAGACGAGAGTGTGTATGTGGATGCTTCAGCAGCTCCAACCACGGGTATCATTACATCGATGGGTGATCGGGCAGAGGAGTATTGGTTGCTGTCTATACATGAGACTAGGCGTATGTTCGGCCTTCCTTCACTCTAGCCGGCAAAGGAGGAGCCTCAGATGGAGGAGCAGCCTCCACAGCAGCTGTAGTACCAATAGCCACAGCCCACGCAGATCCCCCCATAGCAGTCTTAGCAGGAGGAGGAGCAGCCTCAGACTCCATTTGATATGGGCATTGAGTTCAGCATGGATGAGCTGATAGTCACTCCTCCGGCATAGAGGGTTCAAAGCCCTACTCCTCCTCCACCATCACGGGTCCAGCGGTCCGCACTCCGAGAGGCTAGGAGGTTCCACCCGTAAAGCAGGCCAGCGCACCCGAGGGCATCTACTTCCATGGAACCTCCTTCAGAGCATACTACAGATCCGGCACCTTCCACTCCATCGCCACCTTAGCCAGCCCAGCCTGATCTCATTGCAGCCATGACCTCTATCCTCACTGCCTTAGAGCATCAACAGGAAAAGAGAGACCGAGCCCTCCTTTAGCATCTTGATCAGTATGATATCAGCTTAAATAGCTCATAATTAAACTATATTTTGTGGTTAGACGTAATGTTTCAAGTGTTTTTATTTGTTGGAATTAGGTATGTTTTATGTGTTTTGTTGAGTTTTGTATGTAGGAGGAAAATGGAGAAAATGTGGAGTAAATGGAGAAAAGAAGAAGAAATGAGCTAAGGAAGGAAAGCTTCTGTCGCGATCGCGATAGGCAGCGCGACGTTGCGACAGAACGCGCTAAGGGAAGACCGAGAAAGAAGAGAAGAAGAGAGGCTGTCGCGGCCAAGGGAAGGCGTTGCGAGGTCGCGACAGGGCATAGAGAAGGCACACGCGAGGAAAGGCGAGCGAAAATGAAGGCGTGCTCTGTCGCGAGCGCGACAGGTGTCGCGATTGCGACAGAGGGATCCGTTAGACACTAAAGTTCAAATTTGAACTTGAAAAGTTGTACCTTTCCACCAACTATTACAACCTTTGTAGAAGGGCATCTGAAGGGGCATGAGCTGATATTATAAATACTATTTCTAACTGAAATTTACAGATAGAAATAAATAGAATTGAACATTTGAATAATTTTTCTGTGAGTTAGAATAGTTTTCTTTAGTGTTTCTTAAGTAGAGTTTATGTGTTGAAGAGAAGATAACATACAAGGAAGAGGACTATAATTGGTGACTTGAAAAGGGTTGAGAAATCTCCTTCTTCAGTTCTTATCTTTTAATTCTTCTTTGTAACTTTTATGATGTAAATTCTGAACTTGAATGTTAATATCAAAAATTTCATTATCCATATTAATTCAAGTGTTCTTACTTGTAGAATTTCTCATTAGTACATTATTTATGATCATTATAAGTTTGAGTTTAATTGAGAAATAAATTCATTCTTATATCTAATTGGAAATTCATCATCAAGATATTGTTTGAGAAATTATAATATTGAAATGGTTGTTATAGGTTGTGCTTTATTCCTAAGATTTGCATGTATAATAATCTAGTTCTTAAATTAAAGTTTCGAATTAGACTTATAAGTGTATGTTTAAGGCAGTCCTATTTATATTGAGAAAGTAAGTAGGAAATTTATTCAACTTGGCTTGCAAGATAAGAATGTTAAAATCATTAAGGACAATTAATTCAAATTCCATCTTTATATTTAGCATCATTAATCTTTCCTATCTTCTTGGATTCTCATAAATTCGATTTAATTAGTTTACATGTTAGATTAGTTTAGAATCACTTTTCCATCATTTTTACCATTGTAAACAAGATTAAAATCAATTAGTAATAGTGTGTAAAAACGTTCCTCGTGGGATCGACATCTTAAGTACTATTGCAGTACACCGTATACTTGCGGTCAATAAGCATCTATAGAAAATGCTCAACAAGTTTTTGGCGCCGTTGCCGGGGAACGGTTGTTTGCCATTATGAAAATTGATTTATGATTTTGGATTACAATATTTTGTTTTGTTTTAATTTGTTTGTGTGTTTAATTTAACTTTTTGTTTTGTTTTTGGTTTTATAGGATTTAGAAGTTCATGCCTAGTACAAGAAGTTCACAAGAAGAGCTTGAGCCTTTAAATCCTGAAATTGAAAGATTCTTGTCAAGTAACCGGAAGTCAAATAGAAAGATGAACAAAAATAGGAGATCAATTATCATGGCTGAAGAAAATCCACCAAGACTCATGGACTTTGCTAGGCCTGCTTTGAGTGGTGATCAACAAGGAGTGGGAAGGCTAACGGTAAATGCAAATAAATTTGAGATTAAGCCCTCATTGTTACAAATGATTCAAAATAGTATTCAATTCTATGGTTTGGCAAATGAGGATCCAAATGCTCATTTGGCCAACTTTCTTGAAATATGTGATACATTTAAGATCAATGGGGTTTCGGCTGATGCAATCAAGCTTAGGCTTTTTCCATTCACTTTGAATGATAAAGCAAAGGCTTGGTTGAATTCATTAACAAGGGGATCTATAACTACTTGGGACCAATTGGCCCAAGCATTTTTATCAAAATATTTTCCCTTAGCCAAAACTGCAAAAATCATAAAGGATATTACTACATTTGTTCAAAATGATAATGAATCATTATATGAGGCTTGGGAAAGATTCAAGGAATTGCAAAGGATGTGTCCACACCATAACTTGCCAAGAGAGCTGTTGATGCAAACATTCTATAATGGAGTTAACCCTACCACAAGAGGGACTATTGATGCTGCTGCTGGAGGTTCTTTGATGAGAAAAACTACTGAAGCGGCATTTGATTTGTTGGAGGAGATGTCCATGAACAACTGCATGTGGCCTACCGAGAGAAGTAGAGATTCAAATTCTACTAATGTGAGAGGAGTTCATGCACTAGATTCAGTGGTTGCATTGCAAACTCAAGTGGAAGCATTGACTCACAAACTCAATAATTTAGGTATGGGACGTAGTCAACCAAATAGATGCAATATTTGTGGACAACAAGGACATCCAAGTGAGGTATGTAATTTGGGCATAAATAGTACGGAGGAGCAAGTTAGTTTTATCCAAGGGCAAGGAAGAGGTAACCCATTTTCCAATACATATAACCCTGGATGGAGGAACCATCCCAATTTTTCATGGGGGAATAGTAGTAATCAAAATAAAGGAGTAAGTTTTCAACCACCTCAAGATAAGTTTAGGGTATTGGAGGTTAAAATGGATAGGTTCTTAGAGGGGATTAATATGAAATTTAACTCACAAGAGGAGAACCAAAAGAGGCTGGAAAATAAGTTTGATCAAATCACAAAGAATCAAGCCGCATCCATTCACAACTTAGAAGTGCAAATTGGGCAATTAGCAAGGGCTTTACCCGCAAGATTACAAGGTACTTTACCAAGTAATACGGAGGAGAACCCAAGGGAACATCTAAAAGCCATCAATTTGAGGTCAGGTAAATCTTACACCAATGAATTTGTTATTACTAACAAGAATGGAGAATTTCAGGAAAATAAAAAGAAGAACGACTCTTCTGTCGCGAGCGCGATGCCTTTCGTGATCACGACAGAGGAGAAGCCGACCAATGTTGCAGGCGCGACACCAGGCACGATACCAGACGCGAGCGCGATAGCAGGAGGAGAGCCTTCTGTCGCGATCGCGATGCCTGTCGCGGTCGCGACAGAAGGGGCATCTAAGGAAAATTTTCCTAAGGCATTTCAACCTTGCCCACCGTTTCCTCAACGCCTAAAGAGACAAAACCAAGATAAGCAATTTCAATCTTTTATTGATAAATTGAAGCATTTGCACATAAATTTGAATTTTATTGAGGCAATATCACAAATTCCTAACTATGCAAAATTTCTTAAAGAATTATTTTCTAAGAAAGGAAGTTGGGAGGATATATCCACTATTGCATTGACTGAAGCATGTAGTTCTATAATCACAAATAATTTGCCTACAACACTTAAAGATAATGGTAGTTTCACCATTCCATGTACCTTAGGGAATAAAGAGTTTCCTAAGTGCTTATGTGATTTGGGGGCAAGTATTAATCTCATGCCTTATTCTATCTTTAAAAAGTTGGGTTTAGATTATGTTAAACCTACTTCCATGGTTTTGCAATTAGCTGATCAATCTATTAAGAAACCATATGGAATAGTTGAAGTTGTGCTTGTAAAAGTGGATAAATTTATTTTGCCCGCTGATTTTGTCATTTTAGATTTTGCATATGATGAGAAATGTCCCTTAATATTGGGTAGACCTTTCATGAGGACTGGTAAGGCTTTAGTTGATGTCTATGAGGGCACATTAATCTTAAGAGTAGGGGATGATAGTGTTGAATATCAAATGGATAAGGCACTAAAATACCCAATGGATGAAAATGTGTGCATGAAAATAGATATCATTGATGCGTGTGTTGTGGAAGTATTAGAAAATGCAGATGAAGAGGAAGTCCAAATGGAAGAGGAAGTTAATAAAGAGGTAGAACAAGAGAGCTTTAAAAGTGAACCTCTTTATCATAATGAAGCACCTTTAACACCTTCTATTGAAAGTCCTCCAAATGTTGATCTAAAGGAACTACCTAATCATTTGAGGTACGCCTTTCTTGGAACTAATTATACTTTGCCTATTATTATTTCTAATAAACTCAATAAAGAACAAGAGCATGCATTATTAGAAGTTGTTAGAAAATGGATAAAAAGTATTGGATGGCAAATATCTGATTTGAAAGGTATTAGTCCTAATGTTGTCATGCATAGGATAAATATGGAAGATGAATGTCAACCAAAGGCTGATAGACAAAGGAGGCTTAACCCTCATATAAAAGAGGTAGTGAAAAAAGAAGTTATTAAGTTGCTTGATGCTGGAATCATTTATCCAATTTCGGATAGTGATTGGTTGAGTCCAATACATTGTGTTCCAAAGAAGGGGGGTATAACGATTGTGAGGAATGAGGATGGAGAATTAATTCCAACTAGAACCAACACCGGTTGGAGGGTGTGTATAGATTATAGGAAGCTTAATTTGGCCACTAGAAATGATCATTTTCCTTTACCATTCATTGACCAAATGCTAGAGAGAATTGCTGGCCATTCTCATTACTGTTTTCTTGATGGATATTCAGGGTATTTCCAAATTTTTATCTACCCTAGTGACCAAGAGAAAACCACATTTACTTGTCCTTATGGAACCTTTGCTTATAGGAAAATGTCTTTTGGGCTTTGTAATGCCCCAGCCACATTTCAAAGATGTATGACTTCAATTTTTGGAGACATGATAGAGGATATAATGGAAGTCTTCATGGATGACTTTTCTGTATATGGAGATTCATTTGAGCTTTGTTTACAAAATTTAGACAATGTTTTGGCTAGGTGTGAAGAAACTAACTTGGTTCTTAATTGGGAGAAATGCCATTTTATGGTAGATGAAGGGATAGTCTTAGGGCACAAAATTTCAAGTAGGGGTATTGAGGTTGATAGAGCAAAAACAGAATTAATTGAGAAGTTACCTCCACCCACTACACTTAAGGGGGTAAGATCATTTCTTGGACATGCTGGATTTTATAGAAGATTTATAAAGGATTTTTCTTTAATTGCTAAACCTTTAACTACTTTGCTAGTTAAGGATGTTTCTTTTGAATTTTCTAAAGAATGTATGCATGCTTTTGATACTTTGGAGAAGGCCCTTATAAGTGCTCCTATTATTGCTGCTCCTAATTGGGAATTGCCATTTGAGATTATGTGTGATGCAAGCGATCTTGCTGTGGGTTGTGTATTAGGTCAAAGACATGGTAAGAATTTACATGTGATTTATTATGCTAGTCATACTTTGTCTCCTCCTCAAATTAATTATACAACAACTGAAAAAGAAATGTTAGCTGTGGTTTATGCATGTGACAAGTTTAGATCTTACTTGTTGGGATCTAAAGTCATAATCTATACTGATCATGCTGCATTGAGGTATTTATTTGCAAAGAAAGATGCTAAACCTAGGTTGATTCGTTGGGTATTGTTATTGCAAGAATTTGACCTTGTAATTAAAGACAAAAAGGGAAGTGAAAATCTTGTTGCTGACCATTTGTCTAGGTTAGAAAGCAATGAACAAACTTTAGGTGATGGTATTGAAATTAATGAATCATTTCCGGATGAAGCATTGATGTCAATTTTGAATATGCATGTACCTTGGTATGCTGATTTTGCTAACTATCTTGCTGCTGGAATTGTACCTAAAAATTTGACATGGCAACAAAAGAAGAAATTCTTTAGTGATGTTAAAAACTATCTTTGGGAAGAACCTTACTTGTTTAAGATAGGTGGGGATGGTATAATTCGTCGTTGTGTAAGTGAGGGGGATTATCAAAACATCTTGATGCATTGTCATGCTGCATTGTATTCGGGTCATAATGGTGCAAATAAAACTGCATCTAGAGTGCTTGAATGTGGATTCTTTTGGCGAACTTTATTTCATGATGCAAATATGTATGTAGCCAAATGTGATAAATGTCAAAGGGCTGGTAATATTGGGAAAAGAGATGAGATGCCTTTGAATAATATATTGGAAGTTGAAGTGTTTGATGTTTGGGGGATTGACTTTATGGGTCCCTTCCCTACTTCTTTTGGTCAAAACTACATTTTGGTTGGAGTTGATTATGTATCAAAATGGGTTGAAGCCAAAGCTACACCTACCAATGATTCAAAGGTGGTGATAAAATTTTTGAAGAAGCTTTTCTCAAGATTTGGAGTGCCAAGAGCCATTATAAGTGATGGAGGTAAGCATTTCATTAATCGTTCTTTTGATTCTTTATTGCATAAATATGGTGTGCATCATAGGGTAGTTACACCATATCACCCACAAACAAGTGGTCAAGTATAAGTGTCCAATAGGGAGTTAAAGTGGATATTAGAAAAAACAGTCTCTAATTCTAGAAAGGATTGGGCACATAAATTAGATGATGCTTTGTGGACATATCGCACAGCATTCAAAGCCCCAATTAGTATGACACCATATAGGATGGTTTATGGAAAAGCATGTCATTTACCTGTGGAGTTAGAGCACAAAGCATATTGGGCCATTAGAACTTTGAATTATAATCTTAAAGATGCAAGTGTCAAAAGAAGTTTACAATTAAATGAGCTAGATGAATTGAGACTTCTTGCTTTTGAAAATGCAAAAATCTATAAAGAAAGGACTAAAAAATGGCATGATGCACATATACAGATTAAAAATTTTAATATTGGGGACAAGGTTCTATTGTACAATTCTAGATTGAAGCTTTTCCCTGGAAAATTAAGATCTAGATGGAGTGGACCCTTTGAAGTCACCCAAGTTTTTGATCAAGGGTTTTTAGAGCTAAAAAATGGAAAAGGGGAGTTATTTAAAGCCAATGGTCAAAGATGTAAGGTGTATTTGGAGGAAACATTTCATGGAAGGGAGGTTTCATTTCTTTACTTAAAAATGGTTTGCTGGTTACTTGGTTTTATTTTTATTTTTAATTAATTGTTATATTATGTGTATGATATTTATATGTACTAATGTCCTTCTTTTTATTCCACAGATGTTTTTAATATGTAAGTTCATTTTATGTACCTTCGTGTGACGTTTTTGGAAAGGGAAGAAAATTTGATTTTTCAAATTCCTTTCTGTCGCGATCGCGATATTGTCGCAAGCGCGACAGAAAGAGGAATGTGTATTATAGACTTCATCGCGACGGCGCGACGGGTAGTGTAATCGCGACAGTTTCTTTTTGATTTTTCAAAATTGATTTCTGTCGCGAACGCGAAATTGTCGCGAGGTCGCGATGGCGAATGGGTTTATTTGTTGCGTTGCCGCGACGTATATCGCGATGTTTAAATTTTTCAATTTGCTTCTGTCGCGACAAAACGCGGTATTTAAATCCTTTGGTAAAACTAACCATTGGGATCTCATTTATTTCCTTAACTTCCCTTTTATCTACCCTAATTACTCTTTCTTTCTAATTTCTTATGCCTTTTCGGTTTTCTTCTCCTTAATTTCTCTCTCCTCTCTCAAAATCTTCCTCACGATTCTCTCCAACTTCCTCACGCATATCATGTATTTCTTCTTTTCTAGTTTCCTGCTCTTTTTCTTTTATTTCTTTTTATTTTGTTCATCAAGTGGTAAAACAATTTTAAGATGGTAAGAACAAAGCACATGGGAGACAAGAGCAAGGGGAAGCGACCTATAGGGGAGTCCAGCAATCAGGAAGATGACCCAACCCCTGCTTCACTCATTTTTCAAAACAGGTATGACTGCCCTTTTCCAATTTTTTCTGATCAAGAGGGTGAAAAATTTCTATATTTTGCCAAGAAAACGTATGTGGGTATGTGGGCTCTTGATTTTGCAATTTTAAATACGATGGGCTTGCATGATCAGATTAATATTTTTCTTAAATATATGAAATGCGGAAAATTTATCACTTTCTCATTACCTTGTAAGGAAAGATTGGGTTGTTGAGTTTTTTGTCACACTAGATTATGTGGATAAACGTAGGGATTCTATGAAATTTAAACATCAGGGCATAAGTTATACTTTTAGCTATGATGATTTGCATTCTTGGTTTGGTTTCCAGTTAAATGGAAAACGGTTTGATTCCCATATTTTTCAACCTTCACCTGTTTGGAATAGGCTGTCTGGATTAGAGCGTTTTAATAATAAAAATTCCACTAATAGGCAAATCAAAGATAATGCATTGATGCTTTTTCACAAGTTTCTTTGTCATGCTATGTATGGGAGGGTTGAAAGTACTAAGGTGCAAACCAAGGATTTATTTATTTTAGACCTATTGCAATCCCATAAAACCCCTGATTCCATTGATTTCATTTTAGATGGTCATTACCATGCATCTATAGCTCGTAGTAAATCAGTGGGGATGTGCCATATGGTGACGGGTATTATTTTGGGATGTATGGGTGATTTGAATAATTTTGCCATGGCTGAAAATGAATCGATTCCTTTGCTTGATGTGGTCTATTTGCGTAGAGCTAATATTTTAACCAAGGGAGCTTGGCACCCAAGGTTTGTTGATCGTTTTGCAGGTGGACCTACTAGGGCTGAACCTAGCATGGCTGGAACTAGTGTGCCACCTGAAAGGGCGCGTGAATCAGCCTCAGCAGCTGATGCTCATGACTCCTCGGGTGAGGACGAGGCGGCTGCTGGTGTTGATGCTGATGATAGAAGGAATGTTAGTGGCACTGCTGTTGATTTGGAGCCGGTTTTACAAAGATTGGATGGTATTGAGGCCGCAAATCAAAGTATGGCAGCGCGAATGGATGTGCTTGAATAAGATGGGCGGGATGTGCTTAAAAATCAGAAGAGTTTGGGTCGCAAGCTCCTCAGTTTTTTCCGCAAGCAAAATGTAGATCTTTCTCCAACTCCACCAAGCTCCCCTAGTGGGAGTTTTTGAGTTTGTCTCATTTACTTTTCTCCCTTCTGTTTGTTTTCTTAGTTTTGTTTGTTTTTGTTTTCATTTGTGTTTTTTCTGTTAGTTTGTTATTTTAGTTTATTCCTTCTTACACAATGGGGACATTGTGTCCTTCAAGTGTGGGGGGAGTTCTGTGTTTTGATTTTGTTTCACATGTATGTATGTATTGTTATATTTGTTTATAAATGAGTAGTATAGCTTGTGTTTTGCATGAATTGCTAGATTTAGGTATGTATTGTTTTTGATTGTTTTAGGTTGTTTTACAATAACATTCTGTTTTGGAGCTCATATTTGATATTTATTTGGGAATTAGAGCATGTATAGGTTTTATCTTTTTGACATTAGCCTAGATAGTAACTTTTTGTCCATTTTCATTATTTGTTTTACTTTAGCATTCTGTTGTACATAGTGAAGGGTATGACTTAGCAAAACACTTTGGTGTAGGTTCTTTTTAAGTTAGGTATCTTTTTACATGTAAATAAAGATTGTTTTGCCAATTTATTGCATATGATAGTTTGACCTATAGCCATGTGAGCTTTTGAAGCCTTATACACTAATTTTTCTTTGTATGAGAGCCTTATTATGCCATATCCTCCTGAACTTATTTTTGGTAAATTTTGAGACTGCATTTAGTATGGGATGTATACGGGATATGATAAGGGCACTTAGAATGAACTATTTTTGGCTTACTTTTCAATTCCTTACCTTTTGACTTTAGGTAGCCAACTTTGAGCTTATATCCTATTTTTTTCTTTTTTACACAAATAACCCAATCTTTTTGCTTAAACAAGGCCCTATTTCTTGTTAATTATCCTATTGTGGAGGGATTAGGATTAATATAGCATGGGAAATATATTTGTTATTAAAAAGCATGACGTTAGTAAAAATTTGCAATTGGAATTCCCTTATTGTCAAAGTTAGAGTTACAAATGCTAGTATTGAAAAAAATAAAAGCAAAGAAAAAGAAAAAAAATGGGAATAGCAAGATGTACATCTAAAATTGCTTATGTGTGGGATGGAGCGTAAAACGCACCCATACTAAATTCTCTTGCTATCCTGAAAAAGAAAAAGAAAGAAAAAAAATATATAAATTTTAAGAGCTAGCAGAAAATTTGTATTCTTAAGAAGGGAATTAGACTAAAAGTATCATGCTTGTTAATATTCGGTTTTGGTTAACTCTCTTATGTTGTATTGATGCATTTCTTTACACAATACTAGCTACTTAAATCCAAAAGTTTCCTACCCTAACCCAAGCCACATTACAACCCTTTTTAAGACCCTTTGATCCTCTTTACTACTTTATACTAGTAGTGGAGATTTTTACTACTTACAAGCCTATGGTATGTAATGGCATAATCGAGGAATGAGGGAAAACACTAACCTTTATATACTTGAGTGATTGAGTGTTTATCAAAATAAGTGTTGAGTGAAAATTATCTTAGGCAATGCTTTGTGTGAAATAATCTATACATGTGTTAAGATATTTGATTTCTTGAGATCAAACATCTTTGTGTTTTGCCATTTCATGGTTTTCCAATTGTGCATAGAGGTTAAAGTTTAATAAATGATGGGAATGTTTAAATGGTTGCATATTTTGGCTAGTGTGTTAGAAGGATAAGTCTATACATGGTGTCTTCGAATGATTGTCAAATGTCTAAGTAAGCTCTAAAATATTTTGTTTATTGTGTATTTTATTTTTGTGTTGTTTAAGTGTTTTGCTTGGGGACAAGCAAATGTTTAAGTGTGGGGGTTTGATATGAGCTTAAATAGCTCATAATTAAACTATATTTTGTGGTTAGACGTAATGTTTTAAGTGTTTTTATTTGTTGGAATTAGGTATGTTTTATGTGTTTTGTTGAGTTTTGTATGTAGGAGGAAAATGGATAAAATGTGGAGTAAATGGAGAAAAGAAGAAGAAATGAGCTAAGGAAGGAAAGCTTCTGTCGCAATCGTGACAAAACGCGCTAAGGGAAGACCAAGAAAGAAGAGAAGAAGAGAGGCTGTTGCGGCCAAGGGAAGGCGTCGTGAGGTCGCGACAGGGCGCGGAGAAAGCACACGCGAGGAAAGGCGAGCGAAAATGAAGGCGTGCTCTGTCGTGAGCGCGACAGGTGTCACGATCGCGACAGAGGGATCCGTTAGACACTAAAGTTCAAATTTGAACTTGAAAAGTTGTACCTTTCCACCAACTATTACAACCTTTGTGGAAGGGCATCTGAAGGGGCATGAGCTGATATTATAAGTACTATTTCTAACTGAAATTTACAGATTGAAATAAAAAGAATTGAACATTTGAATAATTTTTCTGTGAGTTAGAATAGTTTTCTTTAGTTTTTCTTAAGTAGAGTTTATGTGTTGAAGAGAAGATAACATATAAGGAAGAGGACTACAATTTATGACTTGAAAAGGGTTGAGAAATTTCCTTCTTCAGTTCTTATCTTTTAATTCTTCTTTGTAACTTTTATGATGTAAATTCTGAACTTGAATGTTAATATCAAATATTTCATTGTCCATATTAATTCAAGTGTTCTTACTTGTAGAATTTCTCATTAGTACATTATTTATGATCATTATAAGTTTGAGTTTAATTGAGAAATAAATTCATTCTTATATCTAATTAGAAATTCATCATCAAGATATTGTTTGAGAAATCATAATATTGAAATGGTTGTTATAGGTTGTGCTTTATTCCTAAGATTTGCATGTATAATAATCTAGTTCTTAAATGAAAGTTTCGAATTAGACTTATAAGTGTATGTTTAAGGCAGTCCTATTTATATTGAGAAAGTAAGTAGGAAATTTATTCAACTTGGCTTGCAAGATAAGAATGTTAAAATCATTAAGGACAATTAATTCAAATTCCATCTTTATATTTAGCATCATTAATCTTTTCTATCTTCTTGGATTCTCATAAATTCGATTTAATTAGTTTACATGTTAGATTAGTTTAGAATCACTTTTCCATCATTTTTACCATTGTAAACAAGATTAAAATCAATTAGAAATAGTGTGTAAAAACATTTCTCGTGGGATCGACATCTTAAGTACTATTGCGGTACACCGTATACTTGCGGTCAATAAGCATCTATAGAAAATGCTCAATACAGTATAAGGAGAGGGATCAGGTAATTTTGGAGCGCCTAGGCCAGCAGGAGAGAGTTATACAGGAGCAGGGGAGTCTCATTCAGGAGCAGAGGTAGAGTTTGAGTGCTTAACATGATGCAGCAGCTCAGAGAGTAGATACGGCTGTCCAGATGGTTGATGGATCTGTCAGCGTCCTCGAGTTCCGGACAGAGGTTTTAGAGGGTGCTATACTACTTATATCTGCATCCATCAGGGAGTTCTGGGAGTAGATGGAGACCAGGCTCGAGAGCATCAGGGACACGGCCAGAGATCAGACTATGAGACTGTCAAGGGCCTTCACAGAGCTGGGGGGCTAATCACAGACACCTTGTAGTTCATGGGGGTTTGCCCTTAGCCTTTCCTGGATGGATATGCTCAGGTCCAGTTCCAACAGGCCACCCCAGTAGTGGGACAACCAGTATCTGCACCGGTCGTCGTCCCTCCATGTTTCTATCCAGGGGCCAGGCCCTCGGCACCTCCCAGTCGGCCTTCTACCTCTAGAGCCAGACCTTCCACATCGTTATCTCGTAGTCAGCCGGTACATGTATCAGATTATGAGGAGGACCCGGAGGAGCCCTCAGATTATTTCCCCCTGTAGTATATTTAGGGAGTTTATTTTTGCTGCACTTGTATTTATGTACAATGTTTATGCTTTATTAGTGTAAATTTCATTTTGTTAAATTTATGTTTCTTCTTGTATATTTACATTATCACTAACATCTTACTTACACTTTCCAAATATTTGAAAGCACGATAATTAAGATAGATGAAAATAAATGACAACATAAAAAAATGTGTGTACGGATTTACATTTGCAAAATGAATTAATTCACAATAAATTAATGAAATCTTTTATAACCACAGGAACATGACACCACACCGACCCAAGGATGGTCAGCAGTTAAGCACTAGGTTAACCAGATGGTGGTTAACAAATTAGATGCAACGTCAATCAAAGATCGCATACCTTGCAGATCGAATGGGGGTCAGCCAATCAAAAGTTACACCTTGCAGATCGGATGGGGGATAGCAAATCTTAATTATATCTTGCAGATCGGATGTGGGTTAGCAAGATCTTGCTATGCAGGCCCTGAAGTGGCCAGCAAGATAGAATATTCAATCACACACCTTGCAGATTGGATGGGGGTTAGCAAGGGCACCGTGCAAGCCGAGATGAGGCTAGCGGGACACACGCGATAGAACCAATCGCAATGGAGTTGTAGTTAGATAACACTACCTCTCACAACATACAGGCACCGTGCAAGCCGAGATGAGGCAAGAGGGACACACACGACAGAATAAATCGCAATCGAGTTGTAGTTAGATAACACTACTTCTCACAAGATTCAAGCATCGTGGAAGCAGAGATGAGGCTAGTGGGGCGTATGCGATTGAACAAATTGCAACAAAGTTGTAGTTAGATAACACTACTTCTCACAACATTCAGGCACCGTGCAGGTCGGAACGAGGCTAGTGTGCACCATGCAATAGGAAAAATTGCAATTTGGGTTTCAGTTGGATAACACTGCCTCTCATGATAGTCAGGCATCGTGCAGGCCGAGGCGAGGACCGCAGGATGAAGCTGGTCTGATGAATCATCAAATGGTTGTGGTAGAGTACACAACAACTCTGCAGCGAGGAGTCACCAGCTTGAACACAACAGCATAAAGGTGAGGACTACCTCAGGTATGCATTCCTTCCCTTCTTCTTTGAATTTTGGCTCATCTAGACACTAGTGTACTAGTTTCCCCAAAATTAGGGGCAACTGTAGACACCGGGTCATGAGGCAGCCCAAATCAGAGTTACCCGATGAAGATATCAATATCTGTTCCTAGGCAAATGGATGAAAGTTGTGAGTTTTCATTCTCGAGTTTTACAAGGATTGAGGATTCTTCTTGGTGATAGGGGATTTCTAGACGTCGGGAGGAATTCCTGTTTTGAAAATCTAGACTTTGCTCCACCGATGGGTTTTCCGTCGGTCAGAGTGACGCCCGTCGCTCGTTCCAAGGACAGCACCCCTCTCGCATGAGCGGAGCCTATTGTTCATGTAGAACGGGCCATCATTTATTTGTGTTTTATTTTTATTTCACATCACATTTTCCCTCTTGGGCATTTTTTCAAGCACGCGAGGAGATCCAGAAGGCTCATTTTGGGGTTAAATATTCATTTGCTTCATTTGTAATATTTTATTTACTTGGCTTTTTCATTTATTTTGCCATGTAATTTTCTTACAAAATTATTTTTTTTAGGCCCGCTAGAAAGAAAATCAGTAAACCATTATTTTATTAATTAATTTGGAATCTTTCCTAATAAAAATGGGACCAATGTCTCAGTTTTCTCCATCCAAAATCATCACATCAAAAATTATTTTATAATAAAAATGCATGCGAGGACCAATGTCCTTATCCATCAATGAACATCCCGTTTTATGTATGGTTTGTACTTTATCTACAATGAGGGTTGTATTCCACCCCTAGTTTTGTTGTAATTTATTTTCATATGCTTCATTTTTAATTTTGCTTTATTTACCGCTTTTTCTTGAGTGGATGACATGCGTTTTAATTAACTCCATTAAAATGAATGAGAAATAAGATGAAACTCTAAAGTCAAAACTCGACTATAAAATTAACCAAGGTATGAATAAATGGGAAGTCCCGAACCCACTCTAGTCTTAGGCTCAACGAGGTTAGAGGACCATCTCAATGTTTCATTGGGATGAGGCCTTCAAAATATCTCTTGTTGTCCACCAAAAGGCCCAACTCGAATAATCCTAGGCTCCATGGGGTTAGAGGATCATTCCAATATTCTATTGGGATGAGGTCTCCAAGATCCCTCTGGCTTGCCCAAAATGGATATACATGCGCTGTCTTAGGCTTACTAAGGCTAGACGACCTTTCCCAATGTTCTATTGGGTGGCGACTCCAAGAAACCTCCTTGTTGCCCAACATAGATGCACTTGTGATTTATTACAAGTTTTCATGAACCTCATCCCGATCGTCCTGAAGGTGGGCAGTTCGGGATGCCCCGGGGTTCAGCGCCCGTCACAGTGGCGACTCCATTGGGGATAATACTCCAGACTTCGCTTCGAAAGTGTCTTGGTTAAAATTTACAATTGAGTTTTAATTTAAAAATTTCATCCTTTTTCGAAACTGCATTGCATCTCATTAGAGCCTTAGATCTATGCTAGTTTCGTCCCTCTTTCAACCCTTGTGCGTTCTCGAAGCACAACCCTACGTTCACTCAATGTAGGGAAGTGTTAAGGATAATCACCAGTCCAAGCCTCATACCATCATCGTATATTAAATGGAGACCCGATCGGTCGTTAAGCTCGTGATGAGCTAGACCCGTTGGCAGGGACCATGCTTGGGTAGACCTAAAGTATCATCACCCTAGCCAAAGCTCATGCAATGGCAATAGATACTTCCCCTAAGTGGTATGAACCATAATACCTTGCTTGCTATATGGATCATTTTGTATTGGACAAACCCAAATAATTTGATTGGTCACCTAATCAAAGGCTTTCATGCCCCGATAGGCCCATGTCAACTTATTCGGACTGCATAAATACACAATGATCACAACTCATGCGCCTGTGCATTAGTTAAGAGAGGTTATGCTGTCGGTTTTCTGCTGTGCACCATGCGCATCCATCGGGTTCCCTGCTAACCCATGGGCCAAGCCCACCTAGGACAAAGACTATATGACCTCGTGTGTGGGGGCAATAAGGTTGGAAGGATCTATCTGCTTGCATGTGGTTGTGGATGATGCATTGCATATTCATATCACTCATGCACAAATAAATTTTTTTTTATTTTCTCCCTATATATACATCCTATTCTTTGCATATAATTATTACATGTACATATCATCCTATGTATAGTTTTTCACATGTTTTACATGCATAATTGTAATCTCTTCTAGCCATTGTATACCATTTGTTGCACAGCACAACCATGCATTGCATATTATTCATGCATCATTCTAAGTCTCGCATTTCAGTAATTTTAAACTATTTGCTTGGATGGTTACGGGATCCCAACAGTTGTCTAAAGAGTGATCAGAGTTTGGATTGGCTGACAAAGATTTAGCATCCTTGCTAGAGCATCTAAAGATAGTAGAAATGGCTAGCCCTTCACAACAGACTGAAGAGACTCGTGCCCTAATTGCCCAGGAGTTGGATAGAAGGTTCGAGGAGCTTGAAACAAAGATGCTGGCCATGGTTAAAGAAAGGATGGATGCCATGGCACTGGTTCTCCAAGCTCAGCTTATGGCAACAGCTCTCGACCAAGTAAAGCCGGCCACGGTCAAGAGGGCTCATATAACGACGGCTGCCGTACCTCCATTTTCTTTTGAAACCAGAGGCAAGGGGCCACTTAATTCACCAGTTGAACAAGGAGGAAATAAGAGGCCCACTTTAGAATATAGCATCATGCCTGAAGAGGAAGAGGACCTCGCGATCACGCATATTCTAAAAGGTGAAAGCTCAGGAAGCCATAACATCGGTGAGGCAAATGTTAAGCCTATAGAAGTCTCAGCCACTAGAGCAGTTCAGTCCCACCTCACTGTTTCGGGTAGGCCATTATCCTAGCACTTCACCCGTCTTGTCAAGAAAGGGAAGTTACAACCCTTGCCGGCCAGGCCTGCCCCAAGTCAAGGACGCATGAGACATAGAGCACATTGGTACTGCGCGTATCACCACTATTTAGGGCATAGAACGGACAACTGTCGTCCCTTGAGAGATCGCATTCAAGAACTGATGCCAGGCCGAGAAAAGGAAAAGATTGTAAAAGTGCCAACCATGGAAGTAAAGCAACGGCATTTTTCTAATTTGGGCAGATCTTTGTCCTGGGTCCTCAAGAAGCTGATGAAGGAGGGGATGCTACAACCATTGCTGGCTAGGCCCGCTAGAAGCTAGGGGTAGCCCGATCACAAAGGGGATCAGTATTGTGCCTTCCACCAGCACACATGACATACCACAGACGATTGTAAGACCTTGAGACATACTATTCAAGATCTGATTGACTCCAAGCAGATCTCCAACCCAGAAAAGCAAGAGGGAAAGAATAAGATGGACTAAGTGCCTAAGTGGAAAGGCAGGACGGTGCTTAGGGATGATAATGGACCATCGACTACAACAGCTGTGTTGGCAAGAACGGAAGTTGATTAGCTATTTTGAATATTTTTTTTTATTTTGAACTATTTAATAATGACGTTTTAGCTTCATTAATGAGATAAATGTTTTTACTTACTTGTGTTATGTCTCTTATGATTTCACTATGCATAATCATGATCATAACTCATTCATATTTGACATTGATTCAATTGATGCTACTCTATTTAATCTAAAAAAATTTAGAAAGTTCAAAGAAAATCTTGATAGCATCTAATGTAACTCCTGAAGAGAGATGAAAACTTGAGAGAAATTCAACAAAATATAAAAAAGGGCTTTGCCTGGACATATGAAGACACGCTAAGAGTTGATCGTGGAATCACAAAGCACATCATTCAAACACATCACAATCATGAACCGGCCGCGCAGAAGCTCAGAAGATTAAAGCTGGAAGGGGCAGAATAGGTCAAAAAGAAGAATCCACAAGCAGAAATGAAGCCAAATCTTCTATTCGAAGTTCAATGCCAGTCTTGATTGGTCAATGTTGTACCAAATTGAGAAGAGATGAGGAGTGCGTGTATGTGTAAACTATTAGGATTTGAACAAAGCTTATCCTCGAAAAAAGAACAGAAAAAAAAGAACACAGAAAAAAAAGAGAAAAATAAAATACAAAAAAGAGAGAAGGAAAAGAATCAATATGTAGATTGGAAAACCATCATGGGGGGCAAGCTTTGTTCAAATACGCTGATCTACACATGCCCGTACTTTGCCATTTTTCTTGACTTCCGAAAAGGACCACAAGAATTATATCGACTTGCAATGGACACGGGTTGCTCGAGCATGGAAATAGACATCATAGGGGAGGTGCGCCCTACAGCCCCAACGGACAGGGTCATGTCAAGATGGTCTCTCACACCACGCAGGGTACAAGGACAGAGGGACACCTTATGGTTAAAGCTAGGGAGTTGCTCCAGACGTATGGCATTAAAGACCACGAGTCCTCTCAATATTGCCTTCAAAGTAATGGGGGGAAAAAGGCTGCTAGCAAGATGATCTGGGTCAAGATGGTCCAACACTACAAAGGTGGGGTATAGAAATGGCCTTTTGCACTTTGAGGCTGGAGAACCACCATCGGAACCTCTATAAGAATCACCTCCCAGTTCTCAATATATAGGGGGCAAAAGCAGTATGGCTGTTTGTAGACACAGGGTCCCGAGTAGCCTTGATCAGGATTACCCAATGATGAAATTAAGTGTGCCGATTTATATGCAAAAAGAATGAAAGTTGGAAGTGATAATTTCCTTATCGTTTTGATTTGTTAGGAAAAAATAAAAATGTATTTTAAAAATATTTTAAAAAATTATTTTGGGCTAAAAAAAGCGAGTTTTTAATTTTTTGTGTATTATAGAAAATTTGAAAAAAAAAATCGCGTGAATGTCGGGCCGCGGCAGCGCTGGGCGCAAAGGCGGAGCGCGCTCCCCCCTTGGCGCCCCCTCCTCGCCCATTGTCCTTTTTTTTTTTTTCCGTTTTTTGGCCATTTTGGTCCCAAAAATTTATTTTTCTTCATTGTTTTTGTAGAATTCAATGCTAAAACGTTTTATTTTCCAAACCCTTCAAATTCATGAGTTTTTTTTTGTGATTATTGGAATTAAATTGATTTAATTCAATTTAATAAAAATCTGATTTTCTTTGGTTTTTTTTTTATGTATAATAAGGGTTTTTTAGTAAGAATTTGGGGGGAATTTTCTTTAGAAAAATATTTTTCTTCTTCTTTCTTCTCTCAAACAAATTCTCTCAACTTTTCTAAAGAATTTTTCCAAGTGAATTCTTGAGACAAAAAAGAACAATTTTTGTTCTTGTGAATTTTCTTCTTTTCAATCAAACAATTTTTACTTTGAAACAAATAAATCAATTATTTGTTCTTGAGTAAAAATTTATTTTCAATACTTTATTTTCTAATTTTATTCTTACAAATCAAGACAAGTAATTGGATCATCTACCTTCATTTTTTCAAGATAAATTTTGAGGGTAAACATTTTTGACTCAATTTCTTAATTTCATTTTTAATTTCATTTTTTTGTTTCCAATTAATTAGTTAACATGTAAATTCTTTTAGTTCTATCATTTTCTTCTTATTTTCTTATTCTTTTGTTTTTATTTAATTAGTTAACATGTGAATTCTCTTAGATCTACTTTTTTTTGCTTCTTATTTCTTATATAATTGTTCATATTTTTACTTCTTATTTTTTATTTTTTAATTTTTTATTTAATTGTTAATATTATTATTTCTTATTCTTATTTCTTATTTAATTGTTCATATTGTTCATATTGAATTGTTCATATACTATTATTATTATTATTATTATTATTATTATTATTATTATTATTATTATTATTATTATTATTATTATTATTACCATGTGCTTATGTGATTGTCCATATTATTATTGATATTATTATTATCATGCCTTAAACATGTCATGTTAATTTTATTTCCTATTGTTCTTGCATGTTTACATGATTATTCATATCCTTGGTTGTTATTGTGCTTTGTTGTTATTATTATCACCATTGTTATTTTTATTAATTTTGCTATAATTTGTTACTAGTATCATTATTGTTAGCATTATTATTTATGTTTTATGCATGCTGAATTTTATTTATATTATACTTTTTATGTATGATTGGATATTATTGTTGTTATTTTGTGTTTTTATGCATGTTAAATTCTATCATCATTATTTTATGCTTGTTTATGCATGTTGAATTTTATTATGTTATTTTTTTTATGCATGCTAAATTGTTAATTAGTTAAGTTGCATATTTTATTACGTAATTTTAATTGATTTGTCACACATGATGCATTTTTTGTTTGCTTTGTTTTTATAGCATATTTTTAAATTTAATTTCCTTACTAACATGGCTTTTATTTGTTTTTTTCATTTCAATACTAATTTTTATGTGTGAGTATTTTCCATACCAAGTGGGAGCCCATAAAGATTTGAAGATCCATTTGGGAGTTAAATTTTTTATTATTTTCATTACTTTGCTTTCATTATTTTATTTCTAATATGTAATTTGTAATAAGTTTATTTAATTTTTTTTTATGCACGTTAATTAAAAAATAAAAAAAATATTTATATTAATTAATTTGGTTTTTTTTCTAAATAACAATGGGACCAATGTCCTAGTTTTTCCATCCAAAATAAATTGTCACTTTAAAATTATTTTTTTTAATTATGCATGAGAGGACCAATGTCCTGATTTTTAATAAATAGCCCGATTTATGTATGAGTTGTATTTTATTTACAAATGGGGGTTGTATTCCGCCCCTAGTTTTGTTGTAATTTATGTTCATGTGCTTTATTTTAAATCCTTTCTTATTTACTGCTTTCATTATGTGATTGACATGCGCGTTAAATTAAATTGCTTTTAAATTGAATGAGAAATGGGGTGAAATGCTAAATTCAAAATTCAATTATAACTTTATCCAAGGTATGAATAAATGGGAAGCCCCAAACCATCTCTGGTCTTTGGGCTCAACGAGGCCAGAGGACGATTTTAATGTTCCATTGGAATGGGACTTCCAAGACACCTCTTGTGTCCCGTAAAAAGGCTTTAACTTGCATAGTCCTAAGCTCCATAAGGCGAGAAGGCCATCCTAATGTTCTATTTGGATAGAGCCTCCAAGACCCCATTGGCTTGCCAAAAATGAACATAGCAGCGTCGTCTTAATCTCACCGAGGCTAGACGACCTTTCCCAATGTTCTATTGGGTGGCGACTCCAAGAAACCTCCTTATTGCCCAAAATGGGCGCACTTGTAATTTCTTACAAGTTTTATTAACCTCTCCCGATCGCACTAAAGGCGGGCATTCGGGGCGACCCGGGGTTCGGCACGCATCACAGTGGCAACTCCACTGGGGACCTAAGAGACTTCCCTTCGAAAGTAGCTTGGTTAAAATTTATAATTTAGTTTTAATTTAAAAATTTCATCCCTTTTCGAAATTGCATTGCATATCATTAGATCCTTAGATCTATGCTAGTTTGGTCCCTTTCTTAACCCTGATGCATTCCCGAAGCACGGCCCTACGTTCACTAAATGTGGGGAAGTGTTAAGGATAATCAATAGCCCAAGCCTCGTACCTTAAGGTATATCAAATGGAGACCCAAACTCGTGATGAGCTAGACCAATTGGCAGGAACCATGCTTGGGTAGCCCCAAAGTATTATCACCTTTGACTAAAGCTCATGTAATGAAAGTAGACACTTCCCCTAGGTGGTATGAACCTTAATACTATGCTTGCTGTATGGATCGTTATATATTGGGCGGACCCATATATTTTGATTGATCACCTAATCAACAGCTTTCATGCCTCGATAGGCCCATGTCAATTTATTCGGACTGCCTAAATACATAATGATCATAACATATGCGCCTGTGCATTAGTTAAGAGAGGTTATGCTGCCGGTTTTCCACCATGAAACATACATGCCCATTGGGTCTCCTGTTGACCCATGGGCCAATCCCACCTAGGAAAGGGACTATGACCTCATGTGCGGGAGTGATAAGGTTGTAGGGATCTATCTTCTTGCATGTGGTTGTGGATGCTGCATGGCATGCTCATGCATCGCGTGTCATTTATGCGTGTTAATAAAAAACAAAAACTATATGCATTTCATTTTTGTGCGTGTATATCCTTTTGTCTGCATATTATCTTTAACAATGACATATCATCCTACTTATAATTTTTTCCATGTATCGCATCGTATTATTGTAAGCTATTGATCTTTCACTCATCGAGGACCATCTGCACAGCACGATCATACATTACATGCCATTCATGCATTATTCTAACCCCTTGGTTTTTTTCAGCCACTATAGACCATTTACCTCGGAGGTTTTGGGGTCCCCGTAGTTGTTCGAGGAGCAAATGGAGTTCAAATTGGTTAGCAGAGATCTTGTGTCTTTATCAGAGTATCCACAGGCATTAGAAATGGCTGATCCTTCACAACAAATTGAAGAGGTTCGTGCCCTCATTGCCCAAGAGATATATGAGAGATTTGAAGAGCTAAAAAAGAAGTTGTTGGCCATGGTTAAGGAGAGGATGGATGCCATGGAACTTGTTCTTCAAGCCTAATTCATGACGACTACTATTAGCCAGGTTAACTCGACCTCAACTCAGAAGGCTCGTGCAACGAAGGCTGTAATGTTGCCATCCACTCTCGAGCCTAGGCGCAAGGCACCCCTCGACTCACCAATCAAGCTACTGGGAAGAGCAAAGGGACTAGAGCCTTTACAGTCAATGGTCCTCCTTAGTCCCTCGAACACAGAAAGGAAGCTAACTAATCTTGAAGAAGAGATTGTGAAGTCCAAGCTTGCAACTACCAGGGCACCTCTCAATAAGACTATTGCTGGCCCCGCAAATCTAGGAGTTGGTTACTATGATAATAGCAGTGGTACCCAAAGGGCAAGAAAAGTGTCAGCAATTAAAGCGGATCAGAGGCACTACTCTAATTTGGGCAGATCCTTGTCTTGGGTACTCAATAGATTGATGAAGGAAGGTAAGCTACAGCCACTGCCTGCTAAGCCTACTAGAAACTAGGGACAACCCAATCACAAGGCTGATCAGTATTATGCCTTCCACCAGCACATTAGGCATGTGGTGGACAATTGTGCGAGGTTAAGGCATGAGATTCAAGATCTAATCGATAAGAAGCAGATCACGGATCCAGAACACCGAAAGGGTAAACATGGGAGCTCAAGTTTCATGGGTAGCAACGGGAAAGATTTCGGAGCCATAAGGGCTTCAACCTTCGGAATGGCTCAAAGCTGCTATGCCACACTGGAAAAGCCTTTATCTAAGCACCTCATTCATTTTGTTAATTAGGGGAAAATATAGCCAATGCCGGCCAAACCTGCCAGAAGCCAGGGATGACTCGATCATCGAGCGGATCAATATTGTGCCTACCATCAACATACTGGGCATGAGACTAATGGGTGCCAAACTCTGAGAAGACGAGTTCTATACTTAATTGATGAGGAGATGAGAGGTGAGGAAGATGGTTCCCGGGGATGACAATAGACCATTGACTACAGCATCCGTGTTGGATAGAAAGGAAGAAGATAGCTATTTGGATCCTCCTTTTTATTTTTGAACTATTTGATAATGACATTGTTAATCTAGTTATTTTTAAATAAAATGAATGGTTTCACTTATTTGTGTGATATTTTCTTGTGATTTCACCTTGCATGATCATGACTCATTCATATTTAATAATGATTCAAATGATGCCATTCCATTTACTCTCGAAACTTTGGAAACCCAAAGAAAATCTTAATAGCATATGATGTGACTCCTGAAGAGAGATTAAAAGAGAGAAAATAGAAAAAATATATTAAAAAGTCTTTACCTGGACCTATGAAGATAGGACGGGAGATGATCATGAAGTCGCTAAACACACAATGCCAATATATTCCAATCATGGAATCAGTCAAACAGAAGCTCAGGAGATTCAAGCTAGAATGGTTAAAAAACGTTAAAAGAATAAATCCACAAGCAGAAGCGAGGCTAAAGTTTTATCGGAGACACCCGACTTGGTTGGCCAATGTTATCCCAATAGTTAAGAAAGGAGGTGCGTGCATGTGTGAACTATCAGGATTTGAACCAGGCTTGTCTCAAAAATAAACGAAAAAAAAGAGCAAAAAAAAAGAGCAAAAAAAAAAAAGAGAAGAAAGAAAAGAATCAATATGTAGATCCGCACGAAAACTATTGATATGGGGGCAAAAGAAAGTAATCCTAGGGGCAAACTTTGTTCAAATCCCGTTGATATACCCATACCCGTACTTTGCCATTCTTCTTGACTTCCGAAAAGGAACAAAAGGGTTTTATTGGCTTACAATGGATACGGCTTGCTGGAGCTTGGGAATAGACATCATAGGGGAGGTGCTCCCTATGGCCTCCAGCAGGCACATTCATCGAAAGGAATCCGATTTATCGATATGGTCTCCCTCACCACGTTATGTCCAAGGACGGAAGGGCAGTTTATGTCTAAGGCTAGGGAGTTGCTCTAGAGGTATGGTATTAAAGATCACAAGTCCTCTATGTATTCCCCTCAAACTAATGGGGCATGAGAGGCTGCTAACAAGAATATCTTGGTCAAGATGGTCCAAAATTATAAGGATTGGGCAGAGAAATGGCCTTTTGCACTTCAGGGATAGAGAACCACCGACGAGACCTCTATAGGCGTCACCTTTTATTCCACAATACATGGGCCGAAAATAGTACGGCCGGTCGAAGTAGAGCTCAAATCTTTAAGGACAGTCGTGAAAGCCCAGATTCTTGAAGCTGACTAGGCACAGTAACGGTTACAATAGTTAAACACATCAGACAAGGACAGATCCTGGGATAACTATCACAATTAGATCTATCAGAAAACACTTTGTTCGATCATTCGAGAAGGAAGTTAGAAAGCACATATTAAAAAAGGAAGATTTAATCTTTAAGCAAATGAGTCCAAATGTTTCAGACCGATGAGGCAAATTCAGACCAATGTGAGAAGGCCCATTTGTTCTTGAGAAAGTTATTGTCCAAGGGAGCAGCATTTTCGACAGACAGTGATGGAAGCAAATATAAAAAACCAGTCAACATCGAAAGATGCAAAAGATTCCATGGCAAAAGACTAAAAATCAAAAGAAGAGAATAAAAGGCCCGCGGGTTGAAAACCGAAAAAAGGCGGCCTTGCTAAAATCGGGCGCCTTGTCAGGATGAAAACCGAAAAAAGGCATCCTGGGCAAAAATTAGAGGCTGGAGAAAAAATTTCCAATCAAGAAAAACCGAGAGGGCTGATTGGAAACAGGAGTTTTGATACTTTCAAGATCCATTATGAGATTAGATGTAGTTTTGCATTTTGAATCTATCTTAGATAATGATCATGTATAGAGAAGTCATACTGAAATATACACAATTTTGCAATAAAGATATGAAATAAGGGCAATTAGACTCTTGCTTTCATTATCTTCAAGTTCTTTTATAAAAAGAAAAGCATCATTCATTATCGAATACATCTAATCTAAATAACTATACTCTGCTCTTGCCGGCAAGGTGCTTAAGCTGATGGGGCCTGTTATCAACTGCTAGACTGGGCATCCGTATCTTGTATGCACTAGTAGAAGAAATGGAGGCAACCTCCGATTAGTTGTGTAATAGCCTTCACAGGTGGTTGGGTCCAGAGGCCATGGTACTTGGAGGTGAAAGTCGATGATAAGATGCCTTCTGGAAAGTATGGGAAGGGCCTCACAGCATCTTGAATTCCATCTGAATTATTCTCTAATTGTTTTTCGTCAGAAGATGTCTAAGCAAATTGTGCTGGTCATCCTTAAGGGAGGTTCTGATAGTAGCCTTCACTTCTAGTGTCACCGCACCGAAAAAAAAAGGCCGTTAGAGATGAAAACCGTAACTGGCTCTCTAAGCAAAAGTTAGGCAAAAGGGCAGGGTGAAAACCTGGAAACAGGCAGTCTTCCCTACAAAAAAAAAGATAAATAAAAAGCCGCTGGATTGGGTTGAGTCCATTCCAGTCAAAAATTAGGCAAAGGGTTATGTGAAAATCCCGCAAGGGACGCATTTCCAACAAAGAAAAGCTAGTGTGAAAATCCACAAGGGACGCACTACCTTTAAAACAATGACTTCGGATGCCTGGAGCAATAAGGCGGCATTACTTCAGATGATCATCCTTCATTCAGGACATGAGTCAGAATCCCGAGCATTTGCTCATTGACCAAGGGGCAAAGATGTACACCTGACGGTTCTCTCTGAAGAGGTTACGGGTTAGAGTCCCTAAGCCAATATTCCATTTCTAGTTCCTCAAGGGTCTCTAGTTCCTTAGGGGGCATGGTGTAGCGGCCAAGCTATATCCTCAACGGACCCTTAACCACCTAAGACATGGTCTATCCATTTTTGCATGCATTTCATACCATTTTTTTAGCAAACATCTACATATGGCCATTTACAATGGCATGCACAATCTATTGTATATATTCCTATGCACACAGCTTTGCAGGAAAAGTCTAAATGAAGGTCATACACATAAAAGATAGTGAAGGACAGCTTCTGTTCAATATTAACATTCATTTGAGCAAGACCTCTTAGGAGGCAGATCTCCAAGACCTCTTAAGAGGCAATTCTCCAGGGTCTTTTTTGAGACAAATATCTTTTTCTCTGCACTTTTAGTAGTCTGTAGCAGACTCAATGCAATCCTCCTCTTGCGCTTTTTGTAGTCTTGTCAGCAACTCGACGCATCGTCATCTTCGGATGATACCTCTGCACTTTCAGTAGTCTTGTCAGCGACTCGGTGCAGTTCTCCTATTGCGCTTTTTGTAGTCTTGTCAGTGACCCGACGCATCATCATCTACGGATGACACCTACACTTTTAGTAGTCTGTAGCAGACTCGGTGCAGTCCGCTGAGGGGGACATCCTCTTGCGCTTTTTGTAGTCTTGTCAGCGACTCAGCGCATCGTCATCTGTGGATGGCACCTGTACTTTAAGTAGTCTTGTCAGCGACTCGGTGCACTCCTTTTCCTGCGTTTTGTAGTCTTATCAGCGACTCGGCGCATCGTCATCTGCGGAGGCCACCTGCACTTTTAGTAGTCTGGAACAGACTCGGTATGGTCCTCTAATTAGGACATTTCCTGCGTTTTATAGTCTTGTTAGCGACTCGACGCGTCGCCATTTACGGATGGCTCTTGCACTTTTAGTAGTCTGTAGCAGACTCGGTGCGGTCCTCTAAGGAGGACATTTCTCGCGTGTTGTAAGTCTGTAGCAGACCCAGCGAATCACCATCTGAGGATGGTCCCTAGCACTTTGTAGTCGTGTCAGTTACTCAGTGCAATCCAAGAGGATACTCACAGTTCAAAACACAACACTATTCCCGAGGGAGCAGCTGGAAGGTTATCGCCTCAGGTACGCGCTTCTTTCCCTTTCCTGAATTTTAGTTCACCTAGGTACCCACGCGCTAGCCTCCCCAAAATTTGGGGCAACTGTAGACACCGGGCCCGAGTAGCCTTGATCAGGATTACCCAATGATGAATTTAAGTGTGTCGATTTATAGGCAAAAAGAATGAAAGTTGGAAGTGATAATTTCTTTGTCATTTTGATTTGTTAGTAATAAATAAAAATGTATTTTAAAAATATTTTAAAAAATTATTTTGGGTTAAAAAAAGTGAGTTTTAAATTTTTTGTGTTTTATATAAAATTTGAAAAAATAAATCGCACGTATGTCGGGCCGCGACAGCGCTGGGCGAGTGCCGCAACGCCTCGGCGCGCAGGCGGAGCATGCGCGGGCGACGCCCATCGGGCGCGCCGATAAGCGTCACTCGCTCCCTGGCGGCCCCTCTTCGCCCATTTTCGTTTTTTTCATTTTTTTGCCATTTTGGCCCCAAAAATTGATTTTTCTTCATTTTTTTTTTGTATAATTCAATGCTAAAACTTTTTATTTTCCAAACCCTTCAATATCATGAATTTTTTTTATGATTATTGGAATTAAATTGATTTAATTAGATTTAATAAAAACCTGATTTTCTTTTTTTTTATGTATAAAAAGGGTTTTTTAGTAAGAATTTGGGGGGAATTTTCTTTAGAAAAATATTTTTCTTTTTCTTTCTTCTCTCAAATAAATTCTCTCAACTTTTCTAAAGAATTTTTCCAAGTGAATTCTTGAGACAAAAAAAGAACAATTTTTGTTCTTGGTAATTTTCTTCTTTTCAATCAAACAATTTTTACTTTGAAACAAATAAATCAATTATTTGTTCTTGAGTAAAAATTCATGTTCAATACTTTATTTTCTAATTTTATTCTTACAAATCAAGGCAAGAAATTGGATCATCTACCTTCATTTCTTCAAGATAAATTTTGAGGGTAAATATTCTTGGCTCAATTTCTTAATTTAATTTTTAATTTCATTTTTTTGTTTCCAATTAATTAGTTCACATGTAAATTCTTTTAGTTCTATCATTTTCTTATGCTTTTGTTTTTATTTAATTAATTAACATGTGAATTCTCTTAGATCTACTTTTTTTTGCTTCTTATTTCTTATATAATTGTTCATATTTTTAATTCTTATTTTTTAATTTTTTTAATTGTTCATATTATTATTTCTTATTTAATTGTTCATGTTGTTCATATTGAATTGTTCACATACTACTACTATTATTATTATTATTATTATTATTATTATTATTATTATTATTATTATTATTATTATTATTATTATTATTATTATTATTATTATTATTATTATTACCATGTGCTTATGTGATTGTCCATATTATTATTGGCATTATTATTATCATGCCTTAAACATGCCATGTTAATTTTATTTTCTATTGTTTTTGCATGTTTATATGATTATTCATATCCTTGGTTGTTATTGTGCTTTGTTGTTATTATTATCACCATTGTTATTTTTATTAATTTTGCTATAATTTGTTACTAGTATCATTATTGTTAGCATTATTATTTATGTTTTATGCATGCTGAATTTTATTTATATTATACTTTTTATGTATGATTGGATATTATTGTTGTTATTTTGTGTTTTTATGCATGTTAAATTCTATCATCATTATTTTATGCTTGTTGATGCATGTTGAATTTTATTATGTTATTTTTTTTATGCATGCTAAATTGTTAATTAGTTAAGTTGCATATTTTATTACGTAATTTTAATTCATTTGTCACACATGATGCATTTTTTATTTGCTTTGTTTTTATAGCATATTTTTAAATTTAATTTCCTTACTAACATGGCTTTTATTTGTTTTTTTCATTTCAATACTAATTTTTATGTGTGAGTATTTTCCATACCAAGTGGGAGCCCATAAAGATTTGAAGATCCATTTGGGAGTTAAATTTTTTATTATTTTCATTACTTTGCTTTCATTATTTTATTTCTAATATGTAATTTGTAATAAGTTTATTTAATTATTTTTTATGCACGTTAATTAAAAAATAAAAAAATATTTATATTAATTAATTTGGTTTTTTTTCTAAATAACAATGGGACCAATGTCCTAGTTTTTCCATCCAAAATAAATTGTCACTTTAAAATTATTTTCTTTAATTATGCATGAGAGGACCAATGTCCTGATTTTTAATAAATAGCCCGATTTATGTATGAGTTGTATTTTATTTACAAATGGGGGTTGTATTCCGCCCCTAGTTTTGTTGTAATTTATGTTCATGTGCTTTATTTTAAATCCTTTCTTATTTACTGCTTTCATTATGTGATTGACATGCGCGTTAAATTAAATTGCTTTTAAATTGAATGAGAAATGGGGTGAAATGCTAAATTCAAAATTCAATTATAACTTTATCCAAGGTATGAATAAATGGGAAGCCCCAAACCATCTCTGGTCTTTGGGCTCAACGAGGCCAGAGGACGATTTTAATGTTCCATTGGAATGGGACTTCCAAGACACCTCTTGTGTCCCGTAAAAAGGCTTTAACTTGCATAGTCCTAAGCTCCATAAGGCGAGAGGGCCATCCTAATGTTCTATTTGGATAGAGCCTCCAAGACCCCTTTGGCTTGCCAAAAATGAACATAGCAGCGTCGTCTTAATCTCACCGAGGCTAGACGACCTTTCCCAATGTTCTATTGGGTGGCGACTCTAAGAAACCTCCTTATTGCCCAAAATGGGCGCACTTGTAATTTCTTACAAGTTTTATTAACCTCTCCCGATCGCACTAAAGGCGGGCATTCGGGGCGACCCGGGGTTCGGCACGCATCACAGTGGCAACTGCACTGGGGACCTAAGAGACTTCCCTTCGAAAGTAGCTTGGTTAAAATTTATAATTTAGTTTTAATTTAAAAATTTCATCCCTTTTCGAAATTGCATTGCATATCATTAGATCCTTAGATCTATGCTAGTTTGGTCCCTTTCTTAACCCTGATGCATTCCCGAAGCACGGCCCTACGTTCACTCAATGTGGGGAAGTGTTAAGGATAATCAATAGCCCAAGCCTCGTACCTTAAGGTATATCAAATGGAGACCCAAACTGGTGATGAGCTAGACCAATTGGCAGGGACCATGCTTGGGTAGCCCCAAAGTATTATCACCTTTGACTAAAGCTCATGTAATGAAAGTAGACACTTCCCCTAGGTGGTATGAACCTTAATACTATGCTTGCTGTATGGATCGTTATATATTGGGCGGACCCATATATTTTGATTGATCACCTAATCAACAGCTTTCATGCCTCGATAGGCCCATGTCAATTTATTCGGACTGCCTAAATACATAATGATCATAACCTATGCGCCTGTGCATTAGTTAAGAGAGGTTATGCTGCCGGTTTTCCACCATGAAACATATATGCCCATTGGGTCTCCTGTTGACCCATGGGCCAATCCCACCTAGGAAAGGGACTATGACCTCATGTGCGGGAGTGATAAGGTTGTAGGGATCTATCTTCATGCATGTGGTTGTGGATGCTGCACGGCATGCTCATGCATCGCGTGTCATTTATGCGTGTTAATAAAAATCAAAAACTATATGCATTTCATTTTTGTGCGTGTATATCCTTTTGTCTGCATATTATCTTTAACATGTACATATCATCCTACTTATAATTTTTTCCATGTATTGCATCGTATTATTGTAAGCTATTGATCTTTCACTCATCGAGGACCATCTGCACAGCACGATCATACATTACATGCCATTCATGCATTATTCTAACCCCTTGGTTTTTTTCAGCCACTATAGACCATTTACCTCGGAGGTTTTGGGGTCACCGTAGTTGTTCGAGGAGCAAATGGAGTTCAAATTGGTTAGCAGAGATCTTGTGTCTTTATCAGAGTATCCACAGGCATTAGAAATGGCTGATCCTTCACAACAAATTGAAGAGGTTCGTGCCCTCATTGCCCAAGAGATATATGAGAGATTTGAAGAGCTAAAAAAGAAGTTGTTGGCCATGGTTAAGGAGAGGATGGATGCCATGGAACTTGTTCTTCAAGCCTAATTCATGACGACTACTATTAGCCAGGTTAACTCGACCTCAACTCAGAAGGCTCGTGCAACGAAGGCTGTAATGTTGCCATCCACTCTCGAGCCTAGGCGCAAGGCACCCCTCGACTCACCAATCAAGCTACTGGGAAGAGCAAAGGGACTAGAGCCTTTACAGTCAATGGTCCTCCTTAGTCCCTCGAACACAGAAAGGAAGCTAACTAATCTTGAAGAAGAGATTGTGAAGTCCAAGCTTGCAACTACCAGGGCACCTCTCAATAAGACTATTGCTGGCCCCGCAAATCTAGGAGTTGGTTACTATGATAATAGCAGTGGTACCCAAAGGGCAAGAAAAGTGTCAGCAATTAAAGCGGATCAGAGGCACTACTCTAATTTGGGCAGATCCTTGTCTTGGGTACTCAATAGATTGATGAAGGAAGGTAAGCTACAGCCATTGCCTGCTAAGCCTACTAGAAACTAGGGACAACCCAATCACAAGGCTGATCAGTATTATGCCTTCCACCAGCACATTAGGCATGTGATGGACAATTGTGCGAGGTTAAGGCATGAGATTCAAGATCTAATCGATAAGAAGCAGATCACGGATCCAGAACACCGAAAGGGTAAACATGGGAGCTCAAGTTTCATGGGTAGCAACGGGAAAGATTTCGGAGCCATAAGGGCTTCAACCTTCGGAATGGCTCAAAGCTGCTATGCCACACTGGAAAAGCCTTTATCTAAGCACCTCATTCATTTTGTTAATTAGGGAAAATAAAGCCAATGCCGGCCAAACCTGCCAGAAGCCAGGGATGACTCGATCATCGAGCGGATCAATATTGTGCCTACCATCAACATACTGGGCATGAGACTAATGGGTGCCAAACTCTGAGAAGACAAGTTCTATACTTAATTGATGAGGAGATGAGAGGTGAGGAAGATGGTTCCCGGGGATGACAATAGACCATTGACTACAGCATCCGTGTTGGATAGAAAGGAAGAAGATAGCTATTTGGATCCTCCTTTTTATTTTTGAACTATTTGATAATGACATTGTTAATCTAGTTATTTTTAAATAAAATGAATTGTTTCACTTATTTGTGTGATATTTTCTTGTGATTTCACCTTGCATGATCATGACTCATTCATATTTAATAATGATTCAAATGATGCCATTCCATTTACTCTCGAAACTTTGGAAACCCAAAGAAAATCTTGATAGCATATGATGTGACTCCTGAAGAGAGATTAAAAGAGAGAAAATAGAAAAAACATATTAAAAAGTCTTTACCTGGACCTATGAAGATAGGACGGGAGATGATCATGAAGTCGCTAAACACACAATGCCAATATATTCCAATCATGGAATCAGTCAAACAGAAGCTCAGGAGATTCAAGCTAGAATGGTTAAAAAACGTTAAAAGAATAAATCCACAAGCAGAAGCGAGGCTAAAGTTTTATCGGAGACACCCGACTTGGTTGGCCAATGTTATCCCAATAGTTAAGAAAGGAGGTGCGTGCATGTGTGAACTATCAGGATTTGAACCAGGCTTGTCTCAAAAATAAACGAAAAAAAAGAGCAAAAAAAAAATGAGAAGAAAGAAAAGAATCAATATGTAGATCCGCACGAAAACTATTGATATGGGGGCAAAAGAAAGTAATCCTAGGGGCAAACTTTGTTCAAATCCCGTTGATATACCCATACCCGTACTTTGCCATTCTTCTTGACTTCCGAAAAGGAACAAAAGGGTTTTATTGGCTTACAATGGATACGGCTTGCTGGAGCTTGGGAATAGACATCATAGGGGAGGTGCTCCCTATGGCCTCCAGCAGGCACGTTCATCGAAAGGAATCCGATTTATCGATATGGTCTCCCTCACCACGTTATGTCCAAGGACGGAAGGGCAGTTTATGTCTAAGGCTAGGGAGTTGCTCTAGAGGTATGGTATTAAAGATCACAAGTCCTCTATGTATTCCCCTCAAACTAATGGGGCATGAGAGGCTGCTAACAAGAATATCTTGGTCAAGATGGTCCAAAATTACAAGGATTGGGCAGAGAAATGGCCTTTTGCACTTCAGGGATAGAGAACCACCGACGAGACCTCTATATGAGTCACCTTTTATTCCACAATACATGGGCCAAAAATAGTACGGCCGGTCGAAGTAGAGCTCAAATCTTTAAGGACAGTCGTGAAAGCCCAGATTCTTGAAGCTGACTAGGCACAGTAACGGTTACAATAGTTAAACACATCAGACAAGGACAGATCCTGGGATAACTATCACAATTAGATCTATCAGAAAACACTTTGTTCGATCATTCGAGAAGGAAGTTAGAAATCACATATTAAAAAAGGAAGATTTAATCTTTAAGCAAATGAGTCCAAATGTTTCAGACCGATGAGGCAAATTCAGACCAATGTGAGAAGGCCCATTTGTTCTTAAGAAAGTTATTGTCCAAGGGAGCAGCATTTTCGACAGACAGTGATGGAAGCAAATATAAAAAACCAGTCAACATCGAAAGATGCAAAAGATTCCATGGCAAAAGACTAAAAATCAAAAGAAGAGAATAAAAGCCCCGCGGGTTGAAAACCGAAAAAAGGCGGCCTTGCTAAAATCGGGCGCCTTGTCAGGATGAAAACCGAAAAAAGGCATCCTGGGCAAAAATTAGAGGCTGGAGAAAAAATTTCCAATCAAGAAAAACCGAGAGGGCTGATTGGAAACAGGAGTTTTGATACTTTCAAGATCCATTCTGAAATTAGATGTAGTTTTGCATTTTTAATCTATGTTAGATAATGATCATGTATAGAGAAATCATACTGAAATATACACAATTTTGCAATAAAGATATGAAATAAGGGCAATTAGACTCTTGCGTTCATTATCTTCAAGTTCTTTTATAAAAAGAAAAGCATCATTCATTATCGAATACATCTAATCTAAATAACTATACTCTGCTCTTGCCGGCAAGGTGCTTAAGCTGATGGGGCCTGTTATCAACTGCTGGGCTGGGCATCCGTATCTTGTATGCACTAGTAGAAGAAATGGGGGCAACCTCCGATTACTTGTGTAATAGCCTTCACAGGTGGTTGGGTCCAGAGGCCATGGTACTTGGAGGTGAAAGTCGATGATAAGATGCCATCTGGAAAAGTATGGGAAGGGCCTCACAGCATCTTGAATTCCATCTGAATTATTCTCTAATTGTTTTTCGTCAGAAGATGTCTAAGCAAATTGTGCTGGTCATCCTTAAGGGAGGTTCTGATAGTAGCCTTCACTTCTAGTGTCACCGCACCGAAAAAAAAAGGCCGTTAGAGATTAAAACCGTAACTGGCTCTCTAAGCAAAAGTTAGGCAAAAGGGCAGGGTGAAAACCTGGAAACAGGCAGTCTTCCCTACAAAAAAAAAGATAAATAAAAAGCCGCTGGATTGGGTTGAGTCCATTCCAGTCAAAAATTAGGCAAAGGGTTATGTGAAAATCCCGCAAGGGACGCATTTCCAACAAAGAAAAGCTAGTGTGAAAATCCACAAGGGACGCACTACCTTTAAAACAATGACTTCGGATGCCTGGAGCAATAAGGCGGCATTACTTCAGATGATCATCCTTCATTCAGGACATGAGTCAGAATCCCGAGCATTTGCTCATTGACCAAGGGGCAAAGATGTACACCTGACGGTTCTCTCTGAAGAGGTTACGGGTTAGAGTCCCTAAGCCAATATTCCATTTCTAGTTCCTCAGGGGTCTCTAGTTCCTTAGGGGGCATGGTGGAGCGGCCAAGCTATATCCTCAACGGACCCTTAACCACCTAAGACATGGTCTATCCATTTTTGCATGCATTTCATACCATTTTTTTAGCAAACATCTACATATGGCCATTTACAATGGCATGCATAATCTATTGTATATATTCCTATGCATACAGCTTTGCAGAAAAAGTCTAAATGAAGGTCATACACATAAAAGATAGTGAAGGACAGCTTCTGTTCAATATTAACATTCATTTGAGCAAGACCTCTTAGGAGGCAGATCTCCAAGACCTCTTAAGAGGCAATTCTCCAGGGTCTTTTTTGAGACAAATATCTTTTTCTCTGCACTTTTAGTAGTCTGTAGCAGACTCAATGCAATCCTCCTCTTGTGCTTTTTGTAGTCTTGTCAGCAACTCGACGCATCGTCATCTGCGGATGACACCTCTGCACTTTCAGTAGTCTTGTCAGCGACTCGGTGCAGTTCTCCTATTGCGCTTTTTGTAGTCTTGTCAGTGACCCGACGCATCGTCATCTACGGATGACACCTACACTTTTAGTAGTCTGTAGCAGACTCGGTGCAATCCGCTGAGGGGGACATCCGCTTGCGCTTTTTGTAGTCTTGTCAGCGACTCAGCGCATCGTCATCTGTGGATGGCACCTGCACTTTAAGTAGTCTTGTCAGCGACTCGGTGCACTCCTTTTCCTGCGTTTTGTAGTCTTATCAGCGACTCGGCGCATCGTCATCTGCGGAGGCCACCTGCACTTTTAGTAGTCTGGAACAGACTCGGTATGGTCCTCTAATGAGGACATTTCCTGCGTTTTATAGTCTTGTTAGCGACTCGACGCGTCGCCATTTACGGATGGCTCTTGCACTTTTAGTAGTCTGTAGCAGACTCGGTGCGGTCCTCTAAGGAGGACATTTCTCGCGTGTTGTAAGTCTGTAGCAGACCCAGCGAATCACCATCTGAGGATGGTCCCTAGCACTTTGTAGTCTTGTCAGTTACTCAGTCCAATCCAAGAGGATACTCACAGTTCAAAACACAACACTATTCCCGAGGGAGCAGCTGGAAGGTTGTCGCCTCAGGTACGCGCTTCTTTCCCTTTCCTGTATTTTAGCTCACCTAGGTACCCACGCGCTAGCCTCCCCAAAATTTGGGGCAACTGTAGACACCGGGCCCGAGTAGCCTTGATCAGGATTACCCAATGATGAATTTAAGTGTGTCGATTTATAGGCAAAAAGAATGAAAGTTGGAAGCGATAATTTCTTTGTCATTTTGATTTGTTAGTAATAAATAAAAATGTATTTTAAAAATATTTTAAAAATGTTTTAAAAAATTATTTTGGGTTAAAAAAAGTGAGTTTTAAATTTTTTGTGTTTTATATAAAATTTGAAAAAATAAATCGCACGTATGTCGGGCCGCGACAGCGCTGGGCGAGTGCCGCAACGCCTCGGCGCGCAGGCGGAGCATGCGCGGGTGACGCCCATCGGGCGCGCCGATAAGCGTCACTCGCTCCCTGGCGCCCCCTCTTCGCCCATTTTCGTTTTTTTCATTTTTTTGCCATTTTGGCCCCAAAAATTGATTTTTCTTCATTTTTTTTTGTATAATTCAATGCTAAAACTTTTTATTTTCCAAACCCTTCAATATCATGAATTTTTTTTATGATTATTGGAATTAAATTGATTTAATTAGATTTAATAAAAACCTTATTTTCTTTTTTTTTTTTATGTATAAAAAGGGTTTTTTAGTAAGAATTTGGGGGGAATTTTCTTTAGAAAAATATTTTTCTTTTTCTTTCTTCTCTCAAATAAATTCTCTCAACTTTTCTAAAGAATTTTTCCAAGTGAATTCTTGAGACAAAAAAAGAACAATTTTTGTTCTTGGGAATTTTCTTCTTTTCAATCAAACAATTTTTACTTTGAAACAAATAAATCAATTATTTGTTCTTGAGTAAAAATTCATGTTCAATACTTTATTTTCTAATTTTATTCTTACAAATCAAGGCAAGGAATTGGATCATCTACCTTCATTTCTTCAAGATAAATTTTGAGGGTAAATATTCTTGGCTCAATTTCTTAATTTAATTTTTAATTTAATTTTTTTGTTTCCAATTAATTAGTTCACATGTAAATTCTTTTAGTTCTATCATTTTCTTATGCTTTTGTTTTTATTTAATTAATTAACATGTGAATTCTCTTAGATCTACTTTTTTTTGCTTCTTATTTCTTATATAATTGTTCATATTTTTAATTCTTATTTTTTAATTTTTTTAATTGTTCATATTATTATTTCTTATTTAATTGTTCATGTTGTTCATATTGAATTGTTCACATACTACTATTATTATTATTATTATTATTATTATTATTATTATTATTATTATTATTATTATTATTATTATTATTATTATTATTATTATTATTATTATTATTATTATTATTATTATTATTATTATTATTATTATGTGCTTATGTGATTGTCCATATTATTATTGGTATTATTATTATCATGCCTTAAACATGCCATGTTAATTTTATTTTCTATTGTTTTTGCATGTTTATATGATTATTCATATCCTTGGTTGTTATTGTGCTTTGTTGTTATTATTATCACCATTATTATTTTTATTACTTTTGCTATAATTTGTTACTAGTATCATTATTGTTAGCATTATTATTATGTTTTATGCATGCTGAATTTTATGTATATTATACTTTTTATGTATGTTTGGATATTATTGTTGTTATTTTGTGTTTTTATGCATGTTAAATTCTATCATTATTATTTTATACTTGTTCATACATGTTGAATTTTATTAGGTTATTTTTTTTGTGCATGCTAAATTGTTAATTAGTTAAGTTGCATATTTTATTACGTAATTTTAATTCATTTGTCACACATGATGCATTTTTTATTTGCTCTATTTTTATAGTATATTTTTAAATTCAGTTTCCTTACTAACATGGCTTTTATTTGTTTTTTTCATTTCAATACTTATTTTTATGTGTGAGTATTTTCCATACCAAGTGGGAGGCCATGAAGATTTGAAGAACCATTTAGGAGCTAAATTTGTTATTATTTTCATTACTTTGCTTTCATTATTTTTTTTTCTAATATGTAATTTGTAATAAGTTTATTTAATTATTTTTTATGCACGTTAATTAAAAAAATAAAAAAAATATTTATATTAATTAAGTTGGTTTTTTTTCTAAATAAAAATGGGACCAATGTCCTAGTTTTTTCATCCAAAATAAAATGTCACTAAATTATTTTCTTTAATTATGCAGGAGAGGACCAATGTCCTGATCTTTAATAAATAGCCCGATTTATGTATGGGTTGTATTTTATTTACAAATGGGGATTGTATTCCGCCCCTAGTTTTGTTGTAATTTATGTTCATGTGCTTTATTTTAAATTCGTTCTTATTTATCGCTTTCATTATGTGATTGACATGCATATTAAATTAAATTGCATTTAAATTGAATGAGAAATGAGGTGAAATGCTAAATTCAAAATTCAATTATAACTTTATCCAAGGTATGAATAAATGAGAAGCCCCGAACCATCTCTGGTCTTTGGGCTCAACGAGGCGAGAGGACCATTTCAATGTTCCATTCGAATGGGACTTCCAAGACACCTCTTGTTTCCCGTAAAAAGGCTTTAACTTGCATAGTCCTAGGCTCCACGAGGCGAGAGGGCCATCCTAATGTTCTATTAGGATGGGCCCTCCAAGAGCCCTCTGGCTTGCCGAAAATGTACATAGCAGCGCCGTCTTAGGCTCACTGAGGCTAGACGACCTTTCCCAATGTTCTATTGGGTGGCGACTCCAAGAAACCTCCTTGTTGCCCAAAATGGACGCACTTGTAATTTCTTATAAGATTTATGAGCCTCTCCCGATCGCCCTAAAGGGGGAGTTGGGGGCGACCCGCGGTTCAGCGCGCGTCACAGTGGCGACTCCACTGGGGACCTAAGAGACTTACCTTTGAAAGTACCTTGGTTAAAATTTATAATTGAGTTTTTATTTAAACATTTCATCCCTTTACGAAATTGCATTGCATATCATTAGAGCCTTAGATCTATGCTAGTTTGGTCCCTTTCTTAACCCCGATGCATTCCCGAAGCACGACCCTACTGTGACGCGCGCTAACGGTACCCAGCAAGGGCCCTCGAGATGAATCCACTTTAGGATTCGAGGGACTGGTTCACATCTTTTTATCATTGGCGCCACCCAATTCAAAAATTGGGAAAAGGTCTCTCACCTCTTGTTGGTCGAGACCAGAGATCTGGTGTTCGGAACTTCCCTCTTATTTATGCTTTGGTTAAGTATAAGTGGGTTTTTAATTTCTTAGAATTATACCTCTCATCTCATGCGATTGATGCATTTAAATTAAATAGCGCATTCCAAGCATACGAAAGCGATAAAAGGAAAGCGATAAAGAAAGCGATAAATGAAAGCGATGAACACACAAGCACACAATTACAAGAGAAATAGGGGCAGAATACAACCCCAATAAAAGGAGATTAAAAATGTAAATGGGGACGGAATACAATCCCCAAAAATAAATAAAGTTGCCCCAAAGTTAATTACAAGGGCCTAAAATGAAAGAACATAAATTTAAACACTCACCCAAAAATGAAATAAAAAGACATACATAAATCGGGACATTATTTTAGGAACATTGGTTCTTTTGCACTTGTTCGAAATTTAGGAACATTGGTTCCTTCGTATTAATTTAAAGAGGGTTCGAAGAGTCATTTTGATTGTTTAAATGAAAATCGGGATGAGTGATCCCATTTTTGAGAAAATTGACTCTTCGTTTTAATTGTGATATTTTTATTGTTAGGCTAAAATAAGGGACATTGGTCCCAATTTTATTAGTGAAAAGCTCAATTTAATTGTAAAAGTATTTTTGTGACTTTTTATCTCACGCGTGCATAAATAAAATAATTATTTACAAATAGCACAAAATAAAGAGAGAGTTGAGAAAGATGTCACCAAAACCGGCGTGATCCTCCATGCATCGCGGCTTATCCGGGGAATCACGGGAACGCTCACATAACCCGACTCAAGTTAAATTCATACAAAAATAATATCAAGAATATTAGGCACAATAATAAATAATGATGATAAAAATAATAATAATATTGATGCAATACAACACAATAATAATAATAATAGAGATGATAATAATAAACATGAAAAATGAAAGCAACAGGAACATGATAATAATAATAATAATAATAATAATAATAATAATAATAATAATAATAATAATAATAATAATAATAATAATAATAATTATTATTATTATTATTATTATTATTATTATTATTATTATTATTATTATTATTATTATTATTATAATAATAATAATAATAATAATAATAATAATAATAATAATAATAATAATAATGGACGACAACTATAAACAGTAGCAAATATGAAATAAGCAAACAATAAATTAATGACATAATGATACTAATAATAATAATAAATAACAAGATAGTAATAATGATAAGAATAGCAAACAACACAATAATGATAATAATAGTGAATAACATAAAAATCAAATTAAAGCATGCAAACAATATATTATTGGTGATATTAACACATTGAAATGCTAAAAGTAAATAATAGATATGATAATAATAGCAAGAAATAATATTAACAACAATAAATAATGTACAAAAAATAAATGAGAACAAGTCCAAGAATGTTTACCCTCAGAATTTTTAGATCGGAAATAGGATGTCTCAATCTGTTTCCATTGTCGGTTTTTGAAGGTGATAAAAAAATAGGATGTAAAAATTGTGTTTTGTTCTTTTTATAAAAAATTAGTTCAAAAAAATGTTTTTGGTGGGATGAATAAGCTAAAAAAATTAATTTTTCTTGCTCAAATCAACCCAAGATTAATTATTTTGAGTAGCAGAGACTAAAACTTGAGAAGAAAATTTGAAGATTTTTGAAGGATTTTAGAAGAATATTTTTGAAGCAAAAAAATGGTTCTTGGAGAATGAGAGAAAAGCTAGAGAAAACCAAAGAAAAATCCCTTGTAAAAATCTGCCGTCCCTTGAAAATGAGGGGAAAACCCTCTTTAATTCTTGCCTTGGCCAAAATTGCAAAAAGACCAAAAGAGCTTTTATTTTTTGTTTCCCCAAAAAAGTACAAAATGGTGAAAAAACGGAAAAATCAGACTGAAAATGCAGGAAAAAAGGGATAGTGGGCAAAGGCCAAAGCGACCGTACGGCGAGGGAAGACCACGCGCGCGGGGGGGGGCGCCATTGCGCGCAGGCGAACGCGGTGGGAAGCTACCGCGCGCCACCGTGTGCGTGGGGGGCCATCGCGCGCATGGGCGGCCTACCGCGCGGGCGCCCCTGCGCGCTGGGACAGCCAGCCGAGCGGGCGCCCCTGCGCGCTGGGACAGCCAGCCGCGAGGGCGCCCCTGCGCGCTGGGGTGACCTGCCGCGCGGGGGCCCCCGCGCGCTGCCGCGGGTGGCACTCGCAACACAAATTTTTTTTTATAAAAGTGTTAAATACACAAAATTAATATTTTTTTACCCTATTTTAATTTTTTTTTAATATATATTTTTAAATATTTTTAACAAAAATACAATTTCGACAAGTGAACGATTGATTCTCACTTTCTTGCCTGAAGTCGGCATTTTGTTTTCATCATTGGGTAATCCTGATCTTGGACCGCCTTGGGATCCGGTGTCTACAATTGCCCCCAATTTCAGGGAACTTAGAACCCAGGTGCCTGAGTGAGCCAAAATTCAGGTAAGAGAGAGAGAGATGCGTACCTCAGGCGGTCGCTGTTCAGGACTTGGTCTTGCCAACCCGTTGGCATTATAGGATTACTATTGGTCACGTGATTGCAGAACGTCAGCTTGTCAACGTGTGAGAACACGGCTGGGCAACTGATAAACACCAGCTTATCGGTGTGTGAAGGCGCCAGACTTTGAAGACCGCGATTGATAGAACACCAGCTTGTCGGTGTGTGAAACCACGGTTGAGCGACTGATAAACACCAGCTTGTCGATGTGTGAAGGTGCAAGACTTTAAAGAATGCGATTGATAGAACACTAGCTTATCGGTGTGTAAAACCACGACTGAGCGACTGATAAACACCAGCTTGTCGGTGCGTGAAGGCGCCAGACTTTGAAGGACGCGATTGATAGAACACCAGCTTATCAGTGTGTGAAACCATGGCTGAGCGACTGATAAACACCAGCTTGTAGGTGTGTGAAGGTGCCAGACTTTGAAGAATGCGATTGATGGAACACCAGCTTGTCGGTGTGTGAAACCACGGCTGAGCGACTTATAAACACCAGCTTATCGGTGTGTGAAGGCGCCAGACTTTAAAGAACGCGATTGATAGAACACCAGCTTGTTGGTGTGTGAAACCACGGCTGAGCGACTGATTCACACCAGCTTGTCGGTGCGTGAAGGCGCCAGACTTTGAAGGACGCAATTGATAGAACACCAGCTTGTCGGTGTGTGAAACCACGGCTGAGCTACTGATAAACACCAGCTTGTCGGTGTGTGAAGGTGCCAGACTTTCCTGTGAAATCAAAAGAGATTTGTATGCAAGGGTAAGTTATGCCCGTGCATATGCATATGTCATGTAGGATGCAGGTGACACCATTCATCTGAGTGGCCCAGTGATCGAGGTGCGATAACTCTTGCTGAAGCGACTCGTGGCTTCGTTTGGTCGATTATGCCCCCAAGTGTCTGAAGGCGCTGTCCTGATTTAGGGACTCTGACTCATAATTTTTCAGGGAGGATTGCCCGATGTGTGTCTTTGCTTGAAAGGGGTTGCCTAAGGTAATGCCCCCTTATCGCTCCAAGCGTCATTGTTTTAAAGGTAGTGCGTCCCTCGTGGATTTTCACACTAGCTTTTCTTAGCGGGAGATGCGTCCTTGTCGGATTTTCACATAACCCTGTTTTTTGCCTGGAATGGACCCAACCCAATCTAGCAGCTTTTATTTATTTCATTTTTTGTAGGGCAGACTGCCTATTGCCAGGTTTTCACCGTGCCCTTTGGCCTAACTTTTGCTTAGAGCGCCAGTCACGGTTTTCATCTCTAACGGCTTCCTTTTTTTTTTGAGAGAGAGAGAGAGAAGTTGGAGTCATTGTGAAAGATCTTTCGGGTGTGATTGGCATGTGCTTATGTTTCAGGTTATGGTTGTATGAACTTGGTTCATTATCGGGGAGGTGCTGTAGGGTTGGCTTCATAGTGGGTAGCAAGATGAGATGACTGAAGTGTCTGAGTGGCGAGAATGGTAGAGGGTAGATAGTTGTTGTAAAAGGTCTTTCAGGTATAATCGGCGTGTATTTGCATCTTAGGTCATGGTTGTCTGAGCTTGTTTTCTATCATGAGGGCGCTATAGAATTGGCTTCACAGTTGATAGCAGGAGGAGTTGACTGAAGTGCCTGAGTGGCGAGAGTGGCAGAGGATCTATAGTACCAATGCGCTGATTTTATGTTAGAACCAGGCAACTTTGAGTGTGCAAAATGAACTGTCCTGATCGCAGACTACACCCTAAGTGCATGTAAGAGGAAGGTACTTAGCCCTGCAGTGGATAATAGGACCCCTCGGCTTGGGCATCTAGTTGGTGAGAGCAGGAGTAGAGTAGCCATTTAGATTTTACTTTTTATAAAAGAACTAGGATATGATAAGTTGAACTGCTTTTGCTTTATGTATTTGCAAAAACTGTGTGCATTTCAGCACGATTTCTCTATACATAATCACCATTTAACACAGATTCGGAATGCAAAATTACATTTAATCTCAAAATGGATCTTGAAAGCATCAGACTCCTGTTTCCAATCAGCCCTCTCGGGTTTTCTTGATTGGATATTCTCTCTCGAGCCTCTAATTTTTAACCAGAGTGCCTTTTTTTCGGTTTTCACCCTGACGAGGCGCCCAATTTTAGCAAGGCCGCCTTTTCGATTTTCGACCCGCGGGGCATTTATTCTCTTCTTTTGATTTTTAGTCTTTAGCCATGGACCTCCTCGGATCTGTTGATGTCGGTTTGGCTCTTTAAACTTGCTTCCCTCGCTGTTTGTTGGGGTGTTGCTTCCCTGAATAACAACTATTCCAAGAATGAATGGGCCTTCATATGTTGGTTTGAATTCACCTCGTCCATCTGGAATATCCGAAGCTATTTGCTCGAAGACCCAATCTTATTCTTCCGGCTGGTGCTTTCTGACTTTCTTCCCAAATGATCGGACAAGGTGTTTTTCGAAAGATCCGATAGTAATAACAATCTCAAAACCCTTTTCCATTTGACATGTTTAGTTGCTATAGCTATCGCTTCCATGACTGCCCTTTAAGAATTTGATGTGCTTCGACGGGCAGTAATGCTTTCGCTTCACGCATCGAGGTATAAAGCGTGACCCTTGTAAAGGTTCTAATTGCAGACCCCAAAATGGGTCTACTCCAAAACCTTCTTAGTCTTCCTCTTGTTCGTATGTCATCTATATGTCATCAGCTCATCTCTCGTACAGCGCATCCTTTATACTTACGGACTGGGTGGATGGCTTATGGATTAGCCTCTAGGTCTTTTCAGTGGCAGGCATGAGCAGTAACAATACAAGAATATCCCTCGCACTGCACATCCTCTATATTGATGAAATGATTGGGTGGCTTGTGGTTCAGTTTTTAGGTCCTTTTCAGTGGCTAAGAAGAACGACAAAACGCAGATATGTGTAGATTAACGGGACTTGAGCAAAGCTTGCCCCCAAATAGCATTCCCTTGCCCCCTGACCAATTCTCTCATTTCTTTTAATTTTTTTTTTAATCCCCAATTTTCTTTCTTTTGATAAGCTTCGCTCAAATGCTGAAGTTTATGTGCACCTTTCTTCTTAGCCATTGGGACCATCGTTGTTCAATCTAGTGGGGTGTTACACTTCAGTAAGGACTTTGGTCCTGGTTCTGCTTGCGGTTTCCCCTTTCGACCATTTTTGTCTATTTCAGCTTGAGTCTTCTGAGATGTGCTGGCACCTGCCCATGATTAGGATATGTTTGTTATAGCATGCTCGGTGGCTTCATGATCATCTTCTGGCATGTCCTCGTAGGTCCGGGCAAAGACTTTTATTTGTTTTTTTTATTCTCTCTTTTACTCTCTCTTCAAGAGTCATAACAGGTGCTATCAAGATTTTCTTTAGGTTCTCCCAAAGTTCCGAGATTAAATGGAATGGCATCATTTGAATCATTATTAAATATGAATGTGTCATGATTATGCATAATGAAATCATAAGAAACATCACACAAGTAAGCAAATCCATCCATTTCATTCAATAAAACTATAATTAAAATTGTCATCATTAAATAGTTCAGAAATAAAAGAAAAGAACATCTAAATAACTACTTCCTTCTTCTCTTGCCAATATGGATACTGCAGTCAACGGCCTATTATCACTTTTGGGAACCATTCTCCTCACTTCTCAGCTCCTCATCAATTAAGTGTAGAATTTGCCTCCTCATAATTCGGCACTCGTCGGTCTCGTGCCCGGTACGCTGATGGTAGGCACAATATAGATCTGCTAGGTGATTGAGGAGCCCTTAGCCCCTGGCAGGTTGGGCCGGCATTGACTGTATTTTCCCCTTGCTGATAAAATGAGCGAAGTGCTTGGACAAGGGTTTTTTCAGTATGGCATAGTGACTTTGAGTCATTCCAAAGGTCGGGGTCCTTGTGGCTCTAAAACCTTCTCCATCGCCCCCCGTAAAACATAAGCTCCCGTGACTACCCTGGCAGTATTCAGGATCTGTGATCTGGTTGCTATCGATTAGATCCTAAATCTCATGCCTCAGCCTAGCACAATTATCCGTCATATGGCCAGTGTGTTGGTGGTAGGCGCAGTACTCGCCTTCCTTGTGCCCGGGCTGCCCCCAGGTATTTGCCAGCTTGGACGGCATTGGTTGTAACTCCCCCTTCTTCATCAGCCTTTCCAGGACCCAAGACAAAGGTCTACCTAAATTTGAGTAACGCCTCTGTGCCATCTCAACCATTGGCGCTTTCCCCGTCCTTTTTGTACCTCTGCTGTCACCATAGTAACCAATTCCGAGACTTGCAGGGCTAGTAACGGTCCCATTGGGAGGTGTCCGGGTAGTTGCAAGCTTGGACCTCATGATCTCCTCCTTAAGATCAGCTAATCTCTTTTTAGTGTTTGCGGGACTGAGAGGACCCATCGACTATAAGGGCCCTAGTCCGTTCTGTGAGCACCGTGTCCCAGAGCGGTCCGGATCAGAGATTACCCTATGATGAAATCGGTATCCGAGCCTGTACAAACGGTTTGGATTTGGAGGCTTTAGTCCCATGTTCCACGAGAAAAGAATCCATTTTACCTTTCGTAGGTAGAAGGGGAGAAAACCAGGGAGTTTTCAAGTCCAAAAAGCATGTTTTTCTCAAGTGACGGCCAGCCTGTCTGTGAGCGGCAAGCCCGTCGGCAGGAGGTCGACCCGTCGGATGAAACCTTGTGTCAGAAGGATTCTTCTGACGCCCGTCGATCATGGTGGCAGGGACGTCGGATGAATCTATATGTCAGCAGGATTCTTCCGACGCCAGTCGGTAAAAGTGGCAGGGCCATCGGATGAATCCTTGTGTCAGTAGGATTCTTCTAACGCTCGTCGCCACCACAGATGCCCGTCGGTTGTGCCTGGCTAATAAAAGCTTTGAATTTTCTCATGAAAAGGGTTGGAAAAATTTCTAGATGGAAAACTCTGCCAAAATTTGTGTATATTTTCTCTCTCTTCCAACAAACACATTTCTAAAAGATTTAATTGATTCAAGAATCAAACCATTAAAAGGAACTAAATTTAATTGGTTTTTCCTAAGGTTTTGATTCCAAAAATTCAGTTTTTAGAAAAATCAAGAAGGAAACAAGCTATTTTCCTCATTCTTGACTTTTATCTTGTTTTCTCGTGGAGCGTGCGGGGAGCCATACAACAACAAAGAATCCAACCAAAAAGGTTATTCTGAGGGTAAATATTCCAGACCCCTTTCTGTCCTTTTTTTAGCTTCATTTTCGATATTTATCCTTTCTTTTGCCTTTATTTTCATTTCTCGCTATTATTCTTCTTAAAATTGTGTAAAATTGTTTTTGATTGATTTTTGAAAAACTTCTGTTTTCTGGGACAGAGGTGACCGATGGGTCATCCGTTGCAACCGACGCCTGTCGGACGCCTTTGAGCATAACCCGTCGGTCACCCCCACAGACGGCTTCTTTCGAGTGAGCGACGGGGATATGGGTCATCTTGACCGACGTCCGTCGGTCATTCAACATAGCCCGTCGGTGGGCTCTGTCCCACATTTTTTATCTTTTTCCTTTTTTCCTCTTTGTTCTCTAAAATTTTTATGTTATTTGTAACCTTTCTTCTGTATTTTAACATCCCTTTGACTTGTTTTGTGAGAGTACGTTTTTTTTTCTAGGATTGGATGGAGCTTGAGGGAGTCCTCACGTATTTGGAAAGCTCGTCTGGTTTAGTTCCCTATCTTCCTATTTTATACATATTCCATGTATTTATTTATTGCTTCTCCTGTATAAGACAAAATTGTTATATTTCTCGCTAATGTAAAAATCGGCCAAACGTTTTATATTTAATAAACTGAATTCTTCATAAAATCAAGGACCCAATGTCCTATTCTTTATCCAATAAAAATTAACATAATAAAGATATCCATTTTAATAATGTTGCATGAGGGGAACAAAGTCCTCAAAGTAAGCCATGCCTCGATTTGTGTATGTATCGCACATTTATGAAAGAGAGTTGTATTCCGCTCCTTGTGTTATTGTAATTTATCGCTTTCATTATTTACTCGTTCATTTACCGCTTTCCAAATGTGAATAAATGCGCTTTGATTCAATTGCATCGTGTGGAGAGAGAGCGAATTAAGGAAATTTAAAATTTGATCATAAAATAATCAAGGTAGAAATAGATGAGAAGTCCCGAACCTAGCTCTGGTCTTTAGGCTCAAAGAGGCGAGACGTCTATTAGATCACTCATTGGAACTATGACCTCCAAGATACCTCTTGTGTCATGAGACTTTGACGTTAATCCTAGGCTCCTTAGGGCGAGAGGTTTACCCTCCAAGACCCCTTTAGTTGGCCCAAAATGGACATTAAGCGCAGTCTTAAGCTCTCCGAGGCGAGAGAAACTTTCCCAATGTTCTATTGGGTGGCGACTCCATGAAACCTCCTTGTTGCCCAAAATAGACGCACTCAAAATTCATTGCAAGTTGCTAACGGACCCACAAATGCCGCGATCGCCCTCAAGCGGGCGGTCGCACGGGCGGCCGAGGGGATTCGGCGCGCGTCACAGTGGCGACTCCACTGGGGACTTATGGTTTGAGACTTCGATTTTAAAATGCCTCACCTAACATTTATGATTAAAGTTTAATTGATAAATTCGCTTTTTCTCAAAATTGCATTTGCATCCCATTAGAGCCTTAGAATATGCTAGATTGGTCCCTTTTTAGCCTCAGTACTTTCCTGAAGCACTACCCTACGTTCACTCAATGTGGGAAAGTGTTAAGGATAATCACCAGCCCAAGCTTCGTACCTAATGGTATATCAAATGATGACCCGATCGGTCATTATGCTCGTGATGAGCTAGACCCGTCGGTAGGGATCATGCTTGGGTAGCCCTAAAGTAACATCTCCCTTGTCTAAAGCTTATATACTGGCCATAGCTACTTTCCATAGGTGATATGAACCGTAATTCCATGCTTGCTGTATGGATCCTTATGTATTGGGTGAGTCTAGATGTCTTGCTTGGTAACATAGCAAAAGGCTTTCATGCCCCGGTAGGGCCATGTCAAAATTTTTGGAATGCCTAAATACATGATGATCATTATCCATTCGCTTGTTCATTAGCATAGGAGTGTCATGCTGCCGGTTTTTCGCCGTGCACCATGCGCGTCCATTGGGTCCCCTGCTGACCCTTGGACTAATCCCGCCTAGGAAAGAGACCGCGCGACCACGTGTGTGGGAGAAATAAGGGCGGAAGGGCCTACCTGCTTGCTTGTGTTTTGTGAGTGTTGCATATCACGATCATGCATTGCATCTGCATTCCATGCATCACATCTAATGCCTTGCCCCTGCATCCATCATAGATCTGCCTAGATGGACTAGAGCGCCTACCGGACGGTTGATCTGAGTTCCTGCATCTGAACTGCTAGATAGAGAAGGCCTTCCAGAGATCTTATCGGAAGTCAGCTATACCGTATCTGAGATGGCAAACTCACGTAGGGGTAATGACGCCACCAGGGCGATGATTGCAAAAGAAGTGGGCCGACGGTTCGAAGAGTTTGAGGGCAGAATGATGAACATGCTAACTGCTCTGGCACAACAGGATGCTCCACAGAATCCACCACCACCTCCTCCCCCCATGAGACAAAATGAGCAAGAGGAGGAAAGGGCTGAGAGACAAGAGGAGCCTATTCGGCCGCCACCAATAGAGCTGAGGTCAGTAGCTTCAGGAGGTCAGAGGAGAAGACCAATGCTGAGGATAGATGGTGACAGGGATGACGAAGATGACAAAATGAGTGTTGTGTCTGAGAGAGGGAAGGCTCCCCAAGCTGATGAGTTTATTCTGAAGAAGATGGAAGAGAGGTTTGAAGCCATGGCCCGTATGCTGAGTAGAGGTCAGGGGATGAACCCGGAGGACAAAGAATTGGAGGGAGAAGACCCGATTCCTTACAATTTCAAGATGTATGATGTGCCAAAATTCGACGGTACCTCCGATCCGACTGCCCATGTGAAGCAGTTCTCTCGGGTCATGAAAGGGACCACTTTGTCTTAGAGGCAGAAGGTGGAGTACTTTTGTTTGAGTCTGACTGGCCCTGCCATCGACTGGTATCATAGCCTCGATCGTCGAACTAATGAAGATTGGGATTTACTCACAGAGGAGTTCTTGAGACAATACGATTACAACACCAGGATGGAGGTGACCCTTAAAGACCTTGAATTGCTCCAGCAGAAGGCCGGGGAATCTTTTCACGATTATCTCACCTGCTAGCGGAATAGGATAATGGAAATGCGAAGAAAGCAAGACACCCAAGATCAGATCCGCCTGTTTATCAAGAATGCGAGCCCGTATTTGAAGGATGGTCTGAAGATGAAAGGGCTAAAGGATTGGGAGTCTCCAAAAGACATAGCCATTGAGGCGGAGGGAGATTTCTTGGCCCGGAAAGCTAGCAATGATAGTTTTGCAAAGAGAGCTAATACCAGTCAAGGGACAAATAGGCCAGCCGGTCCTAGTGGTAGCACCAGAAGAACGGTTGAGGTGTCTGCTACTGACGTAACTACCCTGAGGAAGTTTTCAAACTTAGGAAGACCACTGTCTTGGGTCTTAAGAAGGTTGATGAAAGAAGGAAAGTTGCAACCTTTGGCTCCTAGGCCTGCTATGACGCAAGGGAAGCCAGGTCACAAGGACAATGAATACTGCGCATTTCATCAGCACACAGGCCATCTAAAAGACAAGTGCAAGGTACCGAGGCACTCTATTCAATATTTGATTGATGACAAGCAGATTTCTGACTCTGAGAAGAGGGAAGACAAGAAGAAGCCTAGTTACAATGCCGTGCCGCCACCAGTTTTTATGATCGGATCCAGCTTGCCAGAGTGGTACTTACTGCAGGATTTATTTGGGAACAAGGGTATTACTGTTGTTTGTTCTGAGGATAGAGAAGGAAGAACAGTCGTAGCGACCATTGATTGTTGGTCGAGCAGTGAGAGCGGTGAAGAGGCCGAAGAGGAAGGAGAGATGAGCTCTGATTTGTGGAGATCTGATGAGGAAGAAGAGGTAGGGGCTATGACAAGAAGTCGGAGAGTGGTCCCTGAGATTATAAGGGTACCGGAACCAGCGCAGCCATCGACGAAAATAGAGCCGGAGGAGAACCAGATTGTCAAGCAGTTGAAGAAGACCATGGCTCAGATATCCATCTGGGATCTCTTAAGACAGTCCCCTTCTCACAGACAGAAAGTAGTAGAGGCCTTAACTGAGTCCACTGTTGCTACCACAATTTCCCCATCAGAACTTTTGGGTCTAGTTAAAGGAGGATCGGGGGAGAGATTGGTTTTTTCGGATGCCGACCAGCCAGTCGAAGGCCGCGATCATAACCGACCCTTGTACATCAAAGCACAGATTAACGACAAGTACACCGCTTGCGTTATGGTAGATGATGGAGCTTGAGGGAGTCCTCACATATTTGGAAAGCTCGTCTGGTTTAGTTCCCTATCTTCCTATTTTATACATATTCGATGTATTTATTTATTGCTTCTCCTGTATATGACAAAATTGTTGTATTTCTCGCTAATGTAAAAATCGGCCAAACGTTTTATATTTAATAAAGTGAATTCTTCATAAAATCAAGGACCCAAAATCCTATTCTTTATCCAATAAAAATCAACACAATAAAGATATCCATTTTAATAATGTTGCATGAGGGGACCAAAGTCCTCAAAATAAGCCATGCCTCGATTTGTGTATGTATCGCACATTTACAAAAGGGAGTTGTATTTCGCTACTTGTGTTATTGTAATTTATCGCTTTCATTATTTACTCGTTCATTTACCGCTTTCCAAATGTGAATAAATGCGCTTTGATTCAATTGCATCATGTGGAGAGAGAGCGAATTAATGAAAGTTAAAATTTGATCATAAAATAATCAAGGTAGAAATAGATGAGAAGTCCCGAACCCAGCTCTGGTTTTTGGGCTCAAAGAGGCGAGAGGTCTATCCGATCACTCATTGGAACTATGACCTCAAAGACACCTCTTGTGTCACGAGACTTTGACGTTAATCCTAGGCTCCTTAGGGCGAGAGGTTTACCCTCCAAGACACCTTTGGTTGGCCCAAAATGGACATTAAGCGCAGTGTTAGGTTCTCCGAGGCGAGAGAAACTTTCCCAATGTTATATTGGGTGGCGACTACATGAAACCTCCTTGTTGCCCAAAATAGACGCACTCGCAATTCATTGCAAGTTGCTAACGAACCCACAAATGCCCCGATCGCCCTCAAGCGGGCGGTCGCACGGGCGGCTGCAGGGATCCGGCACGCGTCACACTTTCCCTCTTTCCACTTGCTCGATCAGTAAGTTGGGTGTCGCCTTGCCTCTAGGCTCAAGAGCGAATGGAGACATTACAGCCATCGTCGCGTACTCCTTTTTGGTCGCGGCTGGCTCAAGTTGGCTAAGTGTAGCTGCAGTGACTTGAGCTTGAAGAATTAGTGCCACGGCATCCAACCTTTCCTTAATTGTGGCTGACAACCTCCCTTCAAGCTTTTCAAACTTTTCATATAGTTCTCGGGCAATCATGACACGGGCCTTTTCAATCTGTCATAAAGGACCAGCCATTCCCAATGTCTATAGATGCTCTGACTAAGACGGTAGATCTATGCTAACCACTTCGAATTCTGCTTACTCTTCAGACAGCTATGAGGACCCCAGAACCTCCCAGGTGAATGGTGTATGATGGCTAAAAAATCAAAGGGGTTAGAATGATGCATGGATGACATGTGATGCATGGTCGTGCCATGAAAATAGTCCTCAATGAGTGAAAGGTCAATAGATTACAGTGATATGATGCTATGAGTGGAAATAATCGTACGTAGGATGATATGTATATGTGAAAAAGATATGCAGAGAAAAGGATATACACACACAAAAATGAAATGGATATGTATTTATATATGCATTTTATTTTATTTTTAACATGCATGAACGACACGCGACGCATGAGAATGCTGTGCAGCATCAACAACCACATGTAAGCAAGTAGAACCTTCCAACCTTATCACTCCCGTACATGAGGTCGTGTGGTCTCTTTCCTAGGTGGGCTTCATTCGAGGGTTATCAGGGAACCCATCGGAGATGTATGGTGCACGGTGAAAAACCGGCAGCATAATAGTCTTAATATAATGCGCATTCGTATGGGTTTTGGCCATTATGTATTTGGACAATTCAATCAAGTTAAGGTGGGCTTACCGGGGCATGAAAGCCTTTGATAAAAGACCACTTAAATTGGTTGATTTTGTCAAATACATGATGACCCATATCACAAGCATTGTATTAAGGAGCATGCTACCTAGGGGAAGTTTCTACTTGCCATTACATGGGCTTTGGTGAAGGTGATGAAATTTTAGGGCTACCCAAGCATGGTACCTGCCAATGGGTCTAGCTCATCACGAGCGTAGCAATTGATTGGGTCTCCATTTGATATACCGAAAGGTACAAGGCTTAGGCTGGTGATTATCCCTAACACTTCCCTACAATGAGTGAAAGTAGGGTCGTGCTTTGGGAACGCACCGAGGTAAGAAGGGACCAACTAGAGTGATTCTAAGGCTCTAAGATGCAATGCAAATTTTCGAAAAGAGATATAATTTTAAGTTTTAAAAACCCAATTATACATTTTAACCAAAGCACTTTCCGAGCAAAGTCTCAAACACAAAGTCCCCAGTGGAGTCGCCACTGTGAGGCGCGCCGATGGTACCCAGCAAGGGCCCTCGGGGTGAATTCGCTTTAGGATTCGAGGTACTGGTTCGTGTCTTTTGATCATGGGTGCCATGAGGCATCATAGATGCATCCCTCCCAATATGACATTGGGAAGAACCACCTAGTCTAATGACGCCTAATAGGCACCTTTTGAGGTATCATGGAGTCGCCGCCCAATTCATAAATTGGGAAAAGGTCTCTCACCTCTTATTGGTCGAGACCAGAGATCCGGTGTTCGGAACTTCCCTCTTATTTATGCTTTGGTTAAGTATAAGTTGGTTTTTAATTTCTTAGAATTATACCTCTCATCTCATGCGATTGATGCATTTAAATTAAATAGCGCATTCCAAGCATACGAAACCGATAAAAGGAAAGCGATAAATGAAAGCGATGAACACACAAGCACACAATTACAAGAGAAATAGGGGTGGAATACAACCCAAATAAAAGGAGATTAAAAATATAAATGGGGACGGAATACAATCCCCAAAAATAAATAAAGTTGCCCCAAAGTTAATTACAAGGGCCCAAAATGAAAGAACATAAATTTAAACACTCACCCAAAAATGAAATAAAAAGACATACATAAATCGGGACATTATTTTAGGAACATTGGTTCTTTCGCACTTGTTCGAAATTTAGTAACATTGGTTCCTTCGTATTAATTTAAAGAGGGTTCGAAGAGTCGTTTTGCTTATTTGAATGAAAACCGGGATGACTGATCCCATTTTGGAGAAAATTGACTCTTCATTTTAATTGTGATATTTTTATTATTAGGCTAAAACAAGGGACACACTATAAGAAAAAAGGCCTTTAAGGAGGGAAAATTCGGTCCCTAAAATCTTTTAGGGACCGATAGTAAATACGGTCCCCAAAAACAATTAAGGACCAGATTTCCTGTCCTTAATAGTATATGATAATGACCAAAAACTTGGTCCTTAGAAGGTGCAATACGGTCATTAAAAAGATTTTAAGGACCGACCAAAAACTGGTCGCTAAAAAGTATTAAGGACCGGTTTTCCCATCTTTAGTAAAAATAGAACAACTGGTTAACCAAGTTATTAGGGACCGAAAATTTGGTCCTTAAAAACTTTTAATGACCAAAAAAAACCTATTCCTAATAAGTATTAAGGACCAGAATTCCCATCCTCAACAATATTAAAATCATAATAATGGTGAAAAAATTCTCATCCTTAAAAATAATATCCATTTGAATATATATTATATTAAGAACCATAAAATTAATTCCTAAAAACATAATACAAAGCAGAAATTAATATGGTCCCGAAGAATAATTAGACCATATTTTTACCCTTTATTTTTAAACATACAATAAATGAATACAAAATAAATGATATCATACTTTTATAGATAATTTATAATTCATTACAAATATAGAATTAGCATTCAAAAAAATATGTATTGTTTATACAGCCCCGTTCTAGGAAAAAACAAAAAATCTCTATCTAGCCAACATTTCAATGTTTCTTCAAGTCTTCACAGTCAATGTTTGTCCTTCAATATTTTGTTCATACTAAAAACTACAAAAAATATAAATAAATAAAAATGATTATGTTAGAAAAAAATATATAGATATGCTATAAATAATTGATTAAAACTATAAGTGATTTAACGACAAACCTCAAAAAAATTCTAATTCCATCAAGTTTAACTGTATTCACTTCAAAAACTTAGCATATCAACCTCAAAAAAATTATAATTCCACCAAGTGTAGATATATACACTTCAAAAAGTCAGCATATATAATAGGGGCTGCAAGATACGAGAACATAAATTATTTTTAAGGAATTATATACATAAAAAAATTAATTACCTTTCGAGCAATCTAATTTTTTATATTTTAAATATCAAAATTCTAATTATAAATTTTTTCAAATATTATAATTTTTTTAGTAGCTGTCCCTAAATACATTTCTAATTATAAATTTGAAAATTATCACTGCAAGTATCCAATCAATAAATCACTGGCAATTAGCGTCAAATTATATAAATCTTAAAGAACCAAACTAAGAGAATGTCAAACAATATGTAAATCTACACACATATACATAAAGGAAAATATGCTATTAAATATGGCTGAGGCGTATCAATTTATTAAGTTAATGCAAATTTGGATTAACACGTAAAATTGAATAATAATAATAAAAAAAAGTCTTATTCTTTGGACCTTTATCATCTGCAGCATTCCTAATAATTGCGTTCTGAAACTCTCCAGATAGGAAGAAAAAGACATTTCAGGAGAGTCAGATAATCACTTTTTTGTTTATTGCTTAACTGAGTGAAAAATCATTGAATTAGTCACAAAGAAAAATCATTGAAGCTTTGCACAAAGTAATAAATTTAAGCTGCAGAAAACAGTTCATGATATCAATTCTTAAAAATTTAAGTCACACAAAAGCAGGTAAAATGATGACAAAAATTCAATTCAACTCCCATGAAACCAAATAGATCATAACCGAGCCTAGTAATTTAGAACTCATGCTCCTGTAAATCAGACAGTCACAAAAAGAAAAATGAAACAAACTAAGGCAATTACCTCAATACACAGACTAAGATAATCTTTAAAACACAAAAATAAAAGTTAACCTATATCTTCAGCTTCAACCCCAGTCAACCCAAATTTTAAGCATAATTAAGCAAACTTTCTCTAGAATTAAACTCATAACCGCATATAAATGATCAGAACGAACTCAATAAACAATATCAGTCAAAATCATCCCCGATCTACTAATTCAGCTTACAAATTCGAAAAAATATCATAAAATTTGCAATAATCCTAAAATATTTTTTAAAAAATAACCTATATTCCAATTGGTACCATCCTTCAAACATGAAACCAAACATGCAAATCAGATCATTGCTAAAAAAATAAAATAAAAAAAAAATGAAATAAAGAATACCTGCGGATATACATAGAAACCTATATACTTGGTGTGGTACGATTATCAATAGAGTCAAGGTGTATTCTATATAAACTATAAACACATCAATTCTGCCCCCAAATAGAAATTTGATGTTTTTTAATTAATAATCATAAACAGAAATGAAGGGCACCAATTTTGGATTTTAACTTCATTCAAGTAATTATCAGAAGTTCGGCATAGGGTTTTTTCTAATCATGCATACTCACATCTATCAAACAAAAATAAGCTTTGCTACCTCCAAAATCATGTGAAATAACATTCATGATTGCCAAATCTTCAATCAAACATTCACATATAGCTTTTTCTCCTTCATATTATGGTATTAAGTTAATTAATTAATGAAGATTTGATTTGGTAGTTGGCACAAATCAAGAATTATCATACAACTTGTAAAGCCAACATCAAGAATTATCAGTTCAGGAGTGTCAAAACAGTTCTCTCCTAGCCAACATCAAACTTAAAATCCTACTTTTACAAATAATAATCTTGGTTCCACAAAACAAAACAAAATAGCAAGCATACGATTCTAAAATTCCCTATCAACATGCAAAATCCCACACAACAAATTCTGAATAATAAAAATTCAAGTTTTATTCTTCTATATAACTAAAAATGCAAGAGTCGATAAATTCCTAACCTGTAAATATACTTTTAATATACTAGTCACTCCCTTGAAAAGGTGTTGATGGAGGCTGAACATTGGATTGTTGAGCTAGCAAACATTCTCTTAATTGTCTAAGTTCATTCACTTGAGATTCCACTGCAGACAAGCGATCCTTTAATGCCTGATTTTCTTGTCGGGTTTCTTGTAGTGCAGATAATAGTTTACCTTTAGAGGAACTACTGCCTTTCAAGTCTTTTGCCTTAACCCCACCGCCAAGAACAACCACTTTACTATGAGTTTGAGGTCCGAAACATCTTTTTACTATCTCTATGTTAGAAAGAGATGGCTCTGACTGCTCCAATTCTAGGATTTTAGACTACAAAAATATGTAATAGGACAATTAAATAATTATTTGTCAAAAAAATTAAAAATTAAAAAAACCCAACACAAGCATATCTTTATACATACATGTTTTTCAATTGCTTCAGGTTCAAAAAGTGTGTTATCCTTCTTCTTTCGAGACTCGAAGAAAATTGTTGCTACGTTTGGTGGATTGCCATCTTTCCCTCCCTTCACATTAAATTCAAAAAGTTAATCACCCCAATAGTAAGCAAAAAGGATTCATAATATGAAAAGGTAAAAGAATAGTTTATAACATATAAAATTTTTCTTGCAGGACCTGTTGATAAATAAATTCCCTGATAGGCCTGCTACCAATGTGATGAGGCATGGTAAGTTTAGCCCTATTTGTTGCATTCCTTTCACTTGCTGCCTACATTAGTGTGAAAATATAAAATTAGAATACCATAAATATTTCAAATTGTAAAGATAATAAATAAAAAAATAAAATTTTACAACTGTTTTCTATGTCAAACCTTAAATTCTTTAGAAAAAAAATGTTCTTTAACCAGCCACACCCATTTCTTTTTGTCTACCATCTTTGGTGCATTACTAAGAGCCTCATGCATTGGCTTACCGCGAACATACTTAGCATACAGATTTCCCCTCCACTTGTTCCACAACTCATTCATCCATTCCAAAATATGTTCACGGTGAAAATTCATATCATCATTCTCAAATTTATCCTATAATAAAATTAAGAAATCAATTCAGTTTTTCAATTCTCAAGTATATCATTTAGATACCAATACCACCAAACATTCAACCTAAAAACAGAAAGTAAAATAAGAAATCAAATCCATTTTAGAATTGAAAAAATGAAAAAGAAAAAAGGGAAATCACATATTAGTATTTTGACTTTAAGTAATAACTTAATTGCAAAAAATAATTGATATATTTACCACAACAGAGGCCCACATGTGCTCGATCTTTTCTTTGGGAATCTTTTTCCATGATGATACCCCAAGCGGACATATATTACGATCACGAATAATTTTTCCTAAATGTCTAGCGAATAGTGCATGATTCTTCCCAACACTTCGATTATTAACAAAGGTAACTTTCAGCTTCTGTCCTACTTCAAGTGCTGCAACTTCTTTGCACTTGTTTTGTCCTCGCACTTTTTTCACCTTTTGTGTAGAAACTTGACCTATATATGTCCAAATAAGCAAATCCATAAGTAGTGGACCAAAATAAAATGAAATGGAAATCAAATATTGCACAGATTTTAATAACTTATTTCATACCCAATAATGTAGCAGCATATACTAAAAAAATAGAAGTAAAATAACCTAGAAAATCTTAATGAAAATCACATTATCATATGATACCATTTACTAGAAATACATGTAAGAGTTAAAATAAAAAAAAATTTGTGATTAAACACAAAGAAGTGTATTGAATTAATGGCTTGGCATGGAATGCAAGAGTGAAAATCCCTGAGGATAAATAAATATCAACACTTCGTGATAGCAACAAAGAACTAGCAACCAAAATGGAGAAATTCATCTCATAGTACTCCAATTCACTCTTATATACCTATAATGAATTATGATTAGGACAATTTTTTGCATCCCATTGGACCAATAAAATGCTGCCACATCTGCATAACAGTATGTGAGATGATGATATGTAAGTGTGATATTATAGTGAGTGTGGACATCCTTTGCATGCAGTAAGAAGTAATGAAAAGACAATAATAAGGTGATGCATGAAATCACAGATTCACCACTGCCTTCTCTTTCTTGGATTTTTCTTTCAAAAAGTCTATATGCCAACAAATAATTTAATCCTATCCTTATCATGGTATTAGGAGCAAAAAAGAAATACCGTCGTATAAAAATCATTTATTAAATATTACTTATTGGATAGATTTTAATAACTTATTTCATACCCAATGATGTAGCAGTAGGTACTAAAAAAACAGAAGTAAAATAACTTAGAAAATCAGCTAACCTGTTTCTGCTCTTTGGCTATCATGCATCACATGATCAGTTTCTGCTCCTAGGTTGTTTTGTGTCTCTTGATGGTTGTCTTGAGACAATTGATTAGCTTGTACTCTTAAATTGCCTAACATCTCTGGATGGCAGTCTTGCATCAACTGATTATCTTGTATTCCTTCCTTGTCTTGTGTCCCAAGATCAGCTTGATGCATATGAATTTCATCTTCAATATTGTCTTGCACACATTCTTGATCAAGTATAAAAGGGTTATTTTTGGATGGTGGAATTCCATATTCAATAAAAGGAACACGGTCTGATTTAGCACCAATAATATTGTTTTTTTTAAATGTCCCTTTTGAGCATAAAGATCTCAACCCTTGTCCCCATCCCCGTCCTAAAGCACCAGGTGGAAGAAATGCATGTTTGGTAGACTTTGAATTTGATGCCATCCCATTTCCAGTCGTTGACTTCATATTCAATCTAAAAAAATAAGTGAAAAATAGAAGGAAATCATGATAAGTGAATAAGGATTGATTGAGGGGACAGATTGAATAAGAAATTAAAAAATTGTGTCATGGATTTTTAAATATTGAATATACAGCAAAAATTATAATAATGGTTACCACTACCTCCATCAATTCTTTTTCTTTTAATTTGAGTTGTATTTTCTACTTCATCGATACCATCATCCTTTGTTTGCATGATCTCATAGGAATCACGTGGTTGCACCTTTCTCACCACACACCAGCCTTTATTGACATTATCATTAGCATAAAATACCTGTGAGGCTTATTCCACTAATACAAAAGGCTCATTTGTTTTTAAAAATTGCCCCCAATTAACACTTATAATGTCATGTTCATCTCTTTTAATTCCTTTTATTTCATCATATACATCACACCATTTACATCAAAACAAAACAACTCTTCTACCCATGAGAAACTGTAATTCAATGATATTAGTTAGAACTCCATAGTAATCAATGTTCCCACTTTCTTTGTCATTTTCACCAACTACTACAACTCCACAATTTTGGGTTCTTAAACCATTATCATATTCTTCAACATGAAACCTATATCCATTCACAATGTATCCATTGAAATGAGAGGCATATTGGGTAGGACAAAGTGACAGGAAGAGCAAATCTTCCGTTGTCCGACTACTAGTCTCTTCATGCAATTCTGTAGCCTATAACAATTATCTTAAAGACATTAAAAGGATCACTAAAACACCGAATTGAAATATTAAATATCTACTTGGTACTTACCTTAACTTTAAACCATTCAATGAATTGTTTATTCCATTCCGCATCAGAAAGGTATTCAAAAGTATCCACATGAATTTTTGAAAAATCTCTAATAAATCAAGGCAAATCATACGTCATGTAAAACTAAAAATAATCAAAAAGAAAGTTAAATCATTAATGAATAAAACAAATAAATGCACACTCTAAAAATGGTAGAACTTCTCGCAATTCTTCAAAATATATATATGCGCCTGATCCCATTCATTAGCTTGCATATCAAAATGCTTTCTAGCTCCCAAGACTCTTCCAGGTTGATTAAATAAAGATAAACCTCCATCAAAATACTTTTCACCACCATCATAATTTCGTTCAGGTCGATTGAACTTTGTATCCATTTTATGCAAACATCTTGAACATAAGGTCATACATTCGTTGGCAATGTAATCCTCTGCAATAGAACCCTCTGGACATGCCCTATTACCAATGAGAGATTTTAAAAAATGCAACCATCGCTCCACAGGATACATCCACCGATAATGAACAGGGCCACCAATCTTTGCTTCATTAGCTAAATGGATAGGCAAGTGCACCATGACATCCAAAAATGAAGGAGGGAAGACCTTTTCTAACTTGCAAAGAGTTATAGGAAGTTGTGCTTCAATTTGTTCTAAAGCATCCATACTTAACACCTTTGCCCCAAGCATATTAAAAAAAAAAAGACAATTCAATAAGTGGCTCACACACTGATTTACACATCATACCACGCAGAGCAATGCGGAGCAAATGTTGTAGAAGCACATGGCAATCATGACTCTTTAAACCAGAAATCTTTTGATCTTTCACATTTACACATTGAGAAATATTAGATGAACATCCATCTGGGACCTTTAAATTCTTTAAGAAATGACATAATTTGTGCTTCTCCTCATGTGACAATGTGTAAGGTGCAGCAGACAATTCATATTTATCTCCCTTTTTAATTGGGTTCAATTTCGGCCTAATGTTTATTGTTTGCAAATCTAGTCGAGTTTTGATGGTGTCCTTCATCTTTCCCTTCGTATTCAAGATTGTACCAAAGATATTATCACATATATTCTTCTCAATATGCATCACATCTAAATTATGACGCAATAAGAGAGTTTTCCAATAAGGAAGATAAAAAAAATACTCTTTTTATTCCAATTATCATTTCGATCATAATGTGATATCTTAATTCTCTTTTTAGGATCCTTTGTCAGCTTCATTCCATCAAGGTCTTGCACTTGACCAAGTATCTCAACACCAGAACGCATTTTTGGAGATAACCTTTGCTCAATAGTGCCATCAAATGACTTCTTATCATTCCTCCATTTGTAACTAAGAGGAAGGTAACGTCGATGGCCTAAATAACACTGCTTCTTACCATTGGCTAATCGAATTGAGCAAGTATCTTTATTGCAGCATGGACATGCCAATTTCCCTTTTGTACTCCATCCAGATAAATTTCCATATGCTGGAAAGTCATTGATGGTCCATAACAATGATGCATGCAACTTAAAATTCTTTCTAGTTGATGCATCATATGTCTCAGTACCAATTTCCCATAACTCCTTTAACTCTTCTATTAAGGGTTGAAGATAAACATCAATTGCATCTCCCGGACTATGTGGACCGGGAATAATTATTGAAAAAATGAAAATTTCTTATTTCATGCATAACCAAGGAGGTAAGTTATAAGGAATAAGTATCACTGGCCAAATGCTATGTGGAGACCTTGAGTTTCCAAATGGTTGAAATCCATCACTAGCAAGTCCAAGTCGAACATTACGAGGCTCAGTACCAAATGATGGGTGTAGTTCATCAAAAGACTTCCATGCCATTGAATCAGCCGGATGCCTCATTAAACCATCATCTACTCTTTTATCTTAATGCCATCTCATTAAAGAAGAAGTCTTTGTAGACATAAATAACCTTTGAAGCCTAGGCTTTAGAGGGAAATAGCGTAAAGTCTTTGAAGGTTTTTTCTTACCATTCTTATACTTAAGTTCTCCACTATCTTTCTTCATTTTCCATCTAGATGCACCGCAAACTTTACATGAGTCGAGGAATTTATCTTCTTTCCAATACAACATGCAATCATTTATGCAAGCATCAATTTTATTGTAAGATAGTCCGAGATCTCGAATAATCCTTTTTGTCTCATACTATGAATCTGGTAAATTGGATCCATTAGGCAACAACTCTTCCTTCAACATTTGTAGTAACATTGTAAATGACTCATTACTCCAATTACCAAGACTTTTAATGTAAAGTAATTTAATCAAAGTAGAAAGCTTGGAACACATTGAATTCGGATACAATGGCTCCTTGAAATCCCTTAAAAGCCTATAAAATTTCTTTGCTTCACCATTTAGTTCCTCTTCAACTAAATCATCATTGCTACTATTCATTATGTCTACATCAAAATCTAGATACATGTCTCTCAAAATCACTTTAATTTCATCCTCACTGTCATCCTTTCCTAAATCATTATCACCTTCATCTTCACAATCTGATTCTGTTTCACCTAACACTTCCCCATGATGATACCAAAAGGTATAATTTTGAATTATTCCATGGACGCTCAAATGTGACTCAACCGTCTCACGTGTTCCTAATGTTGTGTTACAACATTTTACACATGGACATCGTATTTCATTTTCTTCTCTTGTTCTTTTAAAAGCATAGTCTAAAAATTTTTGCACCCCAACCAAATATGTTTCACCAAGCCGATCATCAACAAATTGCATCCACTCCTTGTTGGGTGCCATAACCTTATTATTTATATTTTAATAGATTAAAAAAACATCAAATCTTAAAATTGCAAGAGAAAATAATTTATTTAACATGAACCCATATTAGTAATCATATATTATTTACTTTAATTTAAGGTACAAAACAAGCTATTAGAAAACAACATAAAAATTAATTTAATCCAACTAGTAAAAATCTGTAACTGCAGTACTTGTCACAAAAGTACTTGTCCTTTGCATTCAAAGTCTAAGTGGAACTGAAATTTTTCAAACAGCTTGTTATTGGACTCAATTAATTCAAACTACCCAGCCAATGCACAAACAAGCTAAAAAAAAAAGCTCAAATCCCCTGACATGAACCATAAAAGAGAGAAAAAATTAGAAATACAAAAAGTGCCGAAAGCAAAATAATTTAGTAGCGTTCAAACTTTCCCTCTTTGAGAAGCCTATTTCCCTATATAACAATAACAATCATGATGCCAAGTTTGTACCAGTAATCTAAAAATAGCAAACATGGATAGACCATAGGTAAATATAGATAAAATAGTAATATATGCTCTCAAAGACAGGAATGGTACATACTATATTTCTAATTTTCTCTACTTTACCCATTATAGTTGGAAAATCCATAACAGTCCAATCCTATTCATGTTAGCCAATCTACATATCATGATATAAGAAAAAAATCATTCACTAAAAGATACATTCCTAATTAGGATTTCTAGCTACCCAATGCTGAATTGAGTAAAAGATTGTACTTACAACAACAATTTCCATTACTAATTTATAGAGAATAATCACTAAAAAAATACTAGATAGAAAAACCAATGAGTTTCAAAAGCAAATTTTGCTGACAAGCCATTTATGGGAGTGCTACTCATAAAGGATAAAGAGAAAGTTAATTAAGATTCTAAAATAAAAGACCTATCAATTCATTAAATTACTAAGAAATAACTGTCAATTACCTTTGGCATCGCAAAACCAAGTAGCTCAATTTACCATTGAATTTGAGCACCTTCAGGAACATTAACTGGCCTAATAAAATGGAATGACTAGAAGAATTGGGAAATTTATTTCATGAACATAATAAAGTAAGAATGATGGAAGTAGCTAAAAATATTTTGAAAAACAACCTTTGGAACTTGTCAAATGCATAATCAGAGGGCAAGTGACAAGAGCTATCTCTTTAGAAAGCATCAAACAAACACACATTTTCCTAATTCTAATAACTTTAAATCATTTAAATATATATACATACATGTGTGTGTGTGTGTGTGTGTATATATATATATATATATACACACACACACAGATATATATATATATATATATATATATATATATATATATATATATATATTCCCATCACAACACTAATTAAATGGATATAACAATAACATGGGCCTAAAATCAATATAACAATTGAATAATTTGCTGACTGTGGCCTCTTCTGTGAACAAACAGTAATTCCAATTATTTTACCCCACCAAACTATTGAAAAGAATTATTATTCTTATCAAATGGATTAATTTAATTTTTTTATCTTAAAGATAAACAAAAAGGTGGATTGCAATGAGATTGAAATGTAAAGTGGAAAATGGAGAATGAGAGCTCCAATAGAGAAATTTTAATTACCACAGCAATTTTAATATATATATATATATATATATATATATATATATATATATATAGTTCAGTCATTAATAAAATATCGCAAACTTAATATGTCCATTAAGTCACAAAAAAGAGGAATTGTCACCGAGCTAAATAATCCCATAGCTACAAGTTGGATAAGTTATACTATATTCTCACATCCAGAATAATATAATATTAATAAGGTTCGGATAAAATTATATACTGCTAATCTTTTCCATTTCGGTACCTTCGATCGTGAGTAATTTTAATAATCCAACTCATTATATGCACTTTGACGATTATAATAAATAAGTCAACAATATAATTGGATTTGTTTTAGGAAATTTTAATTAGATTTGAAGTGTTTAATAATTATATAATTAAGACTTTATGAGTTTAACCAAAAAAATTGAACTTCACACTCTATGATATTTTTATTTGTTTCTTCGGTACATAAAAGCACCTTAAATGCAAGTCCAAAGCCACCTCGAAGTTTAAAATCATTAATTACTTAATTAAAATTATATTTAGCCGCAATTAAATTGGATTACCAGTAGTAATGAATATTGTAGGATTCGCTCACATGAAATTTAACAATTAAATAATAGTTTTAACCATGAAATTTAGGAATTTAATTACGAAAATCTAGAGCGACGTGTAATCATCTGCAACCCACCCTAGTCCCGTTTATTTTAGACAAGACCATACCTATTTACTAAAACACTAATCACTACTCAGCAATCAGTCACCGTCAAATTATATTTAAAAAAAAATCATCGAGGGATTGAATGGATGAAAATATGCCACAAACGAAGAGCAGTTAGAGAACACTGCTCTTCGCACCTGGGTACATGTTAAGAACAACATGAATAAAGTCAATTCTATCGAGATAAACATCAACACGTCACACAACATAGAGATTTTAGTGCTTCTTACCCTTGTATATAATACTCCCCAACACAGAACATATAACCACATACAAATGTTGTTTTGCATTCACTACTCGATTAAACTCCAAAATGCATTCTTCTAAGAAATATTGAATTTCATAAAAATCAAATTAAAAAAAAATCAAAGATTGAACCAAACAAATAATTGAAAACATAATTAAATAGCAGATCTCTTTTCCTTCATAATTTGTAGAATTTTATGTCCTTGACAGTGAGAAAATGAAATCTTCTAAGTTTGGACAGTTGATTATGCTAATCTGTTTTCCAAAATGCCAATTCCTAAGTATAAACTTGATAATTTGGGCAAACATTTGAGTGCTACGGATTCTAGTGAAGGAAGAATCATAGATGTTATTAGTTAATGCTACTCCTCCTAGCAGAAGTTGGAATATAATTTAAATAACAAGTAAACAACAAAACCCAAAACTAATCATAGAGCCAGAATTCAAAGAAAATTCATTTCCAAAGCAAAAGAAAGTCAAATCTCCTCCTTTTAGAAAAAGAAAGTCAAATTAATAGGAAATTAATAGTAAAAGATAGAAGCAAAAGCAGAACCGACACCTCCATATTTGCACATTGACGAGTAATAGAAAACATAAACAAACTTAAAAAAAAATAAAAGGAAAGGCATCCAGAAATGCATATAATTTAATATATGAGCAGAATTTTAGCATGAAATTAAGTGATATGACACCAAAATTACAGAACAAACCCAAGAATTTGGAGTATGAAAACAAACTTAAAAAAAAAAGGAAAGTCATCCAGAAATGCATGCTCATTTCTCTAAGAGAAAAATAAGCTAATTAATCGCTAGTTTCTCCAAATGTTTCAGTTTATCAACCATTTGGGTAAAATAACAAACAGCAACTCTGAAACTTTAGTTAGGCTGAAAGAAAAATTTTACCAACTCTTTAGAATATGTTTACAAACAAGATGAATCATTTCTGTGATGCGAATAAAAAAAATGTATGCAAATTCGGAAAGATTTCTAAAGCATGAGATAAAAAAATTCAGTAGAGATATTTAAATCAAGAAGATGAATAACTGAAAAAATACAGAGCAAGTAGAAAAACACAGTGCAAACCTGTATCTCTATAAAATTGGATAGAATTGCTCAGGTCGATACCCTATATCAACTATGGAGGAGTTCTGGACATACAAAAAATTGGGTAAGAGCATAAAACAGAGGCGAAGTGGAAAAAAATTAAAAACGAAGAATAAGATTTGTTTCTTAGTGCAGTATAGAATATGATCCAAGAGAGGAGGACGTTCATGAGGATTGAAATCCGAATAAATTACTCATAAAAAATATGAAAATCTAAATAAAAATAAGATCGGTGATGAAGTTGTACCTTGTTTGAGCATTGAAGAAAGTTTTTTTCATTGGGTGATGAAGCTAGAAGAGAATCAGAAGCTTTGATGATATTTAATGGTGAAGTAAAGAAAAATGAAGAAGAAAATTAGGCAGGAGGAGGACGCAGAGCTCACGACATGGAATCTCTGCTGTTGGAGTTCACGATTTAGGGTTTTTTTTAAGTAAATAGATTTTAGCAATTTACTTTCTTAGTGTTTGTATGAGGGGATACTTCTAAACGGCAAAAGAAAAAGCGGGATGTGTTCCCGTGCGTTGTTCCGCGCATAGATTCACAATTAGGGACCGGATTTTTTAGTTTTTGCGACCATAAATTTTTCCCTTCGTTATTTGTTGGCCCAAAAATGAGAGTGGATGAAGGGGAAAAATTGCGGTCGCTATTATTATATATTTAGGGACCGAAAATTTTTACCTTCATTAATTTTGGTCACTAATACCCCTTTTTCTTATAGTGACATTGGTCCCAATTTTATTAGTGAAAAGCTCAATTTAATTGTAAAAGTATTTTTGTGACTTTATATCTCACGCGTGCATAAATAAAATAATTATTTACAAATAGCACAACATAAAGAGAGAGTTGAGAAAGATCTCACCAAAATCGGCGTGATCCTCCATGCATCGCCACTCATTCGAGGAATCACGGGAGCGCTCACATAACCCGACTTAAGTTAAATTCATACAAAAATAATATCAAGAATATTAGGTACAATAATAAATAATGATGATAATAATAATAATAATAATAATATTGATGCAATACAACACAATAATAATAATAATAATAATAATAATAATAATAGAGATGATAATAATAAACATGAAAAATGAAAGCGACAGGAACATGATAAGAATGATAATAGTAATAATAATAATAATAATAATAATAATAACAACAATAATTATAATAATAATATTGGACGACAACTATAAACAGTAGCAAATATGAAATAAGCAAACAATAAATTAATGACATAAAGATAATAATAATAATAATAAATAACAAGATAGTAATAATGATAAGAATATCAAACAACACAATAATGATAATAATAGTGAATAACGTAAAAATCAAATTAAAGCAAGCAAACAATATATTATTGGTGATATTAACACATTGAAATGCTAAAAGTAAATAATAGATATGATAATAATAGCAAGAAATAATATTAACAACAATAAATAATGTACAAAAAATAAATGAGAACAAGTCCAAGAATGTTTACCCTCAGAATTTTTAGATCGGAAATAGGATGTCTCAATGCGTTTCCCTTGTCGATTTTTGAAGGTGATAAATAAAATAGGATGTAAAAATTGTGTTTTGTTCTTTTTATAAAAAATTAGTTCAAAAAGATGTTTTTGGTGGGATGAATAAGCTAAGAAAATTAATATTTCTTCCTCAAATCAACCCAAGATTAATTATTTTGAGTAGCAGAGACTAAAACTTGAGAAGAAAATTTGAAGATTTTTGAAGGATTTTAGAAGAATATTTTTGAAGCAAAAAAATGGTTCTTGGAGAATGAGAGAAAACCAAAGAAAAATCCCTTGTAAAAATCTGCCGTCCCTTGAAAATGAGGGGAAAACCCTCTTTAATTCTTGCCTTGGCCAAAATTGGAAAAAGACCAAAAGAGCTTTGTTTTTGTTTCCCCAAAAAAGTAGAAAATGGTGAAAAAAACGGAAAAATCAGACTAAAAAACAGACTAAAAAAGCAGGAAAAAAGGGACAGTGGGCGAAGGCCAAAGCGGCCGCGCGGAGAGGGAAGACTGCGCACGTGGTGAGGGCCATCGCGCGTAGGCGCTCGCGGTGGGAAGCTACCGCGGGCGCCCGTACGCGCAGGGGGGGGGGGCCATCGCGTGCAGGGGGGGCATCGCGCGCAGGGAGGGGTAGGCGAGCTCCGCGCACACAGGGGCGGCCTACCGGGTGGGCGCCCCTGCGCGCTGGGGCAGCCTGCCGCGCGGGGGCCCCAACGCGCTGCCGCTGGTGGCACTCGCAACACAATTTTTTTTTATAAAAGTGTTAAATACACAAAATTAATATTTTTTTACCCTATTTTAATTTTTTTTAAATATATATTTTTAAATATTTTTTACAAAAATACAATTTCGAGAAGGGAATGATTGATTCTCAGTTTCTCGCCGAAAGTCGGCATTTTGTTTTCATCATCGGGTAATCCTGATCTTGGACTGCTTCGGGACCCGGTGTTTACACCTACGCTCACTCAATATGTGGAAGTGTTAAGGATAATTACCAGCCCAAGCCTCGTACCTTATGGTATATCATATGGAGACCCAATCAGTCATTATGCTCGTGATGAGCTAAGCCCGTTGGCAGGAACCATGCTTGGGCAGCCCCAAAGTATTATCACCTTTGACCAAAGCTCATGTAATGAAAGCAGACACTTCTCCTAGGTGGTATGAACCTTAATACTATGCTTGTTGTATAGATCGTTATGTATTAGGTGGACCCATATATTTTGATTGATCACCTAATCAAAGGCTTTCATGCCCTGATAGGCCGATGTAAATTTATTCGGACTGCCTAAATACGTAATGATAATAACCCATGCGTCTATGCATTAGTTAGGAGAGGTTATGTTATCGGTTTCCCACCGTGCACCATACGCGCCCATTGGGTCCCCTGTTGACCCATGGGACAATCCCACCTAGGAAAGGGACTATGACCTCGTGTGCGGGAGTGATAAGGTTGTGGATACTGCACAGCATGCTCATGCATCGCATGTCATTCATGCGTGTTAATAAAAAATAAGAAATATATGCATTTCATTTTTTTTTGTGTGTAAACATCGGGTCCTTAGTCATCCTAGATCGGAGTTACCCAATGATCATAATTGCCTTTATAGGCTAAAAAGGTTAAAAGTGATGATTTCCTCATTAAATTCGAATTTTAGAGTGAAAATCTGAAAAATAATAAAAAATATTTTAAAAATTAGATTTGAAAAATGGGGCTTAGAAATTACAATATTTTTGGAAAATAAAAATTTCGGAGCGTTGGTAGCACGCATTCCACGCTCAGCGTCGCGCGCGATGCCGTCGCTCAATGGCGACGGGCGTGCGTCTGTCTCTTCCTGGCCATCGCTAGAATATCTGATTCTTCCTTTTTTTCGATTTTTCACCCTAAAAAGGTGTTTTTTCACCCCAAATGAAGGTTTTTGAGTCCAAATTAAATTCTAAAATATTTTTTTAGATAATTAATTAAAAAAACCTGACTTTATCATTAAAAATAAAGGAATTTGTGTTAAAATAAAATTCTTTTCCCTAATTGAATTAGGGTATCATTTTTTACATCCTTTAAATTCTTTATGATGAAAACCTATAGGGAGAGCCTCCATAATTATTCTTTTCACTAGAATTTCAGAATTTCCTCTCTTCTTCTTTGATTTTTCTTCCAAAAATTTCAGATTTCTTCTTTCAATTAACAAGGATTAATGGAGATTGAAGAATTGATTTTCAATTCTTGATTTTTCCAAATTAATTTCTTTGTTTTCTCCATTAACATAAGAGATTAATTTTCACTTTCAAAATCAGTTTTTTTATTCTTAAGCATTCAAGTTAATTCTTTTATTTTCTCTATAAACAAAAGCAATTAATTTTGTTGCTAAATTATTTTCAAGCCTATTTTTATTAGAATAAAATTCCAACATTCATCATATTCAACTCTAAATTTTTTAAAGTCATAAACAAAGGAAATCAAATTTTTTATTCTTGAGCATTCAAATTAATTTCTTTGTTTCATCCATAAACAAAAGTGATTAATTTTATTGCTAAATTATTTTCTCAAGCAATTTTTCAAGGAGATCATTACTTTACCTTCATCGAATCAAAAACTCTGAGGGTAAATATTCTGGGCTTGATTTTTATTTTCTTTTATTTTGTTTATATTTAATTTTTTCATGTAATTTTATTGTTATTATTAATTCACTTATTGTTTTCATTTATTTGTTTATTTTATTATTGTTATATTTGTTTTTTATTTAATATGTTTATATACTATATTATTCTTATTCATGTAAATATTGATTGTTTATTATTTTTAACATGTAATCGATTTATTTTACTTTGATTTCTCATTATTTTTAAATATAATTAATAAATTCATTTTAATTGATATTTTTACCATATATGTCAATCATGCATCATTCTAACAATCTAATTTTTTTAGCCATCATAGATTCATCTAAGTTGACAAGAGGTTCCGACGGTGGGCTAGTAAGGTCAAATTCACTTTTTGAGTTGCCGAAATTGGTGTCCACCTAGGATTCTGAGTCACTCTCTCTAGAACCACCAATGGCAGAAGAACCTGGAGTTTTGACCACTCAGGACCTAGCTAGGAAGCTAGAAGATTTTGAGCGTAGAATGATGGATATGATGGGCGCCATGGCTGAAAGGATTTCCCATCCACCTACTGCCCCACAGTCGCCTGCTGCTCTATAGCCACAGGCAGCCCCTCCTCGGGGGCAAGCTGAACCACCTGCTGGTGGGGAGGCTCCCTTCGTTGGAGTTGCTGCTCGCCAATCCAACAATGATCATAGAGCTGCCGCACCCATCGAGCTGAGAGGGGAAAGGATTCATAATCCCAACGATGATTTCCTAATGGAGGAGGAAGACGAAGAGCCAATAGTCCACCATGCTGTAAGGCCCAAGGCACCCAGGGGGGAAGACGAAGCCTTAAGGGGGATGAGGCAACAGATTGAGGCAATCACGTGCATGCTGTCAGCTGGAAAGGGGAGTCAACCCAGAAGATAGAGATCTGGGGGATGAAGAGCTGCTACCCCAAAGATTCAAGATGCCACAGCTGTCGAAATTTGATGGCACCTCTGACCCATCCGCCCACGTTAAGCAGTACACCTTGGTCATGAAAGGCACAGGGTTGAGTAAAAAGCAGAAGGTGGAATATTTTTGCCTTAGTCTAGTGGGTCCGGCAGTTGACTGGTACCACGGGTTGGATAGGAGGTCCAAGGAGGACTGGGACCTTTTGACCGAAGAGTTCATGATGCAATATGACTGCAACACCAGGATGGAGGTCACCCTAAAAGACCTTGAACTCTTACGGCAATAGAGCGATGAATCATTCCATGAGTACCTCACCAGATGGAGGAATAGGGTCATGGAGATGAAGAGGAAGCCTGACACCGCTGACCAGATCAGGTTATTCATCAGAAACTCCTGCCCTTATTTAAGGGATTTGCTATGCTTTAAGGGGCTCAGGAACTGGGAGTCGCTCAACGATATCGCTGTAGAGGCTAAGGCGGCCTACCTAGAAAAGAAAGCAAGCCATAATAACTTTTCTGGGAAAAGTTATGGGAACCAGTCTGGGTTAGACAGGGAGGTGCTAGGAGCAGCAACAATAGGACTGGCAGGACAGCCGAAGTGTCAGCTACTGGAGTAGGGCAATGCCAGAGGTACTACTCCAACTTAGGCCGATCCTTATCCTGGGTATTGGAGAGGCTGATGAAAGAGGGCAAGCTGCAGCCTTTGATGCCTAGACCGGCTATGAATCAAGGGCAGCCAGAGCACAAAGAAGACCAGTACTTCGCCTACCACCAGCATATTGGCCACCTGACAGATTACTGCTGGACATTGAGGAACAAGATCCAAGATCTCATTGACACCAACCAGATCACGGATCCTGAGAAGAGAGAAAAGAAGAAAAAGGCAGGCTACAACGCAGTCCCTCCACCATGAATGTGATCGGGTCCTCTTAATCCACTAGTGAGAGTGGAAATGAAGATTATGTTCTTTCTTTTTCAATCTTTGTTATTATTTCGAGAACAATTTTTTATGATAATGTTTGGTCATTCCAATAGAACAATTTTTACTTATTTGTATGGTGTTTCTAATGATTTCATTTAACATGATCATAATGCATTTACTTTGACATTAATTCAAATAATATGACTGCAGTTAATCTCAGATGTTTGGGGAACCCAAAGAAAATCTTGATAGCATCTGATATAACTCCTGTAGAGAGGGAAATTCAGAGAAAAAATAATAAAGAAAAACTAGTTGCAATTAGGGGATTGGATGGAAAGTCATTAAGAGCACTAGAACCTTTCTGATTATCCATCAAAGCGATCCCTAGATAAGTCGAAACCTAGAAAATGATTTAGGCAACATTTTCTTTGTATAGCTCTCTAAATGACTATTTCCTACCCCTATTCTGCAATCGCTTGCTAGGCCGTCGAGCTTTATGGAGGTATGCTAAATGCGTGCCAATTTTTTTGTTACACATGTTAAAACTATCCCCTCGCCTAAAATAATTTTTGCCTCCCCTTAGAAGAGTGGCCGCTCTAGAAGGGATGGATGTATGTAAATATCCTACATCTCTCCCCATACAAATAATGGCGCCTTCCAATTAGAAGGGATGGATGTACGTAAATATCTTACCCTAGATGGGTTGAGTCAGTATAGGAGCTTCAACTAGCAACTTCTTTAACTACTCAAAACAAGTCGGACATCTGTCTGACCACTCAAACCTAACTCCTTTCCTCAACAACCTGGTCATCGGAGCGGCAATTACTGAGAAACCTTTAACAAACCGACGGTAATAACCCGCCAAACCGAGGAAACTCCGCACCTCCTGAACATTCCTAGGTTCCAATCCACTATCGCCTCAATCTTGGTTGGATCCTCTTGGATACCCTTAGCTGAAACTATATGACCCAAAAACGACACTTCCTGAAGCAAAAAATCACACTTGCTAAGTTTAGCAAACAGTCGATGCTCTCTCAAAACTTGCAAAACTAACTGAAGATGCTCCTCGTGCTCATTCTGATCCTTGGAATACACTAAGATATCGTTTATAAATACCACCACAAACCGATCTAAGTATGGCCTCAACACTCTGTTCATCAAATCCATGAATGCCGCTGGAGCATTAGTCAAACCAAACGGCATCACAAGGAACTTATAGTGGCCATATCGAGTCCAGAATGCAGTCTTAACCACATCCTCATCCTTAACCCGAAGCTGATAATACCCCAACTGAAGATCTATCATGGAAAACACACCTACACCCCGAAGCTGATCGAGCAAATCCTCGACTCTAGGCAGCGGATACTTATTCTTCACTGTAATCTTATTGATCTGCGTGTAGTCGATATACATCCTCAAGGATCCATCTTTTTTCTTAACGAACAAAACTGGAGCTCCCCATGGAGATATGCTGGGTCGAATAAACCCCATATCCAATAGCTCTTGTAGTTGAGTTTTAAGTTCTCTCAACTCTACAGGAACCATCCGATAAGGTGCTTTCGATATAGGTGTGGTACCCGGCATAATCTCTATGGACAACTCAACTTCTCTCTCTGGAGGTAACCCAGGCAAATCACTCAGGAAAACATCACTAAACTCCCGTACCACAGGGATATCCTCAATCCTTACTTGATCCCTCTTGGAATCCAAAACCACAGCTAGGAAAGCCTCATAACCTTTCCTAATAAACCTCTTGGCTTGCATCACTGAGATCACATTATTCACAGAACTAGCGCCCAAACCTCTTACAAACACTGGAAATCTGTTTCTATCCCGAAGAACAAAGGTCTTCCTATGGCAATCAACCACAGCCCGATGCTTACCCAACCAGTCCATACCCAAAATCAGATCAAACTCTTTAAAAGGCAACTCTATCAAGTCGACAGGAAACTCAACTCCCTCAACCAATAAGGGACAACTCCTATAAACTCTACTCACATTGACACTATGCCCTAATGGATTGGTCACACATATTGTGACGCGCGCTGGGCCCCGCGCGCCGCCCGTACGACTGCCCGCTCCAGGGCGATCGGGGCATTTGTGGGTCCGTTGACAGCTTGTAATGAATTGCAAGTGTGTCTATTTTGGGCAACAAGGAGGTTTCATGGAGTCGCCACCCAATAGAACATTAGGAAAGTTTCTCTCGCCTCGGAGAGCCTAAGACTGCGCTTAGTATCCATTTTGGGACAACCAAAGGGGTCTTTGAGGGTAAACCTCTCGCCCTAAGGAGCCTAGGATTAACGTCAAAGTCTCATGACACAAGAGGTGTCTTGGAGGTTATAGTTCAAATGAGTGATCGGATAGACCTCTCGCCTCTTTGAGCCCAAAGACCAGAGCTGGGTTCGGGACTTCTCATCTATTTTTACCTTGATTATTTTATAATCAAATTTTAATTTTCATTAATTAGCTCTCTCTCCACACGATGCAATTGAATCAAAGCGCATTTATTCATATTTGGAAAGCGGTAAATGAACGAGTAAATAATGAAAGCGATAAATTACAATAACACAAGGAGCGGAATACAACTCCCTTTTATAAATATGCGATACATACACAAATCGGGGCATTGCTTATTTTGAGGACTTTGGTCCTCGCATGCATCATTATTAAAATAGATATTTCCATTGTGAGGATTTTATTGGATAAAAATAGGACATTGGGTCCTTGATTTTATGAAGAATTCAGTTTATAAATATAAAACGTTTGGCCGATTTTTACATTAGCGAGAAATATAATAATTTTGTCATATACAGGAGAAGCAACAAATAAATACATGAAATACGAAAGAGAGGGAGATAGGGAACTAAACCAGGCGAACTTTCCATATACGGGAGAACTCCCTCAGGCTCCAGCCAGTCCAAGAAATAAGGACATACTCTCACAAAACAAGCCAAAAGGATGTTAAAATACATAAGAAGAGCTATAAATAAACATAAGAATTTGAGTGAACAAAAAAGGATAAGAAAAAGATTTGAAAATGTGGGACAGAACCCACTGATGGGCTATGCTGAATGACCAAAGGGCGTCGGTCAAGGTGACCAATACAGCCCGTCGCTCACTCGAAGGGAGCTGTCTGTGAGGGTGACCGACGGGCTAAGCGTAAAGGTGACCGACGGGCGTCGGTCACAGCAGATGACCCATCGGTCACCTCTGTCCCAGAAAAACAGAAGCTTTTCAAAAAGCAAAAAGACAAATTTTGCACAGATCCAAGAAGAATAGAAGCAAGAAATACAAAAAGGGGACAAGAGCAAAGATAATATCGAAAATGAAGATAAAAAAGGGGGACATAAAAGGCTCCAGAATATTGACTCTCATAACAACCTTTTGGTTGGATTCCTTGTTGTTGTCTGGCTTCCTGCATGCTCCACTAGAAGGTCTGAACAAAAAGATCAAATGTAGAAGATAGAATGTGTCTTCAACAGTTTGACGAAAATTGAGTTTTGGAAATCAAAAACCCATGAAAAAAATCGACTAGATCCTCTTTCTTTTGAAGATTTGATTCTTGAATTAGTTAGATTTTTTTAGAAATGTGTTTGTTGGAAGAGAGAGAAAACATGCATGAATTTTGGCAGAGTTTCCCCTATTTTTGCAAAATTTCCAACCCCATTTTATGAAAAAATTCAAAGCTTTTATAGGCCAGGGATAACCGACGAGCGTCGGAAGAATCTTACTGACACAAGGATTCATCCGATGGCTCTACAATCCGACCGACGAGCCTGCCACTTTGACCGACGGGCATCGGAAGAATCCTTCTGACACAAGGATTCATCCGACGGGCATCGGAAGAATCCTTCTGACATAAGGATTCATCCGACGGTCCTGCCAGCCTACCGATGCGATGGCCGTCTGTCGAGGAAAACATAATTTTTTGGACTTTAAAAATTCCCTGTTTTCTCCCCTTCTGCCTACGAAAGGTAAAAAGACCCGTTTCTCGTGGAGCATGGGACTAAAACCTCCGAATCCAAACCGTTTGTACAGGCTCGTATGCCGATTTCATCATAGGGTAATCTCTGATTCGGACCGCTCCGAGACACGGTGCTTACAGTTGCCCTCAGTTTTGGGGAAACTAGTGCACGAGCGCCTAGATGAGCCAAAACTCAGAGAAAGTACAGAAAGGAAGAAAGCGTACCTGTGGCGATTCTTACCTTTCGTGCCTTTTACCGGGTAGACCTCGTCTCAGTCTATTCGGTGGATGAAGATATCCTTATCGCCCTCATCTCGACCTGTAGGTGTTGGTGAGATGTAGCATTCTCTAGCCACGACCTCGATATGAAGAGCAGTGCTTCTTTAACCACAACTTCGATTGTTTTTGCTGGCCTCATTTTGGGTCGCGCAGTGTTGAGGAGATGTAGCACTCTCTTACTACAAACTCGGTGTGAAGAGCAGTGTTTCTCTAACCGCATCTTCTGCTTCTGCTGGCCTCGTCTCGGCTCGCGCAGTGTTGAGGAGATGTAGCACTCTCTGACTACAAACTCGATGTGAAGAACAGTGTTTCTCTAACCTTCAGCTTCGATTGGTGAGAAGCAGTACTCTCTGACCATAGTCTCGAGGTGAAGAGTAGTATTCTCTAACTACAACTTCGATTGTTGAGAAGCGGTACTCTCTGACCACAATCTCCGTTCGTTGGCATTGGTTCTTTCTTTCTGCAAGACTTAGAAAGCAAAATATGCAAGAAAAGTGGTGAGCATGCACGTGAGATGCATATGTATGAAGAAGCAGGACAAGAATTCATCTAAGTGGATTTGGAGGCGATAGCTGGTTTGGTCTTAATTTGTTGTAGGATCAGTGCCCTCTGGAATTGCTTTTGAGTCTTGTGCCTTCGAGGATTATGAGGTTCTCTTCTGATACCTGTAGTCATTTTTTGAAGGTAGTGCGTCCCTCGTGGATTTTCACACTAGCTTTTCTTAGCGGGAGATGCGTCCTTGCGGATTTTCACATAACCCTGTGCCTTATTTTTTTTGCCTGGAGTAAACCCTACTTACCCCAGTGGCTTCTTCTTCTTCTTCATCTTCTTCTTTTTTTTTTAGATCTTGCTGCAAGAGAAACTGAGGATGCTATCTGAGCCACCTCCTCGGGTCATTCCACAGTACTCGCCGAGCCATTTTCTTCCACGTCGATGGCTGTATGAGTGTGCCACTGCTGGAGAAGGCATTACAAGATTTGGTGAACTATCAGATGGCGATATCAGTTTCATGTCTGCCTGGCTCCCATTGTCTCATGTGGTCATTGATGGGCTATCGGGGTGTGTTCCCCTCTTTGGGATCCGTCAAGCCACTTTCTGCATCACTTTTCGATGTGCACGTCAGCTTGGGATGACCCAGGATGTGGTGAGGGTTCCCTTATCTTTTTGGGGAGGAGCTCTTTGGGCTGCCTTCGCCTCTAGGTATTATGAGTTGTGGAGTAAACTACCAATGAAGACTGTTATTCCGCAGTTCGGTGATCATTCCGTGGCTTCAACCAGCGAGTACAAGAAATGGGTCCTCAGTCCAGCATCTGACAATAGGACACAAGGGCTCAAGCATCTGGTTGGGGAGAGCAGTGGCAGGACTTAGCTTAGCTTACATATGTATTTCTTTTGGTGTTACATTTGTTTTTAATGCAGAACTAGAGAATAACGACAATGAAAAGAATAATATTTGTTTTATTTCACGAAATCGTGTACATTTCCATGTAATTTCTGCATACATGATCAATTTTGACATTAACTCGACCGCGTATGCCCTATTAATACATGAAACGAAATTTTAACAGCATCAACTCCTGTTACCAATCAGCCTCTTAGGTTTTCACGATTGGACATTTTCTCTCGTGCCTCTTATTTTTGCCTAGGATGCCTTTTTTCGGTTTTCACCCTGTCGAGGCTCCCAATTTTAGTACAGCTGCCTTTTTTTTTGTTTTCAACCTGCAGGGCATTTTATTCTCTTCTTTTTATTTTGGTCTTTAGCCATGGAACCTTTTGAGTCTATCGACATTGATCGGTTCTTTGAATTCATTTCCATCACTATCCGACAAGATTGTAGCTCCTTTGGACAACAGCTTTTTAAGGATATACGACCCCTCCCAGGTTGGTCTGAATTTTCCTCTGATATCCGGTATACCTGGACTCATCTGTTTGAACACTAAGTCCCCTTCCTTCAGAGGTTGCTTTCTCACCTTCTTCCCGAATGTCCTGGCAAACCTTTTCTGGTAGATCTGATTGTGATAATAAGTCTTCAGCCTACTCTCATCCAGTAAGTTTAAGTGTTGTAGCCTCTATCGTGCCCATTCAGCCTCCGAAATTTGGGCTTCCATAATCACCCTCAATGATAGGAGCTCTATCTCAACTGGCAATACTGCCTCCGTCCCGTATACCAGAGAATATGGTGTAGCACCCGTAGATGTCCTTACCGTTTTTCTGTATCCCCACAGTGCGAAGGGTAGCTTCTCTGTCCAGTCTTTGTATGTTTGGACCATCTTGGATAGGATCCTCTTCACATTTTTATTGGCGGCCTCTACTGTCCCGTTAGCTTGTGGTCGGTAGGGAGAGGATCTATGGTGCTTGATACCATATTTTTCAAGGAGCTTCCTAGTTTCCTCCATGAACTGCACCCCATTGTCAGACACTATGTGGTGAGGGAGGCCATATCTGCAGATCAGATTTCTCTCTATGAACTTTGCCATATCCCTTGCATCAATCTTTTTGAAGGATTCTGCATCTCCCCATTTGGTAAAATAGTCAATTGCGACTATGATGTATCTGTGTTCGTTAGATGCCGTAGGGCGAATCTCTCCAATGATATCTATCCCCCAAGCAGCGAAAGGCCAAGGCGATGTCAGGTTGTGTAGCTCTGATACTGGCAGGTGTCTCAAATCTGCGTACTGTTGGCATAACTTGCATTGCTTGACATACTTTGAGCATTCATTGTCCATCGTAAGCCAATAGAAGCCTTGACTCATGATCTTCTTTGCCAAAGTTAGACCGTTCATGTGAGCCCCACAGATGCCTGCATGGGTCTCCTCCATTACCTTGCGGACTTCTTTTTCATTTAAGCACCTGAGCTGAATCTCGTGTGCCTGTCTTTTGTACAACACTCCTTCCAAGGATATGAACCGAGTAGATAGCTTCCGGATCATTCTCTTGTCTTTCTCGGTAGCTTCGTCTGGAAACCTAGCGTTTTCCAAATAATTCATAATGTCAAAGTACCATGGTTTTCCATCTGCCACTTCTACTTCCATTACTGGCTTGATCTCAAAGCTGGGCTTCTCAGAACTCGAAATCAGCACTAGTTTCATAGCTACCCCTTCAGGATTATCCCACATCGACACCAGGGTTGCCAACGCATCAGCTAGACGGTTCTCATCTCTTGGCACAAAGTGGAAAGTTCAGGTTTCAAACTGCCCACATATCTCTTTCAAACATTCAACATAGGGTACCAGCCGATCTTCTTTTACAGCCCACTCACCTCGGATCTGGTTAATCACCAAGGATGAGTAACCAAAGACTTCTATGTTCTTTGCCCCCAAAGCAGCTAAAGCTTCTAACCCGAAAGTGCATGCTTCATATTCGGCTTCATTGTTGGTTGCTTTGTACTTCAACTTCTTGGCTAGGGGAGTTTCTCATTATCTGGGCTTGTCAAAATAATTCCAACTCTGGCCCCCTTGTTATTCACTGCCTCGTCGAAGTGTAACTGCCATCCCTGGATAGAAATCGCGATTATGCTCTCATCAGGAAAGGTGAACTTAGGGGTGTCCCCTTGAATAGGATGCTCAGCAAGAAATTCGGCTACAGCTCGCCCTTTAATAGTTTTGCGAGTGATGTATTCAACATCAAACTCCTGTAGCAAAAGCAGCCACCTCCCCATCTTACCAAGTAAAGACGGCGCTTCTTGAAAATGTCTCAACGGATTTTGCTTGGCCACTGCCTGAACTTTGTACGAATGGAAATAATGCCTCAGCTTCTTCGATGCCCAAATCACTGCAAGGCGGATCTTTTCTACCTCAGCATATTTTATCTCATAAGCTAGGAACTTCTTGCCGAGATAATAAACTGCGAATTCCACTCCAAATTCATCCTCCTGATCCATCATGGCACCCACAGAACTACCTTCCAGTGCCAGATACAGGATAAGCGGTTTGACTGGTTGCGGCGGCCTTAACACTGGCGGATTCAACAGATATTCCCTGATGCTATCAAAGGCTTTCTGGCAGTCTTCATTCCAGACCACAGGCTGATTCTTCCTGAGCAGCTTAAAAATGGGCTCGCATATCGAAGTGAGCTTGGCAATGAATCGGCTGACGTACTACAGCTTGCCCAGGAAGCTCCTTATATCCCTCTCCTTTTGCGGCATGGGCATCTCTCTGATGGCCTTTACCTTGTCCGGGTAAATTTCTATTCCCCTCTAGCTGACAACATGTCCCGACAGTTTCCCTGAAGTTACTCCTAAGATATACTTATTGGGGTTAAGTCGCAGACTGTACTTATCAATCCTGGTGAAAAACTTCTCTAGAGCTTCAAAATGGCCCTCTCGGGTGGCTGACTTGACCATCATGTCATCGACATACACCTCCACCTCCTTGTGGATCAGGTCGCTTAGGATCTTGGTCGCCATCCTCTGGTATGTGGCCCCTGCATTTTTTAGGCCAAAAGGCATAACTCGGTAGGCATAGGTCCCCCACTCTGTGATGAAAGCGGTCTTAACCCGGTCAGCTATCTTGTTTAGGATCTGGTTGTAGCCCACATAACCATCCCCAAAGCTGTACATCACGCAATTGGCGGCACTGTCTATCAACACATCAATGTGGGGTAGTGGAAAATCATCTTTAGGGCAGGCCTTGTTTAGATCTCGATAATCCACACATACCCTAACTTTCCCATTTTTCTTCGCTACAGGGACTACGTTTGCCAACCATGTAGGATACTGCACTTCAACAAGGAACTTGGCCTCAATCTGCTGCCGAATCTCCTCCTTGACCTTGTCTGCCCATTCTTGCCTGAGCCTTCTCAACTTCTGTTTTACAGGCTTATGGTCTAGATAAGCCGGGATAGCATGTTCTGCTATGTTCTGATCGATCCCTGGCATGTCTTCATAGGTTCAGGCAAAGACTTTTTCATATTTTCTTATTATTCTCTCAAATTTTTCTCTGTCATCAGGAGTTATATTTGATGCTATTAGAATTTCTTTCGGATTTTCTGAGGTTCCAAGATTAAAAGGCATTGTATCAGTGGAATCAATATCCAAAATTGATGGAATATGATCATGTTCATGCATGTTGAAATTATTGGAAACATCGCACAAGTAAGAGAAATCATTTGCCTTACTAATAATATTATAATTGTCGTTTACATCATAAAAAAGTTCTGGAATAAAAAGACAATCTAAGCTAGAGTCTTCTTCTGCCTCCCTAGAGGTTGATGCTGCTGTAGCTTGCTCATCGGCTTCTTGATTCAGCAGAGGCCCTTCAGGTATGTCTGAGGAAATCTTTAAATCCCCAATCTTCAATTCTGGCTCTACCATCTTTTCTTTCCCTTTCTGCCTAGCAATCAACATCCGTTCTGTGACTACCTCTTCGGGCTCACCTCTATCCTAGGTAATGAACTGAGTCATGACCTCTTCATCCCAGAAGCTCTCAACGGTCTTGATAACCCCGACATCCCAATCAAATACATCGTTAAAGATCTCAAAACCGGGGACAATCCTCCCATTCACCCACTGTGGCTCATCTTCACCAGTGTAAGCGCACACTGAGGATACGGGGACGAAGCTTTCTGAAATATAAGGGATCTTATCTGCCGGCTTCTTCTTGCCAAAATCGCCTCTGTACCCCAAACCCTTCCGGTTCTTCTGACCTTGAGTGGTCATCGCAGTCTGCAGCCCCTGAGAGTTTCTACCCAAACCAGCCCCAGGGAGATAGTGCATCTTTTTCATCATGTTAACCACTGCTGGGTTGTCCACTGGCCCGTGCTCTTCTCCTATCATTGACTCATGGAAGCCACTAAATGGTTGATTAGCAATTTCAAGAGCCGACACCTGATTCTCCCTGGCTGCCTTAATAGTTACCACCTCCCCTTCATGTGGGAACTTTATCATTTAATGCAGCGTGGATGGTACCCCTCCTAGTCTTTGAAACCAAGGCCTCCCGAGCAGGGCTGAGAAATTAGCTGGAATGGGCAGAACCACAAACTCTACTTCTACCTCAATAGGTCCCATTCTGACCAGGGTCTTGAATGTTCCCGAGGCTTGTCTTCTTGAATTATCATAGGCTGTAATCGTCAAATCTGATTCACTGAGAATACCCTCACTCAATCCAAAAGCCTGAAGAGCTATCAAAGGGCAAACATTGATAGAAGATCCATCATCTACCATAACGTAAGCGGTGTGCTTGCCATTAATCTGTGCTTTGATATACAGGGGTCGGTTATGATTGCGGCCTTCGACCGGCAGGTCGGCATCAGAAAAAACCAATCTCTCCCCCGATCCTCCTTTAACTAGACCTAAAAGCTCTGATGGGGAAATTGTGGTGGCAACAGTAGATTCAGTCAAGGCCTCTACCACTTTCTGCCTGTGAGAAGGGGACTGCCTTAAGAGATCCCAGATGGATATCTGAGCCGCGGTCTTTTTCAACTGCTTAACAATCTGGTTCTCCTCTGGCTCCTTTTCCATCGATGGCTGTGCTGGTTTTGGTACCCTTGTAATCTCAGGGACCACTCTCCCACTTCTTGTCATAGCCCCTACCTCTTCTTCATCCTCATCAGATCTCCACAGATCTAAACTCATCTCTCCTTCCTCTTCGCCCTCTTCACCGCTCTCACTGCTCGACCAACAATCAATGGTCGCTACAACTGCTCTTCTATCCTCAGAATAAACAACAGCAATACTCTCGCTCCCATATAAGTCCTGCTGTACGTACCACTCTGGCAAGCTAGATCCGATCATAAAAACTAGTGGCGGCACAGTATTGTAACCAGGCTTCTTCTTAGATTCTCTCTTCTTAGTGTCGAATATCTGCTTGTCATCAATCAGATCTTGAATAGAGTGTCTCAGTGCCTTACAATTGTCTGTTAGATGGCCTCTATGCTGATGAAATGCACAGTATTCATTGTCCTTGTAACCTGGCTTCCCTTGGGCTTTAGCTGGCCTAGGAGCCAAAGGTTGCAACTTTCCTTCTTTCATCAACCTTCTTAAAACCCAAGACAGTGGTCTTCCTAAGTTCGAAAACTTCCTCGAGGGCTGGATGTCAGTAGCGCACACCTCAATAGATCTTCTGGGGCTACTACTAGGACCAGTTGGCCTACTGGCTCCCTGACCGGTGTTAGTCCTTTTTGCAAAACTATCATTGCTAGCTTTTCGGGCCAAGAATTCTCCCTCCGCCTTAATGGCTATGTCTTTTAGAGACTCCCAATCCTTCAGCCCTTTCATCTTCAGACTATCCTTCAAATACGGGCTTGCATTTTTTATAAACAGGCGGATCTAGTCTTGTGTGTCTGGCTTTCTTCGCATTTCCATTACCCTGTTCTGCCAGTGGGTGAGATAGTCGTGAAAAGATTCCTCGGCCTTCTGCTGGAGCAATTCAAGGTCCTTAAGATTCATCTCCATCCTAGTGTTGCAATCATATTGCCTTAAGAACTCCTCCGTGAGTAGATCCTAATCTTCCTTAGTTCGATGATCGAGGCTATGATACCAGTCGATGGCAGGGCCAGTCAGACTCAAACAAAAGTACTCCACCTTCTGCCTCTTAGACAAAGTGGTCCCTTTCATGATTAGAGAGTACTGCTTCACATGGGTAGTCGGGTCAGAGGTACCGTCAAATTTTGGCACATCAGGCATCTTAAAATTATAAGGAATCGGGTCTTCTCCCTCCAACTCTTTATCCTCCGGGTTCATCCCCCGACCTCTACTCAGCATTCGGGCCTTGGCTTCAAACCTCTCTTCCATCTTCTTCAGAATAAACTCATCAGTTTGAGGTGCCTTCCCTCTCTTAGATGCAATACTCATTTTGTCGTCTTCGTCATCCCTGTCATCATCTATCCTCAGCACTGGTCTTCTCCTCTGACCTCCCGAAGCTACCGACCTCAGCTCTACTGATGGTGGCCGAATAGGCTCTTCTTGTCTCTTAGCTCTTTCCTCTTCTCGTTCATCTTGTCTCATGGGAGGAGGAGGTGGTGGTGGATTCTGTGGAGCATTCTGTTGTGCCAAAGCAGTTAGCATATTCATCATTCTGCCCTCAAACTCTTCAAACCGTCGGCCCACTTCTTCTGCAATCATGGCCCTGGTGGCATCATTTCCCCTTGGTGAGTTTGCCATCTCAGATACGGTACAGCTGACTTCCGGTAAGATCTCTGGAAGGCCTTCCCTATCTTGCAGTTCAGATGCAGGAACTCGGATCAACCGTCCGGTAGGTGCTCTAGTCCACGGGTCTAGCTCATCACGAGCAATGTGACCGATCGGGTCATCATTTGATATACCATTAGTTACGAAGCTTGGGCTGGTGATTATCCTTAACACTTCCCCACATTGAGTGAACGTAGGGTTGTGCTTCAGGAATACACCGAGGCTAAGAAGGGACCAATCTAGCATATTCTAAGGCTCTAATGGGATGTAAATGCAAATTTAAAAGGAAGAGAATTTATGAATTAAACTTTAATCATAAATGTTAAGCGAGGTATTTTCAAATCGAAGTCTTGAACCATAAGTCCCAAGTCAAGTCGCCACTGTGACGCGCGCCGGGCCCCGCGTGCCGCCCGTACGATTGCCCGCTCTAGGGCGATCGGGGGATTTGTGGGTCCGTTGACAGCTTGCAATGAATTGCAAGTGCGTCTATTTTTGGCAAAAAGGAGGTTTCATGGAGTTGCCACACAATAGAACATTGGGAAAGTTTCTCTCGCCTCTGAGAGCCTAAGACTGCGCTTAGTATCCATTTTGGGCCAACCAAAGGGTCTTGGAGGGTAAACCTCTCGCCCTAAGGGGCCTAAGATTAACGTCAAAGTCTCGTAGAAATCGGGGCATTGCTTATTTTAAGGACTTTGGTCCTCGCATGCATCATTATTAAAATTGATATTTCCATTGTGAGGATTTTATTGGATAAAAATAGGACATTGGGTCCTTGATTTTATGAAGAATTAAGTTTATTAAATATAAAACGTTTGGCCGATTTCTACATTAGCGAGAAATATAACAATTTTGTCATATACAGGAGAAGCAACAAATAAATACATGAAATACGAAAGAGAGGGAGATAGGGAACTAAACCAGGCGAACTTTCCATATATGGGAGAACTCCCTCAGGCTCGAGCCAGTCCAAGAAATAAGGACATGCTCTCACAAAACAAGCCAAAAGGATGTTAAACAAACATAAGAATTTGAGTGAACAAAAAAGGAAAAGAAAAAGATTTGAAAATGTGGGACAGAACCCACCGATGGGCTATGCTGAATGACCGGCGGGAGTCGGTCAAGGTGACCAATATAGCCCTTCGCTCTCTCGAAGGAAGCCGTTTGTGAGGGTGACCTACGGGCTAAGCGTAAAGGTGACCGACGGGCATCGGTCACAGCAGATGACCCGTCGGTCACCTCTGTCCAAGAAAAATATAAGCTTTTCAAAAAGCAAAAAGATAAATTTTGCACATATCCAAGAAGAAGAGAAGCAAGAAATACAAAAAGGGGACAAGAGCAAAGATAATATCGAAAATGAATATAAAAAAGGGGGATAGAAAAGGGTCCAGAATATTTACCTTCAAAACAACCTTTTGGTTGGATTCCTTGTTGTCGTCTGGCTTCCCGTATTCTCCACGAGAAGGTCCGAACAAAAAGATCAAATGTAGAAGATAGAATGTGTCTTCAACAGTTCGACGAAAATTGAGTTTTGGAAATCAAAAACCCGTGAAAAAAATTGACTAGATCCTCTTTCTTTTGAAGATTTGATTCTTGAATTAGTTAGATTTTTTTAGAAATGTGTTTCTTGGAAGAGAGAGAAAACGCACGTGAATTTTGGCAAAGTTTCCCCTATTTTTGCAAATTTTCCAACCCCATTTTATGAGAAAATTCAAAGCTTTTATAGGCCAGGGATGACCGACGGGCGTCTGTGGTTAACCGACGGGCGTTGGAAGAATCTTACTGACACAAGGATTCATCCGACGGCTCTGCAATCCGACCGACGGGCCTACCACTTTGACCGACGGGCATCGGAAAAATCCTTTTGACATAAGGATTCATCTGACGGTCCTGCCAGCCTACCGACGGGCTGGCCCCTGACCGACGAGCTGGCCGTCTGTCGAGGAAAACATACTTTTTTGGACTTTAAAAACTCCCCGTTTTCTCCTCTTCTGCATACGAAAGGTAAAAAGGCCCGTTTCTCGTGGAGCATGGGACTAAAGCCTCCGAATCCAAACCGTTTGTACAAGCTAGGATGCCGATTTCATCATAGGGTAATCTCTGATCCGGACCGCTCCGGGACACGGTGCTTACACATATCTCATAGTCTAACTGATCTACCACATGCAACTTATCAATAATTTTATCTGTGCACAAATATGAGTGTATGGAACCAGGGTCTATTAGAGCATACAATTCAGTGTCATGGAGTAGGAACTTACCAGCAATCACATCAGGGGCAACCTACTCCTCTCTAGCTCTCACAGCATAAACTCTGAACTGAGGCTGCAGCTATAAGACTCCATTAGGCATGCCTAACTATCCACTAAACTTACTCTAGCAGTTTATGCATAATCCATTCAATTCATTCCATAATATCCCAAAATCATATATATATATATACATACATATAGGCATATTCATTTCATGGATTCACATTCGTATGATTCATAAGTTAACAGATATAAGACTTATAGTCGCCAAAAGGCACTGGAGTTCAAAACCACACAAACACCAAGGAAAAACTCATTCAGCATAAAAAGGCTGTCGCGCTCGTGATAGAGACCGTAGTCTCTTCGCTGCGCACGCGTGACAGACTTTGCGATCGCAGGGAGGAGGAAAAAGCCTTACTCTATCACGCTCGTGACCCTATCGCGATTGCGACAGAGAGCCTAAACATTGCTATCGCGGGCTCGCGATAGATCGCGTGCTCGCAGCAGCACAGGCCAGCATTGCACTCTGTCGTGATCGCGACACCGTCGCGCTCGCGACAGAGAGCACACAACAGCTTTTGCTATCGCGAGATCGCGATAGGGTCGCATGCTCGCGACAACACAGCCCAAGATCATCGGTCTCTGTCATGCTCACAATAGTGTCGCGATCGTGACAGAGTCATGATTTCCAGAATCTGTAGAATTCTGCAGATCTCTTCCTCTCCCAAAACTCACACACAAATCACATCCAATGGCCTCTTACCTCAAATCCAGCCACCCATCACCATCAATACCCATAATATAACATTTATCATCAAGTAATTTCACACCAAACATCAATTCAAACTCACAATCCCAAAAATTATCAAAACCTAGAAATTTGCAGCAAAACCACATCAATCCTCACAATCACTACAATAATCCCATGCTAATGCAAAATTACCTTTCCAAAACAAAAACCCATAACATGCATGCCATATCAAGAGCATATCACAAGCCAATTTCCATAAATCACCAAGAACACATACATGAACATATTTACATACAAAAATAGAAAATTTCCCAAACCTTGTATCCTTTGCTCCTAATGCTTAGATCCACTAGGTCCCGCCTTCTCTTTACCCTTTGGTTCATGAGGAGGCTCAACTAACCATCAAACCATCAAAGCATATAAACTCAAAACCCTAACTTCAAACGAAAAACCAAAAAAATGCAAGGAAGAAGAAGAAGATGAAGAACATGGACTACACAAGGGAGATGCATAAACTTACCAAGGAAAAAGCAAGGAGATGATTATTTTCCACCACTTGTGGCTTGAATCCAAGCTAGGGTACCACAATAAAGGATAAGAGAAAGAAGAGATAGGAAGAGAAGAGGGAACGGGATTGAGGGAGAAGAAATTCTGCTTTCCCTTTCTCTTTCCTCTTCTTAATCCTTCCTTTCCCCCTCTTGCCAAGTGTCCTCATCCTAATGGTGGAATTCAATCACTCACACCCAACAAACATACATCATGGACACACAATGAACACCCTACTAAAACGCACCCTACCATGGTATGAGCAACCACACATAATGCAACTCCCACTAGATACACCCTACTAAGGTATGAATGCTCACACATAACATAACCCACTAATGCATATCCTACTATGATATGCTCATGCACACACTATCACAACCCATAAAACATGCAGTATACCCAAAATGCCCTTATGATCATGCCAAACACATACTAACTCATGCACACTCACAAGGCTCATTCTACTAGGGGGCAAACGGGGTGTGACAATTCCAATGTTCTATTGGGATGAGGTCTTCAAGATCCCTCTGGCTTGCCCAAAATGGATATACATCCGCCATCTTAGGCTCACTGAGGCTAGATGACCTTTCACAATATTCTATTGGGTGGCGACTCCAAGAAACCTCCTTGTTGCCCAATATAGATGCACTTGTAATTCGTTACAAGTTTTCATGAACCTCATCCCGATTGCCCTGAAGGTGGGCGATTCAGGGCGCCCCGGGGTTCAGCGCGCGTCATAGATGGGATAAAGATGAAGGTTATGAGAGATTGGGAATCGTTGAAGGATATTGCCATCAAAGCTGAGGGAGAGTACCTTGCAAGAAGAGCGAGCAATGAAGGTTATACCAAGAAGGGCAGTAGTAGCAAGGGGGTAAGTAGGCTAAAAGGATCCACCAGTAGCACTAGGAAGATGGCTGAGGTTTCAGCTATGAACATTACCCCAAGGCATTTCTCTAATTTAGGGAGATCTCTCTCATGGGTGCTTAGGAGGCTAATGAAGGAGGGAAAATTGCAGCCTTTACCACCCCGACCGACCAGGACCCAAGGTTTGCCAAGGCACAAGGATAATGAGTACTACGCATACCATCAACATACCGGGCACACGACAGACTAGTGGAAGGCGTTGAGGCATACAATTCAGGATCTAATCGATTTCAAGCAGATCACAGATCCCGAGAAGAGAGGGAATCAGAAGAAGCTCGGGTATAATAATGTACCCCCGCCTGTGTTTATAATCGGGTCCAGTTTGCTTGGATGGTTTGTATTGAAAGACTTATACGGTATTGATGTCAACACTGCTATCATGTGCCTCCATGAGGTAAGTGAATAAGGGCTTCCCGTGGCAGCAATCAATTACTGGTCCACTGATGAAAGTGGAGATAAAAATGATAATTCTCAAGTTGATGGATTTCACGACCCATGGGGTTCGGAGGAGCAAGATGAGAAGAAAGAAAAGAAGGAAGTCAGAGCAGTGACCCGAAGTGGAAGTATAGCTCTGGAGGTTGATAGGCTGTAGGATCCAGCAGTGGGTCAAAAGGAAAAGGACCTGGAGGAGGATCCGATAATGAGGTAGCTAAAAAAGACGTCGGCTCAAATTTCAATATGGGATTTATTGAGGCAGTCTCTATCTTATAGGCAGAAGTTAGTGGAAGCTTTGTGTGAGACTATAGTGGTTACGACCATCTCGCCTACAGAGCTGCTAGATGTAGTCAAGGGGGTTGCCGAAGAGAATGTGGTATTCACAAATGCTGACTTGCTGGCAGAAGGTCACAATCATAACCGCCCCTTAGACATAAGGGCTCAGATCAATCAGAAACACACAACGTGTGTCATGGTGGACCATGGTTCATCGATTAATGTGTGCCCACTAGTGGCAATGGCAGCTTTCAGGATGACGGAGGATATGCTGGCTAAGTCTGATTTGATGATCACAGCTTGTGACAACTCATGAAGGCAGGCATCTGGGACATTTAAAATGATTGTCAAGATGGGGCCAGTTAAGACTGAGGTAGAATTCGTGGTCCTACCTATTTCGGCTAATTTCTCGGCACTCTTAGGCAGGCCTTGGTTCCATAAGCTAGGAGGGATGCCCTCCACTCTACACCAGATGGTTAAGATTGCCCATGATGGATAAGCGGTGACCATAAGAGCCGCAAGGGAGAGTCAGGACTCAGTGCTAGAGATTGTGAAACAGCCTTTCAGCGGATTTCAAGTCGTCGTGATAGAGGGGGAAGAACATATGGAAGGAAGTCCTCAAGTGATGAATATGATAAAGAGGATGTCATTCCACCCTGGTGCAGGTCTAGGCAAGAGTTTGCAGGGATCGCCAACAGCCATTGCTACTAGAGGCCAGAAGGATAGGAGGGGCCTTGTGTAGATACCTGGTCCCAAGTAGCCTTGATCAGGATTACCCGATGAAGAATTTAGCTATGCCGGCTTATAGGCAAAAAGAATGAAGGTCGGAAGTAAATTCGCTTGTCATTTGGATTTGTTAGGAATGGAGAAAAATGTATTTTTCTGAAATATTTTAAAATATTTTTAAAAAATTATTTTGGGGTAAAAAATGAGTTTTTTAGGTTTATTTTTAAAGAAAAAAAAAAGATTCACGAGTGTCAGGGGGTGCGAGCCAGCACGCGGAGCACGACGCTCGCCCCACGAGCGATGCCCATTATGGAGCGTCCGCGCACTGCGCGTGATTTTCGCGCGTAGTGCGCTCTCGGATGCCCGTAGGGTGCTCCGACGGGCGTCCCTCGCCCACTTTCGCCCCCATGACGCCCAGTATGCAATTTTTACGATTTGGTCGGGTTTTTGGGTGTTTTTTTGGCAGTTTTTGAAGGGAATTAAAGGCAAAAACTTGAGGATTTTTTGGGGAATGATTTTTGGGAGTTTTGAGGAAGGTTTTTGGAAAAAAATTGATTTTTCTTAGGGAAAAAAATTTTGTTTTTGCTGAAAATTTTGGAAAGGATTTTATTAGAAAATTGCTTCATTTTTCTTCAAAAATTACAGAAAATTATTTTCAATCTCTTACATCTGAATTTTATTCTTATTCCAACAAATTAACGCAAAGGATTAGTCTATCTACCTTCAATTCTACAAGAAAATATTGAGGGTAATTATTCTTGGCTTTATTCCTTTATTCTTTTAGTTAATTTCATTTATTTAGTTTTCAATTAACTAATTAGCATGTAAATTCTTTTAGACCCATTTTTTTAGTTTTGTTTTTGACTAATTATTTAGTATGTAAATTCTTTTAGCCTATTATTTTCTTCTTATTTTTATCTTTAAATATTTATCTAATATATAAATTCTTTTGAATCTATTATTTTCTTTTCTTGTTAAATTGCTTCTTGCATATGTTAATATTTTTATTATTTGCTCAAAATTGTTGTTTTTATGATTATTTATTTAACATGTTTTGCTTGATTAATGTATTTTTATCCTTATGCGTATTAAATTGCGTCATAATTATTTTATGCATGTTTTAGGTATGATAAATTTGTTATTATTAATTTTTATGCATGCTAATCTTTATTTATAATTTGCGTTCATCATTATGTTGTATTATTTTGTACATGTAAAGTTGCTAAATTGTTAAATTATATATTTTATCATGTCATTTAATTAATTTTGTCATAAATAATGCATGTTTTATTTATTTTAATCTATGATTTATTATTTTATATGTTTAAATAATTTCTTTGGCTTAACCACTAACATGAATTTCATTTTTTATTTTTTGTCGCAAATCATTATTTTATTTTTATTTGAGCATCCATGCACGCGAAGGAGGATATGCGGGGTTTGGTATTTTTTATTATACATTTTAATTCTCATTTTGTTTGTATTTTTGATTTACGTGTATGTAATTGTTAAATAAAATAGTTTTCTAATGCACATTAAATAAAAATCACAAACGAATTTCTATTATATTAATTTGGATTTTCCTAATAAAGGGGACCGATGTCCTAATTTTCATCCCAAATAAAATTGTCACATTAAAATCATTTTTTATATGCATGCGAGGACCAATGTCCTCATCTCTAAAAAATGACCCGATTTATTCATGTGTCCTGTTTTATTTACAAATGGGGGTTGTATTTCTGCCCCTAGTTTTATTGAAATCTATTGCTTTGCGCTTTATTTTTATTATGTCCTTTTATCGCTTTAGTATATGATTGTTGTGCATTTTAAATTATTGCATTAAAATTGAATAAGAAAAGGATGAAATATTTAATTCAAAACTCAATCATAAAATTAACCAGGATATTAATAAATGGAAAGTCCCGAACTTTCTCTGGTCTTTGGGCTCAACGAGGCGAGAGGTATATCCGATCATTCATTTGAATGAGGCCTCCAAGACACCTCTTGTGTCAAAAGACTTAATAAATCCTGGGCTCCAAGGGAGAGAGGTTCATCCTCCAAGGCCCCTTTTCGTTTGCCCAAAATGGATACATGCGCTGTCTTAGGCTCTCCGAAGCGAGAGGAACTTTCCCAATGTTTTATTTGGTGGCGACTCCATGAAACCTCCGTGTTGCCCAAAATAGATGCACTTGTAATTCGTTGCAAGTTGTCAACGGACCTCATCAGCCCGATCGTCCTAAAACGGGCGGTCAAAGGGGACCCCGGGGTCCGGCGCGCGTCACAGTGGCGACTCCACTGGGGTGATAAGAGACTTTCCTTCGAAAGTACCTTGGTTAAAATTTACAATTGAGTTTTAATTTACAAAATTTTTATCTCTTTTTGACATTGTATTGCATCCATGCTAGGGCCTTAGATTATGCTAGTTTGGTCCCTATCTTAACCCCGGTGCATTCCCGAAGCACGACCCTACGTTCACTCAATGTGGGGAAGTGTTAAGGATAATCACCAGCCCAAGCCTCGTACCTTAGGGTATATCAAATGGTGACCCAATTGGTTATGTTATAATGAGCTAGACCCATTGGTAGGGACCACGCTTGGGTAGCCCTAAAATATCATCACCCGTTCACCAAAGCTCATATAATGGCAATAGATACTTCTACTAGGTGAAATGTACCGTAATATCATGCTTGCTATATGGGCCATTATATATTGGACAAAGTTAAATTAATTAAATGGTCTTTATCAAAGGCTTTCATGCCCCGGTGGGCCCATCTTAATTAAGTTAAATTGTTTAAATACATAATGGCCAAACACTCATACGTATGAACATTAGATAAGAGCAGTTATGTTGCCGGTTTTCCACCGTGCACCATACGTCTCCATTGAGTTCCTCGTTAACCCGTGGACTAAGCCCACCTAGGAAAGAGACTGCAATACCACATGTGTGGGAGAGATAAGGTCGGAAGGATCTATCTGCTTGCATGTGTTTGTCTATGTTGCATCAGCATGAGCATGCATTGCATTTTTTAAATCATGCATCATCCTAACGTAATATTTTCTTTCAGCCATCATAGATTCCCCCAGGTTGTCTAGAGGTCCTGACAGACGGTTAAGAAGGATTTCGCTTTTGCGGTTACCAGAGTTAGTATCGGATCAGAGTTCAGATTCTCTCATAGAAGACGGTGAGGGGTTATCTTCGGAGTCATCGACAGACGTAAGTATGGCTAATCCATCGAATGAGTCTGATGCAACCCGGGTAATAGTTGCCGAGGAAGTAGGAAGAAGAATGGAGGAGTTTGAGGCCCGAATGATTGCAATGATGGGTAACCTAGCCACCACCATAGCTGGGCAACAAGCTGTTGCTGCCCCTATCCGAGTGGCAGTTGAGTAAGGGGTCGTTAGAGAAGATCTCCCTGCTATAATTAACCAACCTGTGGTCGACCCACCTACTATGGAGCAAAGAGTGCCTGCACCCATCGAGCGTGGAGAAGGCCCTAGGTCCGAGGTTGATTTTAGGGAAGATGAGCAAGAGGAGCATGTGGTAGCTAAGGGAAAGTGGCTGAAATTAGAAGAGGTGATGTGGACAAAAATGGAAGAGAAATTTGAGGTCATGGCAAGGATGATGACTGTAGGGAGAGGAATGAACCCGGAGGACCGAGAGCTAAGTGGGGATGACCTGATTCCGCAGAACTTTAAGATGCCTGATATTCCAAAATTTGACGGCACCTCTGACCCTGCTGCTCACATCAAGCAGTACTCGCTTGTCATGAAGGGTACAACTTTAACAAGAAAGTAGAAAATAGAGTAGTTTTGCTTGAGACTCACAGGAGCTGCCATTGATTAGTACCATGGATTGGACAGAAGGTCCAAAGAGGATTGGGACTTGTTAACTGAGGAGTTCTTTGAGCAGTACGATTGTAGCACTCGAATGGAAGTTACTTTGAATGATCTGGAGTTACTACAGCATAAGTCTGGAGAGTCCTTCCACGAGTACCTTACTCGGTGGAGGAATCGAGTTATGGAGATGAAACACAAGCCAGACACTCCTGATCTAATTCGGTTGTTTATTCGGAATGCCAGCCCATACTTGAGGGACGGACTGAAGATGAAGGGGTTGAAGGATTGGGAGTCCTTAAAAGACATTGCCATAGAAGCGAAAGGAGAATATATAGCCAAGAGGGCAAACAGTGAGTTCTATGCCAAGAAGGGCTACAGCAATCAAGGGACAGCCAGGTCAGTAGGTTCAAGGAGTGGTAACAGAGGTGGAAAGACAGCCGAGGCGTTTGCAATAGGCGGGAGTTAGAGGTGCTTCTCCAATTTGGGTAGGCCTTTGTCATGGGTTTTGAAAAGGCTGATAAAAGAAGGGAAGCTACAACCCTTGCCACCTAGGCCAGCTAGGACCCAAGGGCAGCCAAGGCATAAAGAGAATGAGTATTGTGCCTTCCACAAACATACTAGACATCTGACTGACAATTGTTTCAAACTGAGACACCTAATTCAGGATCTGATTCATAGTAAGCAGATCACCGACCCTGAAAAGAGAGAGAGCAAAAAGAAGTCTAATTATAATGTTGTGCCACTGCCAATCTTTATGATAGGATCGAGTTTACCAAAATGGTATGTGATGCAAGATTTATATGAAAAAGAGTATGTCGCTATCACTCGCCCTGAGGCAAATGAAGAAGGGATTCTCGTGGCAACGATCGACTGTTGGTCCACTAGTGAGAGTGGAGATGAAGAAGATGAAGAGAAAGATAGAGAATTCGTGGATCCATGGGATTCGGAGGAGGAGGAAAGAGTTGAGGCCATAACAAGAAGTGGGAGAGTTATCCCTGAAGTTGAGAAGCAACAGGATCCAGTGCAAGCAACCGCAGAAAAGGAGCCGGAAGAAAGTCCCATAGTAAAGCAGCTGAAAAAGACCACGGCTCAAGTATCAATTTAGGACCTTTTAAGGCAGTCCCCCTCCTATAGACAGAAGTTGGTCGAGGCATTGAGTGTGTCCACTATAGCGACTACAATTTCTCCATCTGAGCTGCTAGACCTTGTTAAAGGGGGATCCGGGGAGAAACTGGTGTTTTTAGATGCAGATTTGCCAGCTGAGGGTCACAGCCATAACCAGCCATTATATATCAAAGCACAGATTAACGGCAAGCACACTGCTTGTGTTATGGTTAATGATGGGTCATCAATAAATGTCTGTCCTTTAGTGGCGCTTCAGGCTTTTGGGTTAAATGAAAGCATGCTGAGCAAGTCTGACCTGACCATCATAGCTTACGACAATTCTAGGAGGCAGGCGTCGGGAACTTTCAAAGCTGTTGTTAGGACTGGACCCGTGGAGACAGAAACAGAGTTTATGGTCTTACCCATCCCAGCAAATTTCTCAGCTTTACTTGGAAGACCGTGGTTCCATAGGTTGGGGGGAGTGCCAACCACTTTAAACCAAGTGATTAAGATACCTCACGAAGGAGAAGTGGTGACCATTAAAGCAGCAAGAGAGAACCAAGTGTTTGCCTTGGAGATCTCTAATCAGCCATTCAGTGGCTTTCACGTATCAATGATCGGAAAAGAGCAAAGCTTAGAAGGTAGCCCTCAGGTGGTGAACATGCTAAAGAAGATGCACTTCCTCCCAGGGGCTGGTTTGGACAAAGATTCACAAGGATGGCAGGATGTCATCACTTTGCATAGCCAGAAAGATCGGAAGGGGTTAGGCTACAAAGGAGAGTATGGTAAGAAGAAAGTGTCAGAGAAAATTCCCCACATTTCAAAGAGCTTTGTGTCAGCATCTTCGGTTTGTTCTTACGCTGGAGAAGAGGAGCCACAGTGGGTAGACGAGAAGATCATCTCGGGTTTTGAACTTTTTAATGATGTCTTTGACTGGGAGGTTAGAGTTATTAAGACTATAGAAAACTTCTGGGATGAGGAGATTATGAGCTAGTGCAGCATCTGGGACAAGGATGTGCCCGAAGAGATTGTAATTGATAAGCTGTTGGCCACTAAACTCAAAGGGAAGGAGAAGATGGTAGAGCGAGAGCCAAATATTGAAGGTTTCAAGATTTCACCGGAGGTAGTTGAAAAGCCACCAAGTCAAGCAGCCAAAGTACAGTCGGCTGCAGCATCAGCATCGGCAGGAGATGAAGATGATAGTTATTTTGATGCTCTTTTTACACACGAACTTTTTAATGACAATGTTAATGTTTCTGATTATGTTAATGAGATGAACAACTTTGCTTACTTGTGTGATGTTTCTGATAATTTCATTTCGCATGATCATAAACATGATGCATTCATTTTTGATATTAATTCAATGGGCACAACTGTATTTAATCTCGGAACTTTGGAGAATCCAAAGGAAATTTTGATAGCATCAGATATAACTCCTGAGGAGAGGATAAAATTTGAGAGAATATTAAAAAATATGAAAGTCTTTGCCTGGACCTACAAGGATATGCCAGGAATCGATCGGGATGTTACCGCGTATGCAATCCCAACTTATCCAGAGTTTAAACCAGTTAAGCAAAAGCTCTGGAGATTAAGGCCAGAATGGGCGTAGAAAGTGAAAGAGGAGATCCATAAGCAAATTGAGGCTAAGTTCCTAATAGAGGTTCAATACCCAACATGGTTAGCTAACATGGTTCCTGTGGCTAAGAAGGACGACAAAGTTCGAGTATGCGTGGATTATCGGGACCTAAACAAAGCTTGCCCGAAAGATGATTTCCCTCTGCCTCATATTGATGTGCTGGTAGATAGTGCCACTGCTTGCATGATGTATAGCTTTTTGGATGGATACGCGGGGTACAATCAAATCCTTAACAATATAGTGGATCGGATTAAAAGGATTAAAACGGCCTTCATTACCGAGTGGGGGACATATGCTTACCGGGTTATACCTTTTGGTTTAAAAAATGCAGGAGCAACCTATCAGAGGATGGCCACTAGGGTTCTCAATGAATTGATCCACAAAGAGGTGGAAGTGTACGTCGATGACATGATGATTAAGTCGGCTACTAGAGAAGGACACTTTGAGGCTTTAGAAAAGTTCTTTCAAAGGATTAGCAAGTATGATCTGCACCTCAATCCCAAAAAGTGCATTTTTGGAGTTACCTCAGGAAAGTTGTTGGGTCATGTAGTAAGCCAGAGGGGAATCGAGGTAGATCCTGATAAGGTCAAAGCCATTAGAGAGATGCCGGTGCCTCAAAAGGAAAAGGAGGTTAGGAGCTTCCTAGGAAAGCTTCAGTATATGAGCCGGTTCATTGCAAAGCTGGCTTTGGTATGTGAGCCCATTTTCAAGCTTCTAAGGTAGAACTAGCCTGTGGTATGGAACGATGATTGTCAATTGGCCTTTGACACCATTAAGGATTATCTCTTAAACCCGCCAGTCTTAAGACCACCACGCCGTGCCAAACCACTAATCCTGTATCTAGCTGTAGAGGATAGTTTAGTGGGTGCTATGATGGCTCAGGAAGACGATTTTGGTGTGGAGTTTGCAGTGTACTATCTTAGCAAAAAGTTCCTACCTTATGAAGCTAGATATGTTGAGGTAGAGAAGATTTGCTTGGCAGTTATCTGGGCTTCTAAGAAGTGGAGACATTACTCTCATTCCTTCAATGTACAGGCGGTTGCCAAGCATAACCCTCTTAGGTATCTTTAGGAAGCGCCCTCTCTACTAGGGAAAATGGGGAGATGGTTACTGTTGTTGCAAGAGTTCGACATTAAATACATAACAAAGAAAACCATTAAGGGAAGAGCCGTAGCGGAGTTCTTAGCCGAGCACCCTATTGAGGGAGATCAGTTCGAATACAATTTCACAGATGAAGATGTCATGGCCATAGCAGTACAAGGGTGGCAATTGTTCTTTGATGGGGCAGTTAACAGTAAAGGGGCAGGAGCAGGGATTATTCTTACAATCCCGGATGGTGAAAAGATGCCATTAGCTAAGAAGTTGAGGTATAAGGGTACCAATAATGAAGAAGAATACGAGGCTTGCATCTTTGGATTTGAAGCGCTGCTCGCCCTAGAAGCGAAGACTACAGAAGTATTCGAAGATTCTTCCTTAGTAATTCATCAGATCAGAGGGGAGTGGTCATTCAAGGAAGAGAGGCTGCTGCCTTATGTGAAATGCTTGAGAATGCTATGTAGCAAGTTTGAGACTTGCACTTCTCGCTTTATCCCCAGAGATGAAAATCAGTTGGCTGATGCTTTAGCGACGTTAGTGTCTATGTGGGATAATCCAACAGGAATTGCTATGAAACCCGTGCTGATTTCTAGCTCAGATAAACCTTGCTTTGAAGCTGAGCAGGTGATGGATATTGAGGCCACCGAATGTAAACCCGTGGTACTATGACATTCAAAATTATTTAGAAAAGTCACTTTTTTCAGAAGAAGCCATGGAGAAAGACCAAAGAATGATTCGGAAGCTATCCACTCAGTTCATCAATGTAAACGGTACCTTGTACAAAAGACAAGCTGATTGTATCCAGTTAAGATGTTTGGTAGAGAAAGAAGCAGAAAACGTTATTGAAGAGGTTCATGCGGGGGTCTATGGAGATCACATGAATGGCTTAGCCTTAGCAAAGAAGATCATGCGCCAAGGATTCTATTGGGTCACAATGGATATAGATTGTTCGAAATATGTGAAGCAATGCCAGTTATGCCAGCAATACGCAAATTTGAGGCACGTGCCAGTTTCAGAGTTGCGTAACTTGACTTCCCCATGGCCATTTATAGCTTGGGGGATAGATATCATAGGCGAGATCCATCCTACAGCTTCTAATGGGCACAGGTTCATTATAATTGCCATTGACTACTTCACTAAGTGGGTTGAAGCTGAATCTTTCAAGAAAGTTTATGCAAGGGACATGGCTAAGTTCATCGAGCGGAATTTGATATGCAAATATGGTCTCCCACATCACATTGTGTCTGACAATGGGGTACAATTCCTGGCAGAAACTAAACAGATGCTCCAGAAATATAGAATCCAGCATCATAAGTCTTCTCCCTACCGTCCTCAGGCCAATGGCGCGGTTGAAGCAGCGAATAAGAACGTGAAGAGTATATTGGCTAAGATGGTTCAGAGCTATAAAGACTGGGCAGAAAAGTTACCTTTTACGCTTTGGGGTTATAGAACCGCAGTCAGGACTTCTACGGGGGTGACACCATTCTCTCTGGTATATGGAACTGAAGCGGTCCTGCCGGTTGAAATTGAGTTGAAGTCTTTGAGGGTAGTCATAGAAGCCGAGATTCCAGAGGCAGAATGGGCATAACAGCGATTGTCGCAGCTTAATCTGTTGGATGACGATAGGTTACGGGCCTATTATCACAACCAGGTTTACCAGAAGAGGTTAGCTCGGTCACTTGGCAAGAAAGTACGAAAGCACCCATTGAAGGAGGGGGATTTGGTCTTCAAGATGATGAGGCCGGGAGTGCCAGACATACGAGGAAAATTCAGGCCAACCTGGGAAGGTCCATTCGATTTAAAGAAGTTGCTAACAAAAGGAGCAGTAGTCTTGGCGGATAGCAATGGGAATGAGTTCAAGAACCCGGTCAATGTCGATAGACTAAAAAGGTTTCATGGCTAAAGACCAAAAATGAAAAGAAGAGAATAAATGCCTTGCGGGTCGAAAACCGAAAAAAGGCGGCCTTACTAAAATTGGGCGCCCTGTTAGGGTGAAAACCGAAAAAAGGCATCCTGGGCAAAAATTAAGGGCCAAGAGAAAATGTTCAATCGAGAAAACCCGAGAGGGCCGATTGATAACAGGAGTTTGATGCTTACAAGATCTATTACGAGATTAGGTGTAGTCTTGTGTTGCTTTTGAATTCCTGTCAAATGAGAATCATGTATGATGAAATCATATAGAAATGTACACAACCTTGCAATGAGTTAAAGAATACATTTTCATTGTTCTTTTAGTTTTGTCTTAAAAAGAAATGTATCATTTATCTATCTAATGACTATTGTATAATCTTGGTGTCGAAAGATGTCTAAGTGGATATATGTTTGCCACCTCCTGGCAATTATTCTGATAATCGTTTTCTCCAGTAGTTCCATAAAAAAAGTGAAATAAATAAAAGTCGCTAGATTGGGTTGGGTCTATTCCAGGAAAAAATTAGGCAAAGGGTTATGTGAAAATCCCTTAGGGGACGCATTTCCCGCAAAGAAAAGCTAGTGTGAAAATCCACAAGGGACGCACTACCTTTAAAATAATGACATTCAATGCTTAGAGCGATAAGGCAGCATTACTTCAGATGATCCTCTTTCAATCAGATAATATGTAGCACGGGACATGAATCAGGATCCTGGGTATATGATCATCGACCGGGGGCTAAGATGTACTGGATGTCTCTTTCAGAAAACTTGTTGGGGACGAAATCCCTAAGGCCAAGATGACAATCCTCTGGATTCCGGGGGGCATGGTGGAGCAACCAAGCTATATCCTTAGCAGACCCTGGGCCACCTAGGACATGGTCTATACATTCTTGCAAGCATTTTGCATCTCATATCGTACACACACGTTTTCTTGTATACATTTCTGTGCACATAATTTTGTAGGAAATGTCTAAAAGACTATAGTCACCATCAGAAGATGGAACCCTGCACTTTTAGTAGTCTTGTCAGCGACTCGGTGCAGTGCACTTTTGGTAACTATAGCAGACTCGGTGTAGCTCAGAAGAGAAAATTTTGCGTTTTGTAGTCTTGTCAGCGACTCGACGCATCATTATCAGAGATGGAACGGTGCACTTTTGGTAGAATTGGTAGTGGCTCGGTGTAGTTCTTTCGTGCACTTTTGGTAGTCATGGTAGTGGCTCGGTGCATCTCTCTTGCGCATTTTTAGTAGCCTTGTCAGTGGCTCGGCGCATCACCGTCTTAGGATAGAACCCTGCACGTTTAGTAGTCTTATCAGCGACTCCGTGCAGTGCACTTTTTATAGCCTTGTCAGCGGCTCGGTGTGATTTTTCATTTTGCGCTTTTAGTAGTCTTGTCAGTGGCTCGGCGCATCGCTATCAACGGATAGCACCCGTACGTTTCGTAGTCTTGTAAGCGACTCCATGCAGCGCACTTTTAGTGGCCTTGTCAAGGCTCGGTGCGATTTATCTTTCGTGTTTTTTAGTCTTGATAGCGACTCGGCGCATCACCGTCCGAGGATGGTCCGCAGCACTTCGTAGTCTTGTCAGCTACTCAGTGCAACTCGAAGAGGATATTCATATTTCAAGTCACAGCCGTGTTCCCCAGGGAGCAGCAGGAAGGTCGCCGTTTCAGGTACGCGCTTCTTTCCTTTTCCTGAATTTTGACTCACCTAGGCACCCACGCACTAGCCTCCCAAAAATTGGGGGCAACTGTAGATACCAGGTCCCAAGTACCCTTGATCAGGATTACCCGATGATGAAATTTAGCTATGCCGGCTTATAGGCAAAAAGAATGAAGGTCGGAAGTAAATTCGCTTGTCATTTGGATTTGTTAGAAATGGAGAAAAATGTATTTTTCTTAAATATTTTAAAATATTTAAAAAAATTATTTTGGGGTAAAAAATGAGTTTTTTAGGTTTCTTTTTAAAAAAAATAAAAAATTTTCGAGTGTCAGGGCGCGCCGATGGGCATCCCTCGCCCATTTTCGCCCATATCAGAGAAAGCTTTGTGCTAGCAACTGCAGTGTGTGCCTACATGTTGGAAGCAGAACCACAGTGGGTTGGTGGAAAAATTATGCTGGGTTTTGAGGTCTTCCATGATATCTTCGATTGGGACATTGGATTGATCAAGCCCGTAGAGTGCTTTTGGGATGAGGAAATCATGACCAAAGAGACAGTCTGGGACCACGAAACACTCAAAGGGGTTATTACTGAGAGGCTGATGACTGCCCGAGTGAAGGGGAAAGCGAATATTGAAGACAAAGTTGTAGAGAGAAAGAGTGAAGTCATGCAGGCGGTTGTTGCAGTACCTCCAAAACGTCAATTTGATCCAGAACCGTCAGCTGCAACATCCGCACCAACGAAAGAAGAAGAAGAAAATAGTTTAGATTTTCTTTTTACACCTGAAATTTTTAATAATGTTGATGACATTTCTAGTTCTATTAATAATATGAATAATTTTGCTTACTTGTGCAATGTTTCTGATGATTTTATTATGCATAATCATGATCATAATTCATTTATATTTGACATTGATTCAACCGATGCTACTCCATTTAATCTTGGAACTTTGGAAAACCCGAAAGAGATCTTAATATCATCTGACGTAACTCCTAAAGAGAGAGAAAAATTTGAGACAATTTTAGGAAAATATAAAAAGTCTTTACGTGGACATATGAAGATATGCCAGGAGTAGACCGCGAAATCACAGAGCATGCCATCCCGACATACCCAGACCATAAACCAGTCAAGCAGAAACTTAAGAGGCTCAGGCCAGAATGGGCAGATAAGTTGAAGGAGGAAATTCATAAACAGATCGAGGCCAAGTTCTTGATTGAAATACAATATCCAACCTGGTTGGCCAATGTCATCCCAGTATCCAAGAATAATGGCAAGGTACGCGTGTGTGTGGACTATCGAGATCTGAACAAGGCTTGTCCAAAAGATGACTTCCCGTTGCCTCACATAGATGTGTTAATAGAAAGTGCAGCTGCTTGCATGATGTATAGCTCCGCGGATGGTTATGCAGGCTACAATCAGACCCTTAACAAAATAGCCGATCGGATCAAAATAGCCTTTATCACTGAATGGGGGACGTTTGCTTATAAGGTGATTCCATTTGGTTTGAAGAACGCAGGACCAACTTATCAGAGAATGGCAATAAGGATTCTAGATGATTTGATCCACAAGGAGGTAGAGGTGTACGTGGATGACATGATGATCAAGTCAGCCACAAGAGAAGGTCATTTTGAGGCTCTAGAAAAGTTCTTTCAGAGAATCGGTAAGTACAATCTGCGATTGAATCCCAAGAAATGCATATTTGGGGTCACTTTAGGGAAACTGTTAGGACATGTAGTTAGCCAGAGGGGGATTGAGATCGACCCGGACAAGGTCAAGGCCATTCGAGAAATGGCGGTGCTTAAGAAGGAAAAGGACATCCGAAGTTTTTTGGTTAAGTTGCAATATGTCAGCAGGTTCATCGCTAAACTCACTTCCATCTGCGCGCCAATCTTCAGGTTGCTAAAAAAAAACCAGCCTGTAGTATGGAATGAAGACTGTCAGAGAGCCTTTGATACTATCAGAGAATACTTGCTGAATCCACCAATTCTGAGATCGCTACAAGCAGACAAGTAGGTTATTATGTATTTGGCTACAGAAGATATTCCATAGGCGCCATGATGGTTCAGGAGGATGAGTTTGGGGTGGAGTTTACAGTCTATTACCTTAGTAAGAAGTTCCTTTCCTATGAGGTCAAGTATGCAGAAGTAGAAAAGATTTGCCTCGCGATAATCTGGGCCTCCAAGAAGTTGAGACACTACTTTCACTCTTACAAGGTGCAAGCGGTGGCAAAACGAAATCCTCTTCAATACCTGCAGGAGGCTCCATCTTTGTTAGGAAAAATGGGGAGGTGGTTGTTATTATTACAAGAATTCAACGTTGAGTACATCACCTGGAAGACAATCAAGGGGCGCGTAGTATCAGAGTTTCTAGCTGAACACCCGATCCAAGGAGATTCGTATGAGTTTAATTTCCCGAACAAGGATATGGTAGCTATCATACTACAAGGTTGGCAACTACACTTTGACAGGGATGTAAATAGCAAGAGGGCAGGAGTAGGAATTATTCTAACAACCCCCCGGATGACGAAAAACTTATGTTGGCTAAGAAACTAAGATATAAGGCCAGCAACAATGAAGCCGAATACGAAGCCTGCACTTTCGGACTAGAAGCCTTAATAGCCCTGGGGGCAAAGAATGTGGAGGTGTGTAGAGATTCATCGCTACTAATCAATCAGATTTAGGGCGAGTGGGCTGTTAAGGAAGAGCGGCTGATACCATATGTAAAACGCTTGAGGGATCTGAGCAATCAATTTGAAGAATGCATATTCCACTTTATTCTGAGGGATGAGAATCAGTTAGCCGATGTGCTTGCAACTTTAGTGTCAATATGGGACAACCCGAAAGGGATAGTTATGAAGCCATTGCTGATTCTAGTGCTAAGAGGCCTAGCTTTGAGTCCAACCCTATAATGAAAATGGAAATTGTCGATGGAAGGCCGTGGTACCACGATCTCAAAAATTACCTATAGAACACAATGTTCCCAGAAGAGGCCACCGAAAAAGACCAGAGGTTGATTCGCAGGTTATCTACTCAATTCATCTGCATTGATGGGGTATTATATAAGTGACAAGTCGACGTTATCCAATTAAGGTGCCTAGATGAAAAAGAGGCCGAAATGGTAATGGAGGAAACTCATATTGGCGTTTGTGGGGCCTGCATGAATGGTTTAATGCTAGCCAAGAAGATCATGAGACAAGGGTTCTACTGGCTCACCATGGATACATACTGCTCAAAGTACGTAAAGCAATGTCAGTTGTGTCAGTAGTATGAAGATTTGAGGCACTTGCTGGTTTGAAAACTACATAGTTTAACGTCGCCTTAGTCGTTCGCAACTTGGGGGATAGATATTATCTGAGAGATACACCCCACGACCTCCAATGGACATAGATTCATCATAGTTGCTATCGACTATTTTCCAAAATAGGTAGAGGCTGAATCTTTTAAGAAGGTCGATGCTCGGGATATGACCAGATTCATTAAAAAGAACCTGATATGTAGATACGGTTTCCTACATCACGTGATATCTGACAATGTGTCCCATTCATGGCGAAAACAAAGAAGTTACTTCAAAAAGACGGCATTGAACATCATACGTCCTCTCCATATCGCCCACAAGCTAATGGGGCAGTAGAAGCCGCCAACAAGAATGTCAAGAAAATCCTGGCCAAGATGGTTCAGAACTATATGGACTGACCGAAAAAGCTGCCTTTTACACTTTGGGGTTATAGAACTACCGTTAGAACATCTACAGGAACCACACCGTACTCTTTAGTGTATGGGACGGAAGCGGTATTGCCAGTTGAGATAGAACTCAAATCCATGATGGTAGTCATGGAGGCCCAAATTTCAGAGGCTGAATGGCATATCAACTGTTGCAACATCTCAATATGCTGGATGAGAGCAGGCTGAGGGCCTATTACCACAATCAAATTGATCAAAAAAGGCTGGCCAGGTCATTCAAAAAGAAAGTAAAGAAACACCCGCTGAAGGAGGAAGATTTAGTATTCAAACAAATGAGACCGGGTGCACCAGATATAAAATTCAGACCGATATGGGAAGGTCCCTTCATCCTCAAAAAGGTGTTGTCAAAAGGATCGGCAATTCTGGCAGATAGCGATGGCAATGAGTTCAAAGAGCCGATCAATATTGACACACTCAAGAGGTTCCATGGATAAAGGCTAAAAATCAAAATAAGAGAAATAAAAACCCTGCAGGTCAAAAAACCTAAAAAATACGTCCTTGCTAAAATTTGGCGCCTCATCAGGGTAAAAATCGAAAAAGGCACCCTGGCAAAAATTAGAGGCTTGAGAGAAAATGTCCAATCAAGAAAACCCGAGAGGACTGATTGGTAACAGGAGTTTGATGCTATCAAGATTTGTTCCGGGAATGAATATAGCTTTGCATTTTGAATTAGTGCTATATGATGATCATGTATACTAAAATCATATTGAAATGTACACAATTTTGCGAACTGAAATGAAACTGAATTTATTCATTTACATTATTTTCTAGTTCTATTTGAAAAATAAACACATTGATCAAAATGCATGTAAAACTAAACTATACTCTATTACTATTCTTGTCGGCCAGATGTCTGAGTCATCGAGTCCTATTATCAACTGCGGGGCCGAGCACCCATCTCTTATACGCACTAGTAGAAGTGACAGAATGAGTTTCGAAGGAGGGTATGACAGTCTTTACTGGTAACTAAACCTAGAGATCATGATATCGGGAAGAAAAGGCTGAAGATAGAACTCCGCCTCGAGAAGATAGAACTCCACCACGAAAAGATAGATGGTGTCTCACCACATCCTGGGTCATCCCAAGCTGTCGAGTGTAGCAGGCTATGATGTAAAAAGTGGCATCGCGAAGCCCGCACAGGGGAACACACCCCGAAGAGCCATCAACTATCGTGATAGAGAGAGGAAACCAAACATTCATGAAGCTGATATCCTCATCCGTTAACTTGCCAAGTTTGGTAGTGCCCTCATCAGGAGTCGCAAATGAGTATATTCGCTGACGGGGAAGGAAGTGCTTCGGGGAATATTGACTGATAACCCTGGAAGGAGGTTCTAGCAGCAACTTTAGCTTTTCTTGCAGCCATATCTAAAAAAAAATAAAAGATCGAAAAAATAAAATAAGAAAAATAAAACATAAAAGTCGGTGGAGTGAGTTGGATTCACCCCAAGCAAAAGTAAGGCATAGGTATAGACACTGGGTCCCGAGTCAGCATAGATCAGGATTACCCAATGATGAAATTAAGTATGCCTGTTTATAGGAAAAAATGAAAGTTGGAAGTGATGATTTCCTTGTTGGTATGATTTACTAGAAATAAATAAAAATATATTTTAAAAATGTTTTAAAAAATTAGTTTGAGCCAAAAAGGGTATGTTTTGAAATTAGTGTGTTTTAGAAAAATATTTAAAAAAAAATCGTGAGTGTCGGGGGTGCGGCGGCGCCCCAGCACGCGCCCCCTTGCTCGTTTTGGCCCTTTTTTCCATTTTTGGCCCCAAAAATTGATTTTTCTTAGTTTTTTTTTTGTAGAATTTAATTATAAGACTTTTTAAATTCCAAACTCTTCAAATTCTTCAGTTTTTTTTATGTTAATGGGAATTAAATCATTTTAATTTTTTAATTAAAAATCTGAATTTTTTGGGGGTGTAAATTATTTTTTTAGAGAAAATTTTGAGGGGGACCTTTTTCTTAAAAAAATATTGTTTTCTCTCTTCTTCTTCTTCTTTTTTCTTCTTCTTCTTCAAGAAAAATTCTCCAAGTATTCTAATTTGATTTTATTAAGTTAATTCTTAAGACAAATAAATTAATTATTTGTTCTTGGGAATTTACTTCTTATTTTTCATAATTTTTTTCTTAAGACAAATAAACTAATTATTTATTCTTGGGACAAAATTTCATTATATTTTTCCAAATCAAAGCAAGGAATTTATTATCCAACTTCATTCATCACATCCAATTTTGAGGGTAGGCATTCTTGGCTCAATTTTTAATTTATTTTTTTTAATATAATTTTTGTTTACAATTAGTTATCTATCATGTAAATTCTCTTAGATCTATTATTTATTTTATTTCTTATTGCTCATGTTTATTTAATTTTTCATATTATTATTTCTTATTCTTATTTTTTATTTAATAGTTCATATTATTATTTATTATTCTTATTGTTTATTTAATTGTTCATATTGGTATTATTGTCATTATTTTTGTTTATATATTATTATTTTTGTTACTATTATCATTTAACATTTGTTAGCATGATTGATTTATTTTATTTCTTCATTTCATTCTTGCATATTTAATTTGATTTTTCATATTCTTTGATGTTGTTGTTATTATTATTATTATTATTATCATTAGTATTATTATTATTGTGATTAGTGTTATCATCATCATCATCATCATCATCATCATCATCATCATCATTATTATTATTATTATTATTATTATTATTATTATTATTATTATTATTATTATTATTAGTTTTGTTTATTATTATAATTTATTATTGTTGTCATCATCATTACTATTTTCATGTTTTCATGCATGTTGAATTTTATTATTGTTGTTATTTATATTATTTATGCATGTTGAATTGTTCATGTGTTAAGTTATATATTTTATTATTATATTTTTTATTATTTCATCTAATTGATTTGTCATGCATGATGTATTTTATTTGTTTTAATTCATTTTTTATATGTTACATGTTTAACTCATTTTCATTACTAACATCACTTTCATTTGTGTTTTTTATTTCAATAATTATTTTTATGTGCGAGCCTTTTCAATGGCGAGTGGGAGCCCATGGAAGTTTGAAGACGCCATTTTAGTGGGATATTTTTTTAGCATTTTTAGTGTTATTTTGCTTTTATTATTTAATATGTAATTTGTAATAAGTTTATTTATTTTCATGCACGTTAATTAAAAAGTTGCGTAAAATTTTATATTAATAAATTGGGATTTTTTCAAACAAAATGGGACCAATGTCCTAGTTTTTCATCCAAATAAATTGTAACTTTAAAATCATTTTCTTTAACTACGCATGCGAGGACCAATGTTTTCATCAATAATAAATATCCCATTTTATGTATGATTTATATTTCATTTTAAAATAGGGGTTATATTCCGCCCCTATTTTTATTATAATCTATTTTATTTACCCTTATCTTAATTTACCGTTTTATTATGTGATTAATTATTGCATCAAAACGTATGAGAAAAGGGATGAAATTTTAAATTGAAAACTTAATTGTAATTTAACCAAGGTATGAATAAATGAGAAGTTCAGAACCATCTCTGGTCTTTGGGCTCAACGAGGCGAGAGGGCCATCTCAATATTCTATTGGGATGGGGCCTCCAAGATACCTCTTGTGTCCCGTAAAAATGCTCAATTTGCACAGTCCTAGGCGCCACGAGGCAAGAGGGCAATCCTAATGTTCTATTAGGGTGGGGACTCGAAGACACCTCTGGTTTGCCCAAATGCGAGGCCGAGAGGGCCATCCTAATGTTAGGGTGGGGCCTCCAAGACACCTCCGGCTTGCCTATGATGGACATAGCCGCACTGTCTTAGGCTCACTGAGGCTAGACGAACTTTTCCAATGTTCTATTGGGTGGCAACTCCATGAAACCTCATTGTTGCCCGAAATAGACGCCCTTGCAATTTTACTTGCAAGTTTCATGAACCTCACCTTGAAAGCCCTAAAACCGGGCAGTCTGGGGCGCCACAGGGTTCAGCGCGCATCACGATAGGGTCGTGTGAAAATCCAAAAAGGATGCATTTCCCGCTTAGAAAAGCTAGGGTGAAAATCGACGAGGGACACACTACCTTCTATAATAATGACATACCTAGAGCAATAAGGCACTCCCGGAGAAGGCGGCAGAAGGCTCAACACGGGCATAATCAAAACCCATAATGGTCTAGGTAAGGATTAGTGGGAAAGGGGTTAGCCCTGGATGAAAATCATTCACAATCTAGAATAGACGAAGATTACCGGTCAACTCCTCTGAAGTCATGGTCAGATAACTAATGAAACAAAATAGTAAAATGACACCCGTACAGAATGGGGGAACATCAGGGAAGTCCTCCAACACCTTAATCTATGGCTCTAGGGCAAAAGTAGGATCCTGAGGGATTAACCGGGCGGCATCAGAAAGAGGAATGCTCAAGGCCAATGCAATGTCTCAGGAATGAATCAGACCACAACGGGGAAGGCAGGGTAAGGCACTGGGAGAATACCAAGCCCCAATGATGGCTGCAAACTCTTCAGGCAAGGGGCATAGTTCCTGATAAGTGAATCTGAAGACATGAAAAAAGGGGTCCCAGAAGCGAGCTGTAGCTAGAAGGAGGTTGTGATCTATCCTAACTCTTCTCAGGAATTTCAAGCCAGAAAGTGGAGAAAGGGCAGTGTTTTCCCAAGTTCGGGGGTTATCCAGAACTCGTTGCATCTTGCTGATGACAGGCATAGTCATTAAAACTAACATAGCAAAATAAAAAAGAAAAGAGAGAAAAACCTAAAAAAGAAGCTTTGGCTGAGGCTCGAAGTGTTGAAAGTGCATAAAGTTTAAAGAAAAAGGGCTATTTATAGGGAAGAGCCGACCGACGGGATGCCCATCTATCGGTATTATGATGGGAAGCCTGTCGGTCAACCTTTATGACTCTTAGGAGATCTATTTTCCTACATATTCCATGCATGTCACAGGCATAAAATAATTTTTGCATATCTCTATCATCCTTACAATTTGATGGAGACCTGACACGAAACTCGGAGCAAGATATTAAGGGAGTTAAAAAAAAAGCATTTAATGAAGGGGGTGAAAACAAAGCGGCGAAAATGGGATTTTTAGCAAGAGATGGGGTGCCTGTCGCTCGGTGTTCAGACGTGTAACACCCCCGGTAAGGAATATTGGGGTGCTACGCAGACACTTACGTATACATGTACATGTATTAGCGGAAGCGATAGCATAAACACATCCATTTAAAAGTAATTAAATACTACACTAGGGCCCACTTGCATTTCATATTAACTACATATACATTTGCATGTTCATATACATTTACATATACATTTGCATGTACCTTTACTTGTGATTTTTCTACTTATATTACATAATGATGTTACTCAAAAATGTAAAGATCTAACTCTTTATTATACAAAAAGGTATAGGAAAACTCCTAGTGGCCTTGACCTGCAGATGTCCGCTCACTGATTCGAACCTGTATACCTACACGGAAATAAACATTCGTGCTAAGCGATAACGCTTAGTGGGGATAAAATAATGCAAATGACTTCTTTACGAAGTCACAAATAAATCACACAGTTCATCTGATAGGATCTCATGTAACAGGATCAGCTAGCTCATGCATATAGCTCTTATACATATACAGGTTGCATGCTCAGTTATCAAATACTATGAACTCACGTGCATATATCATGTACTCTTTTACTTATTCATGTACACTACAACTTGTACGTATCATTTGTTCAAATATACACTATCACGTGTCCATATTCATGTAAACACACTCATAAAATCATACACTTGTATACAGAACTGTAATGTACTTAAACATTACTCTCTTGTAATATAGCATTTATTCAGAACACTACTCTTTAAACATCTCAAATGCACTACATCACACTAACAAGACAAGCCTGAATTCCTTTCATGGTGGATACGGGTAACTCTGGATACTGTTTATAGTATCTTACATGTGGAGAATTAACTCAAACTCTATGGAATACACGAGATATTCCGAACTCTGGGCACAATTAAGGCCAACATGTAGCAGCTGCACTCTAGCCCTTTATAAGCACGCTTATCTATCCACTATAACGGTAATCAGGCTCAATAACAACTCAATTATACGCTACTCTGATGCCAAAGCATAGATTAAAATTCAAGTGCACTCCTCAACTTCAAAGGCATTTAATTCATATACAATCTTTATTAATCATGTTCAACAACTAAAAGCATGTAACATTTAAATTCCATTTATAAACTCTTATATGACATCATCATATATAAGCACTCATAAGTTCACACATTTTTATCATTCCATTTACTATCTTTCATCCAATTGTACATTGTTACATTATTAGTTAAATTACAAATCTTAAACATACTCAAATGCATTTCCCCGTTGATAACTACTTTATAGTCATTTGCCAACTCTAAACATGCATAATAAGCTAAGGGGAAGGGTAAGGGGTTGACCCATGGAAACTAGGAGCTCAAAAAGAAGAAGAAAAAGCTTAAAATGAGTTGTTCTGTCGCGAGGTCGCAACATGTGTCGCGCTCGCGACAGAGACTCGCCTCTGGTTCCTCACGGCACCACTTTTTACCCTAAACTTGAATCACAGAAACCACCATCTAGACCACATTTTTTAAGCAAAATGGTCTACATAATAATTGTTCCCTAGGATGTTATCTTTCAAATGGGACAATTTTCAGGTCATTTAGATATCTAAAACTTAAGATATGACCTAAATAACCTCTACTGTTCCAGTGAACCCGCCAGAACAGGGTCACCTACGTTTTAACTACTTTTGGTATACTTATAGCCAAAACTAGCTCGAGTACCCTCTTAGACATATTTAGCCACGGCTTTTAAGGTTCAGATGCGACTGGAATTAACTCAATTGGAGCTCTGAAACGCTACCTATGGTCACAACAACACACAGAGGTCTATGAACAACTAAACAGAATTTTACCCATAACACACTTCACAACTATAAAACATGTACAACTCATCTAACACTCATATAACCACAACATATGCATATTCAAACATCATATATCACAACAAGCAATCAAAACGAGTAAAAGAAAACCGTACACGATCCCTACCTCTTAGAACCTCGATCTCGCGCTTTTTACTCAAATCCGACTTTCTCTTTGCCTTTGTCCACCTTCTTGTTCGTAGCTTGACAAAATCAAGCACAACACTTGGGTTACTCTTTATTTTCACTTCAAATCAAAAATAGGAATATTCAAAACAAAAGTTTAGGACCATCTAAAACACATGACTTACCCTCTTGGAAGATCAAACTCAACTCTTCACTTTACTTTCTTCAAACTATCCCAAATGAATCACTCAAAACAATATAAGGGAGAAGAACAAAGAGAGAGCAAAGTAAGGAAATGGTAGAGAATCCAAAGAAGAAAGAAAGAAAACAAAAGCTAATGTCCCAAGCAAAGCCAACGTGATAAGAAGAAGAAAAAGGCAGCCAACTTCATCCTCATCCCAAAATTACTGCTTCCTTTAATGTTAACCACTTTAAATTAATTACAACTTTACCTTTAGTCAACCATGTTTATCCCCTTTAGTCCACTTAGTTCATCTTGTTCCTTTTTAACCAAACTAACTATTTTTCCATTCAATTCATATTAAATTCATCTCTTGCCACTTGTCTCTTTCCTACGACGCCAAGTGTCAACTCCCTACAACTCTAAGTCTCTTAGTCCCACTTCTACACACATCTCGCGAGAGGGCTCTGTCGCGTTCGCGACACTTCTCGTGCTCGCAACAGAATGCTCACGCCCACACCAACCAGCTGAAGTTCAAAACCGCTGGAGGGCTCTGTCGCGCCCGCGACACTTGTCGTGCTCACGACAGAACTCTCGCACATAAACTTACCTTTTTCAAACAAAACTCTGTAATTCTTCTAGGGCCATTTTGGGGTGTTACAAATCTCTCCCCCTTAAGAAATTTCGTCCTAGAAATTTCCCCGCTAATCACTTGTATGTAAATCTTTAAACAAATCTCTGAATCGCTATCACTTATACCATACAGCTATCAAATCGTACATACTTCACACTTTCCTTAATGCACTGCACTCAAATCCATACTTCTTCTAAGCATTAAGCATTATATGTATATCCTGTCAGCTTTTCTCAATGAAGCGCATACAATGATGCTTTCACATACAAATGAGGGATGCGGATGAAATGGTCATGTAATGATTTATGTATGCGAGATGATGCAAAAATGCAATGTAAGCTACTGTAATGCACTTTTCCCATCCCCATGTTTCACTATGCTTATGTTCACATGGTTCATGGAGATAGCTGACAGGAATACAGAGTGTCACCTCGAACTCTTACCAATTCAAATCTGCCGCTGTCTCTTCTACGCTCTCACGCGAGTCGGACTCCATCTATACTTTACACAAACGACATCTGCATTAAGCCACAACTCTAGACAAACTCTGACATTTAATCTATACTCTACATCTTATAGACCAGAACCTCTAACCTATGCTCTGATACCACTAAATGTAACACCCCCGGTAAGGAATATCGGGGCGCTACGCGGACACTTACGTATACATGTACATGTATTAGCGGAAGCGATAGCATAAACACATCCATTTAAAAGTAATTAAATACTACACTAGGGCCCACTTGCATTTCATATTTACTACATATACATTTGCATGTTCATAGACATTTACATATACATTTGCATGTACCTTTACTTGTGATTTTTCTACTTATATTACATAATGATGTTACTCAAAAATGTAAAGCTCTAACTCTTTATTATACAAAAAGGTATAGCAAAACTCCTAGTGGCCTTGACCTGCACTGATTCGAACCTGTATACCTACATGGAAATAAACATCCGTGCTAAGCGATAACGCTTAGTGGGGATAAAATAATGCAAAGGACTTCTTTACGAAGTCACAAATAAATCACACAGTTCATGTGACAGAATCTCATGTAACAGGATCAGCTAGCTCATGCATATAGCTCTTATACATATACAGGTTGCATGCTCAGTTATCAAATACTATGAACTCACGTGCATATATCATGTACTCTTTTACTTATTCATGTACACTACAACTTGTACATATCATTTGTTCAAATATACACTATCACGTGTCCATATTCATGTAAACACACTCATATAATCATACACTTGTATATAGAACTGTAATGTACTTAAACATTACTCTCTTGTAATATAGCATTTATTCAGAACACTACTCTTTAAACATCTCAAATGCACTACATCACACTAACAAGAAAAGCCTGAATTCCTTTCATGGTGGATACGGGTAACTCTGGATACTGTTTATAGTATCTTACATGTGGAGAATTACCTCAAACTCTATGGAATACACGAGATATTCCGAACTCTGGGCACAATTAAGGCCAACATGTAGCAGCTGCACTCTAGCCCTTTATAAGCATGCTTATCTATCCACTATAACGGTAATCAGGCTCAATAACAACTCAATTATACGCTACTCTGATGCCAAAGCATAGATTATAATTCAACTGCACTCCTCAACTTCAAAGGCATTTAATTCATATACAATCTTTATTAATCATGTTCAACAACTAAAAGCATGTAACATTTAATTTCCATGTATAAACTCTTATATCACATCATCATATACAAGCACTCATAAGTTCACACATTTTTATCATTCCATTTACTTTCATACAATTGTACATTGTTACTTTATTAGTTAAATTACAAATCTTAAACATACTCAAATGCATTTCCCCGTTGATAACTACTTTATAGTCATTTGCCAACTCTAAACATGCATAATAAGCTAAGGGGAAGGGTAAGGGGTTGACCCATGGCAACTAGGAGCTCAAAAAGAAGAAGAAAAAGCTTAAAATGAGTTGTTCTGTCGCGAGGTCGCGACATGTGTCGCGCTCGCGACAGAGACTTGCCTCTGGTGCCTCACGGCACCACTTTTTACCCTAAACTTGAATCGCAGAAACCACCATCTAGACCACATTTTTTAGGCAAAATGGTCTACATAACAATTATTCCCTAGGATGTTATCTTTCAAATGGGACAATTTTTAGGTCATTTGGACATCTAAAACTTAAGATATGACCTAAATAACCTCTACTGTTCCAGTGAACCCGCCAGAACAGGGTCACCTACGTTTTAACTACTTTTGGGATACTTATAGCCAAATCTAGCTCGAGTACCCTCTTAGACATATTTATCCAGGGCTTTTAAGGTTCAAATGCGACTAGAATAAACTCAGTTGGAGCTCTAAAACGCTACCTATGGTCACAATAACACACAGAGGTCTATGAACAACTAAACAGAATTTTACCCATAACACACTTCACAACTATAAAACATGTACAACTCATCTAACACTCATATAACCACAACATATGCATATTCAAACATCATATATCACAACAAGCAATCAAAATGAGTAAAAGAAAACCGCACACGATCCCTACCTCTTAAAACCTCGATCTCGCGCTTTTTACTCAAATCCGACTTTCTCTTTGCCTTTGTCCACCTTCTTGTTCGCAGCTTGACAAAATCAAGCAAAACACTTGGGTTACTCTTTATTTTCACTTCAAATCCAAAATACGAATATGCAAAACAAAAGTTTAGGACCATCTAAAACACATGACTTACCCTCTTGGAAGATCAAACTCAACTCTTCACTTTACTTTCTTCAAACTATCCCAAATGAATCACTCAAAACAATCTAAGGGAGAAGAACAAAGAGAGAGCAAAGTAAGGAAATGGTAGAGAATCCAAAGAAGAAAGAAAGAAAAGAAAAGCTACTGTCCCAAGCAAATCCAACGTGATAAGAAGAAGAAAAAGGCAGCCAACTTCATCCTTATCCCAAAATTACTGCTTCCTTTAATGTTAACCACTTTAAATTAATTACAACTTTACCTTTAGTCAACCATGTTTATCCCCTTTAGTCCACTTAGTTCATCTTGTTCCTTTTTAACCAAACTAACTATTTTTTCATTCAATTCATAATAAATTCATCTCTTGCCACTTGTCTCTTTCCTACGACGCCAAGTGTCAACTCCCTACAACTCCAAGTCTCTTAGTCCCACTTCTACACACATCTCGCGAGAGGGCTTTGTCGCGCTCGCGATAGAATGCTCACGCCCACACCAACCAGCTGAAGTTCAAAACCGCTGGAGGGCTCTGTCGTGCCCGCGACACTTGTCGCGCTCGCGATAGAACTCTCGCACATAAACTTACCTTTTTCGAAGAAAACTCTGTAATTCTTCTAGGGCCATTTTGGGGTGTTACAAGACGGGCAGCCCATCGATCATGAAAAAGTATAAAAGAAGCGCCCAACGACCAGGCTGAGACTCAGGCTCCTATATGGATGATTGACGAGGCTAGTGAGAGATTCTGAGTGCTGGCTCATGTATAGTTTAGAGCTAGCCGTTTCATCTCCAGACCCTTCTTGCAGAGCATGGGGATGCTAAAGGAGGTGGATGATTTAACTGCAGCTGCAGCATGGGTTGAGTTCTTATGGCCGTCATTTCAGACTCATCCCGAGGTCGTCCGGAAGTTTTTGGCTACCCTCCATTACAGGGGATTCCAGAGATCAAACACCGTGGAGGGGTTCATCCAATTCTTGGTCAGAGGGCACCACCACAGCATCATGCGCCAGAGATTTTTTGAGGCCATGGGGCTACCATATGGGGATGATATCTTGATTCCCCACATGGGAAGCTTCAACTAGCAGCTTCTTCAACTGCTCAAAATAAGCCTGACATTTATCCGACCACTCAAACTTAAATCCTTTCCTCAATAACCTCGTCATTGGAGCAACAATAACTGAGAAACCCTTCACAAACCGACGATAGTAAACTGCCAAACCAAGAAAACTCCTCACTTTTGGAACATTCCTAGGCGCTTTCCAATGAACAATCGCCTCAATCTTAGATGGATCAACTTAAATACCCCTAGCCGAAACAATATGACCCCAGAATGAAACTTCCCAAAGCCAAAAATCACACTTACTAAGCTTTGCAAACAACCGATGCTCTCTCAACACTTGCAGAACCAACCGGAGATGTTCCTCATGCTTTCTCTGATCCTTGGAATAAATCAAGATATCATCTATGAACACCACTACAAATCGATCAAAATATGGCTTGAACGATCAGTTCATCAAATCCATGAATGCTGCAGGTGCATTGTTCAAACCGAACGGCATCACTAAAAACTCATAGTGACCATACCTAGTCAGAAATGCAGTCTTAACCACATCAACATCCTGAACTCGCAACTGATAATAACCCGACCGGAGAAAAATCTTCGAAAAGACACCCGCACCTCGGAGCTGATCAACCAAATCCTCGACCCTGGGCATTGGATACTTATTCTTCACTGTGACCTTGTTAATTTGCCTATAGTCAATACACATTCTCATAGAACCATCCTTCTTCTTAACAAACAAAAACAGAGTGCCCCATGGAGATATGCCGGGCCGAATAAACCCCTTATCCAATAGCTCTTGTAGCTGAGTTTTGAGTTCTCTCAACTCTATAGGAGCCATCCGATAAGGTGCTTTCGATATGGGAGTAGTACCCGACACTATCTCTATGGATAACTCTACCTCTCTCTCAGGAGGCAAACCAGGCAGTTCGCTCGGAAACACATCACCAGACTCTCGGACAACTGGGATATCCTGAATCCTAACTTTATCCCGCTTAGAATCTAGCACCACAGCTAGAAAAGCCTCACAACCCCTCCTAATAAATCTCTTAGCTTGCATTGCAAAAATCACATTATTCAAAGAGCTAGCACCGAAACCTTTAATAAATACAGATGACCGATCTCTATACCGAAGCACAACTGTCTTCCTATGACAGTCAACCACTGCCCAATGCTTACCCAACTAGTCCATACCCAAAATCGAATTAAACTCTCTGAAAGGCAACTCAATCAAATATGCTGGAAACTAAACTCCCTCAACCAACAGGGGACAATTCCTATACATTCTACTCACATTGATACTATGCCCTAAAGGACTGGTCACACATATCTCATAGTCTAACTGATCTACATCATGCAACTTATCACTTAACTTATCAGTGCACAAATATGAGTGTGTGGAACCAGGGTCAATTAGAGCATATAATTCGGTGTCATGGAGTAGGGACTTACCAACAATCACATCAGGAGCATCTTGCTCCTCCCTGGCTCTCACAGTATAAGCTCTGGTTGGAACAGGTAACGGACGCTCAACTGACTCAGATGCAGCTCCCTCTCTAGGTCGACCACCTCGACCTCTACCTCTGCATCTACTACGGGCAGCTTGTGTGGCATTCGAACCAACTCTGTTAGTCTCTCTCTGAGCACCCAAATCCTCATTCAACCTCAGACAGTTGGCCAAAAAGTGTTCCGTGCTCCCACATCTAAAACACCCACCAGTGAGTCACCTATACTCACCCCGATGAGGCTTATTGCAATGAGAGCACACAGGCATTGACTCGGTCCTACCACTAGCACTGCCTCTACTAGAACTAGACATTGCTGCTGAACCATGTCTTCTACCTCTAGTAGCTGGACCTGCAGATGATTCATCCTGCGGGTTCCTTGATCTCTTACCCGAGGACGAAGAAGATGAACCTCCATGAGAGGGGTTTCTCCTCTAAGCCCTCTCTCTTAAAATAGATGACCTCTCAGCCCTAACAGCAGCTTGGACAATCTTATAATACCCCACTCTCGGAGTACCCATCAAAGAAATCAACATCACCCGCAGTGACTCATTCAAACCGGCCTCAAAATGCCTACACCTGAACTCCTCTGTCAAAATACCTTCCGGTGCATACTTAGCCAACCGGTTAAACTCCTTCTCAAACTCAGACACAGACATCACCTGCTATTTTAAACTCAAAAACTGAGCCCATCTTGCATCCTTGTATGTCTGAGTCACATACTTATTCATGAACTCTCTTTCAAAGAAATCCCATGTAACCGGATCAGGCAACTGAGGATGCCTACATACCAACTCCCACCATTCATATGCAGACCCTTGCAGCAAAGCCACTGCACACTCTGCTTGCTGGTCAGGAGGGCATCGAACCTCCCACAAAGGACGCTTCACCTTATCGATCAATTTCACAGCAAAATCTGACTCATTCAAACCCGTTCCATAAAAGTCTTCAGCACCAGCTCTTCTCATATTCTCAGTAGTGGCTCTAGGGGCAGTCACTCTCTCCAAAACTCGAGTCATGTCCTGTGATAGCTTAAGCATCGCACCGAAGTGCATGGCTACGGCCTCGGGTTATACCCTAGTAGGTTGAGCTGATACAAAAATCGAAGGATCAGCAACTTGAGGATTCATGCTTTCAGCTGACCCCCTCAAGTGACCCTTGAACAGAACCAGAATCCATCTAAAATAAACAAGAATATAACCGCATCAGCCAACACAGTCCTAGACATATACGCATTTATACACAACATCGACAACAAAACACCCAGAAATGCCTAAACCTAGGCTCTGATACTAAAAACTGTAGCACCCACTATGCATACGTAGGCGAACCCATCCGGAGAGGAGTGAGATGCCGTAGGAGCAGGGGTGCAGCACTAACAGATCGATACAAAAACATACATTCATCCACAATAACATATATAAATACAGCAGAAATAAAAACTTTGAGAGCAAAACTGATCATGCATTAATATAACCAAAATCATTACAATATTATTCTGATTAATTGCCCAAGCAAAAGAATTACACATCCAAAATAAATAGCGCGAAAGCTTACAAAATTACTGATATAATGAGAGTTCTATTACAAAAAGAATCAACATAAAATACTACAAAAATAAGCCCTAACACTAATCCCTTATGTGTTGAGTTGACTGGCGATGACTCTCCCAAAACACAGCACCTTCCGCACCTGCACGGATAAAACACCGTGCTAAGCGATAACGCTTAGTGGGGAAAAACACAATAAAAGAGTGGATGCCCATTCACAATGGTCATTAAAGCATAACACATACGATATGACTTATGTGGATAATCATGTCAGATATATAATCATGCTTGCATAATAAAGACATACATTCAAACGCTCATATCCACATTCATATATGTATTAACTGATTCTTATACTTATCATTATGCGCATTCGAATATCATATTCTTGTAATCATTTCAAGGCAGAACGAAATAAATAGAGTACCTGCTGACTCACAATAGTGGATAACGAGTATACAGACACTACCTTATGGGTACGAATTGAATACAGACACTACCTTACGGGTACGAATCAAAAACCATTTATTTTATCACATTGAAAAATTTTTTTTTCGGAGGGACCTTAGCAAGATCAAAAATTCGTAAGGGTTCGTGAGGAACCAGACGGGGACCTGATCGAGGTCCAAATGGAACTGAGGCTATAGCTAAAAGACTCTATTAGGCATGCCTAAATATCCATTAGACTGACTCTTGCAGGTCATGTAATGCAATTCAAATTCAAAATCATAGCATATCATTTATCATGAAGGATTCATAATATTGTACATATAAATAAGCATATTATATAGCATGTAGAGGTAAAAATTCATGAAGAAACCATTTGAAGTTCATTTAAAAAGAGGAGGCAAAATCGGAAAACAGGGCATGAAGAGGTCAATATCACGCTCGCGACAGAAGCGAACTTGCCCCAGGTCGCGACCACGGCGATCTTTGCGATCTCATGGGGGAATTGAATACAACTCACTGTCACGCTTGCGGCAAGTATTTCGCTCGCAACGGTGAGCTCGAACTCGAGAGCGCGCTCGCGACAGAGGATTGCCCAAAATAGCTCGGTAGCCGAGCGCTCTGTCGCACTCCCAATAGAGGCTTTGCTGCTCTGCTCGGCAGGGAGCTCGGATGCGTGTGAGGACTGCTTTCATCGAGCTCTATAGTGAGGTCATGACAATGTCGCGCTCGCGACAGAGTCATGATTTCCAACTCTTACACGGGAGATCTGCAGAAAATTCACCTCCACAACACCCAAACCTCAAATCTCAAATCAAACATCAACTTACCTCATCTCCAGCAACACACACATCATTGACAATATAAAACACAATATTTATACCAAGAATTCCAATTAAATCATGCCAATAACAACATCAATTTACACAATTTAAATCTCAGCACTATTCATTCATCATCTCAATCAAATGCACATTTGGGTTCAATAGCTCACATTCAAGGTTCCTTAACCCATCTAAATCAAAACCCATACAATATAAACTAATATGAGCATCAAGAACACCATATTTTTCCAAAAATTCATACAAAGAGTAAAAATCACAAAAATGCATAAATCACAAAAACTCCCAAAGCTCCTAATCACTTAGTGCCACTTCCCGACACCTTCTCCTTCCCTTTGGGATCACGAGGAGGCTCAACTAAACCACAACCCAACAAGGGCAACAAGCAACAAACTCTAAATTAAACCCTAACCCAAAAACGTGGAAAAGATGAAGATGAAGAAGAAAGAACAAGAACAAGAATAAAATGCAGCAAAACATACCAATAAACCTCTTAGAATTATCAAGATCCACCAATAATCCAACACAAAAGGAGTGAGCCAAGGTCAGGAAGAGGAAGAGGAAATAGAAGGGAAAGCAAAAGAGAATAGAAGGGGAGAATGGGAATGAGAGAGTAGATTTCTGCTCTTCTCTTTCTCTTTCCTTAATAATACACCTTCCCCTTTCCACATGGCACACTACTATTAGTGGGTCTTAATAACTCACACCCTACAAGCACACATAAAACACACACAAGACTCTCCCAACTTATAACACCCTACAAATGTGTGAGCACAACACACAAACACAACTCACTCACTCACATCCTACAAACATGTGAGCAACACACCCAAGTGCAACCCAACTAATTCACACCCTAATATCAAATACGCACCCACACTATAACAACCATAATACCCTTATCACATGCCAAAACACATACAATGCACATGCACAAACATGGCTCAAACTTCTAGGGGGCAAATGGGGTGTGTGTAGACACCGGGTTCTGAGTCAGATTTTGATGGCAATTTTGGGTACTTTATAAATTCCTCCAAACGAAAAAATAATAATAAATACATAAAATATGCAGCTAAAATTAAAAATTAAGAATTAAAAAGATAATTAGGATTAGGTTAATTTAATTAGATAAATCAAAAATTAAGATTAGTTGATTAATTAGTTAATATTTTAGGATAATTAATATTGAAAAAAAGAAAATAAATACAGTGCTTAATTAGATAAATTAGATGTGATAATTTAAGTAGATTGATTAAATTACATAGGTATAAAATATAGAGTATTTAATTAGTTAGTGAGTTAGTTTAAGTAAATAAATTAAAATTGAAAAATTAAAAAAAAATAGAAAAATGGAGGAAGTTATTAGGGTAACCAAACCTAACCTAATTTAGGGGTATAAATAGAAAATGATGAGCAAAAATATGTGGAGGCTCTCGGCTGGAACAAAAAAAGAACGAAAAGGAAAAAGAAAAGAAAGATACAGTGAGAGCAGAAATGAGAAGACCAGCCGAAGAGCAAAGGAAGCAAAGCAAAGAAAATAAAATAGAAATAAAAGAGAGAGCAAAAGAAAGAGAAGAAGAGAAAGAAATAGAAAGAAGAGAGGAAAGGGGAACCAGGGGCCAAATAGGGACGCCGGACCGGAGGAAGAAAAGAGAAAGAAGAAAGGGAGGAGGCGTGAGTTCCACCGGCCAACCGCTGCCATCCACGGCGACACGCGTCGCACTGCCGGGCAGAGGAGACCGAGGCGCACCGGCCGGCATCGACCAGCCACCGCCACTCGCCGAAAAAAGCCAGATCGGCGAGAGAGGGGCAGCGGCTTCGCAAGCGTTTCCCAGTTAATCAGCGCAGTCTTCTGACTCGTGGACCCCGGCGGCGAACTCCTCGAACGTCGATCTATCCTCCGGCGTTGGTGGTGTCGACCACCTCCTCTCTAGCGAAGCTCCGGCGAACGGCAAGTCATTTTCCCTTATTTATTATTATTTATTTATTTATTTATTATTAATAATATTTATTTATAATTCTGTTTTTATTATTTTTATTATTTTATTTAATATTTATTATTCTGTTTTTGTGATTATCTTAATTAATTGTTATGATATTTATTTATTTGTTATTTATTATTCTATATTTTATTATTATTATTATTATTAATAATTAGGTGTTTCATATTTATTATTTATTGATTGTTATTATTATTCTCACTTATCTATTATTAGTATTATTGAGTTATATTGATTTTATTGTTATTAATATCATTTATTTGTTATTATATTCATTATTCTATTTATTTGTTATTGGCTATTGTATTTTGTGTTTATTTGTTATTATTATTATTGAGGTTATATCATTATTATTGTATATTTATTTTGTTTTTATTGACATTATGTTATTATTGTTATTAATATTATCTAGGTTAGTTTATTTTACATTTATTGGTTATGATTATTGAGTATTTGTTTATGTTATTAGTATTATTGTCATTATTATTATGTCACATTTACTTGTTTTATGTTATTGCTGTTATTCTTATTATTATTATTGTGTTGATTATTGATTATTATTTAGTTTATTGTTATTATAGTATATTTTTGGTTAATATTATTCGTTATTGCGTTGTGTGATTATTATTTTAATATTATTATTATCATTATGAGGTTCTTGTTTATATTATTGTTGTGATTATTATTGTTATATTATATTATTAGTGTCATTATTAATTTTATTAATTTTATATTATAATTATTATTATTATTAATCAATTGCATTTTATATTATTATCATTAGTTATTATTTATATTTCTATTTTCATTATCATTATTATTATTATTATTATTATTATTATTATTATTATTATTATTATTATTATTATTATTATTATTATTATTATTATTACGATGATTATTGTTGATTATAATTGTTATTGGGATTATTGTTATCGATTTATTTATCATTTAATTTAATTTAATCCATTATTAACTTTAATCATTTTTAGTTATTTTTCTAAATTTACTTTATCCAAGTATTTATTTGTTTATTTATTTGTTCAATTATTTAATTATCCATTACTAATCGATATTAATTTTGTATTATGATTGGAATCACGAGTGGCACATGGCTCGCTTAAGGGGTACGGTCGAGGCGGGTAGATTAAGATTTATTTATCATTTATTATTTGGAAAATATGTAATTATTTTTTTCTCTTTATTCGCTTGTGGTTTGTAATAATAAAGGGTTTTCGACCGCGCTAAAAAAAATCACCACAAAAAATGTTTACTAAAATGAAGATATGGTAATAAAATAAGACCAAAGTCCTATTTTCATCCAATAAAACCATTACATAAAAATCGTTTTCATAATAAATGCATGCAAGGATCAAAGTCCTAAAAAAAAATGAATATCCCGTCTTATGTATGTCTCGCACTTTTTACAATGAGCATTGTATTCCGCCCTTAGTATTATTGTAAATTTATTTTATGCTTTCTTATGCTTTACTTTAATGATATTTTATTTTACGCTCTTAAATGGATGATTGCGCCTTTAATTTAAATTGCATCGTGTGGAAAAATAGCAAAATAATAAGCTCAAAATTTAATTGTAAAATTAATCAAGGTAGAAATAGATGAGAAGTCCTGAACCCAACTCTGGTCTTTGGGCTCAACGAGGCGAGAGGTCTATCCGATCACTCATTGGAACGTGACCTCTAAGACACCTCTTATGTCAAACGACTTAAATAAATCCTAGGCTCCGTAGGGTTAGAGGGTCATTCCCAATGTTCTATTGGGGTGATTACCTCCAAGACCCCTTCGGCTTGCCCAAAATGGAAATATGCGCCGTCTTAGGCTCACTGAGGCAAGATGAACTTTCCCAATGTTCTATTGGGTGGCGACTCCATGAAACCTCCTTGTTGCCGAAAATAGACGCACTTGTAAATACCTTACAAGCTGTCAACGGACCCTCATTTGCCCAATTGCCCTGAAGCGGGCGGTCGAGGGGCGTCGCGGGGTCCGGGGCACGTAACAGTGTGACAATGGGAGTGTTTATTGCGTGATTGTGTTATTGTTGCGCATGATTGTCATGTTTCAAAACATGGTAGTGTTTTGTAAATGCCTTGTTGTGAATAGGATTGATTACGTGGTTAATTTGGGCAAGTAGAGTTTCTAGGAGAAACTCTGCTCAAGTTTTGCCAGAACTCTATGTGAAGTTTTTATTATAAGTGGAGTTTGAGAACTTCAAATTAAGTGATTCTAATTCCATCAGAACCATGGCTTCACTACCTACAAAAGTCCTAGAAATGACCTTGAGTAAATTCTGGCTCTTTGATCCTATCTGAGGTGTCTCTACTTTGGCTAGTTGATTGGAGTAGTTCTGGTTGTTTAGATCATATAAGACATTTTAGATGTCCAAATGACCCGGAACTTGTGCCATTTGAAAACTAACATCCTAGAAACAATTGTTAAGAAGGGAGTTTGGCCTAAAATTGAGTTTTAGATGTTGGTTTAGTAGAGTAGTGAAGCAGTCTTGAGATTCTGCTTCTATTTGCTTTTTTTTGGCATGTCATGGTGACAACCAGATTATTGCCACTGTTAGCAATGCCGAGAGAAGGCTGAATTGCCTAATTTGGAACCTCATGGTCACAATAAACTGTGACCCTCCCCTATTTTGTATATTTTGTGTGTTTTTCATCCCAAAACACACCTAAACTTCTTTGCAAGTTCGTAAAGCTTGTCAAACTCATGTCAACATTATAAAATGAGTATATGAATGTTTATCAATTGAAATTATATATATATATATATATGATGTTATTGCATAATAGTTTAATAAAGGAATTAAATATACACATGCTTTTAAGTTATTGAACATGACATGACATGTGATATTGACCATATATGATTGAATCATGATGAAATGCTTATAGGGTGACAAGTGATTATATGTGAACAATAATTAGTCACCAGCTTGTGTCCGAGTTGTGGATAGTTAGGAATGCCTATAAGGGTTAGTGTTTAGACCGAAAGGTGCTTAGTGTTTGACATCGAAAGGTATCCTAGTGATTTGAGACTTCGATCTACTAGTGTTCGATACGGCTTGTCAGTACCTAGTGATTGTTCCCATTATCCACTATTATTTGAAGTACAGGCGATTAAAGTGTTATCATTGCATACTGTGACTAGTGATTCATTGAAATGCTAGTGTTTAAATGTATAGTTGATTAGTGAATGTTATTATGATAGCAATAATTGCATATGGCCTTATGATAATTGTGACCTCGTAAGAAGTCAAATGCATTATTTTTCTCCCCACTGAGCCTTCGCTCAGTACGAGTGTTTTTCCATCTAGGTTCTTGAGTTTTTGGATGTGCCAGCATTGAGTCGCCATCTGCAAGCTACTAGGATTGAAGCTTGAAGTCATTTTGTTTTTGATATGTATATATATTATTAATGAATAGTATAGTGAATATGTAGAGGATATTGTAATAGTGCAACGTAAATATTTTAAGGTTTGTATATGTATATATATGACTTGTTATGGAAAGTAAATTCATTGTTTAAGTAATCAAGCAATGTTAATTTCAAGGGTATAAAAAGAAATAATAATACGGTTTATTAATGTGACTCGTGTGATATGACCAAGGTAAATCTTATAGGATAATAATTTGAATAGTATTGTGTGTAGCGATCCAATATCCTCTAGGGGGTATTGGGGTGTTCCAATTTAATTGAGAAAATGTTAAATAGTTAGTTAACTTATCTTAGGAAATACAGTATATAATTATAAGACATAAATTTAATGTATGGAATATTAATGATGTAATGCCCTAAAATTTTCAGTGAGGCTAATAATAACTTGGTAAGCCAAAAATTCATCGAAGCTTAACTTTTGACCCGCGTGACCTGGAATTTTCTTTAAAAGTCATATAATTAAATATTTGGATAATTTAATTAAATAAATGATTTAGATGTAACACCCTTGTACTGTATGTTCAACAATAACTTACACTAAATTCTCTAAACTGGTTATCATGATTATTTTGAAAATCTATTTACTATTCCAACAATAATGCAAAGACTGGTACACATATTTTTTTTCAAATCAATTACAACATTATCTGATACCTAAGTTCCTCGATTAATTTAAGTTAACCTATCGAATTAACTATAACATTTTAACTTAACATTTACCTTATCGATTGACCTATAACTGTCCTAATTTACTATTCATTTGGTCAACTTTTCGATGGTGTATCGGTCACACATCTAAGTTGCTATTTCTATAATCCAGACAATTCTTGACCACACAGCAAATAATTGTAACAATATAACACAATCATAAGCAATCCAAACTATAAGTACTATGAATTACAGTGGTCAAATGTCTATTTATATAAGTTCAATACATACCAATACCCAAAACCATAATAACTAAAGTTCATACACATGCCAAGTTCTTAACATACATAATATCCTTCAGAATGATTTCTTCGATTTAGCTTCCAAAATTGTGAGGTATGCTTTAGGCTCCGTGTCCTATGGAGTTTCTACACGTAGTCAAATAAAATTACGTGCTGAGCATTAAATATACCCAGTGGTGATTGTAATTCTAGGGATTTCCACTAGACTAAGTTTGCATGCATAAATATAATTTATAAACCATAAAATATCAAAATAAACTAACCTTTAGTTCATTTAACACTTATGCATGCAATGTAACACCCTAATCCCACACGTAGTATGCTAAAAGGAAAAATGGGCAAAGGGCTACGGTGAGCAGAAGGTGCTACTAGACAAAACACTTACTTAGCAAAACAAAAAACGGAATAATAAAATTTCTAACATCTAGAACCTGAACCACATATGCATCCTAAACTTATCTCACACACTCCATCATTCGCACTAAAGATTATTACAACTCATTACAAATTTTAGTAATAAAACTTAATTACAATCCGACAATCAATAAAAATTTCTATAAACTTCTACCGACTCGTTGACCAAAGTCACAGTGGACCGCACGAATTAAACTTCAATCTCCTAACCTGCACGGAGAAACACCCGTGCTAAGCGATAACGCTTAGTAGGGATCCGCAACACAACAACCAACCACTCACAGTGATTGACGAAATGAGCACATGCTTATGCACATAAATGTAAGCATAAAGTACACCAGTTAAAGCTATCATAATATCATATTCTTATTCTCATATGAAAACCTAAACATATTTGTATACACACTCGTTTATATACCATAACCAGAAATAACTTTATTACCTTTTTAAATCACTATAACATTATACTTTACCTTTTTAAATCACTATAACATTATACTTACTCATTGTTTACCTAATTCATTTAATTAACCATATTAATAGTTATACCTCATAGGTTACCAAAAATACATTTTACTAGTCAGAAATATTAACCCTTACCAATTCCCATATTTACTAATAGTTCCAAAATCATGCAGATAATAGTATTACTACTAACGTCAAAACATTTTATTTGTTCAAACCATTATGTATTCAAAACTAAACAAAACATTTCGATTCTCAAATTTGGATTGGGCTTGAAATAATTATTTCAAGTTTCCTACGTATCCCTATTATTTGGAATTAGAACCACGTTGTTCTACAGAAACTTTGTACCCACATGTTACAGAATTAATCCTAATTTATTTCCTAAATTCAGTTATCTATCATGCTTACTACTTTATTTCCCTTTGACTAATATATGCATACCATTACCATGCTCATACAGAACAACAAACAATGCACATAAATTTCTTACCAAAATACTTACAGTAGTTATCCAGGCTACGGTCCAGTAGGCAAATATTATAACATACCTGTATTCTCAATTTAAACATATAAATGGATAAATTCATAGAATTCATTTACTGAGTACTTAACTATAGTAAATATGCATATCAATCATTTTAGAAATTCTTTACACAGACTATACATAGACAATCATACTCATAACTTTTGAACAGATTAATAACCGACATTTTCTCACGTACGAATTCTTATGCAATCAGTATTCATTTATATACACTTATCAGAACAACATTATTTGTTATATCTCTTTTCATTTACGGACATTGGCTTATTATGCAAAACACATCGGTACCCAAAGATACCAGACATTCCTGCATAGGTGTCCATAAAGGATCCAGAATAATTAATTGTGTAAAGCACAAGCTCAATATCTTAACAAACACTTTCAACTGCTTATTCACGTAACCTTTGCACATCATCATAGAACTTATCGATTTATTCACACTTTTTTATTCTTTTAATTGCCTGCTAAGTCAAAGGGGTGGATAAGCAAGTAAACATAACACATTGGGGGTACCCGAGGGTACAATCGAAAGCAACATCTTTATTTTCTCATCAAAAACGTTTTTACATTGGGGGATCTTAAATAAGATCCAAACAGAACACATTGAGGATCGTGAGGACCCAAACGGGGACCTAATCAGGGTCCAGAATAGAACAAAGGGCCTGCAGCATCAGAACTCTATAGGCATGCCTATCTATCCACGACTTGACTGATGCAGGCTAAATTTTCTAGATCATTATTGAATTCATCCCGTTTTCGTATATATTTATACACATTTCATTAAATACTTGTAACATTATTTTAGGATCACATAAGCACTTGCATTCCTATAGTTGCATACCATTTACACTAATTATACTCATCATATTGAAATTAACAAATTAAATATAACCATATTCTTGGGCATCATGCATTAATTTAGACTTAATAATCAAATCACATTTCCTTACACACATACATTCATAAAAGAATAATTGTACGTAAATTCTCATATTTCCATTATAATCATGTGTAAGAACATTTGAATAATTCATACAGTGGTTCATAGAGGCATAACACAAGGGAGAAACCATGCAAAGAAGAAGATTTTTCAAAAACAATTTAAGGCAGAGAGGGGACTATCGCGATCGCGACAATGGCCAGACTTGCCCCGCGGGAAGGGAGGCTGTCACGACTTGTGCTCAAAGTCACGACTCGTGACAGCGGCTTACTGTCATGACTCGTGACAGGCATCACGACTCGTCACAGAAGCATCTTGCCAAGCCATGCAGGATGACACAACTCAGAGCAGGGCAGAACACATCAAGACAAAATCACCGGGATGCAAAAGAAGGAGCGAAGACCGGTCATCATGACTCGTGACAGAAGCTTTTTCATTTTGTCGCGAGCGCGACGATAGAGTTTCTGGGTTCTACCATGGGCACGATATGTGTCGCGAGCGTGACATGGATAAGAGTCATGAATGCAATCTAGTTGACCTAATTTGTGTGTATTATTGTATTAGATTTTGAATGATATGCCTGATGAGTTTAGTATGCTTAGTGTATAACATGAATTTATGATACTTGTATATGCTATGTGAGTATGTTCAATATATGTATCGGTATGTTTAATAGCTATTGCTTTGGCATGTCCAATATATGTTGTATATAAGGAATAGTGAATGAAGTTTATATGTTAAACCTGAAGGATTTATAGTAGTGATAGATAGACATGTTTATAAAGGGTTGGAGTTTGCAGCTGCCCGAGTGCCCCGTTTAGGTCTAGTGTAACATCCCAAAAATCACCCTAATAGTATTGAATGTGATTAGTGTAATTAAGTGAGTGTAAAATTACGGTTTACGGATTTGGACTAAATTGAAAATAAGAAATTAGGGACTTAATTGCAAGAAAATAAAGTAATGTAGTGACCAAAAGGTAAGTTTGCTTGATTAGTGTTAAGTGAGATTAATTAAGTTAAGCATGATTAATTAACCTCAATCAATTATTAGTGGGATTCATGTGTTTCAATCTAGAGCTACCACCTACCCTTGAAGGGATTAGAGAGTGACAGCTAGTAGATTGCATGCATATATAAGGTTGGTGCAGAGAGAGTAAGTAGAAAAAATATATTCTTGCTTCTCTTTGGTTTAGCGCTCTCTCTCACTTATGTTTCCTTCCTTCTTTGTTCTTTATCTTTTTTTTTTCATTCCTCTCTTGCTTCTTCATCCATTCCATTGGTTTCTTAAGTTTTGAGTGGTGTTTCATTAAGAAGATTAAAAGATAGATAGAAAGGTAAGTTTGTATTGTGTGCTGTTCATCTTTTCTTCTTTCTTAATTGAACTTTTGTTCATAGTGTTAATTCTACCTTGAATGTGTATGTGTTTGTGGCTATAAGTTGGTGAACCAAGTAAGAGAGCTAAGGGAAAAGAGAAGGCTATTTGAGCTAAGAGATTGAAGGAGTGCTTCAAGAGGTTTGGGATTGTTTTGTTAAGTTCTTTATTTTGGTTACATGTTTAATGAGTTTGGGATTAGAATTTGTGTTAACCTTTGGTTATGTGCATGATTGAGTAATTAGGATTTATGTGAACTTTGTGATAATCGATAAGATCTTATAAATTGAGATGTGTGTTGAAATTGTTGATTGAATGGCCATGAGATTATGACCAAAGTATGAACCCTAATTTTAGGGGGGAAACTCTGCCCAGATTGTCCTAGACCTCCGTGTGATATTTTGGTCATAAATAGAGTTTGAGAACTTAAAATTAAGTGATTGTTGAGCCTTTAGAACCATGATTCCCATACCTATAAAAGTTTCAGAATTACCATGAATGAATTCTGAATCTAAGACCCTTAAAAATGGCCAAAACTTAAGTGTCTCTATTATGGCGGGTTTATTGGAATAGTATATCTTGTTTAGCTCATATCTCATGTTTTGTATTTTTAAATGACCTGAAATATGTCCCATTGGAAACCTAACATCCTGGCAAACAATTTTGATGAGGACATTTTGCCTAAAAATGAGGTTTAGACATTGGTTGAGGCAGTACAAGTTTGAGGTTAAAAGCAGTCTCGTAGGGCACATGATGGAAGATACTATCGCGAGCGCGATAGAACAAGTTAAAAGAGTGATTTTATTTTTGATTTGGAGCCCATGGTTGGCATGAGTCATTTCCCACCTTCACCCTTCTCTATTTTATGTATTTTTGTGTGTTTTTCGTTTCCGAAAGGTACCCCAAACTTTACTACAAGTTATTATAGCTTATCTAATTCATGTTTAAGATTGTGATATGAGCAAATGAATGTTTGACAATTGAAATATATGTAAATGATTCTATGGTATAGTAGTTTAATAAAGGAATTAAATGCATAATGGAATGTGAGTATGTTTATCAAGCCATAGGTGTGTGCAAGGCATAAAATGATGCGAATGTTCCTAATGTGATGACTTATTTAATGATGCAAATTTACTCAATGAGATAATTGTACCATGATGTTGCTTTAAGAAACTATATGAATACATTACCATGTGAATGAATCTTGCTATGCGAATGAATATCAATTATATGTGTGAATAATATTATAAATGAACATAACTATGTGAGTTAATGATTAAGCCTGTAATCGAGTCGTGGATAAATAAGCATGCTTATAAAGGGCTAGTGATTCGCAGCTGCTAGTGTGGCACCGACGGGTGTCTAGTGATTGATACCGACGGGTATCCAGTGATCTAGTGTTTGGGACTTCGGTCTCAAGTGTTTAATAACTATTGTACCCGTATCCACTTATATAACGATTCAGGCTATCTATAAAAAGAATGCTTATGTATGCTTGATGATAATATTGTGTTTGCATGTAACATGATAGTGCTAATATTGAATAATGCTAGTGTTGGCTATGCCATATTGAGTGATATCAAGGCTACACTTTATGATATGTTGGCTATGTTATCCAAGCTTTCCGCTAATAGTGAGTATTGATTAGTGTTATTGCAAAGCATGGATTATCGAATATATGGCATATCGTTTGATTACTAGATGAGTTGCTGTTACATTCTTTAGCTATTGTAGGTTGTGAATGATTAAGTAGAGCTATGATTTGTTACATGTATATGAATTCATGTGAAATGTAGTGATATGTTATAATTATCGTAAATGCTAGATGTTAAAGCTAAAGATTAAATGCATGTCAACGTATGTAATTGAAGTAAGTATGTTAAGAATGAGCCTATTGGAATAGCATTAGTGGGTGTATTTATGATAAGCATGATTATTGTGGTTATACTAATTGTATGTTTATTTTGGAATGTTGATATTGAAATGTTAAGGCATGATGAGTTTAAGATTTATTGATATGTAAAATGAGTGATCTAGTGGTTTCATTAGAAGTCTATATGCTTTGTCTATCCCCACTAAGCGTTTTCGCTTAGCACAGGTATTTTTCCCATGTAGGTTTGAAGTATAAAGCTCGAGTTGTGTGTGGAACATCTACAAGCTACTATAAGAGAGTTACAAGTCTTCTTGTAGATTAACTTTTGTAATGTATAGAATGTCCATGTTTTGTATATTGAGGCAGTGTATATGATAATGGTAATTTTGTATTTAAAGCATGTAATGGGGACTTGTATAGTTATGTTGTAAACCTTGTAACTAAAACTAAAAGTACCTAGTAAAAGTATTGATTTAGTGTTCCGTAGTAGTCCCTTGTCCTCCCAGGGGGCATTGGGGCGTTACATCTAGAGTTTGTTACCTTCGGGTATTTAGAGATTTGAGACTTCGATCTCCAGATGGTTGATACTGCTAGTTAGTTTCCAAAGCAGCTGTATCCATAATCAATGTGAATTCAGGCTATAGTTATTGTATGTTATGAATGAATAAGTAGAGCTATGATCTTTTATGACTGTACATGTGATGCAGTGATAAGATATCACTTATCGTATATGATATACGTTAAAGCTAAAGATTATGTGCATGCCAATGTATTTGCAAACAAAATAGACATGTTAATAATGTGCTTGCTTGAAATGGTTGCTAGTGATTATAATTATATGATAAGCAAGATTATCGTATATGAATGTATGTAAGATGCAGGGATAAGCTATCACTTACTATATATGAAAATTATTAGAACTAGAAGTTATGTGCATGAAAGGTTATATGCTAATGAGTTTTAGTATGTGATAAGCATGATTATTGATATGTATATTGTGTAATGCTTATGACTTCATTAGAAGTCTATTGCTTTTACTTTTTCCCACTAAGCGTTATCTCTTAGTACGGATGTTTCCCCATGTAGGTATGCAAGTTCGGTTCGGTATAGAGAGTTGTGTATCTGCTGGCCACTAGAAGTGAGAAGTAGAGTTTCTTTTTTATATGTATATGATTCTTTTTGTAATTTTTATTAAAGTGATTTTATAATGGGAATTTTTTTATATGAAGTATTTATGTTAATTGTAGATATATGATCATATAATACCAGGAAAATGATGTTTTGCAATATGAGAGATTAAAGTTCGTAATGCATGTGTGTCCTGTAATATATAATTTTCCACTAGTGTATAATTTTATTGTATGTGTATGCATGCGTAGCGACTCCGATATCCTCCTAAGGGGTATTATGGGTGCTACAATATGTGCGTCCTGTAGCACGACCCTATCCCTGTGGAGGCTGGACTGAAGGGCCTGAAGGAACCTAATGGGAGACTGCTCCCCTACCACGACCTCTGGGTGGGGCAGATCTAGATCCAGGGGCTGGTGAAGCAGCTATAGAAGGCTGGCCTTCTAGACAATCTCTCACCTGATTATCCATGGACCCACATCTAAAGCAAGCTCTGGTCATGAATCTATATTCAATAGGATAGAATCTGTTGTAATGCACACACTACTAAAGAGTACCACAACCTCTGCCCCTCGGTATACTGCCAACAGATGTAGCTAGAGCACTGCTACCTACTAGATTCTACTAAGTATGAGCAAGTACTGAAGATGTAGGACCCTGTGCATGAGGAAGCCCTCTAGATTTCTTTCCCTAACTAGTAGCACAAGAAGACTGACCCGACTTCCTTTTCTGTCTGAATCAGGACTATCTATCAGCTTTATTTACCTGAATAGTCTCAACTTTAATGGCTGTCTCAATCAACGATCTCATGTCTTGATGCCTTTAAGCACCTACAATCTGCTTGATATTGTTGTGCAAGCCTATCTCAAATCTCTGACACAGCTTTTCTTCTGTCATGGAATTATCATCTAAATAGGCACCGAGCCGCTGAAATTCTCGTTCATATTCAGCGACTGACGTGTTTCCCTGTCTGAGTCTCCAAAAGGCATCTTGCATTGAAGCTTTATATTCTAACCCAATATATTTCTTTTTAAGCTGAGACAAGAAATAATCCCAAGTTATCTGATCAGCAGGGGTATGCTTACGTATTGCACTCCACCATGTATAAGCAGGTCCTTGCAATAAAGGTACTACTCCCTGTAGCATCTCCTCAGGTGGACTCTGGGTAGTCTCAAATATGCTCTTAACTTTGAACAACCACTCCTCAGCTTGAACAGGAGTCAGAGGGTCCCCTCCATAAAGCCCTTCAGCTGCCAACCTTTTTATCTTATCCAAAATCGGCTTCCTTTTTGGTGGAGCTATGTTAGTGCTAAATCCGCAAGCGCACGGTTTGTCAATTATAGTACTTAAGATATCGTTCCCATGAAGAATGTATATTGATTATTAATCACTATTACTACTTGATTTTAATTTTGTTTACAATGTTCAATATCTTTAAGAATAATTCTAAACTATTAGTGGAATGCAAGTTTAACTAAAACTAATTACTATTGATCTAAGAAGACAAAAAGGATTAATGACGATAAGTTAATAATTGATGGAACTTTAAGTAATTATTCTTGCTTATTATTGTATCCTTGTCATACAAGCCAAATTGGAATAATATTACAACTCTTTCTCTCAACATGAATTAGAGTGCCTAAAACATCCATTTATAATTCTAACTTTTAACTCTCACTAATAAGTTAGTTAATTATACATGAATATTTCAGGATTAATTAACAACCTATAACAATCATCTAACATTCTGATCTCTCAAGTAATGTTTCAATGATGAAATTCTATTAGTTTTAAGTAGGAATCTATCTCTCAACTAAATTCTTACTTATTATGATCATACATTAAATACTAACAGAAAATTTAGCAAACAAGATTATTAAATTGATATGAATAATAAAATGTAATATTTAAGATTCAAGTTCCTAAAACATCATTAAAAATTTGCAAAGAAGAGGTAGAAGTAAGAAGTTAGAAGAAGGAGATCTCTCAACCCTTTTTATCTTCACAAAATATGTTCTTCTCCTTTGCTTGTTGTCTTCTTCTCAAAACATTAAAACTAACTTAACAATTTACAACTAGAGAAAAACTGTTCTCTCTAAAAAATTACAAAAATTCTTAGGCTAAAATTCTATATATATGCTTTCTTTACAACTGAATTATATACATATATCTTCAAAAAATTATGTCCCTTGTAATGCCTCATCCAAAGAGTTGTAAAAGTTGGTAGAAAGGTTTGACTCTTCAAGTGACTCTTTAAAATAACTGCCCAAACGGCTCTTTCTGTCACGCTTGCGACAGAACACGCATTTCTCTTATGTTGACTTTTTTGCTACGTTGACTCCCTTCTTTTACCTTACATTGTCACGCTCGCGACCTTCTTTGCATCCACGACAGAACGTGGTTCCTCCTTTTAGCCAGCTTCTTTTTGTCTTCCTTTCCTTCTTCTTATGCACCTTAAGTCACACTCGCAGCTTCCGCGATAGAACCATCTTTTCTTGCTTAATTTGCACCTTTTCTAATATTTTATTCATTTCCTCCTACATTCACACAATATAAAACAAAATATAAAACATACATATTTCTAACACAATTAACCACAACTAAACATGATTTTAAACACAAAACACTAACTAAATATGAGCTATTTAGGCTCATATTGTAACACCCTGAATATGCCCTAGTCGGATTTGGGTAAGTTTAGGGTGTAACGAAAATCGAATGTTGTTGAACTAGGCATAGAAGTGTTAAAAAGGACGTGACCGTCATTAATTTGAAAGTTTTGGTAAGTTTCAATAAATTGGACAGTTATATCATCGCGCCCTAAATGACGTGAAAAGAATTATTATGGTGACTAAAAATATGTAATTGGATGATGGAAGTGATTAATCGCAGTAAAAAAATGTGACTAGTTTTATTTGTATAAGGTAGGGGTATTTTGGTCATTTTATAAATTTGGATTAAATTGAATGAATAAGTTAAGTTATGTGGGCCAATGTATGTAATGGAAAGGTTGAATGCCAATTGGAGGAAAACAAGTAAGATTAAGGACTAAAAGATAGATTAGACACATAAAAATCTTTTGGGGACTACTAAAAAGGTGACATGTGTTAAAAGAGGATAAGGATGGACTTATGGCCTTAAGTAAGCCCTTTGGCTATCCCTAGGGCCATTCTTGGACGGGAAATGAAAGGGAAAAGAAAGGGAAAAAGCTTAATCTGCTCCTTTCTCACGCTAATTCAAGTAATTCAAGCCCTTGATGGATTTGTTCAAATTCTAAGAAATTAGATGCAAGATTTGGGTTAGGAAAAAGGTAAGTGGTTGGTTTTTCCCTCTTCCTCTCCTCTTCTCCTTGAAGATAGATAAGGGTATGTGTAACTTTGAGTTTTGGTTATTTTGTTTGGAGGGAACAAGAGAAGCTAGAGAGGGAATAAGAGAGCAAAGGGGATTAAGCAGTTATTTGAGTAATTTTGGAACAAAGGAAAAGAGGTTTGGAAACTCTTTCATTATATATATGATTTTGTATATGTTTATGTGTTATATGAGTTATTTTAATGTTTTGATGATGACATATGATGATGGTAGTGAGTGTTGGTTTAAATTGCTAAACCGTGCATGTGAATAGGATTTTTGGGTGAAAACTGTGGTAGAATACACTTGACCCTTCTTCAGTTATTAGGCCGTATTGTGCGTTTTAGAACTCCAATTGATATGAGACCAGTTCCGTTTGAAAGTTAAGAAATATTACTAAAAATGTCTTAGAAATAGGCTTGAGCTAATTACATCTCTAAGTATCCCGAAAATTGTGATAAATTAGAGGTATCCCCTCTGGCCGGGTTCATGGGAGCAGTATAGCTTGTTTTGATCATTTATTATTATTCATGTGTCCAAACGAAACGATATTTGTTCTATATTAAAGCTAACATCCTAAGGATCATTTGTTAGGCAAGAGGTTTTGCCTAAAAATGAGGTTTAGAGGTCGGTTTAGGCTGTTGAATTTTGAAGTTGAAAGCAGTCCTGACTCTGTGCTTCTGTTTTGCAATTTTTAGTATGTCACGGTGGCAACCAAATTGCTTACCACCGTGACAAATGTCCAAAGAGGGCAAAATGCTTAATTTTGGACCTCACGGTCACAACCAAGTGGTTGCCACCGTGACTCTCCCCTGTTTTGCATATTTTGGGTGTTTTTCCTCCTGAAACGCACCCGAACTTCACTAGAACTTTTTGGAACTTATCTGACACATGTTTAGAGTTTTGTAGAGCATAATTAAATGGTTACAACTTAGGAATACAAATGACTAGGGTTTTGAATAAGAATTTGGACTAAGATATTTAAAGGTTTAATGAGTCGAACACTCTCAAATTTGTCCAACATTGACATAATTATAGTATATTAGAAGATTTGAAGCGAAATTCTACAATCTATACCTTGAACTTGTAGAACTACGGGGGTTCTGATTCCCAATTCTTTGGGGATACGTAGGAAGCTTGGAATATCCTTCCAAGTCCGAACCAAAGCATAAAAATTTACTCGGACATAAAAGATAATGTATCAGCTGAATTCGATTAATGTCCTGGTGCTTGTTAAAATTATATGTAGCATGTATGAGAAGATTTATAAACGTTATTGAGCTATTAATGATTTAAGTCTCATGTAGGCTTATTTATGGTTTAAAATTGGTATATGACATTAAGTTTGAAGTAAATGATTATTTTGGGTGCGTCATAAATTGAAAATGAAATGAATCTTTCGTATCTCAAATGGTACTTATATACCTGTCTAAATAATGAATGATTCTAAATAACTTGAATAGTCTGAGACACTTATATTGAAATTCTCAATTTTAATGCGTGACATTGGGAGAGTAATGTTTATGAAATTATTTAGAGACATCGTAAGAATAAATATGTTTTAACGTAAAGTTCATTTAATTAAGAATAACAAGAGTGGGATGCTTGTTTCTGTCGCGAGCGCGATAGAGGACATTTAGTTTCCTGTCGCGAGCGCTACTGCTTCGTATGTTATAAATGTATGTCGTTTGAGCTTTTAAACATGAGTCTTGACTGTAAATTACATATGACATATTGTTTCAGTTAAAATATGATATACCATGTAAGCTATAGTTGAAATAAATTATTAAGCCGTTAAATAATTAAATTATGATTATAATTAAAGCTTATGGTTGGCTATATTTTATATGAGCCATTGCTTTACCTTATGTATGAATGATACGTAAGATTGTTATATGACTATAATAAGTATATGTATTTATGAAAAATATGAAAATATAATATGTACATCATTAAAAGAAACCAGTATGTTATGTGTAGCTGCAGCCATGTGTACGATTTGGACCCTGATCAGGTCCCCCGAATGGATCTTAGTGATCTTTCTGCTGAATCTTACCTAAGATTCTATGTGAAAATATTGTGGAACAAGAATGAAAAGAATGTCTTGATGCCGTCGGGCGTCTATGTGATGTGATTTGATATTGATACCTTCGGGTATCTATGTATTACTCGTTATCCACCCCTTTGACTTAGCAGGCATTAAATGAATAAGAGTATGTGAATCAAACAGTAACTTATGAAGGGATGAGTCTACTTGAAGACTTGTATGAAAGTGTGTATTTTATTATTGAAATCTAATTGCCTTGTTGATGGAATAAATTACCTGATAATGCAACTGCTAGGCAAGATGTGTGACATGAATTGTGGAAACCGAGAGGAAAGTGAATAAGTGTACAGGTGACATGTACAAGATGTGAAAAAGGTGTGTATATGTATAATTGCTTTGTTAACATTGATATACAAAGTAAGTGACTATTTTGACACTCTCCTTGAAAATATCTAATTTGTTATTCTTGATATAATTATATTTTCTATACTATGTTTTTCTTTAAACTTAATTGACGGCCAGTCTTAGTGGTTGTCCATATTTATATGTGTTTCCCACTAAGCTTTATGCTTAGCACGGATTTTCTTTTAATCCGTGTAGGTACTATTACTCGGATCGTTCGAGAGTCTTTCCGCAGCAGTCCGAGCTAATGCAAGTTTAAGAAGAGATATTAGAATAGGATTTATATAGTCTTCAGAATGTACGCAAGTTTTGTAATTTTAAGCTATGAGTTTGTAAAAGTGATATTGGTTATGTAAATGATCTATCTATAGCGAATTCCGAAGAAGTTTATTTTATAATGTGAATGTGTAATGAATTTATGGTTAACAATAATGTGTTTTTTTTTTTAAAATGAAAGAAATTTTATAACTCATATTTCAGTCTAAAGATTTATAAGTTTCACATGTTTACTTCGGTAATGCCCTTGACCGTCATCGTAGACCACCGGTTCACGGTACGGTTTACTATGTACAGGTGAGGGGTGTTACACATATCAAGTCCCCACATTTAAACCTATGCTTGTCCTCAAGCAAAAACTTAAAATGCAAGAGACAACAATATAAACATAAAACAACATAACAAAACTAAAAACAACAATATGATAACATGGAACCTTATACCTTATAAACTTTTGGTAACAAATGGAATAACTTCCATCTTATAAATCCACTAATCCATGTCAACAAATTCCCAAGCATTACAATGGATCGTCAAACTTTAAAATCCATGTACACCTAACTAAAGAACTATGAAAATGCCAAGCACTAAAATATAGAAACTTGAAAAATCAAATTTCTTACAATAGGTATCAATTGTTGCCAATGTCACATTTCATAGAGTAACTCTCACTCTAGGGAAACACTTTCCCTCACATCACTCAAGTGTTTATTAGGTTAGTGTTTCACTCCTTCCCTTAATATACCAATACATACAATAAGTTTGTAAATGAGTAAAAATCTCCACTACTAGCACAAATAAATGAACAAAATCAGAGGGTTTTAATGAAGGTTGTAACTTGGCTTAGGTTAGGGTGGGTATAACTTTTGCCTAAATAGCTCAAATTATGAAAAGAAAAGCACTTACCACATCATATGAAACTTCCAATTATAAAGCATAGCATGATACATATGATATCTAAGTCTTAATTTTCGTTTTTTTTTTTCTTCTTTTCTTTTTCTTTCAAAACACTCTAGTTCCCTTTTATTCATATCCACAACTTTCTTTCTTTTATATAGTTTTTCTCTTCTTTTATTTCTTTTTCTTTTCCTATGACATATATGTAGAATAGGATTAAAACTAGTATCACGCATATACACAAAGAAAATTTTGCCTCCAATGACATGACAAGAACCAATCCTCCCATAAATAGGGTGCCAAAAGAAAAGTTAAGCATTCAAACAGTAATTAAGGTTAAAAATGTGCTTCTTAAACAAGAAAATGGCTTATGTCTCAAAGTTGGCTACCTAAAGTCAAAAGGGTGGTTGTTTTAAAGCAAGTTAAAAAAAAATGACTAATTCTAATGCCCTCATCATGTTTCATGCATAACTTATACTAAATATAGTCTTGAAATTTACTCATAACAAGTTCTAGTGTATATGGATATAAAAATGGCACTCTTACATGGAAATATATCTTCATTAGACTCAAAAGCTCACAAGTTAAGGATATGAAATACTCTAAGTAATACTTCATTAACACAATCAAAGATGCCTATATAAAGAAAAATAACTTAAAAAGAACCTACATCAAATTGTTTGGCAAAAACAAATACCGTTCATAGGTGCACATACCATTCTAAAGTCTAATATCCAAAAACATCCCTCAAAAATCTCATATATTAGACCAATAAATGCAAAATGCAAGAAGTTTCAACAAATTGTTCCCAAATATTCTCAAATATAAAAGTTCCATAAACATACCAACACATATCAAAATCTACACATCACAAGCTATAAAACAAAAATCACAAAAACACACAAGCTTCCCCACACTTAAAAGACACAATGTCTGCATTGTGTAAGAAAGAGGCACAACCTAACACAAACTAGAAAAGCAAGACAAACAAAATGCAAAATAAAGAAAAATTGATGAAATTTGAGCTAAAAACGGAGTCGAATTGACCTCCGAAAGTAATTCTGAAGTTTGCCTTCAGTTCGGTTCAATTTGAACCGACCAAGGGGTTATAAATAGTGAATGAGGCCTAATGGATTTTGAATGTGTAGAATAAGACAATAGAAGTGTTATCTATGAATTTTGACAACTTTAGAGTTGTATTTTACGGTAGAAGAAAAATTGATCGAATCAGACCGGTTTAAGTGAACCGAGGCCCAAATGGACTCCGATTGAGCTAAAAATTTATATGGAGCCTTTTTTTATGTTGTAAGATCAATATAATTAATTATAAGTTAAAATAATGAGAGTAACATATAGATTCTTTGGAAAAGTGCAATTAAACCAAAAAATAAAAATTTTAGTTTAAATTGGTTGGACCGGTTCAGTTCATTAGAGGGCTATATAAGAAGAGAGGAGGCCAGATTTCTCTAGAGAAATCCAGTAAAAACCGACCTTCTTCTTCTTCTTCAAAACCGAATGGTTTTTCTTCACTTCTCCTCCATTTTTCTTCTTCATTTCTCCAATCGTTGCCCAAATTCAACCTCCTAGAAAAAGTTAAACTCCTCTACAATCATAATGAAGTTATTAGAGTCCATTTGGAGCACTAGAAGTTGGGAAAATCAAGTGTGCAATGTTTATGTCAAGATTTGAGGTATGTGATTTAAGGGTTTTTAATTTAGGTTATTGGTCCCTATGGGGGTTTTTAAGGGTATAGAACACATTTATGATGTTATATTTTATATTGGAAGTTCGGTTTTAATGTTATATGGATTTTGGAATTCGGCCACATTAGATAGTTAAAGGAAATGATGGAGTTTCAAGGAGTTATGGCATAGAGAGCATGTTTATGATGTGGAGAACAAGAATCAAAGGTGCGTGGATACATTATCCTTCCTTTTCCATTGATTATGTGTGAATTTTAGGTTATGTTTAAGTGTGAAAATGAGATTTAGGCATGTTTAATTAAATCTAATGTGATATTCATAAACTATGGACTTAATATAGTGTATAAATATAATTAGATGAAATTAAAACATATTGGAATGAAAACTCTAGTTTAGGCCGAATGGTTATTAAAGGATTTCCTCAAGATCTAATGATGATTATGGTATATAAATGATGGATATAATGTATATAATATGTTCAAAGCATAATAGAGTGATTAAAAGAATGAGAAGAAATTATAATGAAGTGGTAAGGTAGTGGTCGAATGGTATATAAAGGGGTTTAATTGAGATAGATGATGAATTGTGCCATATAAATAATATTTATAGCATGTTTAATGTGTAAAGAGTATGAATGAGTGATTAAATGAAATTAAAGTGCATGTTGTGAAAAAGTGATTCATTGGCTGAATGGTATTTATAAGGAATAAAGTGTGTATTTTGATAATTAATGTAATGTAATAGCATAATATGATTAAGTGATGATTAATAAGTGTGTATGTAAGGTGGTAAGTAAAAATGAAGTGTATGACAAAATAAGTGTGATGGTATAATGTTATATTTATATGAATATTGATGAAATATTGCCCTTAGTAGTTGTTTTGTAGCGAAATCTAGTTTAGGATATAATTGGCTTGTTATAGGGATTCCACACTGTAGTACGAGTTATGGCGACTCAATATTGATAGGCCAATGACGGCTTCTCTCAGTGTTTAATGTACATCAGTGTTCAGTGTAGTTCAGTGCCGTGAAAATGGTCTTACTGGGATCATTTTATAGTGTAATGGGTCTATGGGGCCCACGTCCTACATATCCGGTCATTAGATTTTCTACCGGGTCCATACTAGAGGCATAATGGTAAATATGTGATAAGAATAATTAAAATGGTGATAAAAGTGAAAATGAGTTAAAATGGGACTAAAATGAAGTAAATAGAAAGTTTAGGGGTAAAACAGTAATTTTATAAAAATTTGGTAAAAAAGTGAGCAAGTTAGGTAAAAAGTTTAAGTGTAAGGGTAAAATTGTAAATTTGGCAAAATATTATAAATTAGTGAAAAAGTGATAAAATAAAGACGTAATTGTAATTTAGTGAAAATAAAAGGTTACAAGTGGAATTAAGAGTAAAAAGGATAAAATAGAAATGAAATAAGTAAATAAGGGTAAAAGTGTAAAATGAATTATAAATAAGGTTAAAAGGGTAATTATTGAATAAGTGAGGGCAAAATGGTAATTAAGTGGAAAATGAGGACATAAAGGGAATTAGTGTAAAAGAAATGATATAGATGGTATTATGGTAAAAGCAAGGACATGAATGTAATTAATATAAAAGATGGGATATAGATGTAATTAATGGAAAAGTTAGGGATGTATGTGGAATTACGTGAAAAGATTAAGGACTTAAGTGCAAGTAATTATAATTGGCAAAGTAATTATGAAATATGTATATATTTAATGTACTTAAAGTGATTAAATAAATAATATGGTTAAAATGAGATTATTTAATGAATTAGTATAAAAATATGTTAATTGGCAAAATAATAGTATAGTTAATTAATTAATGAATTTAAGTGAATCACTATTTTGAGGAAAGAGTTAATAAAATATTATATTTAATTAATTATATTGTACTAGTGAAAATTTATGCATAAGTGAATGAATGATTTAAATAAGTGATTTAAGGATTAAAATGTAATTTGTGAGTTAATAATAATATTAATAGTGAGATTAATTATAACTAGTGGTATGATTGTAATTATAGTGAATTAAGGTGGTAATATTGGAATTTATGAATAATGTGGGGACTATAGTGTAATGTAAAGAGATCATTATAGTAGCGACTAGATGGAAATTTGCATGCTAAATAATTGAGTAGTGTAATAATGAAATTAAATAGTGACAATTTAGTAAATATAAAATAACTAAAAGCTAAATTGTAAATTGACGTAAAATAAGGGACTAAATGGCAAATTGACAACATTGAGACTAAGAATGGCATTAAAATGTAAATATGCAATTAGGGAGTTAATAATTGTGCGTATCTGATAATTAGTGAACGAACAATTAAGAATTATAGAATTATATTGTTTGATTAATTATTAAGCGTGTATTGAATTTAATTGATTTGTGTATGCAATGGCCAGTTATGAGTATGTGATTTAAATAAATTAATGATTGAATTAATATGCTAGTGACAATGAAGGATAAATAAGTACATTAGTGGCGTTATTGTAAATAAGTGAAATTTATTGGATTTAAACGTAATTGATTATAACAATGCTAGTAATAATATTTAAGTGTAAATGGAAAAGAAATAGACTATTAAGTAAATGAATAAATTGGTTTTATGTAATATTTGGAAATAAATAAATAATAAGGTAGATAATAATGATAATAATATAAATCAAGTGAAATGGAAAGATAGTGTTTTAAATTGTAAGAAAGATAGAGAGATTAAATTGTAAAATTAATTATTAAGAGGCTATAGTGGATAAAAGAACAGTGTAAATTAATCGAATAAAGGTAATAAGTAGGATTGGCAAATTAAGTGTAGCCAAAATAATTAGAATATTAGAAGTGCTTAATTGAGTATATTGGGAAATAAAGATTTTCATAGTAAAAGTGATAAAAGATAGGGCGATTAATAAATAGTGTTAAGATAAAAGGAAATAGACAGGGCATTATTTTGAATAATAATATAAGTGACCAAAGTCGAATAAGAAATAACATATTAGTAATGAAATTTATAATAACGTATATGTGGACCGAATGAATAGTAAAAAGAAATAGTTATAGGTCAATCGATAGTTAAGTGATAAGTGAAAATTGTTAAACAAAATGAGTGTCTAAGTGAAATGAAATTGATAAGTGATATTGTAACGTAAAATGGTTGATAAGTGTAGAATCGAAATAGTAAAGGAAAAAATAAGATAGTGATTAAACTATAGTGATAACCACACAAGAATTAATGCAATCGAAATTAATTTAAGTAAATGATTTATTGGAATATTTAACATAGTAAATGATATTAACGTAAGAGAGTTAGTGTAGTGTAAAAGAGTAAAGGAAATGTTAGAAATGCCAAGAAAGTAATAGTATTTGATCAGTGTTACTAGTAGTGAAATAATGATAAATTATTAATTAAGTTGATAAACAATTTAGTATCCGAAATTAAATTGTAATTGAGCATTCATTAAGGAAGGAATCTGATAGGTTCTTTACAAAGATAAAAGTATTAAAAGAGATACATATGAAATTGATCGTAAGTGACAAACTGAACAAGGTGTTAAGCGACAAGAGTCATTAGTGCACATGATAAAGTTAGTGATAATAGTAATGAAAAGAATAGAACCAATAAATAAGTAAAGCACCGAAATTGACAAATAATAGTGAAATTGACAACATTAAAGATTAACAGTGTAAATGATAGTGAAATCGATAAGTGTAATGGTTAACAGTGTAAGTGATAGTGAAATTGTCAATAGCATGATAGCGATTAATATATTACAGTGTAGTGCTAAAGGTAAATACATCAATTAGTGATAATAGTGACAGTAATAAAGATAAGAATAGTGAGCATCACAAAAGTGTGTTATAAACTATTTAAAAGATTTAGAAATAATCATCTCCAAAATCTAAACAAAGTAAAACAATTAAGTGATCAAGTATGTAGGATTAGTATGGAAAACTTAGGATAAGTATCCATTACTGGGCATTTTAATTCTCAACACGTAGTGTGTTAAATGCGTGCAGGTTATAATAGTTAGGTGTGGCCGAAGACATAGAAGCAATTGAAGAATGAGCAACAGCAAGGACCGAAGGATTTGCATGGCATGTATAGGAGCGTAGTTGGGGAAAGCTATGGTATGGGTACGTAATTTATGTGTTAATGTATTGTTATGTTATTGTGTATGTATTGTTATGTTTGTTCAAAAAATAAAAAATAAAATTCAGAGCTTTCAAGTGTATCATCAATGTTTGGCAATGCAGTGCCATATTGTGACATCCGGTATCCGTATTATTTACGGGGTATAAGGGTGTTATATCTAAAATGTTATTCAAAGGCATCTCATCTCTTTTCCCTATATTACCAACCCTTTGACACCTATTATATTGGGCTACAAAACTCCTAGTATCATGAAATAAAGTAGGCCAATAAAAACCACACTCAAGCACACGAGTTGCAGTTTTTGTACTACTATTATGACCTGAATATAAAGAAGAATGACAATGTTGCAAGATGTTTGCATACTCTTCCTCACTTACACACCTATGAATCACACCATCCCCACCTATCTTAAACAAATAAGGCTCCTCCCAAAGGTAATTCTTAACATTAGAAAAGAATTTTTTCCTTTGTTGCTATGTTAAACCATGAGGCACAATTCCTGCAGCAAGAAAGTTAGCAAAAGCTGCATACGATAGCACATGCAATTTCTCAATGGACATTAAAGCCTTATCAAGAAAAGTTTTATTAATTTCATTGCTATCCCCTATAGGTCTTTCATCACTTTGTAATCTTGACAAGCTACTAAATTTGCAGAACCTTTCTTATCCCTTATCTCAATGTTAAATTCTTGTAATAAAAGAACCCAACATATGACACGAGGCTTAGCATCCTTTTAAGCAAACAAATACCTAAGGGTTGCATAATCCGTATCGATTATAACCTTAGATCCCAACAAGTAAGATCTAACTTATCACATGCAAAGACAACATCTAACATTTCTTTTTATGTTGTTGTATAATTCAATTGAGGTGCCAATAATGTATGGCTAGCATAGTAAATGACATGCAAATGCTTATCTTGGCACTGACCTAACACACATCCTACCGCTAGGTCACTAGTATCACACATTATTTCAAAAGGTAAATTCCAATTAAGTGAAGTCATTATAGGTGCATTCATAAGAACTTTCTTTAATTTCTGAAAAGCTTCCATACATGCAGGAGAAAAATCAAAAGTGTAACACCCCCATACCCCGGTAAGGAATATCGGGGCGCCACGCGGACACATACGTATACACATACATATACATACGCTAGCGGAAGTGGTAATAACAAATAATTAGAAATAAGTTGGACCCAAACAAAATTACTTTTTATTATACATGTAAACTGTACATTTTTACAAAAACTTTAGGCTTATACAAGTATACTTTTTGATTCATATACATATACTTTTAACGATTACATGTAACAACTACACTTTTTATTACATAATGATGTTACTCAAAACATCACCAACTCTACCCCTAATTTATACAAAAAGGGTATAGCAAAACTTCCTAGTGGCCCTTGACCTACAGATGCACGTTCTCTGATTCAAACCTGTAACCTACACGGAAACAAACATCCGTGCTAAGCGATAATGCTTAGTGGGGATGAAAATAATGCAAGGGACTTCTTTCGAAGTCTCAAAATAAATTATATATACACCACATATATTTGTCAAAGCACACATGCATATATTTTCACACTCATGTAAATCATGTATTCCAATTCATATAAACATATACTTGTATACACAATTATCACGTTTCATTATTCTCATGTACTTTAACTTTTATTCGTAACACTACATACAATCATTTCATGTTCCACTATACACTAGCAATACCAATAAGCCTGAATTCCTTTCATGGTGGATACGGGTAACTCTAGATACCGCTTACGGTATCTTACATGTGGAGAATTAACTCAAACTCTATGGAATACTAAAGGTATTCCGAACTCTGGGCACAATTAAGGCCAACTCTAGTAGCTGCACTCTAGCCCTTTATAAGCATGCTTATCTATCCACTATAACGGTAATCAGGCTCAGATACAACTCACATACCGTACACAGATATCAACTCATTTACTTAATTCATGTATACATGTTATCACTTCATCGCATCAACATATAAATTAAGACAGAAGAAAACATATCTCAAAATAGAACAAGACGAGAAGGTTCACTGTCGCGATCACGACAAGGATTTGTGCTCGCGACAGAAGCTAGGTTTACTGTCGCGATGGTGACAAGATGTCGCACTCGCGACAGAAGCAAGATTTACTGTCGCGATGGCAACAAGATGTCGCGCTCGCGACAGAAGCTAGATTTACTGTCGCGATGGCGATAAGATGTCGCGCTCGCGAAAGAAGACAGATTGCAAAAGGAAAAACTCTAGGTATATTATACCAAATGCATATACAATCTTTATTAGTTAAATTACAAATCTTAAACATATTCTAATGTATTTCCTCGTTGATAACTACTTTATAGTCATTTACTAACCCTAAATATGCATAATAAGCTAAAGGGAAAGGTAAGGGGTTGACCCATGCCAACTATGAGCTCAAAATGAAGGAGAAAAAGCTTAAAATGAGTTGTTCTATCGCGAGGTCACGACATGTGTCGCGCTCGCGACAGAAGACTCGCCTCTGGTGCCTCACGGCACCACTTTTTATCCTAAACTTGGATCGCACAAACCACCATCTAGAACAAATTTTTAGGCAAAATTGTCTTCATAATAATTGTTCCCTAGGATGTTATAGTTCAAATGGGACAATTTTCAGGTCATTTGGACATCTACAACTTAAGATATGACTACAATAACCTCTACTATTCTAGTGAACCCGCTAGAACAGGGTCATCTACGTTTCAACTACTTTTTGGGATACGTAGAGCAAGAATTATCTCAAGCACCCTCTTAGACATTTTTAGCTACGGAGCTTATGTTTCAGATGCAATTTAAATCAACTCAATTGAAGCCTGGTAACTCTACTTATGTCAAATACAATACACATAGGTCTGATAACATTCTGAGCAGAATTCACCCACAAACACACTTTACACATGAAAGTTGTATGTAGACCATTTAACACTCATATAATCACAACATACCCATATACATACACCATAAAACCCTACAAGCAATCAAAATGAATAATAAAGATCGCACGCGATCCCAACCTCTAGGACGTTGAACCGCGCTCTCTACTCGGCTCCGACCTTCTCCTTGCCTTTATTGGTCCTCTTGTCCACAGCTTTCATACACAAACCATTCAAAATAACAAAGTTACTCTTCTCTCTTACTTTAAATGAAAAACATAAATAAGATAAAAGAAGAAGACCAATACTAACTAAATAGCATTACTTACCTTCTTAGGATACCTAATCAAGCTCTATTAGCCCCTCTCAAAGCCAAACCAAAGGAATCACTCAAAACATGTAAAGAAGAAGAAGAAGGAACGAAAGAAAGAGCAGAATAATGGAAAAGAAAGAAACTCACGTGAAAGGAGAAGAAAGAAATAGATAGTCCAAGTCAATCCAACAATTAACTATGGTAATAATTGCCATCTTCCCAAATAATTACATCCTCATCCTCTTTTTAACTCTTAATATCTCTTAACATAAGTTAATCTATTGCCACTTGTCACTTCCCTACACCGCCATGTGTCACTCTCCTACAAAGTTACAAATTAAAAAGGCAAATTTAAATACCCTATCACCGGAGTGGTTCTGTCGCGCCCGTGACGCTTGTCGCGCTCGCGACAGGACTCACACACACAACACTAATCTTTCTTGAACAAAAATTTTGTCATTCTTCTAGGGCTATTTCGGGGTGTTACAAATCTCTCCCCCTTAAGAAATTTTGTCCTCGAAATTTCCCCCGCTACCGAACAACTAATTCAAACTATATACTGTATAAACTAATAAGAGGACTTACTAGAAGTTCCGATCAATGCCTCCACCTCTTCAGCCGTCATGGCATATGCACGTGGTTGGTCCTCAGGGAATGGCCTCTCAATTGTTTCCGATGGTAGTCTCTCAGCTCTACTTCTTCCTCTTCCACTTCTAACATTCCCAGAAGCCTTCCCTTTCTCTTTACTTACTTGTGATGCCATATTCTCTCTTGTTTTAGGGCACTGAGCAAGGAGATGTTCCGTACTACCGCATTTAAAGCAAGCTCTAGTGAGCTTTCTACATTCGCCCCAGTGACGTCTATTACAGTGCTCACATTCTGGGGCCATACTCCCTCTACTAGTAGGCGGTCTCACACTTCCAACTGAAGTTGGTACTTGTACCGATCTTCTCTTGGAAATCTTCTTTTCTGCTCTCTCTTTTGCTTTATCAACTCAGATTCCTCCATTTTCATCGCTACCAACACCAATGGATAATAACCCACCGGTTGTAAAGCAACCATGGCAGCTAACGGTCCTCTTATGCTCTCTCACAATCCATCTTCAAATTGTCTGCACCTGAAGTCATCCGTTAACATCCCTTTCGGTACATATTTACTCAAACGAGTAAACTCTTTATCATATTCTGCAACAGTCATATTCCTCTGCTTAAAAGTTACAAATTCTTTCCACTTGGCATCTTTATACGCTTTGGTCACAAACTTGTCCTTGAACTCTCGAACAAAGAAATCCTAGGTTAACTCCATGGGTCTCTGAGGATTCTGCAACACCAACTTCCACCAGTCATATGCTGCACCCTGCAGCAATGACACAGCGCAAACTACTTTATGGTTCTGAGGGCAACTGATCTCTTGTAAAATTCTTTCCATTTTCTCTAACCAGAATTCTGCTATCTCGGATTGATCCAGGGATGTTCCATGGAACTCTTCAGCTCCTCTCTTCCTTATCAAGTCCGAGGGAGTCCTTGGAGCAGTTAGTCTATCCAAAATCTGCACCAATCCTTGCATCAACTCTGGGTTGTCCTGACCAGCTCTTGCCCTTTCCTCTCTATCTCGTACTTGTACATGTGGATCCACTCGAATCGGATTCACACTGCCTGTAGTCTCTCCTACATGCTCACTCGGGTCGGACTCCATCTAGACCCTACAAAACCATCATCTGCATTAGGCCACATTCTAGACAACTCAAACATATAAACATAACTATACTCTATCACCTTCTAGTCCTGAACCAATTAACCTAGAGCTCTGATACCACTAAATGTAACACCCCCATACCCCGGTAAGGAATATCGGGGCGCTACGCGGACACATACGTATACACATACACATACATACGCTAGCGGAAGTGGTAATAACAAATAATTAGAAATAAGTTGGGCCCAAACAAAATTACTTTTTATTATACATGTAAACTGTACATTTTTACAAAAGCTTTAGGCTTATACAAGTTCATTTTTCGATTCATATACATATACTTTTAACGATTACATGTAACAACTACAATTTTTTTTACAAAATGATGTTACTCAAAACATCACCAACTCTACCCCTAATTTATACAAAAAGGGTAAAGCAAAACTTCCTAGTGGCCCTTGACCTGCAGATGCACGTTCTCTGATTCAAACCTGTGACTCTAGCAGGTCATGCATAATTTATCAAATCACAATTATATAATTCATATAATTTTCCATGCATAATACATCCAATTATATTCATATGCTTCATAAAATAGTCCATGTACAAACTTAAAAGCATCACAAGTTCGGAAATTAAACATCGAAAGCCGCAAAAGAAAACTCAAATTAAAGCCAGGGGTGTCTCCCTCGCGACAGAGGCCAAACTGGCCCAAGGTCGCAATCGCGGCAGTCTTCGCGATCTCGCGAAGACAAAAGCACATCTCATTGTCGCGCTCGCGACATTGAGCAGCCAACAAAAGCTGTCGCACTCACGCTCAGACGCGCGTTCGCGACAGGGGACTGCCCAAATTAAACATCGACAGCCGAGCGCTCTGTCGCTCTCGGGACTTGCGTCACGCTCGCGATAGAGAGCTCTCGCTACGGTCACTCGGCAACCCAGTCTACACGGCAGCCAATTCCGCTCGACGAAGCGCAAGGGCTTAATCCACTGAGCTTTGTTGTGACCTCGCGACGGTGTCACGTCCGCGACAAAGTCGTGATTTCTAGCTCTTACGTGAAATCTGCAGAATTTCACACTTCCAAAACACCCAAACCTCCAATCTCAAACACAAATCAACCCAAACTTCATCTTACCTCAAATCAACCTTCCCATAGACATAAATAACATAAAACACAACTTAACTTAACAATTAACATAATCAAAATCATGGATTAACATAATTAAATTTCTCCAAAACAACAAACACAGAAAATTTCAGCAAAGTTCATCAAACATAGAAATTTGCCCAATAATTCATCATTCAGCATAGCAACTTGAATCAAACCAAAACCCATAACATTGGCATGAACATAAGCCTCTCCAAACCTCAAATATCTAGAAATATCAATCAACATGCCAAATCACAAAAATGCACAAATTCAAATAATTCTGAAACCTGAAATTCCTACACACCTAGTGGCAAGCTCAGCTCCCACTCGCCTTCTCTTTCCCCTTGGGATCTCGAGTAGGCGATTCTAAACCCGAAAACCCAAGAACCAAACAAACACACAAAAATCCTAAATTAAGAAAACATGCAATCAAATCCAAAGAGAGGATGAAGAAGAAGAGAAACCCACTAAAGACTTACTAATCAAAGCTTAGGAGATGATCAATTTCCACCAACACCACTTGGATCCAAGCTAGGGCACACTCTTGAAGAGGAAAAGAGGAAGAAGAGGTAAAGAGAAGAGGAAGAAAACGGGAAAGGAAGCAAAAATGGTTGTCCCCTTTTTTCTCTCTCCTTCTATTATACCAACTCCCTAAAACCCTAGTCACTTGTCACCTAAGATTGGTGGATCTTGATCACTCACACCCTACGCCTATGCAAGATACCACACACAATACTAACACTCACTAATACACACACTAATCCCTTATGAGCATGCACACACTAACAAGACCCAAATACTCACATCCTAATATCATATATGCACCCACACTCTAATAAAGCACACAAAACATACATATTACCCAAAATACCCTTAACACATGCCAAAACACTCACACTTGCACACATACACATGGCTCAAACTACTAGGGGGAAATCGGGGTGTGACATACACAAACATACTTTTTAAACATTTTAGTTTATTACTTGTATATGTTTCCATTTCCTTTAGATTTTTCCTCGCTATTATCTTTATTATTGTGTAAATACTATAATTACTTTTATTGTTATAATTATTACTATTGTTAACAATATCATTATTCATTTTTTTTCTTTTCTTTTCTGTTCTTTTCTTTCTCTTCTTTTCTTTTCCTTTCATTTTAAACCATTTACATTTCAACTATGGATTAATATTTATCTTTCTAAAATTGCTTACTTGTGACATTCATTCATTATTCATCCTAAGTTTTTATTCTTATTTCACCTATGTATTTTCTAATAATTTTCGATGTTCCATTTCCCTTTATCATTGTCATTACAACCATATTTTATTTACTTTCTATTGTCTATATTCCTTATATATCGATATTAACCAATTAAATACAATTATGTGACATAAAATTTACTTTATAATTTTATTTACATTACAGTTACTATTATTATCAATATCCTTATTTCATTACTATGTCCATTAATTTTCTTTTAATACTTTATATTATTATTACAATCTACATGCTTATCCATATCATTTGTTTCTATGCTCATTTTTAGTATTTTTAGTTAATTCATTTCGATCGTTATCACTGTTATTACTATTACTAATAACGTTGTCACTATTATTTCTATTAAGTTACTTAATTTAGTTTGTCATTCAATTTATAATTAAGTTTGCATTATTTTTAACATTTACATTACCACTATTATTATCAATATTAACGCTAATATTTATGTTATCATTTACTTCTATATATATATATATATATATATATATATATATATATCAAACATGTTATATATGTCACTTTATTTATATTTTCCACTATAAATTTTATTTATTATTTACATTCCTTATAATCTATTTAAATATATTTTAGAAAATAAATTATTTGCATTATAAATTACTTTTGTTCTTAATTTCTTGTATTGTCACCTTTTCATTTGCCTGACAGTATATTGTTAATATCGAAATCCTTGTTATTATTGACCTTTACATTATTCATATTACAATTCATTATTCCCAATTCTTTGATACTTTTATATTTATCTACTAAATTTATCAATCTTATTATTTATTAATTATTTGTTTATTTACTCAACTCTTGTTGACAATGACATTTATTCATACTATCTCATTTATTATTATTATTATTATTATTATTATTATTATTATTATTATTATTATTATTATTATTACTCTACTTATATCATTATGTTCATATATTATTCTTATAATCACATTTATTAATCATCTTTTTATCTAATTTGCATTTTAATTTTTCCTTAAACACTTTCATAGTAAATTTACAATTTATTCTTTTAACTTTACTCAATTTATGATTTCCCCTCCGGTGTATCCATAATTACCATTATGCCTTTTCTTAACCATTCCTCACATTTAGTTTATTACTTGACTTGTAAATTTTCTATTGAATCTCTATTTATTATTTTTATAATGTTATACATTTAATTACATTTCAATCTTTTAATTTGCACTATTATCTTAAGTTTACACTTTAATCTCTAATTTTCCTTAAATTATACTATTGCCCCTAAATTCATTTATTTATAATAATGCCACTAATTAATTTATTTTAACTTTAATTTCATTATTGGACATGCCATTTGCCATATAATCCTTATTAAATTATTCTTATACCAAGTTACACTTATATCCTTTTACTTTCCTCTAAATCAAAATTTTACCCTTCATTTTTGCTATAATTACATAAGTTATTTCTCGTTTACCTTTCTCTCTAAACTCATTAATTATTATGTAAAATTACTATTTAATCCTTCTTTTTGTACCACATTATCTTTAAATTCATAAATTATCACTATTTTACTAGTTTATCATTTAATCACCTATTATTCCATAATTACCTTATTTTTCTACATCATTAAGCATAATTGCAATTATAGCTTAATACTTTAAAATTCTTACAGTTTAGTGTTTTTTATATTATTCTCATACTAATCTACACCTAAAATTTTTTGTTACCGTTTTTGTTCCCATTTATTTACATAACTACTATTATATCCAATTATCTCAATATTTTTACAATTTAGTCCTTTTCCATTTTATTTTCTTTTATTAGAATTTAATCATTCATCTAAATTCATTTTTTATTATTTTGACATACTGTAACACCCCCTTCCCATACGTAGGCGATCCCATCCGATAAGGAGTGAGATGCCGTATGAGTCAAGGTGTCACCACACAATAGCAAAGCAAAAATATACATTCCATTCATAACATACATTAAGAAATACAGAATAATTAAAAACTTTACATGTAGTAAGCAAAAGCTGATCATGCATTACTATAAATAAACTATTACAATAATGATCTGATCAACTGGCTAAAACAAAATAATATTACATATCCAAATTATAGTTACAAAGGCGGAAGCTGAAACAAAACTGATACAGAGAGTTCTATACAAAAAGAATCATCACTGATACAAAACTGAGCCCTACGCTAATCCCTTCTGTGTTGGCTTGATGACGGCGACTCTCTCAAAGCAAAACGCCTTCCGCACCTGCACGGGTAAAAACACCGTGCTAAGCGAAAAACGCTTAGTGGGGAAATACACATAAATAATGGACGACCATTCACAATGATCGTCAAGGCATAACACATTCACAATGGCAGAATGCAAAGCCTATAACATAATCCATGTAAACATGCGTATATTTAAAAGCCATACAATCAGTATCTCATAATCATATCCATTACAGAATAATCCAGCATGTGTTTCATAATTAAACTCATTCAGATGTCATAGTTACATAGTCAAATCAGAATAGAGTAATTCAATTGAACAAATAAAGAACACCTGCTGACTCTAGGTAGTGGATAACGAGTGTACTGAGGGTACCTTACGGGTACGAATCGAATACTGAGGGTACCACACAGGTACAAGTCAAATGTTATTTCATTTATTAAAACATGTTATTCAAATACTGAGGGGACCTTAAGCAAGATCCTAATACTGAAGGGTTCGCGAGGAACCAAACGGGGACCTGATCGGGGTCCAAACTGAACTGAGGGCTGCAGCTAAAGACTCTATTAGGCATGCCTAACTATCCACTTACTTGACTCAAGCAGGTTAAGCGACATTCAAATCACATTACAGAATTTCGTGTACCAATTATTAGAAGAATCATTGTATTACGCATATCGAAGCATTTAAGAGTATGACATGCATCACACAGCAATAAATTCCAATCAGAAGAAATACTAAATTTATTTCTGAGTTAAAAACCGAGAAATTTCAGAAATTGGACTGAACGGGGTGACGGATGAGGTTGACTGGTCACGAGGCGTGACTGGCATCACAACTCGTGACTGGCCTCCTCACAAGGCAGGTCACGAGTCGTGACTGAGGGTCACGCCTCGTGACTTGCTTCGTCCCTCGCAGATCACGCAACGTGATCTCGCAGATCACGCGGTGCTCACGCAGGTCACGCGACGTGATTGGACGTCACGTCTCATGACTTGCTTCTCTCTTCAGCCGATCACGCGACATGCCTTTTATCAGGCTGGTCACGAGTCGTGACGGGGTGTCACGTCTCGTGACTGCCTTCCTCAAGGCCGGTCACGCGTTGTGATAGGCAATCACAACTCGTGACTGGCTTTGCTCTGGCAGGTCACAAGTCGTGACTGGAAGTCACGTCTCGTGACTTGCCCTCTCTTTCTTGGCTAGTCACGCGACAAATCTTGAAAACGGGAATTCTACAGTAACTCGATTTCCAGTTTTCCAGAATACAGAAATCAATCCCAAATTTGACTCAAAACTAATCAAACCTGTTCTTACCTTCTGGAAAACATCCCAAACAATATAAGTAACATATATACAACCCAGTTTCAACATTTAATCAACCAAATCAAGAACATACGCAATCAAGTTCATAAACCCTAGAAATTTACAGTAAACTCAAAATCATACAAATCACAAGCAAATATTCCCAAACCTGAAATTTAAGCTTCTCTTCACTTAGTCCCACTGCTCCCAGCAATCTCCTTGCCTTTGGGATCGCGTGGAGCCTCAGCTAAACACAAATATCCAACATGCAACCCTAAGTTAAACCTAAACTCAAGGAAGAAGAAGAAGAAGAAAATTACAGTAAGACAAAGATAAAGATACACACTAACCAAATTAGAAGATGCAAGGAGAGATTAACTCCACCAATTCAAGCTTGAATCCAAACCACAACTCTTAGAGTAAAGAAAATGAAGAAGGAGAAGGTGAGTGAAGAAGAAAACGTAAATCTGACTATTTCCTTTCTTTCATTCCCTTTTGTTTTTCTTTTCTTTGCCCTAAGCATGTGTCCAATTCCTATTGGTGAAGCTAACCACTCACACCAAACTAAAATACACTACACACACAACTCACTCCTAATTAAAACACCCTACAATGGTATAAGCAAGTGCACACAAATGTAACTCAATTAATTCACACCTTAATGCCATGTATGCACCCACGTACTAACAAAACCCCAAAAACATACATTTTCCTAAAATACCCACCCTTACGAAATGCCGAACACATGCGAATGCTTACACATACAGACAGACAGACAGGCTCATTCTACTAGGGGGCAAACGGGGTGTGACACATACAATTTACCATTTATTCACATAAATATTATTTTTACGCCAATTTACATTTTAGTCCTTATACAATTATCAATTTACTTACTTTACCAATGTATTTCATATTTTCTCTTATTAACCTTATTAATTGTTAAATTTACACTTTACCATTTAATCCCTAAATTTTTTTAATTTCTTACAATTAAATCCTTTATTACTCTATTTCTCATTTTAATTTTCATTTACTAACTTTAATTCATTTTTTTACCATTTTAAATTCCATTTTTACAATTTTGCTCCTAGTATCAATCCAATAGAAATCTCTGACCAAATACACAGGACGTGGACCCCACAAATCCACTACATTTTAGGGTGATCCTGAAAGACCATTTTCACATTCTAACATTTTAGTAGACTGTCATTGGCCTTCTTAAGCAAGTCCTCATGACTCGTACTACAGTGTGGAATTCTTATAGCAAGCCAACTATATCCTGAACTAGATTTAACCACTAAACCACTACTAAGGGCAATAACATTATTTATTTCATTAATTTACCACGAAATACTTAACTTACATTTATTTTATAACATTAATTTATTAGAAAATCATTTAACCAATAAAACATTTTCACTTCCATTCCATTTAATTTCCATTAATTCAAATCCAAACCATTCATTACTTAAAACTAACATCATGTATACCAGAACTTCATTAAAATACCATATATTTCACAGCTTTTAATATAAGCATATTACATTATTATACTCCAAAAATATTCATATACATTCAATTAGTTCCAAATAAATTATCAAATACTCATTGTGATGCACGCCGAACCCCGGCGGCCCCGAAAACCCTCTTTTAGGGAATCTGAGAGTCATAACACTTGTAATGATTACAAGTGCATCTATTTTGGGCAACATGAGGTGTTTTGGAGTCGCCACCCAATAGAATATTGGAAAAGTTCATCTAGCTCCTTTGAGCCTAAGACGATGCGTATATGTCTATTTTGGGCAATAAGAGGTAATTTGGAATTTTCATCCCAATAGAATATTGGGAAGGTTCATCTAACCTCATGAAGCCTAAGACGATGTGTATGTGTCTATTTTGGGTATCAAGAAATATTTTGGAATTTTCATCCTAATAAAACATTAGTAAGGTTCATATAACCTCATGAAGACTAAGACGATGTGTATATGTCTATTTTGGGCATCAAGAGATATTTTGGAATTCCCATACTAATAAAACATTGGGAAGGCTCATCTAACCTCATGAAGCCTAAGACGATGTGTATATGTCTATTTTGGGCAGCAAGAGATATTTTGGAATTCCCTTCCTAATAGAATATTGGGAAGGTTCGTCTAACCTCATGAAACCTAAGACCAGAGGGTGTTCGGGACTTTACTTTTATTCATACCTTGGTCAAAGTTATAAGTGAGTTATTGAGATTAAAATTGCATTCCTTTTCTCATGCAATTTAACGCACTTATTAAAGCGCAATTTAAGCATATAATAAAAGCTGTAAGAAATATAATAAAGATAAAATAAGTGAGAGTACATTAACTTACATTAATATAGGGGCGAAATACAACCCCAATTTAAATAAATAGAAATAGAAACCATGTATAAAATGGGACATTTATTCGAGATGAGGACATTAGTGCTCGTATACATACTAAAATGATTTTTGATGACATATTATTGGAGGAAAATAAGGATATTGGTCCCATTTTATTAAAGAGAATCTTGTTTTATTCATAGAAACCTTTTGGTGTTTTTTTATTTTAACGAGCACAAAAAATGCTTATGACATTTAAAGCCAAATAAATAAGGTCTAAGAAAAAACAAACTAAAATAAAGCTAAAATAGAAGGATGGAAGAGAATGAACTAAAATGTAGTCGCTTATTTAATTTGAACCCCCCATTCTATCATTCATACTTAGGTAGTGAATCTCATCCAACAAAATAACATGTTAGAAAACATTACGACAAAGAATTAAAACAAAGTACATGATAAAAATGGTAGAAAAATATCAAATGAGAGAAGAGAGAGAGTTAAAATTATTGAGAATGAAAAAAAAGGGGAGGACGGCTAGATAACCGAGGGATAGCCGTCCTAGGGATGATCGATAGAAAGAAGAGGCACCCCGCGACGTCTTGTTGTTCGCTTGTGCAATGACCGTTGAAGGGGCCTTAAGCCCGCCGGTCATCTCCAGACCTCAAAAAACGAGAAAAAATTTATTATAATCCAAACTTTCACATTCTTAATCCATTATTTCGTGCAATAAATTAATGATGAGGCGAACAAAGAGGCGAGATAACTTAATTTACGTTTTAAAATCAATTCCTATGTCTCATGTCAGTGTATTGAAACTAGCATAAGAATTGTTAACCCAATTTACGCTCTCATATTGATCTCTGAAAGGAAAAAGTTTTATAGATCTGCCTTGAATTCTACAAGGACAGATTGACAATTTGAGCATTTGAAAAATAAATTTTCAAGGAAAAAATCATTCTTTTGAAATAATCTGAAGTCGTAGGAAGGTAAATCAAGAAAAGAGAATTGATTTCCCTTTCTCCAATTCACTTTTATTTTTTAGAAGATCTGGGATCTCAAAAAGGTAAATCAAGAGAAGAGAATTGATTTTCCTTTCCTATATTCACTTTTCAATTTCCTTTCCAATAGATTTCAAAAGAAAATTAAATATAAAGAGAAAACTTTCTGTTTATAAAAAATCAATTTCTTTCTTTTCAAAACGTTTTCTAAGAAATCAGCATCCCTCCTCTTTTCCTTCATTCGCCTCCTATTTATAGGCTAATGCTGATTTAGGGATAAAGATAAAAATTAAATATTTATCTTCAAAGATAAATACAAAATTTCTAATATCTTTAGAGATAAATGCTAAGCTTGAAATCAAATTATGTTTTTGAAATCATATATTTCTATTTATCCTTGAAGATAAATATCAAATATTTGATTTATCCATAGAGACAAAGTGATTTCAAAATGTTTCGATTTATCTTTAAGGATAAATGAAATAAAATTAACTCTTTAAAATCAAATATTTCTATTTATCCTTGAAGATAAATATCAAGTATTTGATTTATCCATAGAGTTAAAGTGATTTTAAATGTTTCGATTTATCTTTAAGGATAAATGATATCAAATTATCTCTTTAAAATCAAATATTTCTATTTATCATTGAAGATAAATATCAAGTATTTGATTTATCCATAGAGATAAAGTGATTTCAAATGTTTCGATTTATCTTTAAGGATAAATGATGTCAAATTATCTTTTTCAAATCAAATATTTCTAATTATCCCTGAAGATAAATATCAAGTATTTGATTTATCCATAAAGATAAAGTGATTTCAAATAATCCTTAGATATGAAATCAAAAACATTTAGTTTATCCTTGAGGATAAACATTTAAAATTTTGTATTTATCGATAAAATAACTAGCAGTTCGTCGCTAGGCTCTGACCGACGGGCATCCCTCGGTCGAGGGACGGGCTTCGATCAAGGGGATAATCTCACCTTCTGAGCGATAGTCACCTGATCATGCGAAAGGGACGGGCGTCCCTCCAACGCAAGCGATGGACCTATGCTCACACGAGAGGGAAGGGCATTGTAGCCACCAAGTCCTGAGGTAGTCTAGATCAGAGTTACCCGATGAAGAGATCAATGTTTGTTTTCAGACAAATGGATGAAAGTTGTGAGTTTTCATTCTCCGGTTTTATAAGGATTGAGTATTTTTCTCGATAATAGGAGATTTTGGGGAATCAGGAGGAGTTTATATTTTGAAAAGTGGATTTTGCTCCACCGACAGGTATACCATTGGTAGAAGGGATGCTCATCACTGGACGGCCCGCCTCTCGTATGAGTGGTGCCTGCCCCTCTCGCGGGAGTGACACCTGTCCCTTACAGGAGCAACGCCTGTCACTCTTCGGGGTTCAGCGCACGTCATCAATGTACCAACCCAAAACGGGCCTAGTCGAAATTAGCACGCTAAGTCGGGATTTCAAGGATATTTCGATAATTTGTGCATGTGGAATTTGAGTATTGAGGACCCAATTGAAAAGATAATTTAAGTTGATAAGGAAATAATTTTCTTTAGTGAGTGAAGTTTAAGTTTGCCAAGGATTTAAGTAGGATTTGCCAAGGACCAAAGAGTAATAAGATAAGATATTTTGATTTGAGCCAATGGGATTTTGCCATATGGCATGGTGGGTGTGTGCAATTAATGGGGAAAGAAGAAAAAGGAAAAAGAAAGAGAGAGAGAAGAGCAGATCATGTTCCTGCTCCCTCTTCTCTTCCTCTCCCTATTTTCTCTTCTTCTTCCTTTTCCCGCTTCTTGCTCTTCATCTCCTGGTTGTGTGTGTGAGCTGGAGTTGATTGGGAAGAATATTGGAGCAAGATTGAGGAGGTAAGTGTTTGGGATTTAGGGTTTCCTGCATTCTTTTTCATCTCCTTCTGGTTTTATTTTGATTTGGGAAAGTTAGGGTCTGGATTAAGAGATTTATGGGTTTTGTTTATGCAAGTGATTAGTAACAAGAAGAAAGATAAAGGAAAAGGGAAGGTTCAAGCTTGAAGAGAATAGCTGAGTTGCGCTTCAAAGAGGTTTGGGAGCTTTATTTTTATTATGTTCGGTTTGGTTTGGTTTGGAAGTTTGGGAGTTTGTCTCTGCTCATTTCTCTTTCTGGGATCAAGTCTTTGTGTGTAGTGTTTGATTTTTGGAATTTTGAGTGACTTGGTATGTGTTTATGCATGATTTAATGTGGGTAATGTGTTAGTAATGCATAATTGATGAGTGAGGCAAATGTATATGAGGTTTGGTAGTGAAAATGCATGAGTTTGGGAACTTTCTTTGAGTTGATGTTCATATGTGGGTTTGGAGATATGCATGAAATTTTGGAACAATGTGATGTTTATTAGACTTATGCTGGTATATTTGGTATGGGTTTTGGTTTATGAGAAGTTAGGATGCATGATTAGTGAACTTTTTGAACCAAATCTGAAGTGAATGAATTTTGCTGTAAATTTTCTGGTTTTGTGATTACTGAAATATTGATTTATGAATTGATAAATTGATTATAATTAATTGTGAAAATATGTTGTTTTATGTTGGTTATGGTGTTTGGAAGGCCGATTCTAAGGTAAGTTGGAGTTTCAGTTTGACTTGAAATTTTGGGTTTTTCCTGCGTTTCTGCTGAGAATTGAAGGTCACGACTCTGTCGCGAGCGCAACAGAGACATGAGATCCAACTCTCGCGCCTGGATGCTGAGGGCCAGTTCACGAATCATGAACCATGAGGAGACATGAGCAATGCTCACAAGTCGTGAGCCTCCTCGACAGCGCTCATAAGTTGTGAGCAACCTTCATGACTCGTGAAGGTTGCTTAGGACTCGTGTGCCACGCATTCTATCGCGAGCACGACTTTGTCGCAATCGCGACAGAGATTCCATTCTGTCCTATTTTTCTCATGTGCTCTGTTTTTCTAAAATTGGTTTTAAATGCCTTTTCTTGGCTTTTCACTGCTGTATGCGATATTATTTTGCTTACATGTGTAATATAATGATTTCTTCATGACAAATAACATGTGTTATGTTTTCTTAAAAAGGATTTCTAATGTCTTTTCATGGCTTTTCCCTCTACTGTATGTTATGGTACCTTGCTCATATTTGTAATGAGCATGATTTTGTCTTGATAAATAATATGTTGCCCATTATAAATTATATGCTGTGTTTTGGATATAATTATTGCTGAGATTTAAATTGTGTAAATGGATTTTATGCATGATTGATATGATGAATTATACGTTTATGAACTAATGAATGTTATATGAGCAATTTGGTGAATATCATGGAATGAGTTTGATTTATTATGGAAGCCTAAGATTTGTGATCCTTGCTAGGGATAATATGCTATGGTTAAGTGTGATTGGTGTTATACACGACCTATGAGAGTCAGTTTAGTGGATAGTTAGGCATGCCTAATAGAGTCTCTTTAGTTGCAGCACATTTGGACATTTGGACCCCAATCAGGTCCCCCGTTTGGTTCCTCGCGAACAATTTTTATGTGTTCGGATCCTCGCAATCCCTTTTAATGTGTTTGGATCTTGTTTAAGATCCCCTCGGTAAAAATGTTTTCAAATGTGATAAAAATTAAATGGTTTTCGATTCGTACCCGTAAGGTACCTCTTTGGCCGATTTGTACCCGTAAGGTACTGTCTGTTCACTCGTTATCCACTATTATGAGTCAGCAGATGCTTTGTTTGTTTTGTTCTATTTTAAAATGACTACAAGATTATAATATTCGAATGCGCATGATGATTAGTTTGAGCCATCAGTTCATATGTATATAGAATGTGGATATGAGCTTCTGAATATATGTCTTTATTATGCAAGTATGATTTTATATCTGACATGATTATCCTCATTTGTCATATCGTATGTGTTATAAGTTTCAGAATGCTATGATAGTGATTCGAATATAATGTAAATTCATATGTGACTCAAATATGTTTATTTTATGTATGATTATACCCGCATATGTCATATCATATGTGTTTCCTTTGGCGACCATTATGAATGGCCGTCCACTCTTTTGCTGTATTTCCCCCGCTAAATCATTTTTAGTTTAGCACGATGCTTTATCTGTTCAGGTGATTTGTTGTTATAAATATAAGAATGTGAATATTAAGTTTATAGAAATGTGAATTCATTCGGTTATGACTAGAGGTATGTGAATATGATTGTGGTCGTGGACTCGAATGTTATGAATGTAGAGTCATGTTATATGTTCCTTGGGTTTCTGTTATTGTAGTGATTTCGGCATGTTGGCACATGTTTGCATTTTATTGTATGCTAATATATGTATTAGTATTGTGATGTGGGAGTGCTATGCAATTGATCTAGTGCATCCATTCCAACTAATGTATGTGCATTTTGTACCATATCTGCATGTTGGGTAATTAGTGATTATGTTATGATATGTCTATAATGATTTTGGTATGCTATGTATGATATCTCGCAGATTACCTCGGTAAGTACTTCCATATGTGTACGCACCTATATTTGCATAACTTGTCGAAATTCTGTAATGTGTTATGGTTCCTATTTAACCTTGTGTATCAGTTTGCTGTTAGGGTTTCGATATTACTATATTATAACTGTTTGTTTAGATATCTTATGTTTGCACATTTTGTACCCTCTGTTTCTGACGTTTTAGTGAACCTGGTATATGCATGCAATTTATATGTATTGCGTATGATTATAGTCATTTATTGCATGGTGTCCTTTTGTTTTGTTCCTCCCTACGAAGCGTTATGGCTTAGCACAGGTTCTTTTCCCTTGTAGGTGGCAGGTTTTTGGTTTTCGCTTGAGTCGTGCATCTGCAGGGTCGGCCACATTGGAGTTTGAAGTGTTTTGTTATATTTTTGTTTTCAGCTCCTCTATTTTGAATTCTGTATTTCTGTATCTATTTGTATATGTATTTATACGTAAGATCGGAGGGTAGTATTTGATGATGTAATTATTTTATTTGCCAGTTGTGTTCAGGCTATTATGGTAATTAATGTTGTTATATAAATGCATGATGATGATGCTCCTTAAAGTTTTAATTTTCGCTGTATTTTTGTATGTTTTTGTAACAACCCAAAATGGCCCTGGTCGGAATTTGTATGCTAAGTCGGGAATTTAAGGGTATTTCAGTAATTTGTGCTCGAGGAAAATTAGATAATAAGGATTTAATTGCAAAGTAATTAATTAAATATGTTAAGAAGAGAAATGTTAGAGTGTGCTTGTAGTGCATGGAAGTAGGATATAAGTGGGTTAAGAGGTTTTATAGTGTAGGTTGGGAGGTACGGTGCCTTGAAGATATTATTGTAAGAGGTGTTAGTGTGTGTATTGTGTATGGTGCAAGGAGAAATAAAGTCAAAGTGGGTTTTGTTGGTCCATTAGGAGGCTGCCATGTGGACTTGGTAGGTGTGTGCATTAAATGAAAAGAAAGAGGAAAAAGGAAAATAGAAGAGAGAGAGAGAAGGGCAGATTTTCGCCTTGCCTTTCCCGTTATCCTCTCTTCTTTGGTTCTTCTTTCTCATTTCTTTTCTATTTTCTGCTCTCTCTCTTTCTTTCCATGTGGGTTTTCCTCAAGCTTTAAGCTAGGGTTTGTGTTGTGAAGGATTCTAAGAGGTAAGTGGCTGTTTTTGCTTTGGGTTCTTTCCTTCTTCTCCTTTTACGGGTTGGATTGGGTTTTTAAAGGTTATGTTCTTGGATTAAGAGATTTTATGGGTTTTGTTGTGCAAGTTTGTGGTGGCAAGAAGAATTCTAAAGGCAAAGAGAAGATTGATGAGTGAAGATCAACTGGGTTGTGCTTCAAAGAGGTTTGGGAGCTTTATTTGTGGTTGTGATTGGGTTATTTTAGATTGGAAGTTTGGGATTTTGTCTCTGCTCTTTTCTCTTTCTTGGATCAAGTATGTGTGTGTAGAGTTTGATTTCTGGAATTTTGAGTGACTTGGTATGTGTATATGCATGGTTTATTTATTTACATGTGTTAGTAATCCATGTTATCGATTGAGATGAATGTATATGAGGGTTGGCTTTGAAATGCATGAGTTTTGGCAATTCTGTTCCGTTTTTATTTGACCTCCGTGTATTGTTTTTGTCATAAGTAGAGTTTTGAACCTCACAATTGTGTGATTCTTGAGCCATTATAACCATATTCCTTTAAAAGTCTTAGAAATAGCCTTGGGAAAATTCTTGATCTAAGACCCTGAAATTTGGATAAACCCGTAGTGTCTCTTTTTGTGTCGGGTTGTTTGACCAGTATGGGTTGTGGAGAGCATATCTAGAGTTATAGATGTCCTTTTGATCTGAAAGTTTTTTCATTTAAACTTTATCATCCTTGGGAACATTTGTTAAGAAGGAAGTTTTGGCTAAACATGAGGTGTAGAGGTCGGGTTAGGCAACACAATTCAAGGGCGTAAAGCAGTCTTTTTAGGTAACAGAGGTGAGCCTCTGTCGCGAGCGCCACAGGGTCTCGACCTCACGACAGAAAACTTGTTTTAAGCCTTTTCTTCATTATTTTTGAGCCCTGGGTTGACCGGGATCAATCCCGTACCTTCCCCTCAGCTTATTATACATGTTTAAGGTAATAAAATGACTATATAAGTAATTGTCTTTGGGAAAACTTATGAGTATGATTAGGATTGGTGATCTAGCTAGTGAATAACAATAGATATAACACCGTGAAGGTTGGTTTATGGATGAGTGTTGATATGTGTTGATCTCATGAGTAACCTAGGCATGTTGTACCGTATATATGAATGCATAACATGGGTGCGTTTGAGATGAATGACAAATATTGCTGATATTGTAGATGTGTAAATGGATATTGTTAGTGGCATGATTTATTTGGAATTCTTGGTATGGATGTTGTGTTTTATGTTGTCAATGATGTGTGGCTTGCTGGAGATGAGGTAAGTGGATGTTTTGATGTTTGGTTTGAGATTTGGGTATTGTGAAGTTGGGTTTTTCTAAAGATTTCTTGTATAAGGGTTGGAATTCATGACTTTGTCGAGAGCGCGACGTTGTTGTGAGGTCGCAACAGAGCCCGGTGAAAGCAGCCCTCGCACGCTTCGAGCACGCTGCCGATGTCACACCCTAAAATAGCCCTGGTCGGAATGTGCATGCTAAGTCGGGATCGAAGGAGACCGCAGGTTCTTCTGGTAAGTTACTTTGCAAGTTTTTATCTAAGTAAGTTTTGTTTGTTTGGGTTGTGTGGATGTAAGTGTTTCGCTGTGAATTTCGAGGACGAAATTCTTTTAGGAGGGAAGAGTTGTCACACCCCAAAATAGCCCTGGTCGGAATGTGCATGCTAAGTCGGGATCTGAAGGGTATTTCAGTAAATTTGTGCTTGAGAAATTTGGAGTGTTAAGGATCTAATTGAAAAGTTAATTAAGTTTGTAAGGGAAGAATTGTGTAAGTGAGTGAAGTGTAATTTGTCCAAGGACTAAAGAGCTTTAAGACAAGATATTTGTTGAGGCAATGTTTAGGTATGACTCAAGTATTGTGCCATGGTTTGAAATGTTAAGTGGAGTTTGGGGTCCAATAGGTTGTTGCCAAGTGGACTGTTAGGTGGGCATTGAATGGGGAAAAGAAGAAAAGAAAGTGGAAGAGAGAGGGAACACAGATTGCATTCCCGTTCCCCTCCTCTCACGTTCTTCTTCTTCTTCTCTTCTCCCTTCCTCTGCTTTTCCTTTCATTTTCCTTGGCTTGGAGTTGTGGTTGGCTTGGGTTGTGCTTTGCTTTGAAGAGGTAAGTTGGATTTACGTTCTGTTCTTCTTCTTCATCTTCTTCTCCTGGTTTTGGTTGTGATTGAGTTAGGGTTTGAAGAATAATTGTGGGTTTTGTTTGTGCAAGCTTTGCATGATAAGAAGAAGGTTAAAGGCAAGGAAAAGAGAGAGGTTTGATCTTGAAGCTGGAAGCCTGATTTTTGGAACGTGATTTTGAGGTTTGGGAGCTCTGTTTACTGCATTTGGATTTCTTAATGTTTTTGCCCTAAATCTCACTTAGGATGTTTATGTGTTTGCATTTCTGGAAATTGATGTGGTTTAGAATGTATACATGCATGATTAAGTGAGTAAATGTGTTAGTAATGCATGACAAGTATTGATTTGGAAGTTCTGAGTTTGTGTTTTGAATCTACTGTAACTTTTAGGGTTTATGTTCTTAAATGGATTAAATGTGTTTATGCATGGTTTTGATTGTTTTAATTGATGGATTAAGCTGGTTTTATGTCAAATTGATGTTGGGAAGACCGATTGAAAGGTAAGATGAGTTTGGTGGTGTTTTGAATGAGATTGAAAATGAATTTATCGAGTTCTTGGAGTTCTGGGTAACTGGGAATGGAAAATCGCGTCTCTGTAGAATTTCCGGTTCCAGTTTCCATTTCCAGTTCTGTGAGAGGCGAGTCACGTCGCGTGACTCAGAGTCACGACGTGACTCATGTGAAGGGCAGCGTGACTCCCAGTTGCGAAGCGTGACTCTTCTCTCTGTGAGAGGAAAGTCACGTCTCGTGACTTAGGGTCACGACGTGACCCTTGTGATTGGCGAAGCGTGACTCCAGTCGCGAAGCGTGACTCCTGAGAGGGAAGTCACGTCTCGTGACTTAGAGTCACGGCGTGACTCTGGTAAGGGCAAAGCGTGACTCCTCTCTCTGTGAGAGGGAAGTCACGTCTCGTGACTTAGAGTCACGGCGTGACTCTTGTGAGGACAGGCGTGACATAGAGTCACGTCCCGTGACTCTCTAGCAGGTCACGAGATGTGACACTAGGTCACGCCGTGACCCTCCTGTGAGGTCAGTCATGAGTCATGACACGACTTGTGACCGACCCCTCTTCAGCTCCCTTTTCCGATTTCGCCCAGTTTTAACCAAAATGAATTTCCTATTTCTTCTGTATGGGTCTTCACTGCTGTATAATTTATGTCTTACTGTTATATGCTCCTGTATGGCTTTTCTGTTGTTCTCTGTTCACCGTGACCAGTTTTATTAAATGACTGTCAAATGCTTTTATGACTTCTCTCCTCTACTGTGTGCTATCTTATCTGAATGGTTAGCCTATCTTAGTTATGTTCAGCATTATGTTATGCCTGTCCTGGAACAGATTCTTATCTAAATTAACATGCCATGTTTAAGAATATTGTATCAATCCATGACTCAGATTATACGTTTTTGATCATTGGCATAATATGATTACACATGTGTTCTTGATATACTCTAGTAATTGGAGTAGTGATAAAATGTGATTGATTGACCTATTGCATGCTTCAGAATATGACTTGAATGAGGTATGATTGATATTATGCTATGCTATATTTAGTTGAATATTATGATTAATGTCTGAATGCATGATTATACGTTAGCCTGGGAACTCAATGTGTTATGTTAAATGTAATTTGGACTATGCATGGTTTATGCTTAGTATCTTCACCTAATGCATGTTTAGGATTATGTTTGATAATCATTGGTATGATAGTGTTTCTATACCTGATTCTTGGCATGCTTTAGAACAGTATTTAAATAGTAAGTATATTGACTGTCTTATGTTTTGCTATGGGAATGTATGAGATATGACCAACCTTATGAGCATATTTATATGTCTATTGTACTCTGATTTATGCATGATGTATATATTTATATATATATATTTATGCGTTGTGCGATTCGGAATGTGTATTATTTTATGCATGACCTGCGAGAGTCAGTCTAGTGGATAGTTAGGCATGCCTAATAGAGTCTTTCAGTAGCTGCAGCGCCCTTTGAACGTATTGGACCCTGATCAGGTCCCCCGTATGGTTCCTCGCGAACCCCCCTCTGTACGGATCCTCGTGGTCCATTTTTAATGAATTTGGATCGGGTTAAGATCCCCCATCAGTAAAATGCTTTTGTGATAAATAAAATGGTTTTCGACTTGTACCCGTAAGGTACTAATCAGTTCAGTACACTCGTTATCCACTATTGTGAGTCAGCAGGTGCTTTACTGGTTTGTATTACTTTGAAATAACTATATGAATGTGATATCCGTTTGATTATGATAAAGATCTCAGGAATCAGTTTATATGTATATGAATGTGACTATGGGCTTCAGAATGTATGTCTGTTTTAAATAAGCATGACTTTATATCTAACATGATTATCCGTACTCGTCATGTGATTTGTTATAAGTTTCTGAATGCTTTGATTATGATGCGACTAGAGAATTTATGTATGTGACTTAAACATGTTTGTTAATATATTAGCTTGTGAATCGAAGCAGCTGTGATGGTAAGTATGTGATGATTACTGTACTCTCTGCATGATGATGATATGAATGTAATACTAAGTGGTTATGCCTTCAGTTTCCGTTATCAGAATGTTTCTGCATGATGCTTAATATATATTAGAGTTGCGCAGCGGTATTGTGATGCTCTTAATGTTATCCTTTGGATATTTGACTAGTGTGTATGCTTAACATGATGATTGGGTTGTCAGTTCAGGCGTGGGTACTTAGTGATATTTAATGCATGTGTATAGCTCTTGTGACTCCGCATGGTAAGATGCTATCATTTGATACCCATGTAGGTTTATGCATGAGTTATAGTATGTAGTTCGGCATGATGATATTTGTATCGTATATTGTATTATGTCTGTATTGGTATATCCTGGACATGAGTTTATGGTCTGTTTGTGAGTTATCGATTGAATGCCTTTATTGTGCAGCCTGATTATTGATATGCTATGAATATCCGCATTTGCCATTTGAATGTGTTTTGCCTTGACGACCATTGTGAATGGCCGTCCATTTTCTTGTGTGTTCTCCCCACTAAGCGTTTATCGCTTAGCACGGATTTCCTTTCCGTGCAGGTGGCAGGTTTGGTTCTGTTCGAGTCGCGCTTCTGCAAGGTCGGCCACGTAGGAGTTAGAAGTTCTGTATTTTGTTCAGCTTCTGTATTTCAGCTTTTGTATTCGGTAGTATTGTATATGTAATTATTATATTTCGTTCTTGAGTTTTCTTTTGGGAATGTAATAGTTAATATGTCTTTATGTTTAGATGTTTAGTTATTCCTTTGTTTTATTATTTCACTGATGCTTCCGTTGAATGGTTATATGTATGCTTCTGTGTATGTTTCAGCTTAGTGTCTGTGTGTGCATAAAGTTATTGCATGATCAGTCCGTGCCTGCAGGTAAGGTAAGTTTTTAATTAATCCGTATTTCTGTATGCATGTTATGTATGAACGTATGCTTCCGCATTGTGCATGTGTATATCTGTATATGTGAGCGTCGTGTAGCGCGTCCGTCGGCGTCCTTCCAACGGGGACGGCGATGGGGGTGTTACAGCCGAGCCATGCAGCAGAGCCTCTGTCGCGAGCGCGATAGAGCGCTTGGCTGCCGATCTGATTTGGGCGATCTACTGTCGCGAGCACGATAGATCGGGCTAGCTGCTGACTATCATGAGTGCGACAGTGAGATGTGTATAGTTCCCTCGCGTGATCGCGACCTGGGGCAAGTCGCCTCTGTCGCTAGTGCGACATCCGTCGCGATCACGACACTCCCTGGTTTCCAAAATTGACTTTTCCCCTGTGATTTTAATGTTTAAACTCTGAACTTGTGATGCCTTTAGGTTTATACTTGGACTATTTTATGAAGTATATTAATATAATTGGGTGTTTTATGCATGGACAATGTTATGAATTATATGAATGTAATATGTTAAATATGTGCCATGATTTGTATTACGCATGACTTGTGAGAGTCAGCCTAGTGGATAGTTAGGCATGCCTAATAGAGTCTCTTAGCTGCAGCACTTGTGAATGTTTGGACCCTGATCAGGTCCCCGTTTTGTTCCTCGCGAACCCTTTATGTGTTCGGATCCTCGCAATCCTTTTTAATGTGTTTGGATCTTATTTAAGATCCCTCTCTCAGTGAAATGTTTTAGAAAGCAAAAAGGTTTTTGATTCGTACGCGTAAGGTACCCTTGTGGCCGGCTGGTACCCGTAAAGTACTGTTCGTATACTCATTATCCACTATTTTGAGTCAGCAGGTATTCTGTTCGCTTTGTCTGATATGAATATGAGAATATGATGACCGTTTGGGTAAGATTTCAGTAATGTGAATCAGCTATCTTTCTGATTGTGATCATGAAAATCTGAGTGGTCTGAATGTGACTCAAGTATGTATTTGTATATGCTTTTTCGACTATATTGTATTGTGACTGGATTTAATTGATTAGTTGGGAGTGTAAGCATGCGAACTAATATGTATCAGTACGCTGGTTTGCATTATTAAATACTATGGTTAAATGTGTGAACGAGTGTTTGTCCTATTGTGATGCAATGCATGTGGATCAACGTCCGGTAAGTGCATGTGCCATAATGTAATGATATGCTATATGTTCCTTTGAGCTCAGTTACCGCAGTGTTTTTGGTACGTTGTTGTGTGTTTGCAATTCATGACATGATATTGTATGGATTAGATTTTCACAGAGGAAGTGTGGTGGTTTGATGCTATACACTTGGTTTTTATTTAGTGTATGAGTCTTGTGACATGATAAAAGTATGTTTTAGTACCTCTTAATGGTGCATGATGGTTGGGTGTAGTATTGCTTGGTAATTGTGTTGCATGTGAGCGGGTTCCGCTAAATTAGGGGTACTTTGGTATGATATTTGCATGTGTAAATCTCATGTGACTTCGCACGGTAAGGTACTGATATTTGATACCTTGGTAGGTATATGCATGTGATATTGTATATAGTTCTGCATGATGATATTTGTATTATGTATGGTAATGCTTTTGCTATGGCTTATTTTAACATAAGTATATGGATATGAATGTGAGTTCTCGAATGAATGCCTTTACTATGCAAGTCCGATTATATATGTGTTATGAATATCCGCATTTGCCATTTGAATGTGTTATGCCTTGGCGACCATTATGAATGGCCATCCATATTGCTTGTGTGTTCTCCCCACTAAGCGTTTATCGCTCAGCTGGGTTGTGCTTCAAAGAGGTTTGGGAGCTTTATTTATGGTTGTGATTGGGTTATTTTGGATTGGAAGTTTGTGATTTTGTCTCTGCTCTTTTCTCTTTCTTGGATCAAGTATGTGTGTGTAGAGTTTGATTTCTAGAATTTTTAGTGACTTGATATGTGTATATGCATGGTTTAATTTATTTACATGTGTTAGTAATCCATGTTATCGATTGAGATGAATGTATATGAGGGTTGGCTTTGAAATGCATGAGTTTTGGCAATTCTGTTACATTTTTATTTGACCTCCGTGTATTGTTTTTGTCATAAGCATAGTTTTGGACTTCCAAATCATGTGATTCTTGAGCCATTATAGCCATGACTTCCATTTCTTTAAAAGTATTAGAAATAGTCTTTGCCAAATTCTTGTTCTAAGACCATGAAATTTTGATAAAACCGTAGTGTCTCGTTTTGTGTCGGGTTGTTTTACCAGTATAGGTTGTGGAGAGCCTATCTGGAGTTATAGATGTTATTTTGATCTGAAATTTGATGAATTGGAACTTTCACATCATAGGGAACATTTTTTAAGGAGGAAGTTTTGGCTAAAAATGAGGTTTAGAGGTCGGGTTAGGCAACACAAATTAGGGGGGTAAAGCAGTCTTTTTAGGTATCAGCGGTGAGCCTCTGTCGCGAGCGCGAAAGGGTCGCGACCTCGCGACAGAAAAACTTGTTTTAAGCCTTTTCTTCTTTATTTTTGAGTCCTGGGTTGACCCGGATCAATCCCGTACCTTCCCCTCAGCTTATTATGCATGTTTAGGGTAATAAAATGACTATATAAGTAGTTGTCTTTGGGAAAACTTATGAGCATGATTAGGATTGGTGATCTAGCTAGTGAATAACAATAGATATAACTCCGTAAAGGTTGGTTTATGGATGAGTGTTGATATGTGTTGATCTCATGAGTAACCTAGGCATGTTGTACCGTATATATGAATGCATAACATGGGTGCGTTTGAGATGAATGACGAATATTGCTGATATTGTAGATGTGTAAATGGATATTGTTAGTGGCATGATTTATTTGGAATTCTTGGTATGGATGTTGTGTTTTATGTTGTCAATGATGTGTGGCTTGCTAGAGATGAGGTAAGTGGATGTTTTGATGTTTGGTTTGAGATTTGGGTATTGTGAAGTTGTGTTTTTGTAAAGATTTCTTGTGTAAGGGTTGGAATTCATGACTCTGTCGCGATAGAGCCCAGTGAAAGCAGCCCTCACATGCTTCGAGCTCGCTGCCGAGCCGTGCGGTAGAGCCTCTATCGCGAGCGCGACATAGTGCTTGGCTGCCGATCTGATTTGGGCGATCATCTGTCGCGAGCGCGAGCGCGACAGATCGGGCTAGCAGCTCACTGTCGCGAGCATGACTCCTATCACGAGCGCCACAGTGAGATGTGTATAGATCCCTCGCGAGATTGCGAAGTTTGCCGTGATCGCCACCTGGGGCAAGTCGCCTCTGTGGCGAGCACGACATCTATCGCAATCACGACACTCCCTGGTTTCCAAAATTGAGTTTTCCCTTGTTATTTCAATGTTTGAACTCCGAACTTGTGATGCCTTTAGGTTTATACTTGGACTATTTTATGAAGTATATTAATATAAATGGGTGTTTTATGCATGGACAATGTTATGAATTATATGAATGTAATATGTTAAATTATGTGCCATTGTCACACCCCAAAATGGCCCTGGTCGGATTGTGCATGCTAAGTCGGGTTTGGAAGGGTATTTCGGTATTTTATGCTTGAGAAATTTGGAATGTTAAGGACCTAATTGATAAGATAACTAAGTTATAAGGAAAGAATTGTGTAAGTGAGTGAAGTGTAATTTGTCTAAGGACTATAGAGCATTAAGACAAGATATTTATTAAGGCAATGTTTGGGTATGACTCAAGTATTGTGCCATGGTTTGAAATGTTAAGTGGAGTTTGGGGTCCAGTAGGATGTTGCCAAGTGGATTGTTAGGTAGGCATTGAAAGAAGAAAAGAAGAAAAGTAAGAGAGTGAGAGAGGAAAACACAGATTGCAACCCGATCTCCCCTCTCACGCCTACTCCTCTTCTTCTTTTCTCCTTTCTTTGCTTCGCCTTTCTCTCACGTTTGGCTTGGAGTTGAGTTGGCTTGGATTGTTCTTTGCTTGAAGAGGTAAGTTGGATTAAGATTTCTACATACTGTTCTTCTTCTTCTTCTTCTTCTTCTCCTGATTTTTGTTGAGTTAGGGTTTGGCTAAGACATTGTGGGTTTTGTTTATGCAAGCTTTGGGTGATAAGAAGAAGGTTGAAGGTAAGGAACGGATTGAGCACTGATCTTGAAGCTGGAAGCGTGTTTTTGGATCGTTCGTTATTTCCAGGTTTGGGAGCATTTGAATGCATGCAATGTTTGAGCTTCTGTGTTCTTCAATTTCAGCATGTCTCTGCCCTATTTTCTCACTAGGCTTATAAATGGGTTTACATGGTTTAATTTCTGGAAATTGATGTGTTTTGGGATGTGTCATGCATGATTTAAGTGAATAGATGTGTTAGTAATGCATGATAGGAATTGAATTGAAGTTACTGAGCTTTGGGTTTTGAACTTACTGTATTTTTAGGGTTTATGTTCTTAAATGGATTTAATGTGTTTATGCATGGTTTTTGATTGTTTTAATTGATGGATTAAGCTGGTTTTATATCAGTTTGATGTTCGGATGATTGATTGAAAGGTAAGATGAGCTTGGATGTGTTTTGAATCAGATTGAAAATGATTTTATCGAGTTTTGAATTCTGGGTAAGCTGGGAATCGAAAATCGCGTCTCTGTAGAATTTCCATTTCCAGTAGTTGGCGTGACTTTCTGTGTGAGACAAGTCACGCGACGTGACTCCCAGTCACGCCACGTGACTCTGTCTCCCAGTCACAATGCGTGACTTCTCGGCGGGCTGGACGTGATCGCGCGGCGTGACTCCCAGTTGCGAAGCGTGACTCCTCTCTTCTGTGAGAGGGAAGTCACGTCTCGTGACTTAGAGTCACGACGTGACTCCTGTGAAAGGCAAGGCGTGACTCCTCTCTCTGTGAGAGGGAAGTCACGTCTCGTGACTTAGAGTCACGGTGTGACTCTTGTGAGGACAGGCGTGACATAGAGTCACGTCCCGTGACTCTCTAGCAGGTCACGAGACGTGACACTAGGTCACGCCGTGACCCTCCTGTGAGGTCAGTCACAAGTCGTGACACGACTTGTGACCGACTCCTCTTCAGCTCCTTTTTCCAATTTCGCCCAGTTTTAACCCAAAATGAATTTCTTATTTCTTCCGTATGGGTCTTCATTGCTGTATAAATTATGTCATACTGTTATATGCTCTTGTATGGCTTTTCTGTTTTGATTTGTTCCCCCGTGACCAGTTTATTATGAAATGACTTTTAAATGCTTTTATGGCTTTTTCCTCTATTGTATGCTATCTTATTTTGCTCATCTGATTGGTTAGCCTATTTCAGTTATGATTAGCAATATGTTATGCATGTCTTTGATTGAATTCCTCTCTAAGAATAATCTGCCATGCTTAAATGTATATTGCATCGTCTCGCGATTAAGATTATGTGCTTGTACTCATTGGCATAGTATGATTTCCCCATTTGCTCCTGATATGCTTTAGTATTAGGATTAATGTTAGATGTAATTAATGGAATTATTGCATGCTCCAGTATATGACTTGTATGAAGTATGATTGGCATCCTGTTATGCCAAACTTATTTGAATATATGGTTGATGTCGGAATACATTGTTATGCTTTAGCCTTAAACTCAATGTGTTATGTTTAAATGTAATTGGGACTATGCATGATTTAATCTTAGTTATCTGCACCTAAACGCATGTTTAGGATTATGTTTGATAATCATTGGCATGGTAGTGCTTCTTTACTGATTCTTGGCATGCTTTAGAACAGTGTTTAAATGTTAAGTATATTGACTGTCTTATGTTTTGCAATGGAATGTATGAGATATGACCAACTTGATGAGCATATTTATATGTCTATTGTACTCTGATTTATGCATGATGTATATATATTTATATATATATTTTATGCGTTGTGCGATTCGAAACGTGAATTGTTTTATGCATGACCTGCGAGAGTCAGTTTAGTGGATAGTTAGGCATGCCTAATAGAGTCCGGTTTCAAGTAGCTGCAGCGCCCTTTGAACGTATTGGACCCCTGATCAGGTCCCCCGTATGGTTCCTCGCGAACCCCCCCTCAGTACGGATCCTCGTGGTCCTTTTTAATGTATTTGGATCGGGTTAAGATCCCCCATCAGTAAAATGCTTTTGTGACAAAATAAAGTGGTTTTCGATTTGTGCCCGTAAGGTACTAATCAGTTCAGTACACTCGTTATCCACTATTGTGAGTCAGCAGGTGCTTTACTGGTTTGTATTACTTTGAAATAACTATATGAATGTGATATCCGTTTGATTATGATAAAGATCTCAGGAATCAGTTTATATGTATATGAATGTTACTATGGGCTTCAGAAGGTATGTCTGTTTTAAATAAGCATGACTTTATATCTAACATGATTATCCGTACTTGTCATGTGATTTGTTATAAGTTTCTGAATGCTTTGGATATGATTCGGCTAGAGTATTTATGTATGTGACTTAAATATGTTTTGTTATTTATTAGCATATGAACCGAAGCAGTTGTGATGGTAAGTATGTGATGTTCACTGTACTTTCTGCATAATGATGATATGAATGTAATACTAATTGATTATGCCTTCAGTCTCCGCTATCAGAGTGTTGTTGCATGATGCTTATATATATTAGAGTTGCGCAGCGGTATTGTGATGCTCTAAATGTTATTCTTTGGATATTTGACTAGTATGTGTTTAGCATGTCTAAGTATGTTGGTTACCTAGCATTCTTAACATGATGATTGGATTGTCAGTTCCTGCATAGGTACTTAGTTATGTCAATTGCATGAGTAAAGCTCTTGTGACTCTGCACAGTAAGATGTTGATATTTGCTACCCATGTAGGTTTATGCACGAGATATAGTATGTGGTTCAGCATGATGATGCTTGTAATGTGTATTGTATTATGTCTGTTTTAGTCTATCCTGAACATGAAGTTATGGTTCGATTGTGAGTATTGAAATGAATGCCTTTAATATGTAAGTCTGATTATTTATATGCTATGAATATCCGCATTTGCCATTTGAATGAGTGTTGCCTTGGCGACCATTGTGAATGGCCGTCCATATTCTTGTGTGTTCTCCCCACTAAGCGTTTATCGCTTAGCACGGATTTCCTTTCCGTGCAGGTGGCAGGTTTGGTTCTGTTCGAGTCGCGCTTCTGCAAGGTCGACCACGTAGGAGTTAGAAGTTCTGTATTTTGTTCAGCTTTTGTATTTCAGTTTTTGTATTCGGTAGTATTGTATATGTATTTAATTATTATGTTTCGTTCTTGAGTTTTCTTTTGGGAATGTAATAGTTAGTATGTCTTTATGTTTAGATGTTTAGTTATTCCTTTGTTTTATTATTTCACTGATGCTTCCGTTGAATGGTTATATGTATGCTTCTGTGTATGTTTCAGCTTAGTGTCTGTGTGTGCATAAGTTATTGCATGATCAGTCCGTGCCTGCAGGTAAGGTAAGTTTTTAATTAATCCGTATTTCTGTATGCATGTTATGTATGAACGTATGCTTTCGCATTGTGCATGTGTATATCTGTATATGTGAGCGTCGTGTAGCGCGTCCGTCGGCGTCCTTCCAACGGGGACGGCGATGGGGGTGTTACAGCCATAATGTGAGACATGATTTGTATTACGCATGACCTGCAAGAGTCAGTCTAGTGGATAGTTAGGCATGCCTAATAGAGTCTCTTAGCTGCAGCATTTGTGAATGTTTTGACCCTGATCAAGTCCCCGTTTGGTTCCTCGGGAACCCTTTATGTGTTCGGATCCTCGCGATCCTTTTTAATTTATTTGGATCTTGTTTAAGATCCTCCTCTCAGTGAAATATTTTAAAAAGTAAAAAGGTTTTCGATTCATACCCGTAAGGTACCCTTGTGGCCGGCTGGTACTTGTAAAGTACTGTTCGTATACTCGTTATCCACTATTTTGAGTCAGCAGGTACTTTGTTCGCTTTGTCTGATATGAATATGAGAATATGATGACCGTTTGGGTAAGATTTCAGTAATGTGAATCAGCTATCTTTCTGAATGTGATCATGAAAATCTGAGTGGTCTGAATGTGACTCAAGTTTGTATTTGTATATGGTTTTTCGCCTAAATTTTATTGTGACTAGATTTAATTGATTAGTTAGGAGTGTAAGCATGCGAACTAATATGTATCAGTACACTGGTTTGCATCATTGAATACTATGGTTAAATGTGTGAATGAATGTTTGTCCTATTGTGATGCAATGCATGTGGATTGACATCCGGTAAGTGCATGTGCCATAATGTAATGATATGCTATATGTTCCTTTGAGCTCAGTTACCACAGTGTTTTTGGTACGTTGTTGTGTTTTTGCAATTCATGACATGATATTGTATGGATTAGAGTTGCGCAGAGGAAGTGTGGTGGTTTGATGCTATACATTGGGTTTTTATTTATTGTATGAGTCTTGTGACTTGACAAAAGTATGTTTTAGTACCTCTTAATGGTGCATGATGGTTAGGTGTAGTATTGCTTGGTAATTGTGTTGCATGTGAGCGGGTTCCGCTAAAGTAGGGGTACCTTGGTATGATATTTGCATGTGTAAATCTCATGTGACTTCGCAGGGTAAGGTACTGATATTTGATACCTTGGTAGGTATATGCATGTGATATTGTATGTAGTTCTGCATGATGATATTTGTATTATGTATGGTAATGCTTTTGCTATGGCTTATTTTAACATAAGTATATGGATATGAATGTGAGTTCTCGAATGAATGCCTTTACTATGCAAGTCCGATTATATATGTGTTATGAACATCTGCATTTGCCATTTGAATGTGTTATGCCTTGGCGACCATTGTGAATGGCCGTCCATATTGCTTGTGTGTTCTCCCCACTAAGCGTTTATCGCTTAGCACGGATTCCTTCCCGTGAAGGTGGCAGGTTTGGTTCTGTTCGAGTCGCGCATCTGCAAGGTCGACCACGTAGAAGTCAGATGTTTTGTTTTAAGATCAGCTTCTGTATTTTGGATTTTTGTTTTTCCTGTAGTCTTATGTATCTGTAAGGTTTTGGATATTATTTTGGGTTATGTAAACGTTATTGTATTTATATATTAAGTTATTCCTTCATTTTATCTTCGCCTTATGTTTCCGCTGAATGATTATATGTATGTATGTGAGTTATTGTATGTTCAACTATTGTTTCTTTAAAGTTTTAATTTCCGCTATTTTTCGTATGCATGTCATGTATGAATGTATGCTTTTGCTCAGTGTATGTGTGTATGTGTGTGAGTGAACGTCGGGTAGCACGCCCGCCGGCGCCCTTCCAACGGGCCGACGGTGGGGGTGTTACAGTTTTCATGTTTAAATGTATGCTTCTGCTTAGTGTATGTGTGCATGTATGTGAGTGAGCGTCGGTAGCGCTCTCCGGCGTCCTTCCAATGAGGGCATCGGGGGTGTTATAACCAAGCACGTTCATCAGGTTCCCTATTAACCCATGGGCAAATGCCACCTAGGACAGAGACTATCTAACCTTGTGTGCGGAAGTGACAAGGTTGGAAGGAACTATGTGCTTGCATGTGATTTATGGATGTTGCATAGCACGACTATGCATCTTATGGCATTGATGCATCATCCTGAGGAGATGTGTTTTGTAGCCATCATGGATCTACCCAGGTCAAAACGATATGGAAATTATCACTTCCAACTTTCATTATTTTTTGCCTATAAATCGGCACACTTAATTTCATCATTGGGTAATCCTGATCAAGGCTACTCGGGACCCGGTGTCTACAGTTGCCCCCAATTTTGGGGAGGCTAGTGTGTGGGTGCCTAGGTGAGCCAAAATTCAGGAAAAGGAAAGAAGTGCGTACCTGAGGCTGCCTCCTTCCAACTGCTCCCTCAGGAATAGTGCTGTGATTCATCCTTTTGAGTTACACTGAGTCGCTGACAAGACTACGAAGTGCTAGGGACCATCCTCAGACGGTGATGCGCCGAGTCGCTGACAAGACTACCAAACGCGAGGGATGAATCGTACCGAACCATTGACAAGGCTACTAAAAGTGCGCTGCACGGAGTCACTAATAATACTACTAAACGTACAGGTGCTATCCGCCGATAGCGATGCGCCGAGCCACTAACAAGACTACTAAAAGCGCTGAACAAACAATCGCACCGAGCCGCTAACAAGGCTACTAAAAGTGCACTGCACGGAGTCGCTGACAAGACTACTAAACGTACAGGGTTCCATCCTAAGACGGTGATGCACCAAGCCACTGACAAGGCTACTAAAAACGCACAAGAGAGATGCACCGAGTCACTACCAAGACTACCAAAAGTGCACGAAAGAACTACACCGAGCCACTACCAAGGCTACCAAAAGTGCACTGTTCCATCTTCTGATGATGATGCGTCGAATTGCTGACAAGACAACGAAATGCGAAACTTGCTCTTCTGAGCTGCACCGAGTCTGCTACAGACTACCAAAAGTGCACTGCACCGAGTCGCTGACAAGACTACTAAAAGTGCAGGATTCCATCTTCGAATGGTGATTGTCTTCTTTTAGATATTTCCTGCAAAATTATGTGCACAAAAATACATACAAGAAAATGTGTGTGTATGATATGAGATGCGAATGCTTGCAAGAATGTATAGACCATGCCCTAGGTGGCCTAGGGTGTGCTGAGGATATAGCTTGGTTGCTCCACCATGCCCCCGGAATCAAGAGGATTGTCATCTTGGCCTTAGGGATTCCGTCCCCAATAAGTTTTCTAAAAGAGACATCCGGTGCATCTTTGCCCCCTGACCAATGGTCGTATGCCCAGGACTCTGACTCATGCATTATCTGACTGAAGAATGATCATCTGAAGTAATGTCGCCTTATTTCTCCAAGCATCAAACGTCATTGCTTTAAAAGGTAGTGCGTCCCTTGTGGATTTTCACACTAGCTTTTCTTTGTGGGAAATGCGTCCCTTTAGGGATTTTCACATAACCGTTTGCCTAACTTTTGCCTGGAATGGACCCAACCCAAACCAGCGGCTTTTTATTTTTTCATCATATTTTTTTTGTAGGGCAGACTGCCTGTCTCCAGGTTTTCACCGTACCATTTGGCCTAACTTTTGCTTAGAGAGCCAGTTACAGTTTTCATCTCTAACGGCCTCTTTTTTGTTTCAAGATTTTTTTTTTTATTTTTTAAGCTGCAAGAGAAGGCTATTATCAAAACCACCACTAAGAATGAATAGCACATATCTGCTTAGGCACCTTCCGACAGAATGATTAGATAATAGTCATTAGTGATATATTTCTTTTAAGGCAGAACTAGAAGAACAATGTAAACTGTATTCTTTTATTCATTGCAAAATTGAGTACATTTCTATATGATTTCATCATACATGATCCTTATTTAACAAGAATTCAAAAGCATAAGGCTACACCTAATATCGAAATAGATCTTGTAAGCATCAAACTCCTGTTATCAATCTGCCCTCTCGGGTTTTCTCGATTGAACATTTTCTCTTAGCCCTTAATTTTTGCCCAGGATGCCTTTTTTCGGTTTTCACCCAGACAGGATGCCCAATTTTAGCAAGGCCGCCTTTTTTTCGATTTTCAACCTGCGGGGCATTTATTCTCTTCTTTTCATTTTTTGGTCATTAGCCATGGAACCTTTTTAGTCTATTGACATTGACCGAGTCTTTAAACTCATTCCCATCGCTGTCTGCAAAGATTGCTGCTCCCTTTGTTAGCAACTTTTTCAAAATGAACGGGCCTTCCCAGGTTGGCCTGAATTTTCCTCGTATGTCTGGCACTCCCGGCCTCATCATCTTAAAGACCAAATCCCCTTCTTTCAATGGGTGCTTTTGTACCTTCTTGCCAAAGGACCGAGCTAGTCTCTTCTGATAAACCTGATTGAGGTAATAGGCTCTCAACGAATCTGCATCCAAAAGGTTCAACTGCAATAATCGCTGTTGTGCCCATTCTGTCTCTGGAATCTCGGCTTCCATGACTACCCTTAAAGATTTTAGCTCAATTTCAACCAGCAGAATCGCTTCGGTTCTGTATACCAGGGAGAAAGGTGTTGCTCCCGTAGAGGTTCTGACTATGGTTCTATAACCCCATAGTGCAAAAGGCAGCTTTTTCGCCCAATCTTTATAGCTCTGAACCATCTTGGCCAGTATTCTTTTCACATTCTTGTTCGCTGCTTCAACCGCACCGTTAGCTTGAGGACGGTAAGGAGAAGACTTGTGATGCTGGATTCCATACTTCTGAAGCATTTGTTTAGTTTCTGCTAAGAATTGCACCCCATTATCAGATACAATATGGTGTGGGAGGCCATATCTGCATATCAAATTCCCCTCGATGAACTTAGCCATATCCCTAGCATCAATATTCTTAAAAGATTCAGCTTCAACCCACTTAGTGAAATAATCAATAGCGACTATAATGAACCTGTGCCCATTAGAAGCTGTAGTGTGACGCCCTTTCCCCACGTCAGACTAGCTTGGCTAGTCTTAGTTAGAGAAGGTCGTGCACACACAATAGAACACATTCATAACCTTATGGAAACCCAAACAAAAAGATTTCATCACATACGATCATACATCATACATACTTATACAATTGTTCATTACTATTCTTAGTTATCTCATTATTACATGCCTTTACATATCTGATACACATAATAATTATACAAAAAGTCTATACAAAATTTCCTAGTAACAAACCCCAAAACCTACGCTATCCACTTCCTATTGTTGACCGTCGATATGCGGGTGCGTCCTTTGGTCACCTCTTGTCTGTACCTGCACGGATTAGAGTAAACCCGTGCTAAGCGATAACGCTTAGTGGGGAAACACATATATAACAAGTAATTTAACACACAAATAAGGTTACCATTCACTGCATGCTAGTAATCATGCTTAATTAAGAATCACTTCATCAAATTCCATTCCATGCATAACATGGTTTAGTACTATATTCAATCATAAAGCAACATTCACATATTCACATATTCACGTCGCATACTATATTGTATCACAATCATTTCCACTTATTAATTAGTTGGTTAGCCTGCAATCCAAAGACGCGGATAACGGGTATCGCATTGGTACCACTCAGGTAATAGAATCTCATCGAGATTACATTTACGCATTGGTACCCTCAGGTACAAAATATCAATCCCCTTATAATAAAATCCAGCAAGGATTATTCACATTGTTTTCACATTGTGATTCCCATGGAATCAGACACATTAAACGCATGGGGCTGCAGCACTTGACCCTATAGGCATGCCTAACTATCCACTACTTGACTCGCAGGCTTAAGTTATTAAACATACTATTCAGTTCACATTAATTTCTTTTCACATCACACATGTTGATAGCTAACATCACATTCATTTTACCCTTTCGCATTAGCACATAGCTATTCATTTCACTTGCATACTCAATATGTTTCCAAACTCATTCTTCATAGTTAATACTCACATATTTGATTGCATTCAAGAATCATCATGTAGTATGCAAATGTACATTACCTAATACACACATAATACTTACTCATAATGTCCTTCATTTCAGCTCAAAGCCTTGCCATTTGAAAGGCCAAACACATTAGGGTTATATTGCCAAAACAGGGTAGGTCACAGTCACAACCAATTTGGTTATCACCGTGACATGTTGAAGTCCAAAACAGAATGCAAATTGAGGACAGGTCACGGTCACAATCAATTTGATAGCCACCGTGACATGTTCCCAATTCCCGGCAGAATGCTTCTTGAGGGTATGTCACGGTCACAATCAATTTGATTGTCACCATGACATATCATATTTTTGAAGGGCATAATGCTTCCTTGGGTACCTCACGGTCACAACAAATTTGGTTGTCACCGTGACATACCCAATCAGCTAGGCAGAACAGAATTCTAGCATACCTCACGGTCACAATCAATTTGATTATCACCGTGACCCATGCAAGATTCCGATTCCACATTCTATTCCCATCTCCTTTCAAGGACTTCCAACCCATTTTCCTTTCCAACAAATTAACCCAATTCATCAACCACATACCCAATTGGCACATAGCTGATTTCCATCTTGATATTGGCATTCACTCATAGCATAAATCATAATTGTAACACCCCCACCGCCGCCCCCATTGGAAGGGCACCGGCGGGTGCGCTACACGACGCTTACTCACGACGCGACAAAACATACAGCGGAAGCATACATGCGCTAAGCGGAAGCATTCAATAACACATAATAAAAATCATAGAAAATATACTTCATTACTATAAAAACAAAATACAAAGCTATATACAATATCCCAAAAGATTATAACTAAAAATCCTTTACAAAAATAATACATATACAAAAAGAATTACAGGAGGAGACAGGAATAAATAACTCGACTCCTATGTTGCCGGCCTGAAGATACGCGACACGAGCAACTCCCAAAAATCCTTCACGCTACCTGCACGGGATAAAAGCCCGTGCTAAGCGATAACACTTAGTGGGGAGAAACAAACACAACAGAATACTATACAAGAAAACATGCACTAACATACATAATTCATTATGAATCAGAGTACAGAGATATAAATATATTCAGGATAAATAATACAAAACACTAAACCATTACACTATTCAAAGTCACACAATAATCAGAACACTTCACTAAATCAATACCAGACAGTTCACACAATAGCCTGAAAACAATGGTGGAGGATACGGGAACACGGCACGAGAGACTGAAGCCTCAAAAACACTTTAATACCCGAAGGTAGCGCGGGAGACCGGAGTCTCAAAAAATTTTATCACTACACAGAAGATGACCATCTCGGAGGTCGACTGCTTCGCCCAAATGGGACGGACCGAACGGCTGTACACTAACCCTTCTTAAACATGCTTAATTATCCTATACCTTGACACTTCAGGCTCGATAACACATTCATTCACTCGACCTTACACAATCAAATGCAAGATTTAATTCAATATTCTAATATTAAAATAAATTCCTAACTAAACACTAGTGCATTGATATCACGAGTTATAAGCACAAACATATTTCATGCAATAGTGAGAAACCGTGCAAAGTGGAACAAAAGAAACACATTCAGAAAACAGGGCAAGTAGGAAGGGCCTCTGTCCCGATAGCGATAAATGTCGCGCTCGCGACAGAGCACGGGGCACTTCCTCGCGAGGTCGCGCCAGTGGGCCTACTCGCGATTAAGCACTCGCGGCAGAAATTCACAGGGTCGAGCTCTGTCGCGCTCGCGACAAGCGTCGTGATCGCAATAGAGACCAGTTCCTTCCTCCTCGCGCGCACGCTCGGTAGCACGCTTGCGCGGAGGGTGCCGCTACCGAGCTCTCTGTCGCGCTCGCGAAAACATCGCAATCGCGACAGAGGGCTCTTCAAGAACAAGGGGCCAAGTCCGCCTTCTGTCGCGCTCACGACAGAACCCAGATTTGCAAAAGTCTGCACTTTTTCCTTCACTATTCACACACAATTCTTCATACATACACACAACATACACAAGCACTTCCCTCAAGCCTCCAGCACATCACTGCATCATTCTCAAGCCACATAAACCCATTTTACACAATATACAAACATCAATTCAACATAAAATCACTCACAACCAACTCAAATACACTAACATGGCATGTTCAAAATCCGAAAATAAATAATATCCTCACTATATCATTAACACTTCACTATAAATCACTACTAAATTTAAACATGCATTCATGAACACTCAACATTACCAATGACATGCAATCAGAACATAGAGTCGATCCAAGGAGGAAATTAGGGGAAAAACACAAAATCCACAACATAGCTCCCAATCACTTACATTCCAAAATAAACACTTAAGAACACAGCTCCCATACCTGGAAAACGAAGCTTCAAACCGTGCCTCTCACGAAACCACTTTATCCTTGCCCTTGCTCTTCCTTCTCTCTTCTGATGCTTGCACAAAACCCAGCCACAACACACTCAAATCAGACCTAAAACCACAATCAAAACCAGAAAAAGAAGGAGAAAGAAGAACTGAAATACCCAAAGCACTCCAAACCACTTACCTCTTATAATCCTTTAAGAACTTAGCTCAAAATTCCAAGAAAACTCAAGAGAAAAGAGATGGGAGCAGAAAAATGGAAGCAAGAGAGAGGGGAGAACGGGAAATGAAGAAGAAAAGAGAGAAATGAGATAGCTTCCACGGGAAGCTAGGCAAATTTCTGCCCTTCCCTTCCCTCTCCCTTACTTTTCATTAAATGCTCACCAACCTCCAAGCCATATGTCACAATCCTAGAGAATCAATCAATCCATCTTAGCATAACCACTCTAGGCACCATACACTAAACACACACAAGCCTTTCTTACACAAATATCTTCAATGCACTAAAACTCACTCACACCATAGTATTTCTTAAAAACCCTTTTCATCCTAGTAACCATGCACCACAAACCACACAATAAAAGCCCTAAGTCCACTTACACCCAACAACCATACACTATAAGCATACACTATTATTTCCTCTTCTCTTAATTAATTAATTCCTTTAACACATAATTCCTTATTATCTTATTTTCCTCATACTTAAATTACGAAAATACCCTCACTTACCGACTTAACCCGCAAATTCCGACCAGGCCCTATTTGGGTTGTTACAATCACTCCCCCTTAAGAAATTTCGTCCTCGAAATTTCCCCGCTAATCACTTATATCCAACAACCCAAAACTCAAACCGAAACTTACCTGAAAGCTAATAACATAACTTACCAGAAGGTCCAGCTCGATCTGTTATATCCCCAATTTGCATCGCATAAACTCTTGGATGCGCGGGCACTTCTTCGGTTGGCGACTTCTGCACTGTCTCTGATGGCGCTTGCGAAGGACGTCTACTACCTCTTCCACTCTGATTCCCTCTCGCTCTCTAACCACTGGCTCTACTCTCAGGTCTATCCGGAAGCTCTCTTCGATCCGGACAATTTGCTACCATATGCTCTTGGCTACCACATCTGAAGCACGCTCCAGAGATCCTTCTGCACTCGCCCCAGTGGCGCTTATAACAATGCTCACACTCCGGGATCGCACTTCCCTTGCTAGAGGGTGGTGCTACACTCCCGACTTCCGAACGTACCGGAATCAAACTCTTCTCACCTTGGCCACTCAGAACTCCTCTCGACTTCTTGCCACTACCAAACCCACCTTCCGGTGCTTTCCTCTTGCTCTCGATCCTCTGCTTGATCACCTCAGATTCCTATAACTTCATTGCCGCTGCCACAAGCTGATAATACCCCACGGGTTGCAAGACTGACAATGTCACCAAAGGACGTCTGAACACCTCACGCAGTCCCTCTAGGAAATGCCTACTTCTAAACTCATCCGTCAACAAAGCCTCAGGCACATTCTTACTCAACTGGCTGAATTCCTTATCATACTCACTCACGGTCATAACTCACTCACGGTCATACAAATAGCGAAAATTAAAAACTTTGAAAACATCAGAATGATCATGCATTAATATAATAACATTCATTACAATAATGTTCTGATGAAAAACTAATATTACAAAATAGTTACAACTATCAGAGACACATAGCGAAAGCTATATAAAAACTATATAAAATAGAGAGTTTTATTACAAAAGAATCATACTACAAAAATAAAGCCCTAACACTAATCCCTCTGTGTTGGCTTGACTGGAGGTGACTCTCCCAAAATCATAACGCCTTCTACACCTGCACGGGTGAACACACCGTGTAACAACCCAAAAAGGGCCTAGTCGGAATTTGTATGGTAAGTCAGAATATTAATGGTATTTCAGTGAATTGAGTAAGAGAAAATTGGATAATAAGGATTTTGATAGTAAAGAAATCAATTAATTAAATTAAGAGGAGGAAATTACATGGTGTGCTTATGGTGTATGGAAGTAGGGAAATTGTTGGGAATTAATCTAGTGTGGTTTGTGTGTATGGTGCCTTGTATGTAAAGTGTTTTATGGGAAGTGATTTAGTGGAATTTGGGTTTGGTAACAAGGATGTGGATATTTATGTAGGAGATGATTGTGTGTGTGTTGTGTATGGTGCATAGAAGGAATAAGTCAAAGATGGATGTTGGAACCTATAGGAGATTGACACTTGGCTTGGTGGGTGAGAACATTTAATGGAAAAGGAGGAGAGAGACAAGGGAGGGCTGTTTTGAGGAAGCTTCCCGTGGAAGCTGCCCTTCTTGCCTTGATTTTCATTTTCCCGTCCCTCTTCTCTCTCTTGCTTCCATTTCCTGCTCTCATCTCCTTTTTCTTGTGTGTTTCTTTGAGATTTGAGTGGGATTTCCTGAAGTTTTGAGCTGGGTTTGTGAAAGGTAAGTGCTTAAGTTTGAATTGAGGTTCCTTTATCTACTTCTTGTTCTTTGAATTTTGGTTTTGAAGTGTGAGTTTATGGTTTGATTTAAGTGTGTTGTGGCTGGGTTTTGTGCAAGAATCGGAAGAGAGAAGAAAGAGCAAAGGCAAGGATAAAGTGGTGTCTTGAAGAGTTGAAGATTGAAGCTTCATTTCAGGTTTGGGAGTGTTTTGCCGTTGTTCTTTTCTTGGATCATTCCTTGTTATGCTTTAATTCGTGATAATTTTGAGTGTCGATTTATGTGTAAATGCATGTGTGTGTGATTGAGCTAGAGTATTTGTTTGGTATGATTTTAAGTTTTAGTGACTTGTATGTGACTTCGGTAGTAAAATTTCAAGTGTTAGTGAAGAACATGATTTGTGTGCTTTAGTGATTTAATTGTGAATTCTTGTGCAAATTAGTGTGAATTGAGTGTATATTGATGCTTAACATGTCTTGGGTTACATTCGACTCATGAGGTAAGTGTTTATGCATGATTGAATGAGTGGTTTTGGAAAGTTGAATTTTGAATAGTGCGGGAAAGTGCAGAATTTGGCAAATCTGGGTTCTGTCGTGATCGCGACATTATCGCGAGCGCAACAGGGTGCAGATTGGTCCCTTGTTCCTGGAGAGCCCTCTGTCACGATCGTGACATTGTCACGAGCGCGATAGAGAGCTCGGTTTACTGAGTCCTCAACGCGAGCATGCGGCAGAGCGTGCGCGAGGAGGAAGTGGCCGGTCTCTATCGCGAACGCGACGTTGTTGCGAGCGCGACAGAGCTCGGTTTGTGAGAGTCTGCCGAGTGTGCTTTGTCGCGAGCGTGCCTCCTAACGCGAGCCTGCTATGAGGAACCCTGTGTTCTGTCGCAAGCACGATGCCTATCGCGATCGCGATAGAAGCCCTTCCTGCCTGCCCTGTTTTCTGAATGTCATTCTTTTATCCCACTTTGCACGGTTTCTCACTATTGCATGGTACATGATTGAGTTTATGTCTTGTTGACCTTTTGTACTCGTGTCGTTGTAGTGAATTAATGTGATGTTGGGATTTTGATCTGAGTTTTGTGTAGTAAGTGTTGTGATTGATGAGTGAGTTGTTGAGCTTGAAGTCTCAAGGTAGTGGATAATTAAGCATGCTTAAGAAGGGTTTGTGAGTGCAGCTGCCCGTGTCCGCCACGTTTGGGCGAAGCGGTCGACCTCCGAGATGGTCATCTTCCGTGTAGTGATAAAATGTTTTGAGACTCCGGTCTCCCGCGCTACCTTCGGGTATTAAAATTGTTTTTGAGGCTTCGGTCTCCCGTGCCGTGTTCCCTTATCCTCCACCAGTGAAATTCAGGCTATTGTGTGAAGTGTCTGGCATTGGTTAATGAAGTGTTTTGATTATTGTGTGATCTTGATTATGGTAATTGCTTCGTGCTTCCTGTTTTCAATTCTGATTCCATATAGTGATTCTTGATCCATACATATATTTCTGTCCTCTGCCATTTAGTGAATTCTGTATGTTAATGCATGATAGTCTTGTATAGTATTCTGTTATATTGTTCCTCCCCACTAAGCGTTATCACTTCACACGAGTTCTTGTCCCGTGTAGGTGACAGGATTTTGGGAGATTGCTCATGTCGCGCATCTGCAAGTCAGCCACATAGGAGTAGAGTTGTTTTTGTTATCTCCTCCTATAATTCTTTTTGTATGTAGTATTTTTGTATAGTGGCTCTTGTAACTCTTTGTAAGGTTTATGATGTAATATTTTGGATATTGTATCTAACTCTATATTTTGATTATATGAGATGTTTATGATTTGCTATGTTTATGGATGTTATGGCCTGCTTCCGCTCAGTGTATGTATGTATGTTGTGAGTGAGCGTCGGGTAGCGCGCCCACCGGCGCACTTCCAACGGGGGCGACGGTGGGGGTGTTACACACCGTGCTAAGCGATAACGCTTAGTGGGGAAACAAACAATAATATATGGACAACCATTCACAATGGTCATCAAGCAAAATTACATACGATAATGGCATACTGAAAATCATAAGATATAATCATAATAGAATTCCATTCATAACCATTCAATAACAATTTAAATGCCAATAGCTAATATACTCATAATTAGAGTCATACAGATTCAAATACTTATAATCATATCAGACAAATCATAACACCTGCTGACTCACTATAGTGGATAATGAGTAAACGCATAGCAGTACCTTACGGGTATGAATCGACATGTAGTGGTACCTTACGAGTACGAAACGGGAAAATAATATCATATTTTCTCTTTTTAAAACATTTTACAAAGGGATCTTAAACAAGATCCGGGCACGTAAAAGTTCTCGAGGAACGAAATATGGACAAGATTAGGGTCCAGAACAGTACAGAGGCTGCAACAAAAGGACTCTTTTAGGCATGCCTAACTATCCACTAGACTGACTCTTGCAGGTCATGTATAATACAATTCACATTTAGGCATATCTTATTGAGTTCACAACATAAGGTATAAATAACACCTTCTTAATTCAACCATAACATTCACTATAATTTGACATAGCAAAATACAATCTAATGATATTAGATGCATGAAATGACACTAAATAATATTTAAAACCAATAAATAACAAAAAAGGAATGAAAACGAAGAAATATCAAAGCAATAGCGGTTTACACCGCGGTATGACATTGTCTTACCGTCGTGTAAGACCTTTTACACAGGGGTATGGCAAAGCCATACCTCCGTGTAAAATGGAAGACCACGAGTCATGCATGAGGGACACGACTCGTATCGCTTCCCTTCCCTCAAGTGCCTAGAGAGCACTTACACGGAGGTATGGAATTCCTTACTGCCGTGTGGCTCGACGGACAGCATTCCAAGGGGCGTTTACACGGCGATATGGACATCCATACAGCCGTGTAAAACGACCTAAACCCAAAAATACACACAACTAAAAAGCCAATTCTAACATACTTCAAAATCAAACTATATACTCATCAAAATCAACTTAAAACCCACCATTTCATAACCATAAACTTGGAGAAATCATACATTAAACATACTTAAATCCTCCAAACCCAAACTCTGCAATTTACAATCCAAAACATAATCAAATGTATAAATAATCCAAAACAAGTCACAATCTAAGTTATTAACTCAACATAATCAAAACTTATAACATATATATCATTATAGACTTCATCAAACAAGTAAATTTCTAGAAATAAATAAAGAACACCATAATCATCCAAAATGTACAAAATTCCCAAACCTGAATTCCTTAGCTCCAAATTACTAGGTACCACTTCCACCAGCCTTCTCCTTTCCCTTGGGATCGCGAGGAGGCTCAACTAACAAACATACCGAAAAATCATACAAACACAACAAACCCAAAATTAAACCCTAAATCAGAAATGTATAAAAGATGAAGAAGAAGAAGAAAATGCAGCAACTTGCAAAAATAGACCTTAGAATAGACCAATTTCCACCAATGCAGCTAAGGAAAGAAAGGGATCAAATTGAACTAGAGGAAAAAGAAGAAAAGAAGGAGGAGGTAGCAGTAGGGAGAGGGAAAACGGCAATGGCTGAAGATGGCTTTCCCTTTTCTCTCTCTCACTCTAATAATACAATCCTTCAATTTTCCTCTTGCCACATGTCAATTAGGGGTTGGTGCGAATTGGTCACTCACACCCTACAAACATGCAAGAACACACATACAAAACAAACTCTCACTAATGCACACCCTACCAATTTGCATACACACTAATGCAACCCACACACTCACATCCTATTACTCTACATGCACTCACACTATAATAAAACCCACAAAATATGCATTTTACTTAAAATGCCCTTATCACATGCTTTCACACACATAATGCACACATGCACAAATGGCTTCAACTTCTAGGGGGCAAACGGGGTGTTACAACTCTCCCCTACGAATAGGAATTTCATCCTCGAAATTCTCACTTGAATTGAAAAGCTCTTGATACTGAGTCCTCATCGTCGCCTCTGGTTCCCAAGTCGCTTCTTCAATACCATGATGATGCCATAATACCTTGACCAAAGGGATTTGCTTATTCCTCAACTGCCTCACTTCCCAAGCTAAAATAGCCTTCGGTTCCTCATAATACGAATAATCTGGCTGCACTTGCACATCTTGAACCGACAATACATGCAAAGTATCAGATCTATACCGACGAAGCATGGAAACATGAAATACATCGTGCAACTTCGCCAACTCCATTGGTAAAGCCAACCTATAGGCTACCGGACCAACCTTCGCTAATACCTCATAAGGTCCAATAAATCGAGGACTAAGTTTACCCTTTTTATCGAATCACAACACTTTCCTCCAAGGTGAAACCTTAAGGAAAACTTTGTCCCCGACTTCAAACCGAATATTTTTTCTCTTCAAATTGGCATAGGACTTCTGCCTATCCTTAGCCTCTTTCAGATTTTGCTGCACAACTCTGATCTTTTCCTCAGAATCTCTAACCAACTCTGGCCCAACAACGGAATGCTCGGTCAACTCTATCCAACAAACTGGAGTCCTACATGGCCGACCATAGAAGGCCTCATACGATGACATACTCAACTGATAACTGTTGTTGTAGCAAACTCCATAAGCTGCACATATCTGTCCCAACTACCTAAAAATTCCAAAGCACAAGCCCGCAACATATCCTCCAAAATCTGAATGACCCTCTCTGACTGCCCATCGGTCTAAGAATGAAATGCCATACAGAAATTAAACTTGGTACCCAAAGCTCTTTGCAATTCCTTCCAAAACTTCGATGTGAATCTTTGATCCCGATCTGACACTATAGACAACTCCATGCAATTTGACTACCTCATCCACATAAATACTGGCTAACTTTTCCATCGAATAATCCACTCTAACTGGCAGAAAATGAGCTGACTTCATAAGTCAATCCACAATCACCCAAACTAAGTCATGCTTCCTCTGAGTCAACGACAAACCAGACACGAAATCCATAGCGATGTCATCCCATTTCTACTCAGGGACGGATAAAGGAGTGAGCAATCCCGAAGGGACTTGATGCTCAGCCTTTACCTGCTGATAGGTCAAACACTTGGCCACATAATCCATAATGTCTCTCTTCATGTCGGAGCACCAAAAGAATTGCTTTATGTCCCGATACATTTTCTCACCATCGGGATGCATAGTGAAAACCGTAGTGTGTGCCTCACTCAAAAGTTGTTTCCTTAACTCAACATTCTCAGGCAAACACAAATGATTCCTATACATAAGCACCCTATCCAAAACCAAGAACTCTGACTGCTTACCAGATCTGACCTCTTGCAAAACCCGCTGTAATCTCACATCATCCTTCTGAGCATCCACTATCAACTATCTCAAAGTAGGCTTCGCTCTCAATTGGCCAACCAAAGCACCATCTGAATCAAATCTCCAGCAGAACCATCTCAAAAACAAAGCCGAAACTGACTTCCGACTCAACGCATCCGCAACCACATTGGCCTTACCCGGATAGTAATCCAAAATGCAGTCATAGTCCTTGAACAACACTAACCATCGACGCTGCCTCATATTCAACTCCTTCAGCATGAGGAGGTACTTTAAACTCTTATGGTCCGTAAAGATCCTACACTTCTCCCCATAAAGATAATGCTGCCAAATCTTCAAAGCAAAGATCACAGCTGCCAATTCCAAATCGTGTGTCGAATAATTCCTGTCATGTGGCTTTAACTTACAGGAAGCATAAGCCACAAATTTACCCTCTTGCATCAACACACAACCAGCCCAACACCGGAAGCATCGCTATACATCACAAACTCTTTACCCGAGATGGGTTGAGTAAGTATAGGAGCTTCAACTAACAACCTCTTCAACTTCTCAAAACAGGCTTGACACTTATCCGACCATTCAAATCTAACTCCTTTTCTCAACAACCTCGACATAGGAGCAGCAATCACTAAGAAACCTTTCACAAACCGACAATAGTAGCCTGCTAAACCAAGGAAGCTTCTCACTTCCGGAACATTCCTAGGCGCTTTCCAATCAACAATCGCCTTAATCTTAGACGGATCAACTTGAATACACTGAGCCGATACAATATGCCCTAAGAAAGACACTTCCCGAAGCCATAAGTCACACTTGCTAAGCTTTACAAACAATCGATGCTTCCTCAACACTTGTAAAACCAAATGGAGATGCTCCTCATGATCACTCTTATCCTTCGAGAAAACAAAAATGTCATCTATAAACACCACTACAAATCGATCAAGATATGGCCTAAACACTCGGTTCATTAAATCCATGAAAGTCGCAGGTGCATTGGTCAAACCAAATGGCATCACTAAAAACTCATAATGGCCATATCGAGTCCGAAATGCAGTCTTAACCACATCCGCATCTTGAACTCGCAACTGATAGTAACCCGACCAAAGGTAAATCTTCGAAAAGACACCTGCACCCCTGAGCTGATCAAACAAATCCTCGACTCTAGGCAAAGGATACTTATTCTTCACGGTGACCTTGTTAATTTGCCTATAGTCGATACACATCCTCAAAGAACCATCTTTCTTCTTAACGAACAAAACCGGGGCTCCCCATGGAGATATGGTGGGTCGAATAAACCCCTTATCTAATAACTCTTGTAGCTGAGTTTTGAGTTCTCTCAACTCTATAGGAGCCATCCGATAAGGTGCTTTTGAAATTGGCGAAGTACCCGGCAAAATCTCTATGGACAACTCCACTTCTCTCTCTAGAGGCAAACTAGGCAATTCACTCGAAAACACATCACTAAACTCCTTAACAACGGGGATATCCTCAATCTCAACTTGATCACGCTTCGAATCCAAAACAACTGCTAAGAATAACTCACATCCTTTTCTCATGAATCGCTTAGCTTGAATGGCGAATAACACATTACTCAAAGAACTCGATCCCAAACCTTTAACCACTACCGAAGACTGATCTCTATCCCGAAGCACAACTACCTTTCTATGACAATCCACAACAGCCCGATGCTTACTAAGCAAATCCATACCCAAAATCAGATCAAACTCCCAAAACGGCAACTCTATCAAATCAGCAGGAAACTTAACACCCTGAACCAAAAGGGGACAATTCCTATGCACTCTACTCACATTGATACTATGCCCTACAGGACTGGCCACACAAAACTCATAATCTTACTAGTCAACATCATGCATTTTATCAAACAATATACTTGTGCACAAATATGAGTGTGTGGAGCCAGGATCAATTAGAGCATATAACTCAGTGTCAAAGAGTAGGAACTTACCAGCTATCACATCCGAGGGATCTTGCTCATCCCGAGCTCTCATGGCATAAGCTCTTGTTGGAACCGTCAAAGGACGATCAACTGACTCTGATAGAGCTCCCTCTCTATGCCGACCGCCTTGACCTCTACCTCGGTCTCTACCACGACTAGCTTGTGGAGCATTCAAACCAACTCTGCTAGCCTCATGCTGATCACTAGAAGCCTCATTACACCTCGGACAATTTGCCAGGTAGTGTTTAGTGCTACAGCATCTGAAATAACCACCCGTGAGCCACCTACACTAACCCCAGTGGCGCTTACTACAATGCGAACACTCAGGCATTACATCAGTCCTCAAACCAGAACCACCTTTGCCAGAACCAAAACCCCTAGCAGAACCTTGTCTCCTGCCTCTCGAAGCAAGGCCTGAAGAAGATTCATCATACGGGTTCCTAGACCTCTTACCCGATGATAATGACGATCTGGCTCCACCATGAGGGGGATTCCTCCTCTGAGCTCTCTCTTTCAAAATAGACTTAGATCTCTCAGCCTGAACTGCTGCTTGTACAATCTGGTAGTACCCAATACCCAGAGTACTCATCAGAGAAATAATCATAGCTCTAAGCGACTCATTCAAATCGGCTTCAAAATGCCTACATCTGAACTCTTCAGTCAAAACACCCTTAGGATCATACTTAGCGAATCTGTTAAACTCCTTCTCAAACTCTGAAACCGTCATCGCCCTCTACTTCAAACTGAGAAACTTTGCCCACTTGGCATCCTTGTACTCCCGAGTCACATACTTACTTGTAAATTCCCTGCAGAAGAACTCCCATGTGACTGGGTCAGGCAACTGGGGATGCCTTCGAACCAACTTCCACCAGTCAAAGGCGGATCCTTGCAACAGGGCTGGAACACACTCTACCCACCTCTCTTGAGGACATCGAATATCATCCAAGGCTCGCTCTACCTTCTCTAACAACTTCTCGGTGTATTCTGATTCATCCAAACTGGTCCCATAAAAGTCCTCTGGATCGGCCTTCCTCAGATTCTCAATAGGTACTCTAAGAGCGGTCACACTCTCAATGACCCTAGACATGTCCTGCGAAATCTTCAACATGACCTCAAAGGGCATGGCCGCAGCCTCAGATTGCGCCCTAGCAGGTTGAGCCAACACAGACACGGAAGGATCGATTGCTTGAGGGCTCACACTCTCGGTGAACTCCTCAAGTGATCCACACCCCGAATTAGAAGCCATCTAACACAAACAAGAGGACAACCGCATCGGCCAACACAGTCCTAGACATATACACACAGATGCACATCAACACCCAGAAAATGCCTAAACCGGAGCTCTGATACAAAATACTATAGCACCCCCTTCTAATACGAAGGCGAACCCATCCGCATCGGAGTGAGATACCGTATGAGCAGGGGTATCACCACACAGATCAATAGAAAAACATACATACAAATAGCGGAAATTAAAAACTTTGGAAACATCAGAATGATCATGCATTAATATAATAACATTCATTACAATAATGTTCTAATCAAAAACTGATATTACAAAATAGTTACAACTGTCAGAGATACATAGCGAAAGCTGTACAAAAACTATATAAAATACAGAGTTCTATTACAAAAGAATCATAAAACAAAAATAAAGCCCTAACGCTAATCCCTCTGTGTTGGCTTGATTGGCGGCGACTCTCCCAAAATCATAACACCTTCCGCACCTGCAGGGTGAACACAACGTGCTTAGCGATAACGCTTAGTGGGGAAACAAACAATAATATATGGACGGCCATTCACAATGGTCATCAAGGCAAATCACATACGATAATGGCATACTAAAAATCATAAGATATAATCATAATAGAATTTCATTCATAACCATTAAATAACACAGTCAAATGCAAACAACTCATATAGTCATAATTACAGTCATAAAGATTCAAATATTTATAATCACATCAGACAAGTCACAACAGCTACTGACTCACAGCAGTGGATAACGAGTAAACGTGTAGTAGCACCTTACATGTACGAATCGACACGTAGCGGTAACTTACGGATACGAATCGGGAAAACAATGTCATATTTTCTCTTTTCAAAACATTTTAAAAAGGGATCTTAAACAAGATCCGAACACGTAGAAGTTTGCGAGGAACTAAAGAGGGACCTAATCAGGGTCCAGAACAGTACAGAGGCTGCAGCAAAAGGACTCTTTTAGCCATGCCTAACTATCCACTAGACTGACTCTTGCAGGTCATTCATAATACAATTCACATTTAGGCATATCTTATTGAGTTCACAACTTAAGGCATAAATAACACCTTCTCAATTCAACTATAACATTCAATATAATTTGACATAGCAAAATACAATCTAATGATATTAGATACATGAAATGACATTAAATAATATTTAAAACCAATAAATAACAAAAAAGGAATGAAAACGAAGAAATATCAAAAACTTCAAAAGCTGGGCAGTAGCAGTTTACACGGCGGTATGACATTGTCTTACCGCCATGTAAGACCTTTTACACGGGGGTATGGCAAAGCCATACCGCCGTGTAAAATGGAAGACCACGAGTCGTGCATGAGGGACATGACTCATGTCGCTCCCCTTCCCTCAAGTTCCTAGAGAGCACTTACACGGCGGTATGGAATTCCTTACCGCCATGTGGCTCGACGGACAATATTCCAGGGGGCGTTTACACTGCGGTATGGACATCCATACAGCCGTGTAAAAGGACCTGAAACCAGAAATAAGCCAAAAATACACACAACTCAAAACCCAATTCTTACATACTTCAAAATCAACTTAAAACCCACCATTTCATAACCATAAACTTGGAGAAATCATACATTAAACATACTTAAATCCTCCAAATACAAACTAGGCAATTTACAATCCAAAACATAATCAAATGTATAAATAATCCAAAACAAGTCACAATCTAAGTTATTAACTCAACATTATCAAAACTTATAGCATATATATCATTATAGACTTTATCAAACAAGAAAATTTCCTGAAATAAATAAAGAACAACATAATCATCCAAAATGCACATAATTCCCAAACCTGAATTCCTTAGCTCCAAATTACATGGTACCACTTCCACCAGCCTTCTCCTTTCCCTTGGGATCGCGAGGAGGCTCAACTAACAAACATACCCAAAAATCATACAAACACAACAAATCAAAAATTAAACCCTAAAATCAGAAATGTAGAAGAAAAGATGAAGAAGAAGAAGAAAATGCAGCAACTTACCAAAATAGACCTTAAAATAGACCAATTTCCACCAATCTAGCTAAGGAAAGAAAGGGATCAAATTGAACTAGAGGAAGAAGAAGAAAAGGAGGAGGCAGCAATAGGGAGAGGGAAAACGGCAATGGCTGAAGATGGCTTTCCCTTTTCTCTCTCTCACTCCAATAATACAATCCTTCAATTTTCCTCTTGCCACATGTCAATTAGGGGTTGGTGAGAATTGGTCACTCACACCCTACAAACATGCAAGAACGCACATACAAAACTAACTCTCACTAATGCACACCCTACCAATTTGCATACACACTAATGCAACCCACACACTCACATCCTAATACTCTACATGCACTCATACAATAATAAAACCCACAAAACATGCATTTTTCCAAATATGCCCTTATCACATGCCTTCACACACATAATGTATACATGCACAAATGGCTCCAACTTCTACGGGGCAAACGGGGTGTTACACCCGATTTCCTTTTCTAACGAAACCAAGTCTGTCTCTTAATTTCATCTATCTGTGCATCTTCAACTTTATTTGCAGCTGCCACTAATGATCTCAAATCCGGATATCGCTGGCCACTTACTTTCTGTTTTGTGCTATTGTGCAGTCCTCACTCAAATCTTTCCATCCTTCTATCTTCTATCCTCAATACATCATCCAGATAAACACTCAATCTCTCAAAGTCTCTTTCATTCTCAGCCACAGTCTTGTTCCCCTATCGAAGCCTCCATAAAGCATCTTGCATTGTGGCTTTATACTCAGCTCTTATATACTTCTTCTCAAACTGATCAAGGAAGTATTCCCAAGTCAACTGGTCAACTGGGGTGTGTTTTCTCACTGAATCCCACCAAAAGTAAGCTGGACCCTGAAGTAACGCAACTGCTCCTTCAAACTTTTCCTCCGATGTACTGTGTAAGATCTCAAATAACCTCTTGATACGGAACAACCATTCTTCTACTTGTTCAGGAGTCATCGTATCGCGTCCAAAGAAATCATCGGCCCCCATTTTCTTTAGCCTCTCCAAAATAGGCTTCCTCTGAGGCGGAGCAGGTGGTTGCACTGGCACCGGTGGCTGCTGGGCCTGTTCCATTCGTATGCGATGCTGAATAAAATTTGCTATTGTTTCATAAATTTAGCTTGTGGCGGAGGAGGTGGTGGTGGCGTTACTAAAGATGTCGCCTGGTGCTATGGAGCCTCGGGTGGACCCACACTGGCCGAAGCCCCACTCTCACCATAAGCCACACTAAAACTTTGGTTGGATGCCATTATACACTATAACAAGGAGCAAGCATACATTAGTACCTTGAGATAACATTCACTTTCATTGGCATGTATATACATTCACTTAACAAACCCCACTCCAATCTTAGAATCGCCTAAACCGTGCTCTGATACAAAAATAAATGTAACACCCTTATACACTATACTTATTCTGCCGACATGGAAATACTGTGCGATTACCATGATGATACTACGGTCGACCTAAACTTAATTCAAATTGTGGCTAATTTTTTTTTTCTACACTTAATCTTATACTCACTTAATCATTCATTTCACTTAACAATTTCACTTATTAACTTAGTTATCGATTGACCTATAACTGTCTAATATTACTATTCATTTAGTCAAAATTTTTGCAGTATAACGGCTTATTTTTTGGCCTACCGAAACCTACAAATTTCAATAACCATAACCCCAGCAAGGGCACAATATGAAAATATCCAAACCATACCAATCACAGTCTAAATTATCCATCCACGAAGTCACATCATTCACATACATAAATACATACAAACTCACATAGCTTAACCCCATTCTTTATATGCATGCCAATACAAAATACCAAAACATACAAAATATAACTTCAATCCTTCTTCGGTGCTTGCTCCAACCCGACTGAGTATGCTGCTCCGACCTATGGCGTACCTACAAGCATTAAAAAAAAACTACATGCTGAGCATTAATATGCCCAGTGGTGGTTACAAATCCATAAATCCCCACTACTAACTAATTATTCCAAATAACTATACTAATATATTATCTTTAGTAAATTTAACTTATTTAATCAATTAGTTAACTGTTTAATCATATAATCCACACTTAAACCCTTATTATACACCAATTACATTTTAATCCCTACATTAAAGTATTTACTTCACTAATTATATTTTTACCCTTGATCTTTTTCCTTGGTTTCCACGTTTATCCTTAACTTTTCAATTAATTACATCTATGTCCCCACTTTTACCTTAATACTATCCATGTCACTTCTTTTACACTAATTCCATTTATGTCCTCATTTTACCCTTAGTTATTCTTTATTTACACTTTTCACCTTATTTAAACTTATTTTTCACTTTTACCCTTCGTAATTACTTTTAATTACTAAATTACCCTTTTTACACTAAATTCCACTTTTAACCTTTTAATTTCACCCAAATTACATTTAGGTCTTTAATTTTTCACTTTTACACTAAATTACCATTTTAATCTCATGTTTTGCAAAAATTATCAATTTACCCTTACTTTTACACTTTTTACGTACTTAATGTAAAATTACCATTTAATCCCTGCATTTTTATTCATTTACATAATTACCCTTTTTAATTACACTTTTCACCTATTTAACATTATTTTTAACCCTTAAGTACATAATTACAATTTTGACCTCAAACTTTTTATTTCTTTCATTTTAATCCTATTTTCACTTAATTTCTTATGTATCACTATGTTTTCACTTAATTTCTTATTTATCACTATCTTACTCAGTTTAATTACATAATTACTAAAATGCCCCTATATTCAAATTAAATTATGATATTACCCTTCCTTTTTCTTTTATTTACCATTAAGCCATTTATTAATTATATTTTCACATCCAATCATTTATTAACTTATAATTCATCATTTAATTCACTAATTAATCATTTCATGGTAAAATTATATTTTAGTCCTTAAAATACCATTTCAAGGCAATGTCATTTTCAATCCCTATCCTATCTTATCTTTATCATAATTATTACCAAATCTTTATCCTTATCAATTAATTACGTGTATGTCTATTTAAGCATTCAATTAACTCTTTCTTTGCCCTCTTCCACCATATTTTGCAATAAATATCTTTTTAATAAAATTCAATTTGATGGTCATCAAAAAATTTTAGAAAAATGAATAAAAAATTAGAAATAATTTTAAAAATTTATTCGATAAAAAATAGAGCTAAAACGGCGGTTGAGAACGTCTGCACGTGCCGACGCAAGCCGCTGGAGGAAGGACAGACACGCTCACGTGCCACCACGTGCACTACGTGCGCCTCCCACTTCACCTAGCACGTGTCTGCATACCATTAGTTCATGTGTCATGTCATGACACGTGTCAGGACCCTATTGGTCCACCCGTCACCCATGTGGCACACAGGTTGACATGTCATCCACATGTGGCACAACAGCTATCATCCACGTGTTGGGGCCCGATTGGGCCACATGTCAATGTTGACATATCATCATCTATACGTGGCGAGACACATGGTATGACCTCAGTCGTCCATGTGTTACCCCCTCATTGGGCCACTTGTCATCCACGTGCCATTTAGATGACACGTCACTACCACGCGGCATGGCTGCTGCCATCCATGTGGCATGATGTTATTAGGTCACGTGTCAGTAGTGACGCATCACTGTTGACACGTGGTCTCATACGTGTGGGCCACCGCCCACGCGCACCCGCCTAACTCCTAGTAGCATGTGCACGTCACGCACCGCCTTCCTTGTGGTTTATGTAATTCCAATGGTGAGGTCAAAAATAAAAAATCCTAACTTCTAGTTTTACGTTTTGAACACTCATGTTTGTCCCCTCGAATTGCAGTGTACACATACCAAATTTTTGAGCCGCAATATATACACATATATATTATTCACACAAAAAATAAATTTTTGTTGTGTTTTATGCATCTTATATATAATAATTTTACACATAAAATTTTAAATCTATTGAGTCACATGCCAGGATGCAAAAACAAATTGCTCTGATACCAATGAAGGGAAAATTATAGGAAATATATAATTTATAGAGGTAATATTAATAATGTTACCTACCTCTTGTAGCGTAGAAATACATTGCTAAAGCATCTACAAGGATCCCGTTTGTTTTTGGTCACTGACCTGGCTCTTATCCACAGCAGCATAACAGCAGCTTTTCAATAATTTAAAAGCTCCTGAATGATTAAGAGAAAAACAAGTGTGAGTGAGAACGAGCAGCCATGTAGCATATATGTTTTCTCGTTACCAAGTACTAAGATCTCCCATCTATTTATAGAGATCCTAAAGGTTAGAGACTTATCTCTAGTATAACTCAGACTCCTTCGGACTGTACAAAGTGCGATAATTGCTCTCCTGAGCTGCACCGAGTCTTCTTCGGACTGTACAAAGTGCGATAATTGCTCTCCTGAGCTGGACCGAGTCTTCTTCGGACTGTACAAAGTGCGATAATTGCTCTCCTGAGCTGCACCGAGTCTTCTTCGGACTGTACGAAGTCGATAATTGCTCTCCTGAGCTGCACCGAGTCTTCTTCGAACTGTACAAAGAGCTATAATTTGGCGGCCTCATCGTGCCCCCAAAGTACAATTCTGATATTTTAATTTCCGGTGATCCCGAAGGACATGATGTTTGATCTATTTATTCTTCCTCTAGACTGTGGGTCGATTTTGAATCGGTGTAAGACCATGTTCCTGTATTGTAAAAGACTTTTGTTAATTCTTACGCCAAGTATCTTGATTGGTAGAGTTATGAACATCTTATATCTCTCTTTATTATTCATCATCTTATTTTCCATGTGATCAATTCCTCTTTTCTTCTCTTTTTTTCTTAAATTTCCTTTTAAGAAATCATGAAGAAATAACATGCAAATTTAACAAGTTGATCCAAATTTTCCCATTAAAAGGTTAAATTTTGTACAATATACAGATGTGATTACAAAAAGTATAAACACAAAACTAGAAGAACTCCCTGAATAATCTATAATGGCGCATAATCTGAGAGCTCCTCCGGATCATCATCATCGTCCGATATATGAACCGGCTGGTCTCGTGCTGGGGCGGCGGAGGGCCCTGCATCTGAGGCAGATGGCTGACAGGGAGGGGCTGACGGTCCGGCCTGTTGAGTAGCCCAATCCCTGGCTACCTGCTGCTATCTGGGAGCTACAGCCACTGGTACCGATAACGGCTGTGCTCCTGCTGCTGGAACTGGACCTGGGCATATCCATCGAGAAACGGCTGTGCACAGACCGTTATGAACTAGAGTGTACTGGTAACAACCCCCCTAACTCTCTGAAAGCATCACCCAGGCGGAGGGTCTGATCTGTTGAGGTGGTCCTCATACTCCTCAGCCTATCCTCAGTCTGCTCTCTAAACTCCCGTAGGGACTGGGCAATGGGAGGTATGGCACCCTCTAGGACCTGAATCCTGAATTTGAGAGCCTCAACTGACTCATCCACCATCTTTACGGATGCGTCTATCCTCTGGGTTGCCTCAGTCTGGGAGGCCCTCATCTCCTGCCTCAGCTGACCTACGAGTCTCTCCTGCTTCTGCCTCAGATGATCAATAAGCCTCCCCTGGTCCTTGGTGATCCACTGCTGCTGATCCAGCCGATCTAATATGACCCTATCTCGCTCTTCGAGCTGTCCGAGAAGGGCCCTATCTCTCTCCTCCTGTCTATGCTCCAAAGATGCGAACAGAGAAGTCAATAGGGTAGTAAAATTTGGCTGCGCTGGGAAAGCTGATGACGAGGATGGAGGGGGAGTCGAATCTGGCATCGGCTCAGGTGGTGGAGCTATAGAAGTAGATGCTCCCGGATCCCCCACTCTAGCATATGGGCTAAACCTCTCAGGCGCTCGGGGAGCTGTCCGCTGTACTCTCGATGATGGAGGCGTAGGACTCTGTACTCTCTGTCCTAGAGGAGTAGCCAATAACTCATCCATAGTAAACTCGATCCCCGCATCAAAAGGTGTACTCGGCTGCTCCTCATGCTGCGGCTGCGGAGGCTGACCATCGGGATGCTCTGGCTATCGTGGAGGCTGGTCCTCCTGACGCTGAGGGTGCTCGGGAATCTGATGCCCCTGATGCTCTGGGTGCTCAGGAGGCTGGTCCTGAGCCTGCTCCTCTACTGGCTCTAACGAGGGTAAGCTAAATGCGCGTCTAGTCTCGTGCACAGTGGGAAGTCTGTACGCCTCGGGGTGGCCCGATATCGATAGTATCATGGCCATCGTCATAGCCGCTGGAGCGTCTACATAAATACTCTCATCCAAAGAGCGCCCCAAAATATCTGGATGAACACCCAAACTCAAGAGCAATCTGGTAATGACCCCCCCGACATACACTACAGGGGCTGCCCCCTGGATACCCTCACCAGGTCGACCAAAATCTCGTGGCTGATATTTAGCCTCTGGCCTGCCATCATGGCCCATAAACTCCAGATCTCTGTGGCATTAGGGGAACCTGGGTTACCAGCTCGTTCCAAATATGAGCTGGATAAAACCCGATGAAGATATCGCAGAGCCTGTGATAAAAGTACTGTACTTTTCACCGTATCATGATCGTACGGCACTCCTGGTAAGGCTATAACCACCCAATGCTGACGTCTCACTGATCTCTGGGGTGTTATAACATCTTGCCCGACTGGAAGCCCTATGGCCTTTGTAAACCGCTGACGGGTGATGCTGAAATGGTGGCCCTCAATCCATAACTTGATGACATCCTCCTCCGTGTCAGATCTCTGATATCCGCCATAGTGTAACGTGGCGAGGAACTGTCGTACCACCTCCGGGTGAGTCTGGAAAGCAAGTGTCAAAAAATTTATCCAACCCGCGCCTGCCATCAGTATGTCCACCTCATCCGCCATCCCCAGAGCCTTGAGGAACGGCCTAAAAACGAAGCGGCTAGCTCGGAACTGTACCTGAACCAGTGCTGCATATCTCTATCTAGCCTCATCGCTCATCCAACCTGGGGCCTCAGGCTCGGGCTGATCATGTGGAGCGTATCGTCGTGGTGGCATCCTGTGAATAAGACAAAGAGTTAGTTTGATATTGTGGGTATGAACAGACCTAATGGTAGAAATTTAGGTGGCATTCTGCCCTGGTATGTCTAAACCAAAAAGATTTCAAAAAATTTGGGCAGCACCCCGGCAAGGGTGTGCCCAACCTCCTGCAATAAAAGATAAGAAGAAGGGATAGGCCTCAGGCACCAAGCAATAATATTTACATTTGCTAAAAAACTGGCAGCACCCCGGCAAGGGTGTGCCCAAACTCTTGCATAATGAAGAAGAAATAGAACGGAACGGGCCTCAGACAACGATGCAATATAATCACCTTTTCTTTCTAATTCTCACATTATTTGCTTCAAAATATATGAATTCCTAAGGTCATCTTTATACTCTAAACACTAATTATTCCTTAAACAGCATACGTTCGTGCACTCTTTATTTATTAAAAAAAACTTCATCCATTAACTTATTTACAGTGTCAATCAGGATTAAACAGGCCACTAATTCCATTAATTCAAAAGAAAAAGAAATCCCTTTGCTCATAATAATAATAAAACAAAGAAAAATGGGAGTATTTTTACTAACCTGGAAGTCGAGACCCACTGAAGAAGTCAAAACTGAAAACTGGTGCGAAAAAATGCAATTTGAAACGACAAAAACGAAAAAAAACTATTGGAAACAAAGGAAAAGGCGTCGGTGTGAAGAAGAAGGAGAAGAAAACGATTTACCGTCGGTACTTGCATCTTTATATAGATTTTAAGTACCAACGGGCTTCCCGCCCATACAGCTACAGACGGGCATTCCGTCGGTCTATCCAGATTCCCTCATTAATTACCTAATTAATGCGCGTGATATGCACAATGCACGATTCGCCAGGTGGACAAGTAGACGGGTTCGCCGTGCGAATATAGGGACGGTTTAGCCGTCTGTCAGCCAAATCTATAAAATTCAACCATTTTTCTTGAATTTCGTTCCCCTTCCTTATTTTAGCTCCAAAATAGGCTCTTTTCTGTAGTTTTTCCCCCTTTTTTCCTCTTAGCAACTGTGGCTTTAGCTATCAAGACATGAATTCTCCTTTCCTTTCCAAGATGCACCGTATCTTAGATGATGTTCAAATTTGGGAACACAGTACTCTTGCCCCCCTTTCTGGACTGAGGTTTTTATGGAGAGTCAAGGTAGACTACACCCTTCTTTTGGCTGCAACCCACTTCTGGGATCCTCGTTTTCATGTCTTCAGGTTCACCTATCAGGAAATATGCCCCTTGCTTGAAGAATTTGCTGCTATCATTGGAAGTTGGTATCCACCTGGTGCTTTGCCTTACGTACCTCGCTGCGGTTTGATCCAAATCCGGGATATTGCCTTGTCCTTAAGTGTAGCTCCTTTTGACACTTCTTGTCTAGTTCCTCAGGGCTCAGTATTTTCTTTAGAACCTCTGATTGAAGCAATGGATGAATTCTCCAACATCCCCTCATACAGCGTAAGTGTCATCTTCCTCTTCTGCCTGATGAAGTATCTAGTCGTGACCTCAGATGAGCTGCTCGGAGACCCTCATCTGTTTGGAATTCTGGATGACTTTCATCACGAGCTCACACCTTTCCCCCTCATTCTAGCTGAGACTATCCTGGGTTTGGACTATGTTCATGTCGGGCCTACCACTTCATTCTCTGGGAGCCCCTTATTACTCCAGGTACGTCATTGTTTTAAAAGGTAGTGCGTCCCTTGTGGATTTTCACACTAGCTTTTCTTAGCGGGAAGTGCGTCCTTTCGGATTTTCACACAGCCCCATGCCTAATTTTTGCCTGAAGTAAATCTAACTTACTCCAGCGGCTTATCTTTGCCTTTTATTTTATTGTCTTTGGCTTTTATTTTCTTTGTCTTTCTTTGTTTCCCCTATCAGATTTGGTTGTAAGAGAAATTAAAGCTTTTGTCAGAGCCTCCTCCTAGAGTCATCAGTCAGTACTCTGCGAAGTGTTTCCTCCCTCGACATCGTCTGTATTTACCTGGGACTCCTGATGAGTGCATTACCAAATTCAGTGAGATATCTGACGATGATATTAGCTTTACGCACGCTTGGCTTCCCTTGTCCAGTGCAGTTATTGACGGGTCTTCAGGATGTGTTCCCTTATGCGGGCTCCGTGAGGCGACTTTCTACATCACAGCTCGTTGTTCCCGTTAACTCGGAGTAACTCAGGATGTGGTGAGACTCCCTTTATCTTTTCAAGGTGGAGTCCTTTCTGCGGCCTTTGCCTCCCGCTATCATGAGCTTTGGAGCCGACTTCCATTGAAAATCGTCATACCTTTATTCGGGAACCATTCTACTATCTCTACCAGGGCATACAAGAGATGGATACTTAGCCCGGCGCTTGATAACCGAACTCGGCGACTGAGGCATTTGGCCAGCGAGGGTGGTAGTAGGGCATAGTTTAGCTTTACATGCATTTTGAGCAGTATGTTTCCTTTTAAAGCAGAATTGGACAATAATGTAATTGAATAAATCAAACTTATTTCATTTCACAAATTTGTGTACATTTCTGTACGACTTTAGCATACATGATCGCTTTTTGACATTCATTCACTTATGCAAGACCACATTCATTCATGGAACTAAATCTTGACAGCATCAAACTCCTGTCTCCAATCAGCCCTCTCGGGTTTTCATGATTGGATATTTTCTCTCGAGCCTCTAATTTTTGCCCAGGATGCCTTTTTTCTGTTTTCACCCTGACGAGGCACCCGATTTTAGCAGGGCCGCCTTTTTTCAGTTTTTGACCCGCGGGGCTTTTATTCTCTTCTTTTGATTTTGGTCTTTAGCCATGGAACCTTTTGAGTCTGTCGATATTGACCGGTTCCTTGAATTCATTACCATCGCTATCCGATAAGATTGCAGCTCCTTTGGATAACAGCTTCTTGAGGATATATGGTCCTTCCCAAGTTGGTCTAAATTTTCCTCTGATATCTGGCACTCCTGGTCTCATCTGTTTGAACACCAAATCCCACTCCTTCAGCGGATGCTTTTTCACCTTTTTTCCAAATGATCTGGCCAGCCTCTTCTGATAGATCTGATTATGATAGTAAGCTTTCATCCTGCTTTCATCTAATAAGTTCAAATGCTGTAACCTCTCTTGCATCCATTCAGCTTCCGGAATCTGAGCTTCCATGACTACTCTCAGTGATTTAAGCTCTACCTCAACCGGCAGCACTGCCTCTGTTTCGTAAACCAAAGAATACGGAGTAACGCCTGTAGATGTCCTCACCGTCGTTCTGTAACCCCACAATGCAAAGGGAAGCTTCTCTACCCAGTCTTTGTAGGTTTGGACCATCTTGGCTAGGATTCTCTTCACATTCTTATTGGCGGCCTCTACTTCCCCGTTAGCTTGTGATCGATAGGGGGAGGATTTGTGGTGCTCAATCCCGTTCTTCTCCAGAAGTTTTCTAGTTTCCCCCATGAATTGCACCACGTTATCAGACACTATGTGATGTGGTAGGCCATATCTGCATATCAGATTTCTTTCAATGAACCTGGCCATATCTCTTGCGTCGATCTTCTTAAAGGACTCCGCCTCCACCCATTTTGTAAAATAGTCGATTGCGACTATTATATATCTGTGTCCGTTGGATTCCGTAGGGCGGATTTCTCCAATAATGTCTATTCCCCAGGCAGCGAATGGACAAGGTGATGTTAGGCTGTGTAGCTCTGACACTGGCAAATGCCTTAAGTCTGCGTATTGCTGGCACAGTTGGCACTGCTTCACATATTTTGAGCAATCGTTATCCATCGTAAGCCAGTAGAAGCCTTGCCTCATGATCTTTTTGGCTAATGTCAGCCAATTCATATGGGCTCCGCATATTCCGGCGTGTGTTTCTTCCATTACCCTCCTGGCCTCTTTTTCGTCCAAACACCTCAATTGGATACCATCAGCTTGCCGTTTGTACATTATCCCATTTATACAAATGAACTGGGTGGACAGCTTGCGAATCATCCTTTGATCCTTTTCGATAGCCTCCTCTGAAAATGTCGCATTCTCTAGGTAATTCATAATGTCATGATACCATGGCTTTCCATCCGCCACTTCTACTTCCATAACTGATCTCGATTCGAAGCTAGGTCTCTCAGAACTATAGATTAAAACCGGCTTCATGTGCACCCCTTCAGGGTTGTCCCACATTGATACTAGCGTGGCGAGCGCATCGGCTAACTGATTTTCATCCCTGGGAATGAAATAAAATGTGCATACTTCGAATTGACTGCTCAGGTCTCTCAAATGCTGGATATATGGCATTAGCCTCTCTTCTTTCACGGCCCATTCACCTCGGATTTGATTGACCACCAAAGAAGAATCACCAAACACTTCCACATGCTTTGCTCCTAAAGCTATTAACGCCTCCAATCCAAAAACACATGCTTCGTATTCAGCTTCGTTATTGGTAGCCTTGAATCTCAACTTTTTCGCCAAGGGAAGTTTTTCGTCATCCGGGGTTGTCAGAATGACTCCTACTCCTGCCCCTTTGTTATTCAAAGCTCCGTCAAAGTGTAACTTCCAACCTTGAATCCCGATAGCTGCTACATCCTCATCTTGAAAGTTAAACTCGTATGAGTGTCCTTGGATCGGGTATTCTGCTAGAAATTCCGCCACTGCACGCCCTTTGCTGGTCTTCCGGGTGAAATACTCCACATCAAATTCTTGAAGTAACAACAACCACCTACCCATTTTCCCAAGCAAAGATGGGGCCTCTTGCAAATATCTCAGGGGATTCTGCCTCGCGACTGCCTGCACTTTGTAAGCATGAAAGTAATGTCGCAATTTCTTAGAAGCCCAGATTACTGCAAGGAAAATCTTTTCTACCTCTGTGTATTTGCCTTTGTAGGCTAAGAATTTCTTGCTAAGGTAATAAATAGCAAATTCCACTCCAAAATCATCCTCTTGGGCCATCATAGCACCTACAAAACTGTCCTTTATGGCAAGGTATAGGATCAGCGGCTTGCCTGGCCGTGGTGGTCTCAGTACCGGTGGATTCAACAAATATTCTCTGACAGCATCAAAAGCCTTTTGACAACTCTCGTTCCATACTACTGGTTGATCTTTTCTGAGTAGTTTAAAGATTGGCTCACAGATCGAAGTAAGCTTAGCGATAAATCTACTGATGTATTGCAACCTGCCCAGAAAGCTTCTTACATCCTTCTCTTTCTGCGGTATCGACATTTCTCTGATGGCCTTAACCTTATCCGGGTCAATCTCAATCCCCCTTTTACTAACTATGTGTCCTAGCAGCTTTGCTGAGGTAACGCCAAAGATGCACTTTTTAGGATTCAATCACAAGTTGTACTTATCTATCCTTCGAAAAAACTTTTCCAGGGCTTTAAAATGGCCTTCTCTAGTGGCTGACTTGATCATCATATCGTCCACGTATACCTCTACCTCTTTATGAATCAATTCATCCAATATCTTCGTTGCCATCCTCTGATAAGTGGCCCCTGCATTTTTTAGGCCAAAAGGCATCACTCAATAAGCGTAAGTCCCCCACTCTGTGATGAAGGCTGTCTTGATCCGATCAATTATTTCATTGAGAATTTGATTGTAGCCCGCGTAACCATCTCCGAAGCTATAAATCTCACAAGCAGCGGCGCTGTCTATTAGTACGTCTATATGAGGCAATGGAAAATCATCTTTTAGACAGGCCTTATTCAGATCCCGATAATCCACACATACTCTTACTTTGCCATTCTTCTTGGCTACAGGGACAACATTGGCCATCCTTGTTGGGTATTGCACCTCGACTAGAAACTTGGCTTTGATTTGCTGGTGAATCTCTTCTTTCACTTTCTCCGCCCATTTCGGCCTAAGCCTTCTCAACTTCTGCTTAACAGGTTTATGGTCTGGATAGGTAGGGATAGCATGCTCTGCTACTTTTCGATCGAATCCTGGCATATCTTCATAGGTCCAGGCAAAGACTTTTTCATATTTTTTTAAGATTCTCTCAAATTTTTCTCGCTCTTCATGAGTTATATTTGATGCTATCAAAATTTCATTTTGATTGTCTAGGGTTCCAAGATTGAATGGAGTAGCATCAGTGGAATCAATATCAAATATGGATGGATAATGATCATGATCATGCATAGTAAAATCATCAGAAACATCACACAAGTAAGCAAAACCATTCAATTTATTAATAAGATTGAAATTGTCATTGACATCATTGAATAGTTCTGGAGCAAAAAGAAAATCTAAACTATCTTCCTCTTCATCTTTTGCTAGTGTATCTGCCGAAGTCGACGTTTCCGCATCACATTGGCCCTTTGGAGTCTCCTCATCCACCTCCCACACAGCTTCTTCTATCTTGGCCTTTCCTTTCAGCTGGGTGGTTATCATCTTTTCAGTAATTATTTCTTCCGACATCTCGCGGTCCCAAATTGTCCTACTGGTCATGATTTCTTCATCCCAAAAACCCTCTGCTGGCTTGATTAATCCAATGCCCCAGTCATAGACATCATTAAAAACCTCGAACCCTGGCACAATTCTTCCATCTAGCCATTGCGGTTCATTTTCTCCTGCATAGGTACATGCCGCGGTCGCTGGCACAAAGGTCTTCCGAATATGGGGAACTTCCATTTTTTACTTCTCACCCTTCTTTACAGCACCTGTGTATCCAAGGCCCCTCTTGTCCTTTTGACCCTTAGTGGCAATGGCTGTCGGTATCACTTGGGAATTCTTACCTAGCCCTGCACCAGGGAGGAATGACATTTTCTTCATCATATTCAATACCTGGGGGCTTTCTTCCTTCTGCTCTTCTTTGCCTATCATGGTGACATGAAACCTATTAAACGGCTACCTGGCTATCTCCAGCACTGAAACCTGATTCTCTCGTGCAGCTTTTATAGTCACGATCTGGCCCTCGTAAGGTATCTTTACCATCTGATGCAGTGTGGAGGGGACTCCTCCCAATCTATGAAACCATGGTCTGCCTAGCAAAGCTGAGAAATTGGCGGGTATGGGCAACACTACAAACTCTACTTCTGACTCTACCGGTCCTGTTTTCACCACCGCTGTGAAGGTTCCCGAAGTCTACCTACGCGAGTTGTCATATGCCGTGATGGTAAGATCAGATTTTGCCAACATATCCTCTGTTACCCCAAAAGCTGCTATTGCTACCTGTGGGCATACATTTATGGAAGAACCATCATCCACCATCACACAGGCGGTATGCTTTTTGTTAATCTGTGCCCTTATGTACAGAGGGCGATTATGGTTGCGACCTTCTGCCAGCAGATCCGCACTGGTAAAAACAACATTTTCTCCCGATCCTCCTTTTACTACCTCAAGAAGTTCCGTAGGTGAAATGGTCGTAGCCACGGTTGCTTCCCATAAAGCCTCCACCACCTTCTGCCTATGTGATGACGACTGTCTCAAAAGATCCCATATTGAAACCTGAGCCGGCGTCTTTTTCAGTTGCTTGACAATCGGATCTTCCTCCGGCTCCTTTCCCCTTCTATCCTCAATCGGCTCTTGTGGCTTCTCTACTTCCGGGGCTACCCTTCCACTCCGTCCCACTTCTTTCCTCTTTGGCTCTTCTCCTTCCTCTTCTGAACCCCAAAGATCGGAAAATGTTTCCAAATCATCATTTTCCGTTCCACTATCATCAGTGGACTAGCAATCGATCACTGCAGCGGGAAGCCCTTCTTCACTCTCCTCATAGAGGCTCGTGATAGCAGTGTGGATATCGTTGCCGTATAATTCCTTCAACACAAAGTTCTCGGGCAAACTGGACCCGATCATATTCACTGGCGGAGGCATGTTATTGTACCCGGCTTTCTTTTGACCCCCTCTCTTTTATAGATCTGCCATCTGTTTTGAGTCGATCAAATCTTGAATTACGTGCCTCAAAGTCCTATAGTTATCGGTTACATGTCCAGTGTGCTGATGATATGCACAATACTCATCGTCTTTGTGTCCTGGCGTGCCTTGAGTTCGCGCGGGTCTGGGCAGTAGGGGTTGCAGCTTATTCTCTTTCATCAGTCTTCTTAGTACCCATGATAAGGACCTCCCGAGATTGGAAAAATGTCTTGGAGTGGCGTTTGTAGCTGACACCTCAGCAATCTTCCTTGTACCACTAGCAGAACTTGTTGGCCTGCCGGCCCCTTGACTCCCACTACCTCTCTTAGGATAGTTCTCATTTCCTGCTTTCCTAACAAGGTACTCTCCTTCGGCCTCAATGGCGATGTCCTTCAGGGACTCCCAATCTTTTAGTCCTTTCATCCTTAATCCATTCCTCAAATACGGGCTTGCATTTTTAATGAATAATCGTATTTGATCCTGGGTATTTTATTTCCTCTTCATTTCCATCACCCGATTCCTCCACCGGGTTAGATACTCATAGAAGGACTCTCCTTCTCTCTGCTGTAACAGTTCCAGGTCCTTCAGGGTTACCTCCATTCTTGTACTACAATCATATTGCCTCAAAAATTCTTCTGTAAATAAATCCCAGTCTTCCTTAGTTCGGCGATGGAGCCCGTGATACCAACCCACCGCCGGGCCCGTCAAACTCAAGCAAAAGTACTCAATTTTCTGTTTCCTTGTCAAAGTGGTGCCTTTCATCACTAATGAGTACTGCTTTATATGTGATAGGGGATTAGAAGTACCGTCAAACTTTGGCACGTCCGGCATCTTAAAGTTCATTGGGACTAGATCTTCTCCTTCTAACTCTTTGTCCTCAGGATTCACTCCTTGGCCTCTTGTCAACATCCTTGTCATAGCTTCAAATCTCTCTTCCACTTTCCTCCAGATGGCTTCTTCAATTTGAGGGGCTTTCCCTTTCTCAGACATACATTCCTCATATTCCTCGTTTTCCCAATCATCATCCAGCCTCGGGACAGGTCTTCCCCTATGTGCCCTCGAAGTAGTAGCTCTTAGGTTCACGAGTGGCGGGCGAGCTTCATCTTGTGGGTCCTCTCTGACCTCTTCCCTTTCATTATTCCTCATAGGAGGAGGCTGCGGGTTTTGCGGGGCTGCTTGTTGACCCATTGCGGCTATCATTGCCAACACCCGGTTCTCAAACTCTTCCAACCTTCGGCCCACTTCCTCTGCTATCATTGCCCTGGTGGCCTCTGCCCCTCTTGGTGAGTTTGCCATTTTTTCGGGTACAGAAAACTGATCTAAAGTGGCGTAACTGGTCTCAGAAGATCTGTCAGGATACTCTATCCTTTCTCGTAACTCAAAAAATGGATTCCTGCGTAGCCGTCCCCGGGGCCCTCTTGTCCACCTAGGCAAATCTATGATGGCTGTAAAACACAGGGGTCGGGATGATGCATGATTGTGCAAAAAATAATGCATGATCGTGCTATGCAACAATCACAAGCCACATGCAAGCACATAGGTCCTTCCAACCTTATTACTCCCGTACACGAGGTCATAGTCTCTTTCCTAGGTGGGATTGGCCCATGGGTTAATCTGGGGACCCGATGAACGCGTATGGTGCACAGTGGAAATCCGCTAGCATAACCTCTCCTAACTAATGCACAGGCGGATGGGTTATGATCATTATGTATTTAGGCAATCCGAATAAGGCGTCCTGGGCCTATCGGGGCATGAAAGCCCTTGATTAGGTGACCAGTCGAACTATCCGGGTTTGTCCAATACATAATGATCCATACAGCAAGCATCGTATTTAAGGTTCATACCACTTAGGGGAAGTAACTATTTCCATTTACATGAGCTTTAGTCAAAGGGTGGTGTTACTTTAGGGCTACCCAAGCATGGTCCCTGCCAACGGGTTTAGCTCATCACGAGCGTAACGATCGATCGGGTAACCATTTAATATACCATGATGGTACGAGGCTTGGGCTGGTGATTATCATTAACACTTCCCTAAATTGAGTGAAAATAGGGTCGTGCTTCAGGAACGCATCGGGGCTAAAAGAGGGACCAAACTAGCATAAATCCAAGGCTCTAATGCGATGCAATGCAGATTTTGAAAGATGGTGAAATTTTTAAGCTAAAATCTAATTGTAAATTTTAATCAAAATACTTTCGAATCGAAGTCTCGAGTATGTCCCCAGCGGAGTCGCCACTGTGACGCGCGTCAAACCTCGCGGCCTCCCGAAAGCCCGCTTCAAGGCGATCAGGAAAGGTTCATACAACTTGTAAGGTATTTACAAGTGCGTCTATTTTGGGCAACAATGAGGTTTCTTTGAGTCGCCACCCAATAGAACATTGGGAAGGGTCGTCTAGCCTTATCGAGCCTAAGACGGCGCATACATATCCATCTTGAGCTAGCCAGAGGGATCTTGAAGGCCTTATCCTCTACTCCCCTAGAGCCTAGGATTGTATATTTAAGCCTTTTGGTGGGACTCAAGAGGTGTCTTGGAAGTCCTAGACCTCTCGCCTCTTTGAGTCCGAAAGACCAGAGTGAGTTCGGGACTTCTCATTTATTCGTACTTTGATTAATTTTATAATTATATTTTGAATTTATTATTTCACCAACTTTCCACACGATGCATTTTATTAAAGTACAAATTTATTCACATCCTAAGCGGTAAATAGAAGCAAAAATCAAGATACAGTGTTCGAAATAAATTACAATAACACTAGGAGCGGAATACAACTCCTATTTATAAACGTATGATACATGCATAAAATGGGATATTCATTGGAATGAGGACTTTGGTCCTACCATACATATTTATTACAAAAATGGTTTTTTATGAAGTGTCAATTTTATTGGCTGAAATGGGACATTGGTCCACCATTTTCGGGAAAATCTCCAGGTTTAATTGTTGAAAAGCTTTTGGTCCTTTTTACCTTAACGACATTAAAACCATTTCCATAACAACATAAATAAGAGCTAAAGGATAAAAAATGAACCCGAATAGAGATCCTCAGGATGACGCGACCACCATCTCTCACAACTCCAACTTTCAATGGTCAGAAAAGAACTCACCAGGATAAACATGTTAGCAAAAACGCGAAATAAAAATAAGAAAATTCTAACAGAAATAAGTTAAGAGATAGGATTTTATGAGATAAAAAAAATGAAAATTTTGCCTAGGGACGGCTACCTGGGTCTTGCCAGTGGCCGTCCTTAGTGAGGGGAAAACAAATCAGAAAAAAACCTCTTAAATCTTTTGTAAAAAAAATAATGAAGTATATATAGAAATCAATGTAAATCAAATTAAATTATACAAATGTTAATCTAGAATGTTTACCCTCGGATTTTACCTTTTAGGGTGGATGTCGAATGATTTTGTCCCCGTGTGCCTCACAAAGATCAAAAGAAGAATCAAATCAAAGAAAGAAAATTTATGTTATTCTTTCCTTGAAAATTTGATAGCAATCGTGTGTTCGAATTAGTTATATTGATGGAAACGACTGAATTCCGTCACCTCAATTTGACTTAATTCGTAAGAAAAATTTGAAGAAATCGATAAATTAAAAGAAGTTTTATCAAAATAAAACTCTACAGATGAATAGAGATATATAAACTTTTTGCGTAATTTACTCACAGAAAAGCCCTTTTTTAAAAAGCAATTCTCTCCAAAAAATATTTGATAGCCTCTTTTTCTAAATAAAATTTCTCTAAAATTTCTCTCTCTTTTTCCAAATTTTCTCCAAATTTTCTAACCCCTAAAACTGAAATTTGATCCTTTATTTATAGGGTTTTATGAGATAATTAAGATAAACTTCTATATAAAGTTTGAATTTTAAAAGGACTTTAAAATCCAAGTTTTAGATAAATTCTATCCCCATTTTGAAAAGAAAAGAGATCAAATTTTATCCAATCTCGAGTGATCCGGTCAGTTACCGTACCGACGGGCTTCCCTGCACCTACCGACGGCCGTCTCTACTAGGGGCAAATGCGGGAGACTGACTAGGGATGGGGCGCGATCCTAGGGACGGGCGTCCCTAGGTTGCCACGGGTCCGTCCCTACTATGCCTAGGGACAGGTATCTCCACAAGTAGGGATGGGCGTCCCTACACAGACGGAATGCCCGTCTGTGAAGCAAAACTCCCATTTTTACCCAAATTCTGTAAAATTTATCTAACTCTTTCAAAACTCCATGCTATAGAAAAAGATTTTAATCCTTGCGAGACCGAAAGACGAAAACCTCCGAATTCCATCCCCTTACTCGTAAATCGACATTGATCTCTTCATCGGGTAACTCTGATCTGGACTGCCTCGAGACCCGGTGTCTACACTTACAAATTTGCCATTTTTACCACCAAATTACGATTTGTCACTAGTTCATTTCTCTTTTCATATTAAATCATTATTTAGCTTACAATTTACATATTAGTCCTCATATTAGAAATTTCATGTCAAATTATAGGTTAGTGCTTAAACTAAACTTTCTTTATGTAGAGGTCACTTCAAATTCACTTTTCACTTATACGTCACTTTTATCTTACTTTTACTCTCAATTTCTATTTTGCCCCTAAACCTTTATCAAATAACAATAAGGTCCTTCTTTTAACGATTAATTACACTTTTATCATCTATTAACTATATTTACCCTTTACTCACTTTTTAAATTGTAATTTACCAATTAGTCTCACGACTAATCATTTTTGCGGTAAATTACACTTTAATCCTTAAGCTTATATTTTCTTTTAGACAAGTAATTTTTTTTCACTCAGTTTGTCATTTTCACTTTAATCTTTACATTTTCAAGTGAGTTTACTAATATTATCCGCTTAACTTATTATTTGGGTAAATTACTTTCTTTACCCCAAACTTTTTATTTTTTTCAATTAAGCCCTTCTTCAATAAAACATTTTGTAACGTCCATTCTTGACCATATGATTAGCTCAGCTAAAGCAGTCGAGAATGGTTACTACGCAACAAAATAGAAATACACATCGCTATCACACACATACATACAAAACCTATACAATTAAAATTTCATCATTCACATACTTACATACATCATACACATATATAGCAGGCTTATATTACAATACTAACTATTACATTCATACATATTCCTTGGTTGCAAAAGGATTAAACCGAATATACAAAATTAATTGTTAACATGTAACACCTCCTAAAACCTACTAGAAAGACACTCTTAGTGTTAACCGTCGGTAATATGGATTCGTCCTTCAATACACTTTGCGTCCAAACCTACACGGATTAGAAAAGAAACCCGTGCTAAGCGATATCGCTTAGTGGGGAAACAATGTATAGCATATACATATATACAGGATAACAGGTATCAGAAAATAACAAGCTAGAGTTCATACTTAAATGATTAACTTAGAAGCATGCATATAATTTATACACATAGCACAATTGCTTATACACAATCTAGTTCATCATTCATACTATTATCATTTATACTCATCAATGTGCACTATAAATCACAAATAACAAATTAATCATTTAGGTTTAACCTTATCTTGTTTATTCAACTTTTCCTGCAATTCAATAATGCGGATAACGGGTATCAGATTGGTACCCTGAGGTACAGTAAATGCAGTGTATCCGTGGATACTCACATTCATATTGGTACCCTAAGGTACAGTAAAATTCAACTTATTTAATATTTCACATTGAATAATCCAGTAAGGATTCAAATCGCATTGTGATTCCAGAGGAATCAGATGCATTGGATTGTAGCACTTAGACCCTATAGTCATGCCGATCTATCCACTACATGACTCATAGGCTATAAATGCTCAATTCAATTATCAGTTTATTTGATCACATGATCCAACAGTTACAACGAGTTATTAGAGCAAATATTGACATTGTTCCTCCATTACACACATTTATAAGCCAATGACAAGTCCACATTCTTAGCCACCATCATGCCATTATTTTAACTCATCACATAGCTCATGAAACAACTTGGCATAGATTATAACATAAAAAAACCATATAAACTCATTAATCACATATGATCATCCCATTAGATATCAACATTAGGTACTTATTAAGTGTTATTATACTTAATTAATCATTACTTTACCATTTGGACACCAATCATGAATGACTAAGAATTCTTCACAAAAATAGGGTACCTCACGGTCACAACCAATTTGGTTGTCACCGTGACATACCAACCACAACTAGGAAGAATGCAAACTTTGCATACCTCACGGTGGCAACCTCTCGGTTGTCATCGTGACCTATGCAGAAGTTGCAAATCACAATGGTGCAAACAACCTCTTTTTGAATATCATTCATGAGACTTACTATTCAACCATTTCGCTCTTATACCCCTATGCCAACCACTTATTAACTAGCATATTACACAATTTCCGTTGTAATTAACTCAATTCAAGATGCATAGAATTAGGCATGTTACATGTTCCACAACCCTAGTTATAGTTCATTATGTTATAGGCATCTCTTATTCAGATGCCATTAGAGTTTATCAAGAAACACATACCAACCAATTTTCATACTAATCACACAGCAAATACTCATGTGCCAACATTTAACATTCAATGTAACAAAATTAACTAATACATAACCAAAACAAAGCAAGTTTCCCAAACCTTGTCGCCTAAGCTCCTATTGCTCACTTAGCACTAGATTCACCAACTTTGGCCTTTCCGTTGCTCTTTTTCAATTCTTCAGCTACCAAATCAATTCCAATTTCCATAATTGGGACACCCACATCAATATCCACAGAAATTCAAAGTTCTAGAAATAGAAGAAGAAGAAAGGCACATGTAATCAACTCTTACCTTGCTAAAATTTAGATTATAAACATAAGCAACCAACAACTGAACATTTAAAAGTTTCCTAAGAGATGCATGGATAGGAAGAAGAAGAAGCAAAATTCGAGAGAAAAGAGTGGCTGTAAACACATGCAATTCCATCAATTGTTTCTCTCCACAAAAAGCTTATATTGCATGTTATGGGATTAGGTGGCAGCTGCATCAATGGACACCTAGATTCCACTAGGTTTCCATTAATCCCATTCTGCTTTTGGTTAACTTCATTAACCTCTAATCAAACTTGCTTAAGACTTAACATGCACATTAACTAATAGGTCACTCAAACTATTTATTTCTTCAATTAGGTCCTCAATCACTTACACTTTAATCCTTACTCATTTACATTTAATCCAGATTTTACAACACACTTCAATTTAGCATGCTCACTACTCACAGTTAATCACTTTACCATTAGCGTACACTTCCGGCCATTACACACTTATTTTCCTTTTACTCTTTCATATCACTTTTACTCTTATCAACTTAATTTACATTATCAGTACATTTTATTACTTTAATTACCAATGTGCCCCTAATATCATTCCGGTAGAAATTTATGGACTGAATAAACAGGGTATGGATCCAGTGGTTCACAACAGTAAAGAGTGACCCCGAAGGATAGCTCGATAGTAACAGTGAACAGTATATCAGTTATCAATATGGTAGTCCGTCATTGTATACTTATTTTACTTAATAAATATGCTTGTTACAGTAAATAGCCATATGTTCATTTCAAGCCACAATCATTTTTTTCTTATTACTGCCATTTCAATTGTTAATTTATTCAAAAATTTCATAAACTATGCATGTTGTAACACCCCAAAAGTGGCCAAGTAGAAAATTTCATGTTAATTGGATTTATTAAGGGCAATTGAGTAATTGTGCAAGCAAATGGAGGGCTAAATTAAATAGGATTAAAAGTATTAAATGACAAAATTTTCTTTTAGTGGTCACAAGTTAAATTATCAAGGACTTATAAGAGAATTTTATGGAGCTAATGGTAAAAGTTAAGACAATGGAATAAGGGGTCCAATAAGAACTTGACATGTGGATGAGTAAGTTAGAGCATTTAGTGGATTTGAAAGAAAGAGAGAGGGAAGAAGGCAGAAAAATTACTTTGCTTTCCGTGGAAGCATTCTTCTTTTCCTGTCTGTCCCATTTCCCTCTTACTTTTTTTCATTTCCTTTGCTACTCTCTGAGTTTGTATGTGTTGATTTCTTCAAGTTTGAGCTGAGTTTTAATGAGCAAGAATTGGTTACAGAGGTAAGTTGTTGGGTAATTTGTGTTGTTTCTTCATCTTCTTCTCTTTGGGTTTCATTTTGGGGATACGATTCTTATTGCATGGGTTGATTTGGGTTTTGTTTTGATTGGATTTTGTAAGCAATTGAAGAAAGAAGGAAGGACAAAGGGAAAGAAAAGATTGGGTCTTGAAGTTAGAAGGAGATCTGCAACAGGTTTGGGAGTTGTGTGGTTCATTTTTTCTCATTTGGATCATTGAATTGAATATGAGTAAGTGCATGGGTTGTTAGAGTATGTGAAAATGACATAAAATGCTATGATTATAATAGTTTTGCATGCCACTTGATGTGTATTTGTAGTTGAGATGAAAATGACTATAATATATGATGATTGTCAATAAAATTGTATAAGAATGGTAAAATGTCAGGTGATGTTTAAATGAGCATCCTTGTTACATTATTGTTCTATTACATGTTAGATTTTTAATAGTATGATTATAAGCATGAGAGAGGTATATATATGTTTAGTTATTTAAGGTTACATGCATGATTTAATGGAGATTAATCTCTGGGTTTGATATTGTTATCGATTTTATTGATTCTGATATTGTATTCTATAATGGTATATGCTTAGGATATGATAAATGGAATGAGGGTATATGCATGTCGTTTGAGGTTGTGTGAAGTGATAAGCATGTTGGGATGAATTTACTTGAGTTTGGTTATTTAAACAAATGAGTTTTCTGGGAAAAAAATGGGTTTGGGATGTTTGCATAGCAATAAGATAACCCATACAGCCGTGTAAATGCCTTCTGGATTTTTGGTTTTGCTTGTCTATCGTTTTACACGGTAGTAAGGAATTCCCTATACCACCGTGTAACTTCCTTCTGGAGATGTTCATTTCGGGTTCTGCATTTTACACGGCGGTCAGGCTATTCTTGACCACCGTGTAAAATGTTTACACTGCGGTAAGAGCGTGCCATACAGCTGTGTAAACCTTGTTTCTCTTCAAATGATGTTTTTAAGTGAAATTTTTCTTAGTTCTCATATATAAGTTCATGGTTGATAATTTTATTATAAGATTTTGCTTGCAAATGTATAAGTTATAGTTCCTTATATCATGATGTTTTTAATTATAAGTTATATGTTCATAATTAATGATATTGTGTATGCTGAAATGTGTATATTTTTATGTAAATGGACTATTTAACTATGAGTGAATTGTTCATAATAAAGCCTATATATGATTTATATGTCTCTGAAATTGGTCAGTACACATGTATACATATATATGTGATTATATGTAAATTATTCTCTATTATATTATAGTAATACATAAGCATAAGTGAGTTGTTATTTTGAGCCTGATCAGTCATAGGTAGTGAATGGATAAGCGCTTATCTAGGGTTGAGATATATGTGTGTGAGTGCGGCTGCTACATGATGACCCCGTTTAGGTCCCCACATGATTTGAGCTACCTTTAGGTATACATGAATAAATGATTCGAGACTTATGTCTCTACAAGTTTGGATACTATGTCCTATCAGTATCAAATTCCTGTATCCACTAGTTTAATGAATAATCAGGCTATTATTATAGGTGTCTATTATATGTGTCTATTATTATAAGTGTATTATATATGTGTCTATTATTATAAGTGTATTATATATGTGTCTATTTATGTGTTTATTAGATTTGTGTTTATCATATATGTTTTTAATGATATGAACTAAGCATATATATTACTTGTTAGTATATATGGTACATGACAGGAGGTGCTATGATGCTAGTACTTGACTTGAGAGGTGAATTATTTTATCATTTGGATATGCATAAGATGAGTGTAGACAACGGGTCCCGGAGCAGCGTAGATCAGGATTACCCAATGATGAAATTAAGTGTGCCTCTTTATATGCAAAAATGAAAGTTGGAAGTGACGATTTTCTTATCGGATTGATTAATTAAAAATAAATAAAAATGTATTTTAAAAATATTATAAAAAATTATTTTGAGAAAAAAGGGTATGTTTTGAAATTATAGTTTTTTAGAATTTTTTTTTAAAAAAAAAAGGGTTTGCGAGTGTCGGGGGTGCGGCAGCGAGCAGGGCGCGCTCGCAGTAGCACCCCGCGCGTGCAAGCGACGGCCTGCGCGTCGCGCGCACTGCGTACGGCGACGCCCGTCATGTGCGCCGACGGGCGTCGCTTGCCCCTGTGCGCCCGGTTTCGCCCCCGACCGCCTTTTTGGCCTTTTTTCTTCATTTTTTTCATAGAATTTAATTCTAAACCTTTCCAATTTATCAGTTTTTTGTGGTTATGAAAATTAAATTGATTTTAATTTAATTTAATAAAAATCTGATTTTTTGGGGAGGTATAAAATCATTTTTAGAGAGAGAATTAGGGGGGATTTTCTTTAGAAAGTTTTTTTCTTCTTCATCTTCCTTCAAAAAAACCAAATTCTCTCAATTTTCTAAAGGATTTTCCAGGATAATTCTCAAAATAAAAAAGAGCAATTTTTGTTCTTGGGAATTTTCTTCCTTTTTATTTAACAATTTTTACCTTAAGACAAATAAATTAATTGTTTGTTCTTAAGTTAAATTTTTTTTCAATATTTTATTTTTTTAATATTATTCCTACAAATCAAGACAAGGAATTAGATCATTTACCTTCATTTCATCAAGCTAAATTTTGACGGTAAGCATTTTTGGCTTAATTTTTAATTCAATTTTTTTTTACAATTAAATAGTTATCATGTAAATTCTTTTAGATCTATTATTTTTTACTTCTTATTTCTTGTGTTCTTATTTAATTGTTCATATTATTATTATTATTATTATTATTATTATTATTATTATTATTATTATTATTATTATTATTATTATTATTATTATTATTACTATTATCCTTTTGCTCTTTATTTGATTATTCATCTTTTGCTTCTATTTTTATGATTATCATTATCATCATTGTTTTTCATATATTATTATTGTTATTTTTATTGGTATTATTATTTGTCATGTTTTAATATGTTATATTTATTTTACTTCTTGTTACTCTTGCATGTTTATTTGATTGTTCATATTACTTGGTTGTTATTGTGTTTTATTATTATTATTATTATTATTATTATTATTATTATTATTATTATTATTATTATTATTGTGATTTATCATCCTAAGTATTATTATTATCATTATTATTATTATTATTATTATTATTATTATTATTATTATTATTATTATTATTATTATGTTTGTTGTTACTTTATTATTATTATTATTATTATTATTATTATTATTATTATTATTATTATTATTATTATTATTATTATTATTATTATTATTATTGTTACTATTATTATTATTATTATTATTATTATTATTATTATCCTTGTTTATTGTTATAATTTGTTACTAGTATTATTGTTATTATTATTTATATTTTTAGGCATGTTGAATTTTATTTTTATTGTTGTTTATGTTTTCATGCTTGGTGAGTTTTATGCTTGTTACCATATACGTTTTTTTATGTATGTTGAATTGTTAATATGAAAAGTTGCATATTTTATTACGACCTTCAATTGATTTTCCATACATGATGCATGTTTATTTATTTTTATTTTAATTATCTTTATTTCATGTTTAAATTAATTTTTTTATTACTAACTTCACTTTTATTTGTTTTTCTTTTATTTTCAATACTTATTTTTATGTGTGAGTATTTTTCCATACCATGTGGGAGCCCATGGAAGTTTAAAGACACCATTTTCGTGGGATGTATTTTTTAGCATTTTTAGTATTATTTTGCTTTTATTATTTAATATGTAATTTGTAATAATTTTGTTTATTTTCATGTACGTTAATAAAAAAATCACAAAAAATTTCTATTAACTAAACCTGGGTTTTTTAATAAAAACGGGACCAATGTCTCAGCTTCTTTCATCCAAAATAAATTGTTACATTAAAATTATTTTCTTTAAACATGCATGTGAGGACCAATGTCCTCATCTTTAACAAATAGCTCGTTTTATGTATGATTTGTTTTTTATTTATAATAATTCCGCCCCTAGTTTTCTTGTAATTTATTTTGCTTTCATTTACTTTATTTACTGCTTTCATTATGTGATTGACATGCGCGTTAAATTAAATTAAATTAAAATTGAATGAGAAATGGGATAAAACACTAAATTCAAAATTCAATTATAACTTTAACCAGGGTATGAATAAATGGGAAGTCTTGAACCATCTCTAGTCTTGGGTTCAATTGGGTGAAATTGCCACCTCAATGTTCTATTGAGGTGGAGCCTCCAAGACACCTCTAGTGTCCCGAAAAAGGCCTAACTTGCATAGTCCTAAACTCCACGAGGCGAGAGGACCATCCTAATGTTCTATTAGGGTAGGGTCTCCAAGACACCTCTGGGTTGCTCAAAATGGACATAGCAGCGCTGTCTTCGGCTCACAGAGGCTAAACGACCTTTTCCAATGTTCTATTGGGTGGCGACTCCAATAAACCTCCTTGTTGCCCAAAATAGACGCACTTGTAATTTCTTACAAGTTTTATGAACCTCTCTCGAAAGCCTTAAAAGCGGGCATTCGGGGCGCCAACAGGGTTCGGCGCGCGTCACAGTGGAGATTGCACTGGTGACAATACTTGAGACTTCGCTTCGAAAGTACCTTGGTTAAAATTTACAATTGAGTTTTAGTTTAAAAATTTTCATCCTTTTTCGAAACTGCATTGCATCCATACTAGAGCCTTAGATTATGCTAGTTTGGTCCCTTTTTAACCCCGGTGCATTCCCGAAGCACAACCCTACGTTCACTCAATGTAGTTAAGTGTTAAGGATAATTACTAGCCCAAGCCTCGTACCGTACGGTATATCAAATGGAGACCCAATCGATCATTACGCTCGTGATGAGCTAGACCCGTTGGCAGGGACCATGCTTGAATAGTGTAACACCCCAACCCATACATAAGCGAACCCATCCGCAAGGGAGTAGGAAGCCGTACGAGTAGGTGTGTTACCGAACAAAAACGATATAAAGCGTATATAATTACGAAAGAATTTAAAACTTTAAGGAGCAAAAACTGAACATACAAAATTCACAAATGCGCATACTTTAAACGAAAGCATACACATATACAAATTTACAATCATACAATAGGAGCCTCAAACGAAAGATCGGATAGAGGAAATACTTAAGACATAAATATAAAAATATTTACCTCGCCTAAAATATTATATCATTCTCTTTACATATTATTACATATACATATTATGCAGAATTACAAAATCCAAGCTACAGAAACTGAACAAAATACAAAACTTCTAGCTCCTATGTGGCCGACTCTGCAGATGCGCTACACGATCAAAAGCAACCTACCACCTGCACGGGGAAAGGAACCCGTGCTAAGCGATAATGCTTAGTGGGGAGAATACACGAAAATATAGACGGCCATTCACAACGGTCGCCAAGGCATAACACATACACAAGGGTGAAATCATAAAATCCTAACAGATAAATATACATGCTTGCATAATATAGCCATGCACTCGAATGTTCTTAACCACTTTCATACACTCATATGCTTAAAACATCCAATTCTCAAGCAAAATCATTATATATATATCCCACATACTTTTGTTATGCCAAAAGATATATATACCAGCCCAAACCCAAGATACGACGTCCAAAACACCACACTTCCACTGCGCAAGCCTATTACATAAATTATCTTGCCCTGAAACATAAACACATAATAACATACCGAAATTACTACGATAGCTAACAACAAGGAGCTATATAGCATCATATTAAATTTGTTACATATGCTAATTCAAGATCATATTCATATGTATGCAAATCGGTATACTTAGTCTTAATAACTAACAATACATATTCACGTTAATATACATATACTTCAACCACAGTATTCAGTAATTCAGACTCGCATTCATATCCATATTAATTTATCAAAACTACTATACAGAAATGTAGTGTCCATATTATGTGACACACTGACTTCACATACATATACTATAAACAAGACCATTTACAGATAACAACAAAGGTACAATATACAGGTCAGAGTTACATTTAGCCTGGTCAGAGACTTGTAATCACATTCACATATCCCAAAATCATACTCATACGGATATCACATTCTTATGTTCGTAATTAATCAGAATCGCATACTTTTAAACACAACATAACAGATCATACGCCTGCTGACTCACAATAGTGGATATCGAGTAACTGAATTGTACCTTACGGGTACGAATCGAACACATAAGGTACCTTACGGGTACCAATCGAACACATAAGGTACCTTAGCGGTACCAATCAAACACATAATATAATGTACCTTACGAGTACGAGTCGAAAAGCAGCATCATCTTTTTCCACATTCCAAAACATTTCACATAAAAGGGTTCGCAAGGAACCAGCCAGGGACCTGATCAAGGTCCGTTCGTTCAAAGGGCGCTGCAGTTACACTTATGTAGACTCTATTAGGCATGCCTAACTATCCACTTACTTGACTCTAGCAGGTCATGCATCATTCAAATCATGTGTCAAATCAGATAGTATATAAAAATCGTTATACATAGCCCAGAGTATAGTAGACATATAAAAAAATTCATATCATCAGCCATGCATCATACTACTCCTTTTACGAAGCATACAATATAATTCCTTCAACATACTTTAGCACTATTCAATGTTTTAAAACTTATCAGAATCAAATATAGAAACATTATCATGCCAATCAATAACTGAACATTCAAATTTTACTTTTAACAACTAACCATTCTTTATAAAAACAGAGTAGGTCACGGTCACAACCAGATTGGTTGTCACCGTGACATACCAAAACTCTCGGCGGAAAGCACTCTTGGGGTACCTCACGGTGGTAACCCATTAGGTTGTCACCGTGACATACCCACACTCCCAAAACAGAATGCACTTCTGGGGTACCTCACGGTGGTAACCCATTAGGTTGTCACCGTGACATACCCACTGCCCAGAATAAAATGTTATTCCACACACACTTTATAATATCATTCATACCAACTATTTGAACATTTATATAAATACTTACTTACCCGATTTGCCGCATTATGGCTTCAAATAAAAAGAGGAATTCATAAGCTAAAAGCATTAAAGCACATTTACCATTATCATAATATATAATCACTCAAATATCCACATGAACCATAATAGCATCATAGATATCTTGCATACTAATACATTCTAATAATATTTGTTATCAATGCATGCACCATATAATATTGTTAGGCAATTACATCAATCACACATTCACTACTCATATCCCATAAATATATATATATCATTAAGCAAACTCATTTCATGTGTATATAACTTAGATCTTACTTCACACCTATGCATACTTGTTCATATCATACACGTTTATATAGATTGAAGTATTAAAATGCTCAATAATGTCATTAAACTCGACTTGATTCTAATACATACAATTACACATTATTACTTCATTAGTTTTCTATTAATTTTAATCCTAATCATGTTTATTTTCCAAGGGATAACTATTCTTATACTCATTTAATAGTCCTAAACATACATCGGATGGATCCTAGAAAGTTTTTGTGCAATACGGGTTCAATTCAGGAAGAAAAACACCTAAAATGGTCAAGACAGAAGGGGTCACGGTGGTAATGAATTTGTTTACCACCATGAGGTCCAAACTAAGCATTCTGCCCAGGATTTTCATATGTCATGGTGGTAATGAATTTGGTTACCACCGTGACCTACCAAAAATTTGCAAAACAGAAGCTAGGATTCAGGACTGCTTCACAACTCATTTTTGTTCAGCCTAAATGGGCATCTAAACTACATTTTTAGGCAAAAATTCCTGCTTAAGATTTGTTTCCTAAGATGTTAAATATCAAATGAAATAAATTTCAGATCAATTGGACATCTATAACTTCCGATATGATCTAAACAACCTATAGCTCTCCCCTGAACCCGACCAGAGAAGATAACTCTACTTGTTGACCAATTTTGGGACACATAGAATTACAATTAGCTCAAACCTATTTCTATCATATTTGTAGAAATATATCTTAGCTTTCTAACGGCACTGATTACATACCATTTAGAATTCTACAACTCCCAAAAAAGCTTAATAACCGAAGAAAGCTCCAGTGCATTCTAACTCAGTTTTTCACCCAAAATCCTATTCACATGCACAAATGAACAATTTAAACCATCACTCACTAACATCATCATATATCATCAATAAAACGTTCAAGAAACTTATTTTACACATGAATATACTAAAATTCATACATATAATGGAGAGGTTCCCAAACTTGTAAATCAAAGATCCAAAGTCACTTTCTAGCTTCCATCTACAATCTTTTCCTTTCCCTTGAGCTTCCTCTTGTTACCACCAACTTGCACAAACCAAAACCCAGAAAATCACTCAATCCAAACTCTAACATATGTCAATCAAAAGCAATTAAAGAAGGAGGAGAACCCCACACACACACAAGCCAAACTAACTCTTACCTCTCCAATCTTGCTCTAATACTCTCCCAAAATCACCTCTAAACAAACACCACTTCCAGCCAAAAAGAGAAGCAAGGAGGAAAAGCAAAGAATGAGGAAAGGAAGAAGAAGAGGAGGGTGTGAGAGAGGTAGAACGGGAATTTCCAATTCCTGTGTTTTCTCTCTCTCTTTTCCTCTTTCCTTTCCCATTAATTGCTTCCTATCCAAATCCAAATGCCCACTTCCCATTGGTCCAAATAATTCACTTTGACTTCTCTATTCAAGTCACCATACACACACACACTAAATCACTTCTCATAAAAATATCCTATATCTTTAATTCCATACCCATAATCCACTTGATAATTATTTCCCTTATGTAAATATCTCCAAGGCACCATACCTACAAACCCAGACTATAAAAACCTCTTAACCCACTTATATCCTACTTCCATACACTACAAGCACACTATAAAATTTCTCTACTATACTTATTTAATTAATTTCTTAGCAAATAAATCCTTATTATCCATATTACTCATGCATAAATTATCGAAATACCCTTCACTTATCCGACTGAGCAAGCATATTCCGAATAGGCCCAGTTCGGGGTGTGACATATAGCCCTAAAGTGTCATCACCTTTGACCAAATCTCATGTAATGGCAATAGATACTTTCACTAGGTGAAAGGTACTGTGATACCTTGCTTGCTTTGTGGGCCGTCATATATTGAATAAAATCAGCTGAATTAAATGGTCTTCATCAAAGGCTTTCATGCCCAGGTGGGCCCATCTTAATTTAGTTGAATTATTTAAAAACATAATGGCCAAACACCAATACGTATGTACATTAGGCAAGAGATGTTATGCTGCCGATTTTCGACCGTGCAGTATATGTGTCCATTGGGTTCCCTGTTAATCCATGGATTAAGCCCACCTAGGAAAGAGACCGCACGACCTCGTGTGTGGGAGTGATAAGGTTGGAAGGATCTATCTACTTGCATGTGGTTGTGGATGTTGCACGGCATGCTCACGCATTACGTGTCATTCATTTTTGTGTGTGTATATCCTTTTGCCTGCATATTATTTTCCACATGTACATATCATCCTACGTATAATTTTTCCCATGCATCACATCGTATCATTGTAAACTATTGATCTTTCACTCATCGAGGACCATCTGCACAGCACGATTATACATTACATGCCATTTATACATCATTCTAACCCCTTGGTTTTTTCAGCCACTATAGACCATTTACATGGGAGGTTTTGGGGTCCCTGTAGTTGTCCAAGGAGCAAACGGAGTTCAGATTGGTTGGCAGAGATCTAGTGTCTTTATCAGACTATCAATAGGCATTAGAAATGGCTGATCCTTCACAACAGATTGAAGAGACTCGTGCCTTAATGACCCAGGAGATGGATAGAAGGTTCGAGGAGCTTGGAAAGGGGTTGTTGGCCACGATTAAGGAAAGGATGGATGCCATGGTGCTAGTTCTTCAAGCTCAACTTATGGCGACTACCCTTAACTAGGTTGAGCTAGCCACGACCAAAAAGGATTATGCAATGATGGCTGTAATGCTTTCGTCCACTCCCAAGCCTAGGCGCAAGGCACCACTCGACTCACTAATCAAGCTACTAGGAAGAGCAAAGGGACTAGAGCCTTTATAGTTAATGGGCCTCCTCAGTCCCTCGAACACCGAATGGAAGCTAACTGATCTTGAAGAAGAGATTGTGAAGTCCAAGCTTACAACCACCCGAGCACCCTTAATAAGACTATTGCTTGCCCTGCAAGTTTAGGAGTTGGTTACTATGATAATAGCAGTGGTACCCAGAGGGCAAGGAAAATGTCAGCAATTAAAGCGGATCAGAGGCACTACTCTAATTTGGGCAGATCCTTGTCTTTGGTACTCAACATGTTGATGAAGGAAGGTAAGCTACAGCCACTGCTTGCTAAGCTCGCTATAAACCAGGGACAACCCAATCACAAGGCCGATCAGTATTGTGCCTTCCACCAGTACCCTGGGCATGTGATGGACAATTATGCGAGGCTAAGGCATGAGATTCAAGATCTGATCGATAATAACTAGATCACGAATCCAGAAAACCGAAGGGGTAAACATGGGAGCTCAAATCTCATGGGTAGTAACGGGAAAGATTTCGGGGCCATAAGGGCTTCAACCTTCGAAATGGCTCAAAGCTACTATGCCATACTAGAAAAGCCTTTGTCTAAGCACCTCATTCATTTTGTTGACAAGGGGAAGTTACAGCCAAAGCCTACGAAACTCGCTAAGAGCCAAAGGCGTCCTAGCCATCGAGTGGATAAGTATTGTGCCTACCATCAACTTACTGGGCATAAGACTAATGGGTGCCGAACTCTAAAGAAGCTTGTCCAAGGCCTCATTGATGAGGAGCTGAGAGGTGGGGAAGATGGTTCTCATGGATGATAATGAACAATCGGCTAAAACACCTATGCTAGCAGAAATGGGAAGAAGATAGCTATTTAGATGGTCTTTTTATTTTGGAAATAGTTGATAATGACATTTTAATTCTAATTTTATTAAATGAAATAAATGGTTTTTGCTTATTTGTGTGATATCTCTCATGATTTAACTATACATAATTATGATCACGACTGATTCATATTTGATATTGATTCAACTGATGCCATTTCATTTAATCTCAGAGACTTTGGAGAACCCAAAGAAAATCTTAATAGTATCTGATGTGACTCTTGAAGAGAGATTAAAAGAGAGAAAATAAAAAAATAAATGGAAAAGTCTTTACCTTGACCTATGAAGACAGGCCGGGAGATAATCATGGAGTCACCAAACACGTAATGCCAATATATTCCAATCATGGATCAGTCTAACAGAAGCACAAAAAACTCAAGCTATAATGGTTAGAAAAGGTTAAAAGAAGAAATACACAACCAGAAGCGAGCCTAAATTTTTATCGGAGACACCAGACTTGGTTGGCCAACGTTATCCCAATAGTTAAGAAAGGAGGTGCGTGCATGTGTGAACTATCAGGATTTGAACTAGGCTTGTCTAAAGGAAAAAACAACAACAGAAAAAAAATAAAAAAAAGAGCCAAAACAAAAAGAAAAATGAAAAAAAAGGAAACAATAAAAAAAAGGGAAAAGGAAGAAAAGTCATCTTTGGGATAAGCTTTGTTCGAATCCCGTTAATTCACACATACCCGTACTCTAACATTCTTCTTGGCCTCCGAGAAGGACCGAAAGGATTCTATTGACCTATAATGGGTATGGATTGCTCGAGCTTAGAGAATAGATATCTTAGGGGAAGTGCAACTTACGGCTTCTAATGGACATAGGTCCACTATAATTGCTATCACCTACTTCACCGAGTGGGTGGAAGCCGGATCCCTCATGAAAGTTGACGCTCGAGATATGGATAAATTCATCGAAAGGAATCTGGTGTGTCAATACTGTAATGCCCCAAAATTTTCAGTGTTTTTATTCATATCTTAACACACTAAAATTCATCGAAGGTTAATTTTTGACGCATAAGAGTGGAATTTTTTTCCTTAAAGCTACATAATTTAATTATTCAAATAATTTTAGACAAATATATACATGTTAATAGAGAAGAAAATGTACACAAAGAATAAAAGGTAAATGGACAAATAAATAATTATAATATATAACATAAGATATGGGCCTAGAATTATCCAGATTTGTGAGTTTAGTTAGAACTATTGGGAAGCATGAGAAGTAGAAAATAATAAAAAGAAAGAGAGGGTAAGATACAGAATAGGGGTCGAATGGGGAAAGAGACCGAGGAGGAGAAAGAGAGAGAAAGGGAGAGGGAGATGGCGGATCACGGTGGAAGGGGCGAGCAGCTAGCGACGGTCGACGGCGAGCAACCGGGTTCCTCGCCGTTGTTTACCACGGCGTCTTCTTCCCCGTCGCGACGTTGCCATTCCAAGAGAGTGGGAGGAAAAACCACGAGCTTCTCCAGCATTTTCTGGCCAGCTTCGGCAGCGAATGATGAGAAGAACGACACGACGGGACTCCTAGTGAGAAGAAGAATCTTCCGGTACCCATGGGTGGTCCTCAATCGCATGCGATGAGCAGATCGGAGAAGGAGAGAACTAAGATCTCCGATGTCAATTTTGGCAAAACGAAGGGCATTCACAGTGTGTGATCACCGGAAAAGCAACCCCGACGCTTCGAGCTCCCTCTTAGTGGTTTCGGTGCCTCCGGTGGAGCTCTTGCGAGGCTCCGGCGACGGTGAAGGGACCAAAATATGCAGAAATCTGGTATATGACTGCCAAATTTACTTTTCTAACAGGATTTTGAATAAACTTAAATTGTTTAGGGAAAGTTTACGATCTGTGTTGTGTATGTTTAGTGTGAAAATTCAGTTGGTTGGTTATTAATGCTTGATTATTGCTTGGATTGTCAGTTTATGTGTAGAAGAGTAAGAAATCTTGAGCACTGAAGCTATACAGATAGTTGATTACGAAACCTCCTATATTGTATTCTTTGTTAAGTTCAATTGTTGTCTTTTAATTGTTAATAGGGTATACTAAAATGGTGTTTAGGTATCTAGAAAACTATAAGATGTAGAAGTTATGTAAGACAGTGATTTTAATGAATTTATGCTTGAAATAAAAAATAAATAAAAATAGTCATTGATGATAATTAGAGGACTTGGGATGTTCAAATGGATATTAGATACTTAACTTGTTTTTAAGTGGAATTCACATTATCCATATAGGTATATGTGAATTAAGCTAGAAAAATGAAATGAAATTAAGTATATATATATATATTAAACTAGGATGGTATTTATCACGAAGGAAATGATTTAAAATGAATAAGATTTAATAAGGAAGTATTCAGTGAAGGGACTAAATTGTAAAAGTTTTCTCTCAAATAGCTGTTTAGTATGGTGGCTATTTTGGGTCCGCAAGCTAGCAATTCACCTTGCAGATCACCCTCTTTTCTTGCGAAAACATAATGGCATAAAATAAGTTATATTAATTGTTTGAAATTTATAAAAATTTGACAAGTGTATTGAAATATTTATTGAAATATTGAGAGGGTGTTGTTACTTGTTATATTATTATTACCATTTGCATGATCATTTATTTATTCTACTTGACTATATGTGATCTGATGGGAAAATAAAAGAAGAAAGTAATACGTACTTATTGTAGCGCAGTAAATCTCGTTGCGGAAGTGTTACAAAGATCTCCTTTTATTGGTCACCGGTCTGGCTTTTACCCACTTGGGATAATAGCAGCTAGATCACAATCTAGAAGTCCCTGAAAGATTAACACAAAATAAAGTGAGTGGGAACGAGCAGCCTTGCGGTGCATACGTTTTCTCGTTACCAAATTATGAGGACCTCACCTCTATTTATATAGGTCCTAAAGGCTAGAGTCTTAAGCCTAGTCTAACTCAGAATCCTTTCTGAGATAGGATTTGGTAATTTAATTTAGATTAAATAACTCAATTTAATCTTAATTGGAACTCAATCCAATATAGAGTCATGGGCGTATCCCAACTCTATCATCTCCCACTCGCACATGACGGAACACATTCCATATATAATCTTCAGTTATACAGACTAATAGATTGTCTGACCAGCATACCTCGAGAGCACTGTTGCTATACACCTGTTAGGGATATATAGCTTCTTGAAAAAGGCAATCCTTTTATTTCACGTATGCCTAACCCTAGACCACCTTCTAACAATCATTGTTTTAACTCATGAAACATCATTCGTCTTCACTATTATGTTTCTACTCATAGAAATAATAATAGACATGTTGGTGAACCATGAATTCTTATGAATGTGATCAAAAGGTTATCTTCCCCTCTTACTATATGCCATCCATCATGATTTAACTCGCTTTTCTAGTTAGATCCGCCAGGCCTAAATTTTTCGCATACCTCTTGCAGACTAACCAAGCTAGCCCCATTGAACCATACTTCAGGGATAAGTTAAGGGTTCTAAGGGTCGATATATTAACAGGGTCTCACAATAGGGAAAGTTGAGATAAATTGTTTTAAATTCCCATCCCTTTGGTCACTTAAGCACACACGGTATAAAACATGTGTTATGGTGTTCTTTCCTTCCCTTAAAGGAGCGCATGTCTCACATTAAAATAATGTGTATATAAAACACCATACAGAAGCGTAAGGTTGCGATGCGCTGAAACACCCAACTTTAGTTCACTTACTTAAGAACTACTTCTGGCTTTTAAGACAGAACATGGTAGTTACACATAACTAACCATTGGATCCCATACGATCCTTATTTTGGATCTTAATCCAAAGCATACAACCTCATGTGTGACTTTATCTTGCGCCTTAACAAGCCATATCTTGTAATTTCTACAAGACGGCACTTTTATTTTGAACAGGCTCTCGAGCATACTCATTTGTTCAAAAATTGCCTCATCTTAGTCTTTGCCAACTCATTGACAAAACTAAGGTAAACACCCTTATGAGTGGGCTACTTCTATGTCTAACATGCTCAAACTCAAATAATTAACAATAAATACTCACATATTAAACATTTACACTCATGTATTGCCAACAATGAACTTTATTATTATTCACAAATAATAATGTTAAGGGATTACAAAAATAAAGTTAGTACACATCAAATTCTATAAAAACCCTGAAATCTAATGTGTCTTTCAAACACATATTTCGTTACAGTTTTAGTCAACAGATCTGCAATCATATCATGCATAAATATGTACTGTAAGTTCACATCTCCTCGTGCAACTACATCTCTTATATAATGATACTTAATGTCGATATGCTTAGTCCTACTATGAAATTTCGGATCTTTTGTGTAAGCTATCGACGATTGACAGTCACTATAGATTGTCACTTGTCCCTCCAAGGTAGTTACTCTTAAATGGTCCATCAACCATTTTAGCCAAACTGCCTCTTGTACTGTAGCTGCGAAAGCTACGGATTCAGCTTCCATTGTTGATAAGGCTACACAGGTTTGTTTCTTGCTACTCCATGAGATGGCACCCTTGCCAAGAAAGAATATTAAACCTGAAGTGGATTTCCTCTCGTCGACATCTCCAGCCCAATCAGCATCAGTGTATCCTCTCAATTGCAGATCCTTGCTTTCATAACAGAGAGAATAATTTGTTGTACCTTTGAGGTATCTAAGAATCCTCTTAACTGCTTTCCAATGTGCTTCACCCGAGTTAGATTGATATCTACTTGCAATGCCCACTGCATAGCAAATATCAGGTCTCGTACACAACATAGCATACATAAGACTACCCACGGCACTGGCATAAGGAACGTCTCTCCTACGCTCCATTTCATCTGGCGTCTTAGGACACATTTCTTTGCTAAGAAACTGATTCTTAGCAATGGGCCAGTTTATGGGTTTGCAGTTCTGCATATTGAATCGTTCAAGGACTTTGTTGATATATGTCTCTTGAGAAAGGGACAACAACCTTCTCGAATGATCTCTTGAAATCTTAACTCTAAGAATGTAGTCTGCATTACCCATATCCTTCATTTCAAAGTTGGACGATAACCAATCTTTGATTTGATTTACGTACCCTTTGTCATTTCCAGCTATTAGTATGTCGTCTGCATACAATGTTAAAATGACAAAATTATTTTCAGAGCTTTGTTATAGACACAATGGTCTTCATCAATCATGTTGAACCCATTCGACATGATTGTTTCATGAAATCTCAAATACCATTGTCTAGAAGACTGTTTGAGGCCATAGATTGATCTTTTCAATCGGCAAACCTTATGTTCGCTGCCTTTTTCGATAAAACCTACAGGTTGTTCCATATAGATTTCTTCATTCAGTTCTCCATTGAGAAAAGCAGTCTTTACATCCATTTGATGTAGCTCTAGGTCTAAACTTGCCACTAAGGCAAGAATTAACCTTATAGACGTAAATCTCACAACAGGGGAGAAATTCTCCTCATAGTCAATCCCTTCCTTTTGTGTAAACCCCTTAGCGACTAGCCGAGCTTTGTATCTTTCGATACTTCCATCAGCTTTTCGCTTTACATTGAGAATCCATTTGTTCCCAATCGGTTTGCGTCCTTCGGGTAGATCAACCAATTCCCAAACACGGTTTGATCTCATAGATGCAATTTCTTCTTCCATAGCATTAATCCATTTTTCTTTAGCTGGGCTTGAGAAGGCCTCTTTGATATTTTTAGGCTCTTCATCGTCATGTGGGTTAACCAAAAGGGCTTCGTTCAAGCCTTCGGTCTCAAATCGTTGGCGAGGAACACTTATCCTTTTAGATTTGCGTAATTCCGAATCTTGATAAACATGTCTCATATATTCATCATAATTTGGAATACTCCCACTGGGTCTAGGTTCCATACTCCCACTGGAGTCAGGAATGCTCCCACTCAAATCAGGGTCTCGAACATCCGGATCATATAGAGGAGGCAGATCTTGACCTTTTTCCTCTAATTCCCTCCCACTCGGATGGAGTGATCCTGACAATTCATCTTCCTGAGTTTCATAGAAAGTGAAATCTTTATTCACTTCGCCCAACTTTAGAAACTCATTTTCCAAGAATATGACGTCTTATGATTCAAATTCCGTTACTGAACCATTCTCTTGCTCATCCATGAATATGTATCCTTTTGATACTTCAGAATATCTCACAAAGATACTCTTTTTACCCCTTGGTCCCAATTTACCAAATTTGCTTGAGGTATCATGGACGTAAGCAGCACAACCCCAAGGTCGTAAATGGCTTAGGTCAGGCTGTCGACCAGTCCACAACTCATAAGGTGTGGGTTTGACTAATTTTGAGGGCACTCGATTTAGAACATATGTGGCAGTAAGTAAAGCATCTCCCCAATAGGAGATGGGCAAATTTGCTCCTGCCATCATAGATCTAACCATATCAAGGAGAGTCCTATTTCTCCTTTTTGCAACACCGTTTTGTTGTGGAGTTCTGGTTATGGACAACTGATGTTCAATCCCTTTTTCATCACATAAAGCTTTAAATTCATCTGAAAGATATTCCCGACCTCGGTCAGTTCTTAAAGCTTTAATCTTTTTATCTAATTGATTCTCAACTAAGTTCATAAAAGTTTTGAAGCAACTTAATGCTTCTGACTTGTGAGAAATCAAGTAGGCATGACCATACCTTGTATAGTCATCTATAAATGTGATGAAGTAGTAGGCCCCATGCCTTGCCCTCACATTCATTGGACCACAAACGTCAGAATGAATTAATTGCAATGGAAATTTAGCTCTAGTTCCTTTTCCGAACGGTTTTCTCACAAGTTTTCCTTTAAGACAATGCTCACAAGTAGGTAATTCGACCTCATTCAAATCACCTAGTAAACCAGCTTTTGCTAACCGACTCATTTGATTTTGCCCAATATGGTTTAATCTAGCATGCCATAATTTCACATGATTCTCATTATTATGTGAAGTAGAAGAGATTAAAGAAAAACTATTATTATTCATAAAGTTAGGATCGATATCCAAAACAATGAAATTGTTCGAAATAAAACCAGAACCATAATAGACATCATCCAAACATAAGCGCACGCTGTCATCTTTAAAGTGTAAATCAAAATCAAGTTTTAATAACACAAGAACATAAACTAAATTCCTACGAATATCTGGAGCATAAAGCACATCATGTAGGAGTAAGGTTCAGTCTTTGCGTAAGACTAATCTACACGCGCCAACCCCTCGAACCGGCACTCTTACGTCGTTTCCCACTTATATATATTTTGCCCCATATGGTATTCGCCGGAATTCTACAAAGGCATCTCGATCCTTTGCTACATGGTCCGTTGCTCCTGAATCAACCACCCATAAAGGATGAAATTCAGTTAATAATACAGAACTACATACACAAATTTCACTCACTTTTGAGTTAGAATAGTGTACGTGATTGGGCACAGTGCAGTCTCTTGCATAATGTCCTTTCTATTGGCAATTAAAACATTTCACTTTTGAAATATTTATCTTTTTCTTGCCTTTGGACCTTTTTGAATTATGTTCCTTTTTCTGCCTTTTATTTCTCTTGGCAGGTTCCTTATCCCAACCATTGAAGCTCTTTCTTTTGTTCTGGTTGGAACTCATTCCACTAAAACGGGACTGTGCCACATGCACTTCAGCATTGACCTTAATCGATGCCAGTCTATCCTCTTCTAGCTTTGAATGATGTGCGACATCCGCAAATGTCTTCACACTGTCCATATGAGTTAGTTGTATTTTCATATGCTCCCAACTCTTGGATAAGGAACGAATGACAGCTTGCACCTGCTGCTCGTCGGTCAACTTATGACCATATTCACTAAGCTCGCTCATCATATTTTCCATCTCCCTAAGATGTTTTGAAATCGAATGATCAGCTTTTTTCTGATAAGTATCAAACTTGATCATCAAAGATCGGAGCTTAGTTAAAGTCACTCCTCTAAACTTCTCCCGCAAAGTGATCCACAGATCCATTGCGTTCTGATACTTGCGAAATTGCTTAGTTATATCATCCTCCATAGCACTCAGGAAAATGATACGAGCAGTGGAATTCTTTTTCTTCCATACCAGATATACATCTCAGTCCTGCCTATGCTGGGCCGTGTTGCCATCCTCGGGTTTAGCCATAACTGAACTCAAGGTTTCGAGAGCCTCTTCCTCCTCTAACACATACTGGATCTTCATATTCCAGATTTCATAATTGTCGCCATTTAATTTCAAGTCTTTATTCAATTCAGCGATAATTGATTTGGAAGCAGATGCCATTTGAATCCTCTAATTCAAATGGAACAAAGTTGCACAATATTAGTGGGAGATAAGGCAATACATGCAATTTACTATACACTTGAAATAATAACCTAATAAAGTTTTCCATTAGACTCAAATTCGAAAAGGTTACTTAGAGTACCAATTACCTTCTAAGTTCTAATGTCTAACTTTATAGGTTAAGATTTCATGCATAGTATATCAAAATTATTGGATTTTTCAGTTCTTAAACTTTTGAGGGATATTTTATTGGTTTTTATTTTATTAAGCCTCTACTTAATAAATATGCAAACATTTTACTCATAAAATATTACAAGGGCAATTAACATTTTAAAATAAATACATTTATTAAAAAATAATTAAAAGCCATAAAGAATAAACTCATTCATTCAACCAAAAAATAAATCCAATAATTCTCAAATAAGACACACATGTCAAATAATAATAATAGGAAACATAAATCCTATAAAATCAATTACTAACTATAATTGACACTCATGTCAACTACTAAAGAAAACTAGATCTCCTCAAGACCTTCACAGACATTGGGACTGATTCTTTGACAAAATTGACTAGCTCATAAGGCAACTCATAAGTTCGCTGATGAAGCCATGGATGATGCACTTTACGTCCGCTTCTTAATTTCATCACAGATGGAATGTGGCTCCTCAACACTCCTCTTTTGGCAACTCTAGCCAAAAATTGGATGATAAATTTCTTATAAATTCTATCTCCTATGTACCAAGTAGTTTCCAAAAGCTCTCTCAGGACTGGATGATATTCAAAAGAGTTAATCAACACTTTGATTTTATCTCTGTCATCCCTTCCTAAGCTTAAACCTCCTATCCAAATGCACTCCTGCATTTGTTCGTGCATAGTCAATATATGGCGCACTATAGCATCAATATCATCAGCTCGAATGTTCCTCCGCATTCTAATTTTGCTTAGTGAATGCACTCTTGCATTTCTTAAAGCAATCCCATGCAGGGTTTTAGGAATCATAGGTTTCCTTATCATCATTTCTGAAACACATGACAAAAATTTAAATGGTTAATACACTTATGTATAAACACATATGATTGAAACACATTTCAATCAACAAATAAGGATAAAAAATCATATAAAAAATTTTTCAAAATATTTTTTAAAAATAGAAAACACATTTTCCATAATTATTTTATAATATTTATTTAAAAAAAAAATATTTTATGGTCATCAAAAAATTTTGAAAAATAGATCAAAAAATTAGAAATATTATGAAAAATATTTTAGCAAAAAAATAGAGCTGAATTGGAGGCCGAAGAAGCACCCACGCGCCGACGAGAGGGCGGGGGACGTGCTCACGTGCCACATGCGCGACTTCCCCTTGCCGAACACGTGTCAACACCACAGTGTGACACGTGTCCGACTGTTACGAGTCCACGTGGCGCCCACGTGGCACAAAGTGCACACGTGGTTGTCACGTGTCATGCCACATGGCAGTGACGTGGCTTGAAACATGGCAGACGCTGATTGGTACACGTGTATGCATATTACATGTGGCAGGCCTTAGCTTTGCCACGTGTCGACCCCCTATTGATCCACCTGGCACCCACGTGGCACTAAGGGACCCGTCGGATCCACGTGGCATGACCTCAGTCTACCACGTGGCTCACGATTATTGGGCCACGTGTCAAGGATGCGTCACTCCTTGACACGTGTTTGCGCGCATGTGGGCCACCGCCCACGCGCACGTGCCCAACGTGTGGTGGCGCGTGCATGCCACGCGCCACCTTCCTGGCTGATTTAGCTCTCCGAATTTCGGCTGGCCGGGGGTTCTCAGGGTCTGTGAACACAGTGGAGTGGTAAAAATAAAAAAATACCAATTTTTAGACTAGTGTTTCGAATATTTAATTTTATCCCTCGGGTTTCGGTGTACACATACACGAAATTGAGCCAAAATATACACATATATATATTTTTCACACAAAAAACAAATTTTTTGTTCCGTTCCATGCTTCCTAAATCTACAAAATTTACTCATAGAACTTTAGATCAATTTTTAAGCTGCATGCCAAGACGCAATAAAACGTAAGCTCTGATACCAATAATGGGGAAATAAAAGAAAAAAGTAATACGTACTTATTGTAGCGCAGTAAATCTCATTGCGGAAGCGTTACAAAGATATCCTTTTATTGCCGGTCTGGCTTTTACCCACTCGGGATAATAGCAGCTAGATCACAATCTAGAAGTCCCTGAAAGATTAACACAAAATAAAGTGAGTGGGAACGAGCAGCCTTGCGGCGTATACGTTTTCTCGTTACAAAATTATGAGGACCTCACCTCTATTTATAGAGGTCCTAAAGGCTGGAGTCTTAACCCTAGTCTAACTCAGAATCCTTTCTGAGATAGGATTTGGTAATTTAATTTAGATTAAATAACTCAATTTAATCTTAATTGAAACTCAATCCAATATAGAGTCATGGGTGTATCCCAACTCTATCATGATCTTATAAATAGAATGCTAATTTCTATAATATTCATAGATTTAATATTTATATTTTAATTTTTTTTAATTACATTGAGCGGTGGCTGATCTTTGAATTTTAAATTCATTAGAAAAATATTACGTTTGAATTACATATGATTTTCTTTTAATAGATATTACAATAGTTTTAATAGTTATATTTTTTTAAAAAAAAGAACAGTATGCTAGTTTAGATTCGAATAGTAGTTTTTAGATTGGAATTTTTCCATCACTTATATAAAAAAAAAAAGTCTTAATAGTTTTATCATTTATGTAAATAGAATTTGTATTGTATTATAGAGCCATAATGGAATTAGATGGTAAGTGAATGAATTACAGAAATTAAGTGTAGTTAATAAATAATGAGCATACTTAAGTATACCTGAAGATAATTATAATAATAAAATTAATTAAATTATTAAAAAAATCAGAGTTTCTAGTCATAAACAAATTAATTGGGTTATACACGTTTAAAAGGGGAAATTTATAAATAGAATTGGACTAGTGAAATGTAGTGAATACTTGTATAAACAATAATATATATAATTGGTACGATATGAAATAAACTTAGTTTGATGAAATAAAATGAAGGTGGTTCGGAATGGGAAGAAAAAAGTGGTGGTCGAATGTATACTTATATATATATATGACGTATATTATGATTGTTAATGCATATTAATTTTATAAATATGATTAATGGCTTGCTGTGGAGCTAAATTAGTGAAATATGGTAAGTAAATGGAGTTGTATGAGAAAATGATGATGGGTGATACTGGGATTATTTCTGATATTTTTGGATTGAAATGTATATTGATCTTAATTTATGTAAAGATTAAAGTTTTGATTTCTTTAAATAACATTCAATGATGTTGCCCTATGTGATGAGCTGGTAGTCGTGTCTAGTCTCAGGATATGTTGGCTAGCTATAGGGACGTAAGACCGCGGAAGTGAGCATGGCATCTCACTATTTTTATAAGTCATTGATGGACCTATTATGTATTTTTAAAAGTATCTGTTTGGAAAAACTGAAGTAATCCTTCGGGGTTCCTTCAGGTTTGAAAGACTGGAGTGATTATTCAGAGGTCACTTCAGGTTATTGTGAGCCATTAGGGGTTCGCGTCACATTTATCCTGTATATAGAGTCTGCCAGCATTATACTAGGGGCGAAATAGTAAATTAAAAAGTGAATTAGTGAATGGGAAATAATTGTGTAAATCAAGGAAGTTAAATGATGAATAAATAAAGCGGTGTAAATTAGTGGGTTTAAATAATAAATTTTGTAATCCATACTAAATGTAATACTTAAGAAGTTAGATGGTAAGTATGGAGTAAATACGGATTAAAAAAATATAAAGTAACTTAATGACAGAAGTAAAGTTGAAGGATAAAATAGTAAAACTAATAAAGAGATGTTAACTAATAGATAAGAGTGAAATTTAAAGTTTAATATATATATGTATATATATATTTGGATGAAAGTTAACTAATGTATATTATTATTTCGAATTATGATATAGCTGATAGTTCTGTGATAAAAACATTACTTGAATAAATGGTATTAGTAAATGATCCTATGAAATTATTGATATGATGAAGTAGCTTTATGTATATATATGAACTTCATACTCACCAGTGTGTACTATATACATGTATATATATTCGCAGGTATTATTGGATTAGATGAAAGCTAGAATAATCATTAATGTAGGAATGAAACATTAGATGCTACGTTAGAAGCATATTGTCTGTTTAATGTTACATGGCATTATTAAAATGATACATAATAAGTAAGTTTTACACATTATAAAAATGCAGGAAGATCTCAGTCATTGATGTGGAAACTTGATTATAAATGTTTATGAAGTTTCAGCTATTTAGAAGAATATTGGATGTTATTGCATAAATATTGTTTTACCTTGCAAGCATTTATGTTTAATTCAGAGTTAAATAAATACTTTATGGTTAAATAATAATTGGTTTGTTAACGGTAAAATTGGTATGTTATATATGTAAGGAAAGAGTAATTAGCGATCTCAATACAGAAACATTATAATGTATGTATGCTTAAATTATATGTGTATATTTAATATTTTTATGCGCTAGATAAGTAAATTTGGTAGTCACTACTAAGCATAAAGCTTAGCGCGTGGTTTACCCTCGCGCAGGTGTAAGATAGAAATCAAGTGAGCACCAGCACCGTTCCAAAAGAGTAATGTTGAATGGTAAGCATGGCAAAGAGGTAATACGAATGAAATTTTTGGGAATTGATAATTTGAGTCTCAGTTTTAGTTGGCATGTACACTACATAGATAATTAGGATATTATTTTATCGAAGAGTTTGTACTAAATAATTATACATAATTGATAGTTAATGTATTATCATAATATCCTTGTATTTTTTATAATTGATGTAAGTAATGAGTGGATGATATTTGTGATTTATTTTATGAGTGTGTGAATGGACCTAAATTGGAGGATGGGCAAACTTGTGTTGGAGTTTTAATTGGAGTAAGTTGAATGAGTATGCATGATTATTTGAAGTGTAAGGACTTTCTGTTTACAGGGGGGTAGGCAATATTATGGAGGAAACTCTGTCAAAATTTCGGGTAGAATTAAGTGGCATTTTTTGTATTTTGAATTGAATGAGTAGTAAAACTAAATAGTTATATGACAGTTGGGCATAGTGAAAAAAAAAACAAAAAAAAATTACCTGGATTTCGCGATAATCTTAAGAGTAGTTTTAAGACAATTTAGTAATCGTGCATTAACATTTGAATCGTAGTGTGCATTTAGTAGAAGGGTGTCACAAATACGGTCCCCCACACCACACTATGTCTAAGGACGGAAGGGCAGTTTATGGCTATGGCCAGGGAGTTGCTCCAGAGGTATGGCATTAAAGACCACAAGTCCTCTCTGTATTGCCCTCAAACTAATGGCGCATGAGAGGCTGCTAATAAGAAGATCTTGGTTAAGATGGTTCGAAACTACAAGGATGGGTAGAGAAATGGCCTTTTGCACTTCAAGGCTAGAAAACCACCAACGGGACCTCTACAGCAGTCACCTTTTATTCCTCAATACATGGTCGAGAAACAGTAAAGCCGGTCGAAGTAGAGCTCAAATCTTTAAGGACAGTCATGGAAGCCTAGATTTCGGAAGCCAACTGGGTGCGGCAACGGTTGTAGTAGTTATACACATCAGACAAAGACAGATCATGGGACTAATATCACAGTCAGATCTATCAGAAAATCTCTTTTTGATCATTCGAGAAGGAAGCCAGAAAGCACCTATTAAAAGACGAAGATTTAATCTTTAAGTAAATGAGTCCAAATGTTCTAGACGGATGAGGCAAATTCAGACTAATGGATGTAGGCCCATTTGTTCTTGAGAAGTTATTGTCCAAGGAAGCATCGTTTTCGACAGACAGTGATGGAAGCAAATATAAAAAACTAGTCAGCACCAAAAGATGCAAAAGGTTCCGTAGCTAAAGACTAAAAATCAAAAGAAGAGAATAAAAGCCCTGCGGGTTGAAAATCAAAAAAAGGAGGCCTTGCTAAAATTGGGCGCCTCGTCTAGATGAAAACCAAAAAAAGGCATCCTGGGCAAAAATTAGAGGATTGAGAGAAAATGTCCGATCAAGAAAACCCGAGAGGGCTGATTGGAAATAGGAGTTTTTATGCTTTTAAGATCCATTCTAAGATTAGATGTAGTTTTGCATTTTGAATCTATGTTAGATAATGATCATGTATAAAGAAATCATACTAAAATGCACACAATTTTACAAGAAAGATATAAAACAAAGGCAATTAGACTCATGTGTTCATTATCTTCTAGTTCTTTTATAAAAAGAAAAGCGTCATTCATTATTGAATGCATCTAATCTAAATAACTATACTCTGCTCTTGTTGGCCAGGCGCTTAAGCTGTTGGGTTTTATTATCAATCGCTGGACTGGGCACCCGTATCTTGCATGCACTAGTGGAAGTAATGGGGGAAACCTCCGATTAGTTGTATAACATCCTTCATAGGCAGTTGGGTCTAGAGGCCATGGTTCTTAGAGGTGAAAGTCGAAGATAAGATGCCATCTGGAAAGAATGGGAGCGGCCTCACAGCATCTTGAATTCCATCTGAACTATTCTCTAATTATTTTTCGTCAGAAGATGTCTAAGAAAATTGTGCTGGTCATCCTTAAGGGAGGTTCTGATCATAGCCTTCACTTCTCTTGTAGCCCTTTTAGATTAAAAAAAAAAGAAGGCCGTTAGAGTTGAAAACCGTAACTGGCTCTCTAAGTAAAAGGTAGCCCAAAGGGCAGGGTAAAAACCTGGAAACAGGCAGTCTACCTACAAAAAATGAAATAAACAAAAGCCGCTTGATTGGGTTGGGTACATTCCAAGCAAAAATTAGGCAAAGGGTTATGTGAAAATCCCTAAGGGGACGCATTTCCCACAAAGAAAAGCTATTGTGAAAATCCACAAGGGGCGTACTACCTTTAAAACAATTACTTTCGATGCCTGGAGCTATAAGGCGGCATTACTTCGGAGGATCTTCCTTCGATCAATTAAAGTATAATCCAGGACATGAGTTAGAATCCAGGGCGTATGCTCATTGACCGGGGGGCAAAGATGCACACCTGGCGGTTCTCTCTGAAGAGTTTACGGGTCAGAGCCCTTAAGCCAAGATGTCACTCTACTAGATCCTTGGGAGCATGGTCGAGCAACCAAGCCGTATCCTTAATGGACCCTTGACCACACAGGACATGGTTTATCCATTTTTGCGAGCATCTACATCTCATATCATACAATTCTTTTGCAAGCATCAGCATTTTGCTTTTTACACAAAAACACACAATTTCTTCTATATATTTCTGTGCACATAATTTTGTAGGAAATGTCTAAGTGAAAACCATCGCCATTTGAGGATGGCACCCAGCCCTTTGTATGTTTGGAGCACACTCGGTGCAGTTCAGAAGAACAACCCAGCATTTTGTAAGTCTTGAGCAGACTCGGCGCATAGCCATTTGAGAATGGCACTCGCACTTTGTAAGTTTAGAGCAAACTCGATGCAGCTCAGGAGAGCCACCTTTGCACTTTGTAAGTCTGGACCAGACTCGGTGCAGCTCAGAAGAGCAATTCTCGCGTTTTGTAAGTCTGGAGCAGACTCGGCGCATTGCCTTTGGGGGATGGCACCCAAGTACTTTGTAAGTCTGGAGCAGATTCGGTGCAGCTCAAGAGAGCATTTCCCGCGTTTTGTAAGTCTGGAGCAGACTCGACGCATCACCATCTGAAGATGGAACCCCCCACACTTTGTAGGCCTGGAGTAGGCTCGGTGTAGTTCAGAAGAGCACCTCTCGCACTTTGTAAGCCTAGAGCAGGCTCGGTGCAGTTCAGAAGAACAACCTCGCACTTTGTAAATTTGGAGAAGACTCTGTGCATCTCAAGAGAGCACTTCTCGTGTTTTGTAAGTCTAAAGCAGACTCGGCACATCGCCATTTGAGGATGGCCCCCCTCGCACTTTGTAAGTCTAGAGCAGACTCAGTGCAGCTCAAGAGAGTACTTCTCGCGTTTTGTAAGTCTGGAGCAGACTCGGCGCATTGCCAATGGAGGATGGCACCCAAGCACTTTGTAAGTTTGGAGCAAACTCGGTGCGGCTCAGGAGAGCAACCTCTGTACTTTTAGTAGTCTGGAGCAGACTCAGTGCAGTCCTCTGAGGAGGATAATTCTCACGTTTTGTAAGTATGGAGCAGACTCGACGCATCGTCATTTGAGGATGGCATCCGCACTTTGTAAGCTTGGAGCAAGCTCGGTGCAGCTCATGAGAGCAATTTTCGTACTTTGTAAGTCTGGAGCAGACTCGGTGCAACCCAAGAGGATGACAATCGCTCCACAGTCTAGATGGTGACTTAAAGAGATGATTCGATTCTTGTGGCAGCAGGAAGGAGGTAGCCTCAGGTACGTGCTTCTTTTATTTTCCTGAATTTTGGCTCACCTAGGCACCCATGCACTAGCCTCCCCAAATTTGGGGGCAACTATAGACACCGGGTCTCGGAGCAGCTTAGATCAGGATTACCTAATGATGAAATTAAGTGTGCCTGTTTATAGGAAAAAATGAAAGTTGGAAGTGATGATTTCCTTATCGGATTCATTTATTAGAAATAAATAAAAATGTATTATAAAAATGTTTTAAAAAATTATTTTGAGACAAAAAGGGTATGTTTTGAAATTGTAGTTTTTTAGAAAATTTTTAAAAAAAAAGTTTGCGAGTGTCGAGGGTGCTGTGCGCGAGCGACGCGCTAGCCATCGCGCGCGTAGCTGGGCGAGCTCGCCGACGTGCGTCGCTCGCCCCTGTGCGCCCGGTTTCGCCCCCGACATCTATTTTGGCCTTTTTTCTTCATTTTTAATGATTTTTCTTCATTTTTTTCATAGGATTTAATTCTAAAACTTTTGGGATTCTAAACCTTTCAAATTTATTAGTTTTTTGTGGTTATGAAAATTAAATTGATTTTAATTTAATTTAATAAAAATCTGATTTTTTGGGAAGGTATAAAATCATTTTTAGAGAGAGAATTAGGGGGGATTTTCTTTAGAAAGTTTTTTTCTTCTTCATCTTTCTTCAAAAAAGCAAATTCTCTCAATTTTCTAAAGGATTTTCCAGGATAATTCTCAATGTAAAAAAGAGCAATTTTTGTTCTTGGAAATTTTCTTCCTTTTTATTTAATAATTTTTACCTTGAGACAAATAAATTAATTGTTTGTTCGTAAGTTAAAATTTCTTTTCAATATTTTAGTTTTCTAATATTATTCTTACAAATCAAGACAAGGAATTGGATCGTTTACCTTCATTTTTTCAAGCAAAATTTTGAGGGTAAGCATTTTTGGCTTAATTTTTAATTCATTTTTTATTTACAATTAAATAGTTATCATGTAAATTCTTTTAGATCTATTATTTTTTACTTCTTATTTCTTGTGTTCTTATTTAATTGTTTATATTATTATTATTATTATTATTATTATTATTATTATTATTATTATTATTATTATCCTTTTGCTCTTTATTTGATTATTCATCGTTTGTTTCTATTTTTATGATTATGATTATCATCATTGTTGTTCATATATTATTATTGTTATTTTTATTGGTATTATTATTTCTCATGTTTTAATATGTTATATTTATTTTATTTCTTGTTACTCTTGCATGTTTATTTGATTGTTCATATTCCTTGGTTGTTATTGTGTTTTATTATTATTATTATTATTGTGATTTATCATCTTAAGTATTATTATTCTCATTATTATCTTTATTATTATTATTATTATTATTATTATTATTATTATTATTATTATTATTATTATTATTATTATTATTATTATTATTATGTTTGTTGTTACTTTATTATTATTATTATTAATTTTTATTACTACTATCATTATTATTTTTTTTATTATCCTTGTTTATTGTTATAATTTGTTACAAGTATTATTGTTATTATTATTTATATTTTTAGGCATGTTGAATTTTATTTTTATTGTTGTTTATGTTTTCATGCTTGGTGAGTTTTATGCTTGTTATCATATATGTTTTTTATGTATGTTGAATTGTTAATATGAAAAGTTGCATATTTTATTATGACCTTCAATTGATTTGCCATACATGGTGCATGTTTATTTGTTTTTATTTTAATTATCTTTATTACATGTTTAAACTAATTTTTTTGTTACTAACTTCACTTTTATTTGTTTTTCTTTTATTTTCAATACTTATTTTTATGTGTGAGTATTTTTCCATACCAAGTGGGAGCCCATGGAAGTTTGAAGACACCATTTTCGTGGGATGTATTTTTTAGCATTTTTAGTATTATTTTGCTTTTATTTGCTTTTATTATTTAATATGTAATTCGTAATAAGTTTGTTTATTTTCATGCACGTTAATAAAAAAAATCACAAAAATATTTCTATTAACTAAACTTGGGTTTTTATTAATAAAAATGGGACCAATGTCCTAGTTTCTTCCTTCCAAAATAAATTGTCACATTAAAATTATTTTCTTTAAACATGCATGTGAGGACCAAAGTCCTCATCTTTAACAAATAGCCCGTTTTATGTATGATTTATTTTTTATTTACAATAGGGGTTGTATTCCGCCCCTAGTTTGTTGTAATTAATTTTGCTTTCATTTACTTTATTTACGGCTTTCATTATATGATTGACATGCGCGCTAAATTAAATTGCATTAAAATTGAATGAGAAATGGGATGAAATGCTAAATTCAAAATTTAATTAATACTTTAACCAAGGTATGAATAAATGGGAAGTCCCGAACCATCTCTGGTCTTGGGCTCAATGAGGCGAAAGGGCCACCTCAATGATCTATTGAGGTGGGGCCTCCAAGACACCTCTTGTGTCCCGAAAAAGGCCTAACTTCCATAGTCCTGGGCTTCTCGAGGCGAGAGGAGCATCCTAATGTTCTATTAGGGCGGGGTCTCCAAGACACCTCTGGCTTGCCCAAAATTGATATAGCAGCGCTGTCTTAGGCTTACTGAGGCTAGACGACCTTTCCCAATGTTCTATTGGGTGGCGACTCCAAGAAACCTCCTTGTTGCCCAAAATAGACGCACTTGTAATCTCTTACAATTTTTATAAACCTCTCTCGAAAGTTTTAAAAGCGGGCATTCGGGCCGCCAACGGGGTTCAGCGCGCGTCACAATGATTAAGTATTGTTTATATGTTCACATATGTATGTTTGAATAATTGATTCAAGTATAAGTAGAATTTGATTGTATGTCTAATTGCTTTGATAAGTTATAAGTTGTTATTGTGATTATTTGTATATGTATATTTGTGTGTTTTGTTCCTCCCCACTAAGCGATTTCGCTTAGCACGGGTTATTTTCCCGTGTAGGTGGCAGGTATAGTTCGGAGATATCTACAGGTCGGCCACTAGAAGTCTTTTGTTGGAGTCTCTTTTTGTCTTCTGCTGTTTTTGTATAAGGATTTTGATTTTAGCAAACGTAAAGAATTTTGTAAAGGAACAATTATTTTGTATATGTACATGTTAAATGTTTACAAATCCCTTTTGTAAAACGATATGGTTATATATATATATATATGGATTTGTTATCTTTTGATTAAATGTATTTATTTTCATAACTTATTTGAGTATATGTATATGTATTTGAGTTGTATATGTTATGTGCGCGTAGCACAACTGGCATCCTTCCAACGAGGGTGTCGGGGGGTTACACATGTAATTTCAATCACTTTAGTATTTGGCATTATTTTCCAACGAAGGACATAATGGGAAACAACCCTCAAAATGACTCTTTAGTAATTTCCTACTATTTTAATTAAATTGATATACTTTCAAATTTCATATAAATTCTTTTTATAACTTAATATCATTAAATGGCCTAAATATTTGTCTTTGGTTCATTATGCCAACTATTCAAATTTTCCTATATTTCTTTTCACTACAATATTTCTTTTACTTCTAATTCACTTACTTCTCTAATTTATCACTCAATTATCATTAGTATCATATAGCCTATCACAATTCCATTACCAAACCATTCGGTCACCTCAAACAATTTACTATATCAATTTAGTATCATCCATTTATCACTCAATTAACAAGATTAAGCTCCAATTTACATATCTATACCATTTAATTTCACTTAATCACTAAGTATACTTTAATATAATTAAGCATACCATTATGTTTCAGTATGTCCAAACATTGCACTTGGATTTCTTTCAAATTAATCATCCTAATTGACTTATTTAGCTTTTTAACCTCAATTATCACTTTAATTACAATTACATATGAATTTTCAAAAAAATACTATTTAAACATAATACAAACCCTTATTTTCAAATTGAAAATTCTTAGATTGAGTAATCACAAACCTCAAATGTGTGCTATAACCTTCATAAGTCCTCAATTCTCGCCTTTGGCCCTTTAAAAGAAATTTCCTCCAACTTCTCCATCCATGGCTAAAATCACCTCACAATAAAATATCCATCAATTTCTTTCTTTTATACAATATAACCTCATAATCACTCTTAATATACTCTAATCTATCACTTAAAATCAATAGATCAATTTAAAACAATCAAAATCTCTTACCTCCATTTGAGGACATAAGCTTGAATAATTAATTTTCCTTACTTTTGATCCATCAATTAAATAATAGAGGCTGCTATGATCACAAAGAGTGGCTAAACTAACTTTGGGGTGCATGAATTTAGGAAGAATTCAAGAAAAATATAAAGAAAATGGAAAGAAAAGGAAAAAGGAAACTCTCGGCCACGGGAGAGGAAAAGAAAAGCTGGATGGATAAGGCTAAAGTGCTTGCCCAACTGCCAATTTATTGGTATTTATAGTAGACTTAAATTTGGTTCAACCAAAGGTCCAACAAATTAAACCCATTTAGCTATTTTAAGTCCATATGATAATTTTCTATGGTTTTCTCATTTTCTAACTCTAAATCATTACAAATTTGATTCCATAGTTCTTATGATCTAAAAACTAGGTTGTACTCCAAATTTCATCTCAATTAGAGTCCGTTTTGGTTCCTATTCAATCAAAACAGTTCGATCAGTAAATTTTCAATGTCCTCGAAAAATTCTGTGTTCATGACCAAAAATTCCTAAATATAATCTAGAGCCAATCTGGAAATTTTCATCAATCTTGAACATCATTTACTATTTTTAAAGTCTCGGTCAAACCTCCGGTCAATCGAGTACTATTTAAACAGAATTCATAACTTTTTCCTTACTTCCAAAGCCTAAATGTAACAACCCGTTTTAGACTCTAGTAGTTTTGGTAATATTTTGTCAGGATAAGATAAGTTTAAAGGTGGAATAAGATGAATGAGTGGCTTAGTGTGGGTTCTGTCGCGAGCGCGACAGAACGCTTCACGGGAAGCCTAATTGGGTTGGACATTTTTGGATTATTTGATGTGTTTTGGATATGTGGCAGTGCAGAAGATTAACACATGGCAGCATGGGAGTGTGGCACATGGTTTGAGTATGTTTTGTTTTGACTAAGTAAATGTTTTAGGTGGCATTAATGTTGGTTGGTGGCATTGAATGTGGGTAATTGGTTTTGGATTTGGGTTGGCCGGCCACCCTTCTTGTCCCTCTCTTCATTTTCTGCTTTTAGACTTCTTTAGTTCATTTTCTTTCTTTTTTTGTTCTAGGTTCTGCCGTGCTCGATCTTCTTTCCTTCTCCTTTTTCATTTTCTTCTTGAGTGGGTCACTTGGATTGGTTTGAAGAGAGTGTTGTGAGGGTTGACTTGATTGCTAAGAAGAGTTAAGTGGTGTGATTTTGTTAGTATTGGTCTTCTTCTTCTACTTTGGTTTTCTATTTTTGATTTAAAGTGACAAAAGGATTGATTCATGGGTTGTTTTGAATGATTTTGTTGAAGCTGTGGATAAGAGACTGGACAAAGGCAAGGAGAAGATTGGAACTGATTAGAGAGAAGTGGTCAAGCTACCCAGAGGTTAAGATCGAGTGTGATTTCAGGAGAATCCTATGGCATGCACAGAGACACATGCTAAAGTAAGATTTATTTTAAGGCTGTAATGACAACACCTCGTGCGATAATGTTTCTTTTACTGTCATCCTCGCTATGACATTCTTACCAAAATGTTGTGCTGATAGACGTACTCTATGGGAACAGCACTGTACGCTCTTAATAAAGAAGGCGATAAGCGGACTCCAGAAAATTCACATAATAGAAATAGGGTGTTTCTGGTAAGTAAAAAATAAATAAAAAAAAAATTAGAAAAAGGCAGTCTGTCCAAAAAAAAAGCCTGCTGGATTGGGTTGGGTCCATTCTAGGCAAAAATGAGTGACAAGGATATGTGAAAATCCGAAAAGGACGCATTTCCCGCAAAAGAAAAGCTAGTGCAAAAATCCACAAAGGACGCAGTACCTTTAATAAATGACCACCATTGCTTGGAGCGATAAGACGGTGTTTGAGAGAAAGTGTCCAACTAACTTCCTTTCAGGCAAATGGTGCAAATCAGAGTCTTAGGGGGCAAAAGGATCACCCTCGATGACAATGGAGCGTAGTCTTTGGAAAGAATTTAGTTCAGAGTTTCCAAGCCAAAATGACACTTTCCGAGATTCTTGGGGGCATCACATAGGATGAGCAGCTGAGCCATACCCTTAACAAACCTCTTTACCACCAAGGATATGGTCTATCCATTCTTGCATGCATTTCGTGTCATACAGTTTTTGCAAACATTTGCATAAAACTTTTCAAGTGCATCTCTGTAACACCCCCTACCCATACGTAGGCGTTCCCATCCTTAAGGAGTGAGAAGCTATATAAGCCGGGTGTGTCACCAAGTAGATAAAGATATAAAGCATACATTCGTACATAATAAACATACATCATTATGGAGAAATTAAAACTTTCATAAGCATCAGAATGAACAATCATTACAATAGCAAAATTCGTTACAATAGCAAAATTCGTTACAATAATGTTATGATCAAAAGTCAGAATAAGATAATTACATATCCCAAAAATATATAAATGCGGAAGCTTTACAAAATAATGGTATAAAGAGAGTTCCGATACAAAAGTATCAACATGCTATCAAAAATAAATCCCTAACACTAATCCCTCTATGTTGGCTTGATTGGCGACGACTCTCACGAAAGAACACCATCCTCAACACCTGTACGGATAAAACACCGTGCTAAGCAATAAATGCTTAGTGGGGAACACACAGCAAAAGAGTGGACGGCCATTCACAATGGTCGTCAATGCCACGCACATACAATATGACAAATGTGGATAATGATATCAGCTATATAATCATACTTGCATAATAAAGACATGCATTCAGAAGTTCACATCCACATTCATTTACACTTTAGTTGATTTCTCATACTTATCATTATACGCATCTGAATACTATATTCTTGTAATCATATCAAAGCAGAACAAAACAAAAAGAGCACCTGCTGACTGACAATAGTGGATAATGAGTAAACGCATAGCGTACCTTACGGGCACGAATCGAATGCATAGCGTACCTTACGGGTATGAATCGAAAACTATTTTATTTTTGTTGCATTCAAAACATTTTACAAAGGGGGACCTTAAACAAGATCCAAACGCGTAAGGGGTTCGCGAGGAACCAAACGGGGACCTGATCGGGGTCCAGACAGAACTGAGTGCTGCAACTAAGAGACTCTATTAGGCATGCCTAACTATCCACTTACTTGACTCTAGCAGGTTATGCATCATTCAAATCATGTTTCCAAGAGTAATACATAATTATACTCACATCCATATCAATGAATCATAAATAAGACATGCATAACCTAATATCGTTCAACAACTTATAACATGCAATATCGTATACACTACTTATTATTTGGCTAAGTTAAAATACCCATTATATCATTTGCACATTAAAAACACATAAATGAGGACTAAAGAACTCAAAATAGAAGAAAAAGGATTAAAAAGGACCCAAATAAGTTTGATAAAAACAGAAGTGACAGGGGCTAAAGAGGCACGAGTCGTGTTGAGGAGCACGACTCATGCTCTTGGAGACTTGAGGGGCACGAGTCGTGCTGAGGAGCATGACTCGTGTTGAGTCCCTCAGGCATGACCACGGATCTTGTTCTTGAGCACTACTCGTGCTCATGCTCTCTGCCAGAGCACGTCTCGTGTTCTAGAACACGACTCGTGCTCTGGCTCTCTCTCACTGCTCCCTCCAAGGCATAAAAGAGAAAAAAAAGAGAGGAAGAAATACACATTAGATGGACACGACTCACACGCCCAAGCACGACTAGAACAAGCACACAAACTTCCAATTTTTTGAAACCCTAACGTCGTGAAATTCACCCAGAAACCAGAATTCCCAGAAATCATCCCAACTCACATCCAAATCATCCTTACCTGGAATCAGCTTCCTCAAGCACACAAAAACCATCATAAATAATACAAAATCACTTCCTTAACAATTACCCATCCAAAACAGATATTAACTCAATCAAAACTTTGAAGTATCAGAACCAAAAAATATTAACACAGTAAGCTCATTCCAACATAAATCCCATTCTTAAGGTTCCAATCCTCAGGCATTAACCACCATCAAAACCCATTCATTCAAATCCCAACATGCAATATCAATACATCAATTCTTCATTAAAAGGATCAAACAAAGCAAATACACAATAGATAATCACACAGCAAAAACCCAGGAAATGAAATTTTCCCAAACCTGTAATCCTAGCTTCAATCACTTGGTTCCACTACTTCCAGCCTTCTCTTTGCCTTTTGGGTCACGGGGAGGCTCAACTAACAGCCGACACACCAAGAATACACAAACAAAAACAAGAAGTGGGAGGGTCATTCCAGAAGCTGAGAAGCAGCAGGACCCAGCATAAGCAATCGCAGAGAAAGAGCCGGAAGAAAATTCAATAGTGAAGCAACTGAAAAAGACCACGGCTCAGATAACTATTTGGGACCTCTTGAGACAGTCCCCCTCGCACCGACAGAAGTTAGTCGAAGCATTGAGCGTATCCACCGTAGCAACTACAATCTCTCCATCCGAGCTTTTAGACCTTGTAAAGGGGGGATCCGGGGAGAAGTTGGTATTTTCTGATGCGGACCTACCAACAGAGGGTCGCAACCACAACCGACCATTGTACATCAAGGCACAGATCAATGGTAAACACACCGCTTGTGTCATGGTTGATGACGGGTCATCGATAAATGTCTGCCCTTTGGTGGCACTTCAGGCCTTTGGGATGGATGAGAGTATGTTAAGCAAATCTGACCTGACCATCACTGCCTACGACAACTCCAGGAGGCAAGCATCGGGAATTTTCAAAGCTTTGGTAAAGACAGGGCCCATTGAGACAGAAATAGATTTTGTGGTCTTGCCGATTCCAGCAAACTTTTCAGCTCTGCTTGGTAGATCGTGGTTCCACAAGTTAGGGGGAGTACCATCCACATTACACCAGATAATTAAAATACCCCATGAAGGAGAAGTAGTGACCATTAAAGCAGCAAGAGAGAACCAAGTGTCTGCCTTGGAGATCTCTAATCAGCCATTCAGTGGCTTTCATGTATCGATGATCGGAGAAGAGCAAAACCTAGAAGGTAGCCCTCAAGTGGTGAATATGCTGAAGAAGATGCACTTCCTCCCAGGGGCTGGTTTGGGAAAAGAGTCACAAGGGCTGCAGAATGCTATCACTACACGTGGTCAGAAAGATCGAAAGGGGTTGGGCTACAAAGGAGAATATGGTAAGAAGAAAGGGTCAGGGAAGATTCCCCATATTTCGGAGAGCTTTGTGCCATCATCATCGGTTTGTGCTTACACCGGAGAAGAAGAACCGCAGTGGGTAGATGGGAAGATTATCCCTGGATTTGAAATTTTTAACGATGTCTTTGATTGGGAGATCGGAGTTGTTAAAGCTGTAGAGAACTTTTGGGATGAGGAGATTATGACCCAATGCATCATATGGGACAGGGATGAGCCTGAAGAGATCGTCACTGATAAGCTATTAGCCACTAAGCTCAAAGGGAAGGAGAAGATAGTGGAACCAGAGCCGAAGATTGAGGATCTCAAGATTTCACCAAATCAAGAAGCCAAAGCACAGTCATCTACAGCATCAGCATCGACTGAAGTTGATAGTCATTTAGATTCTCTTTTTATACCAGAACTCTTTGAGAACAATGTTAATGTTTATGATTATGTTAATGAGATGAACAACTTTGCTTACTTGTGTGATGTGTCTGATGATTTCATTTCGCATGATCATAAGCATGATGCATTCATTTTTGATATTAATTCAACTGGCACAACTGCATTTAATCTCGGAACTTTGGAAACTCCAAAGGAAATTTTGCTAGCGTCAGACATAACTCCTGAAGAGAGAATAAAATTTGAGAGAATATTAAAAAAATATGAAAAAGTCTTTGCCTGGACCTATGAGGATATGCCGGGAATAGATCGAGATGTTGCCGAACATGCCATCCCAACTTACCCAGAGTTTAAACCAGTCAAGCAAAAGCTTCGGAGGCATAGGCCAGAATGGGCACAGAAAGTGAAAGAGGAGATCCATAAGCAGTCCATAAGCAGATTGAGGCTAAGTTCCTGATAGAGGTTCAATACCCAACATGGTTAGCTAATGTGGTTCCTGTAGCTAAGAAAGACGCTAAGGTTCGAGTATGCGTCGACTATCGAGACCTGAACAAAGCTTGCCCTAAAGATGATTTCCCACTGCCTCATATTGATGTGCTAGTAGATAGTGCTGCTGCTTGTATGATGTACAGCTTTGTGGATGGATACGCAGGGTACAATCAAATTCTTAATAAGATAGTGGACCGGATCAAGACAGCCTTTATCACCGAGTGGGGGACATATGCCTATCGGGTTATGCCTTTTGGGTTGAAGAATGCAGGAGCAACCTATCAGAGGATGGCGACCAAGGTTCTCAATGACTTAATCCACAAAGAAGTGGAGGTGTACGTCGATGACATGATGATTAAGTCGGCTACCAGGGAAGGTCACTTTGAGGCATTAGAAAAGTTCTTTCAAAGGATTAGCAAGTATGATCTGCGACTCAATCCCAAGAAGTGCATTTTTGGAGTTACATCAGGAAAGTTGTTAGGCCATGTGGTAAGCCAGAGGGGAATCGAGGTAGATCCCGATAAAGTCAAAGCCATAAGAGAGATGCCAGTGCCCCAGAAGGAGAAGGACGTCAGAAGTTTCCTTGGAAAGCTTCAGTACATCAGCCGATTTATTGCCAAGCTAGCTTCGGTATGTGAGCCTATTTTCAAGCTTCTTAGGAAGAATCAGCCGGTGCTATGGAACGATGACTGCCAATTGGCCTTTGACACCATTAAGAGGTATTTGTTAAATCCTCCGGTGTTAAGACCACCACGCCGTGCCAAACCATTAATCCTGTACCTGGCTGTGGAAGATAACTCAGTGGGTGCTATGATGTCTCAGGAAGACGATTTTGGTATAGAGTTTGCCGTTTACTATCTTAGCAAGAAATTTCTGCCTTACGAAGCCAAATATGTAGAGGTGGAAAAGATTTGTTTAGCAGTTATCTGGGCTTCTAAGAAGTTGCGACACTACTTTCATTCCTTCAAGGTACAAACGGTTGCCAAACATAATCCGCTTAGATACCTCCAAGAAGCACCCTCTTTACTAGGGGAGATGGGAAGATGGTTACTGCTGTTGTAGGAATTTGACATTGAGTACATAACCAGGAAAACCATTAAGGGAAGAGCTGTAGCGGAGTTCTTGGCCGAGCATCCTATTGAGGGAGATCAATTTGAATACAACTTCCCAGATGAAGATGTCACGGCCATAGCAGTACAAGGGTGGCAATTATTCTTTGATGGAGCAGTCAATAATAAGGGAGCAGGCGTGGGAGTTATTCTTACGACCCCAGATGGTGAAAGGTTACCATTGGCTAAGAAGCTGAGATATAAGGCTACCAATAATGAAGCAGAATATGAAGCTTGCATCTTTGGATTGGAAGCATTACTCGCTCTGGGGGCAAAGACCGCAGAAGTATTCGGAGATTCTTCCTTGGTAATTCATCAGATCAGAAGGGAGTGGTTAGTCAAGGAAGAAAGGCTGCTGCCTTATGTAAAGCACTTGAGAACGTTGGGCAGCCAGTTTGAGATTTGCACTTTTCATTTCATCCCCAGAGACGAAAATCAGTTAGCTGATGCTCTAGCAACATTAGTGTCTATGTGGGATAACCCAACAGGAGTTGCGATGAAACCCGTGCTGATTTATAGTTCGGAAAGACCTTGCTTTGAAGCTGAACAGGTGATGGACATTGAGGCCATTGATGGAAATCCATGGTATTATGACATTCAGAATTATTTAGAGAGATCAGTCTTTTCAGAGGAAGCCAATGAGAAGGACCAAAGAATGATCAGGAAGTTATCCACTCAATTCATCAGTGTTAATGGCACTTTGTACAAAAGGCAAGCTGATGGTATCCAGTTAAGATGTCTGGCAGAGAAAGAAGTTAAAAGAGTTATGGAAGAGGTTCATGCCGGGGTTTGTGGAGCTCACATGAATGGCTTAGCCTTAGCAAAGAAGATCATGCGCCAAGGGTTTTATTGGCTCACAATGGATACAGATTGTTCAAAATTTGTGAAGCAATGTCAGTTATGCCAACAGTACGCGAATTTGAGGCATGTGCCAGTTTCAGAGTTACATAACTTAACATCTCTATGGCCATTTACGGCATGGGGAATAGACATCATAGGCGAAATCCATCCTACTGCTTCTAATGGGCATAGATTCATCATAGTTGCCATTGACTACTTCACTAAGTGGGTTGAGGCTGAATCTTTCAAGAAGGTTGATGCAAGGGATATGGCTAAATTCATCGAGCGGAATTTGATATGCAGATATGGTCTCCCTCATCACATAGTGTCTGATAATGGGGTACAATTCCTAGCAGAAACTAAGCAGATGCTCCGGAAATATAGGATCCAACATCATAAGTCTTCTCCTTATCGTCCTCAAGCGAATGGCGCAGTTGAGGCGGCGAATAAGAATGTGAAGAGAATTCTAGCCAAGATGGTTCAGAACTACAAGGATTGGGCAGAAAAGTTACCCTTCGCACTTTGGGGATATAGAACAACAATCAGAACCCCTATAGGGGCAACGCCATTCTCTCTGGTATATGGAACTGAAGCAGTCCTGCCGGTTGAAATTGAGCTGAAATCATTAAGGGTAGTCATGGAAGCTGAGATTCCTGAAGCAGAATGGGCACAACAACGTTTGTCACAGCTAAATCTGTTGGATGAAAACAGGTTACGAGCCTATTACCACAACCAAGTTTATCAAAAGAGGCTGGCTCGGTCATTTGGCAAGAAAGTACGAAAGCACCCGTTGAAGGAGGGGGACTTGGTCTTTAAGATGATGAGGCCGGGAGTTCCAGACATACGAGGAAAATTCAGACCAACCTGGGAAGGACCTTTCATTTTGAAAAAGTTGCTAACAAAAGGAGCAGCAATTTTAGCAGACAGCGATGGGAATGAGTTCAAGGACCCGGTCAATGTCGATAGACTTATAAGGTTCCATGGCTAAAGACCAAAAATAAAAAGAAGAGAATAAATGCCCCGCGGGTCGAAAACTGAAAAAAGGCGGCCTTGCTAAAATTGGGCGCCCTGTCAGGCTGAAAACCGGAAAAAGGCATCCTGGGCAAAAATTAAGGGCCAAGAGAAAATATTCAATCGAGAAAACCCGAGAGGGCCGATTGATAACAGGAGTTTGATGCTGACAAAACCCACTCCGAGATTAGGTGTAGTCACATGCTTTTGAATTCTTGTCAAATGAAAAATCATGCATGATGAAATCATATAGAAATGTACACAATTTTGCAAGGAATAAAAGAATATATTTTCATTGATCTTTCAGTTCTGTCTCAAAAAGAGTTATATCAATTTTTCATCTAATGATTATCGCTCATCAGATATGTCCTATCTGCTCTTAACAGAAGCTTTGGTGATAACCTTCTCTAAAATAAAAAAAATAAAAAAATAAAAAAAAAAAAAAACAAAGAAGGCCGTTAGAGATGAAAACCGTAACTGGCTCTCTAAGCAAAAGTTAGGCCAAAGGGCAGGGTGAAAACCTGGAAACAGGCAGTCTGCCCTACAAAAAAATAAAATAAACAAAAGCCGCTGGATTGGGTTAGGTCCATTCCAGGCAAAAGTTAGGCAAAGGGTTGTGTGAAAATCCCATAAGGGACGCATTTCCCGCAAAGAAAAGCTAGTGCGAAAATCCACAAGGGACGCACTACCTTTAAAACAATGACATTCAATGCCTGGAGCGATAAGGCGGCATTATTTCAAGATGATCTTCTGTCAGTCAGACAACACACAACACAAAACATGAAATAGAATCCCAAGTAAATGATCATTGACCAGGGGGCAAAGGATGTACACCGGACGTCTCTTTCAGAAAACTTGTCGACGATCCTCAGGCTTCAGGGGGCAGGGTAGAGCAGACAAGCTATAACTTCAGCAAACCTTGGACCACCTAGGGCAAAATCTATACATTTTTGCAAGCATTTGCATTCCATGTCATGCACACGTGATTTCTTGTATATTCCTATGCATACAATCTTGCAGGAGAAATCGGCGGGGAACACCAACAAAAGCCGAGTGACGACACCAGTCCAAGCATCTAAAGGAGCACAGCTCAAAATTCACAGCGGTTAGCACGATGGCGGCACAACCCACAAGCGGTTAGCACGACCACGGCACTACCAAAATTCACAGCGGTTAGCACGATGGCGGCACTACCCACAAGAGGTTAGCACGACCACGACACTACCTATTCATAGCGGTTAGCACGATGGCGGCACTACCCACAAGAGGTTAGCACGACCACGGCACTACCAATTCACAGCGGTTAGCACGATGGCGGCACTACCCACAAGAGGTTAGCACGACCATGGCACTACCAATTCACAGCGGTTAGCACGATGGCGGCACTACCCACAAGAGGTTAGCACGACCACGACACTACCAATTCACAGCGGTTAACACGATGGCGGCACTACCCACAAGAGATTAGCACGACCACGGCATTACCAACTCACAATGTTTAGCACGATAGCGGCGCCACCCACAAGAGGTTAGCGCACCTACGGTATTACCAGCTACAACCAAAAGACAGCAGCAGCTGTCATCATAACTCCATCAAGCAGGAAGATCGCCGCTTCAGGTACGCGTTTCTTTCCTTTTCCTGAATTTTGGCTCACCTAGGCACCCATGCACTAGTCTCTTCAAAATTGGGGGCAACTGTAGACACCGGGTCCCGAGTAGCCTTGATCAGGATTACCCGATGATGAAATTTAGCTATGCCGGCTTATAGGCAAAAAGATTTGAGCTCAGAAGTGATTTTCCTTGTCTTTTCGGTGAGTAAAAAGGGTATTTTAAAAATATTTTAAAAATATTTTTTAAATTATTTTGAAGAAGAAAAAGTGTGTTTTAGGTTGAGGGTATTTTATATAAAAAATTAAAAAAAAAAAAAGGGTGAAAAATGATGGAAAAATGTTGAAAATAAAATAGGGGAAAATAATCGCGAATTTCCGTGCGCGGAGCGCGCGCTCCGCGCGTCCGACGCCCTTGGCGTCGGGCGCTCCGCGCGAGCGACGCGCAGGGCGTCGCTCGCCCCGCGCACGTCGTGCGCGGAAACTCCGCGCAAATCGCGCGGAAACGTGCGCGACGCGCACGACCTCTCGCCCCTGGCGCCGATTGACGCCCCACTTCGCCCATTTCGCCCACTTTTCGACCCCCACTCGATTTTCAACCGTTTTTGGACGGTTTTGGGTGGTTTTTGGGTAGTTTTTGATGGTTAAAAACACTAGAAAAATTCAGAAACAGAGGAGGACGAGGGAGGAACATTTTGGAGAAAAAAAACTGAATTTTGGAGCTTTGAGTTGAGAGAAAAAAATCCATCTTACACACTTGTTTCCAAGAGCTTTTCTTCAAGTTTTCAAGCTATTTTCTAAGGATTTTCACAAGAGAAGACAAGGAATTCAACACTTCTATCTTCAATTCTTCAAAACTGAATTTGAGGGTAATTATTCTTGGCTTTACTCATTAATTCTCTTGTTAATTTCATTTATTTTGGCTTCCAATTAACATATCAAACATGTAAATTCTCTTAGTCTCCATATTCTTCTTCTTATTTTTTTTATCTTCAATTATTCATATAACAAATAAGCTTTTTAAATTCTATTAATCTTTTTTTTTCATGTCAAATTATTCTTTGTTCATGTAATTATCTATGTTTTAGGTTGTAAATACCTTTAATTTCTTAATGCTATGTCATGTTTATTATTATGCTTTCTTTTGCATGTATGAGTGTTATAGTCATTATTTTATGCTAGTTATGCATGTCAAGTGGAATTATTCTCATGTTACACATTTATTCATGTCTTAACTATAATAAAATTGATTGTCACTAATCTTCCATGTATATTAATAACTATTATTAATAAGTTGCATATGCCATGATACTTCATCACCTTATGCATGTTAAATTGCATCTTAATCACTTTATACATGTTAAATTGCATCATAATTATTTTTTATGCATGTTATAGTATCTTATGCATGTTATATGGTCATTGTACATATTACCTTTTATGTTGTATTATTTCATTGGCCTAATCACTAACATGAATTTCTTTTTGATTTTTGGTTTCAAATCATTGTTTTATTCTCATTTGAGCATCCATGCACATGAAGGAGGAGTTGCGGGGTTTGGTATTTCCTTTATACATTTTTAATTCTCATTTCGTTTATATTTTTAATTTCCTTGTATATATTCATTGAATAAAATGTTTTCCTATGCGCACCTAAATAAAGATCATAAAAATATTTCTTACTAAATTAATTTAGATTTTTCATAATAAAATGGGACCAATGTCCTAATTTTCATCCCAAATAAAAATCATCATATCCAGAACATTTTCTTTAATTGTGCATGCGGGGACCAAAGTCCTCATAATTAATAAATTCCCCGGTTTTATGTATGTTTGCATTTTTAAATGGGAGTTGTATTCCGCTCCTTGTATTATTGTAATTCATTGCTTTACTTGCTAATTTATGGTTTTCCTAACATGAGTAAATGCACCTTAAATTAACTGCATTGTGTGGAGAGAGAGCGAATTAATGACAATTAAAATTCAATCATAAATTAATCGAGGTAGAAATAGATGAGAAATCCCGGACCCAGCTCTGGTCTTTGGGCTCAAGAGGTTAGAGGTTATCCTCCAACATACTTCTTGGGTCACGAGACTTTAGCGCTAATCCTAGGCCTCATGGCCCAACATGGGTAAAATGCGCAAGTCTTAGGCTCTCCGAGGCGAGAGTAACTTTCCCAATGTTTTATTGGGTGGCGACTCCATGATACCTCCTTGTTGCCCAACATAGACGCACTTGCGATTTATTGCAAGATGCCCACGGACCCGCAAATGCCCCGATCGCCCACGTGCGGGCGGTCCGAAAGGGCGGCGCATCGGGATCCGGCGCGCGTCACACTTGGGTCCCCATTATATATAATAGACAAGGGCACTCCGTGTAACCTGACAATTTCTTTCACATACAATTCAGCCAATCGGTCCATGGAATAATCCATTCAGACCGGTATGAAGTGGGCTGATTTTGAGAATCTATCAAAAATTGCCCACACTACATCTTGTTGCTTCGAAGTTAAAGGAAATCCAGAAATAAATTCCATGGTGATGTTGTCAAATTTCCATCGTGGAATGGAAAGAGGATTTAGCAAACCTTGTGGAACCTGATGTTTCGCTTTCACTTGCTGACATGTTAGACACTTGGACACAAATTCCGCCACATCCTTTTTCATACCAGGCCACAAATACAGTTATTTCAAATCTTGGTACATTTTATTTCCACCTGGATGCATTGTAAAAATAATATTGTATGCCTCATACATCAACCTCTTTCTCAATCTATTATCATTTGCAACACATAACCGATTCCTATAAAATAATACACCTTCCTCATTCACTGAATAGTCAGTCTTATAACCACTCATAACTGACTACAAAATCTATTGCAACTTGAGATCGCTTTTCTGTGCAGTAATCAATTTATTTTTAAATATATGCCTTGCTTTTAACTGAGCTAATAATGCCCATATGTAGTATGTCTCCATCTCACATGTCTTAGCATCATAGTCGAAATAGACTTTCTACTCAATGCGTCCGCCACCACATTGGCCTTACCCGGGTGATAGTCCACTATACAATCACAATCTTTAAACAGTTCGAGCCACCTATGCTGTCTTAGATTCAACTCTTTCTGAGTTAGCCGATATTTCAAGCTATTGTGATCAGTGAAGATCTTACACTTCTCAACATACAAGTAGTTTCGCCAAATCTTTAAGGCAAACACTGTAACACCCCGTTTGCCCCCTAGAAGTTGGAGCCATATATGCATGTGTACTTGTGTGTGTGTTGGCATGTGATAAGGGCATTTTAGGTAAAATCCATATTTTGGGGGTTTTACTAGAGTGTGTGCGCATATGGATTATTGGGGTGTGTTATGTTGGGTTGTGATTTTATGTGCGTGCTCACATAGTTGTAGGGTGTGAATTAGTGAGGAAAGTCTAGTGTGTGTTGTTGAGCATATTTGTAGGGTTTGAGTGGTTAATCTCCACTAATAAGGAAAGGACATATGTCTAGGGTTAGGAAAAGAAATTAAAGAAGAAAGAGAAAAAGGGAAAAGCAGAATTTGTTTTCTTCATTTCCCGTTCCTCTCTTTTTCTCTACTCCCCTTCTTCCTTTTCTCTTCTCAAGAGTGCCCTAGCTTGGATCCAAGTAAGTGAGGCGGAAATTGATCATCTCTTAACCTTCATTTGGCAAGTTTTGCTGCATTTCTTCTTCTTTATCTTCTTTCCTTCTTCATTTCTTGTTTGTAGTTTTAATCTAGGGTTTGTATTTTATGTGATTTGTGGGGATTTGCAAATATCCCGAGTACCCATCTAAAAAATAGTAAAACCTATTCCCTACTAGCCTCTCTAACATCTGGTTAATAAATGGCAAAGGGCAATGATCTTTTCTTGTGGCATTATTTAATCTTCTAAAATCAATATAGACTCTCCAACCCGTAACTGTACGAGTTGGAATCAATTCATTTAGCTGATTTTTAACCATTGTCATCCCCCCTTCTTAGGCACACACTGTACTGGACTAACCCGTTTACTATCAGAAATAGGATAGATTATACCTGAGTCAAGGAGTTTAAGTACCTCCTTCTTTACCACTTCTTGCATTGCCGGATTGAGTCTCCTTTGGGGCTGAGCTACCGGCTTACATTCTTCCTTCATCGGGATTCGGTGAGTATAATAGCTTGGGTCAATCCCCTTTAAATGCGACGTCTCCCATCCAATTGCATCTTTGTGCTTTTTCAGCACCTCAAGCAGCTTTTTCTCCTCAGGACCTATCAACAAAGAGGAGATAATTACTGTTTTTTTTTATTCTCTAAAACCACATATTTTAAATGAGAAGGAAGGGGTTTAAGTTCAGGAATTGAATCCCCCTTTTTCGGATTAAGCTCTTCTTGCTATGATTCCTCTTCTTCACATTCTTTCTCCACAACTGCTATCACTTCTCCCCCTATCTCTTCTTCTAACTCTTCACCCTCCATTGAGTGTATCAAACTCACATTCACTGGGTCAGCTCCCAAAATCTTTTCTTGAACTTCTTCTACACACTCCTCCACCATATCTACAAAATAAATAGACTCCTCCATATCACTTGATTGATACTTTTGATCCTTATTCATATCTACCACTAGTTCTTCATCATTGAACCGTAGGGTGACCGTTTGACCATATACATCGATCAAAGCCTTTGCTGTATTTAAAAATGGCCTCCCCACAATGAGTGGTACCTTCCGATCTTCTTCCATTTCAATTACTACAAAGTCCACTGGAAAAATGAATTTTCCCACTTTTACTAGTAAATCATCGATTATCCGCAAGTTGGAATCTCATTCTCGTCTCCTTAAGCTCTCCAAGATTAAGTTTCCTGCAAATAGAATACGATATTAAATTTATACTAGCACCGAAATCACACAAAGCACTCCCATAAAAGTTCTCACCACTTTCATAGGGTAACGTGATACTACCTGGGTCCTCTAATTTTTTATGGATCTTGTTCATTATTATAGCACTGTAATTTTCTATGAGCTGCACAGTCCCATGCCCTTCTAATTTCTTTTTATTAGAACATAATTTTTCATGAATTTCGTATAATTGGGCATGTGAGCTAAGGCTTCAGCAAATGGTAAATTAATATGCAATTTCTTAAACATCCCAAGAAACCTAGCTAATTACTCATTTTTCTTTTCTTTTCTAGCCACAGCAGGAAATGGCAATCTATTAATATCAAGATCCTCTACTTTAGGATTCACTAGACTCTTACCCTTGTTACGCAAAGGAGCATTTTCATTAACTTCTACACTAGTGTTAGAGCTACTTACCTTCCGTGTTGGCTCCTCCTTACTTCTTGATGGTGAAGAAATTTTACCTTGGTCCTCTCCTTGCACTACCTCCTTGCCGCTTCTCAATATGATTGCTTTAGCTTCTTCCTTAGAATCTCGGTCCACATTCAAAGAAAAAGTCCCCAGTTGCCTTTGAGCTGTAGAATTTGCAAGCTGTCCCACTTGTGTTTCTAAATTTCTCATCGAAGCGTCTTGATTCCGATTCCATTGTTCTTGAGATTACCACCTTGCTTTTTGGTTAGCCATGAACTGTTTTGGGCTAGTCACAAATTGCTATTGACTGTTCATGAAGCTAGCTAACATATCTTCAAGGTTTGGCTTTTTCTCTGGAATAGGTGGCCTAGGTTGATATCCCGGTGGATGGTAAGATTGAGGTTGTGGTTGATTTAAACCCTACCCTTGGTTGTAGTTTAGTGGATATGGTGTTTTGTAATGAGTGGATGGTTGAGGTTGGTATGATTGGTTGTGGTTGTGATGAATGTTTTGGTTGAAGGGAGCTCTCACTTGTGGTTGAGAAGATGATGCATTCTGATTTCCATCCTTCCAAGAGAAGTTTGGGTGATTCCTCCAACCCGAGTTGTACGTGTTACTGTAGGGGTCATTTCTTCGGTAATCTCCCACAGCATTTACATCTACCATTGTTCCACCCTCTTGAACATACTGCCCACCTTCAAATAGCCCAATTTCTTGAGAAACAGAGGCTACATTTTGAACTTTCAATCCACTCATCTATTTGTGTATTGACTCAATATGTGCCTTCAGCATCGACACTTCATCCACATTATGTATCCCTTGCTTTTTCGGCACTGATCTGGGAGCAGCCCATTGAGCATCATTTGCTACCATCTCATCCAGCAGATAAAACGCTTCTTTTGGCAGCCTATTTAAAAATAAACCTCCCAATGATGCATCTAAAAGGGACCTTGTCTGTGGTGTAACCCCAGAATAGAATGTTGTCCTCAAATGGTAGACCACTGTCTCATGATGTGGATAACTCCTCAATAACCTCCTAAACCTTTCCCAAGCCTCAGAAAAAGGCTCCTCATTCATTTGGCGAAAACCCAAAATACTGTTGCGGATATTTGCAGTCTTTGTAGGAGGGAAAAATCTCATAAAAAACTTCTCTGGCAATTGATCCCATGATCTGATTGACTGGCTCGGTAACATTTGTAGCCATTCCCTCGCTTTTCTGATCAAAATGAAAGGAAATAATTTTAATCTCACCGCATCAGATGTCACCCCTAGAATCTGGACTGCATTGCTAACCTCCAAAAATATATCCAGGTGCTGCGCAGGATCTTCCAATTATGAACCCAAAAACTGGTTCCTCTGTACCATATTGATGGTTGCTGGTTGAAGCTCAAACTGCACTCCCCTAGGTAGGACAATCGTTCGATGATCCTCATTCAATCTCGGCACAACATAGTCCCTTATTGTCCTGTGCCTAGGGACCTCTTCTCTATAATTACCCGGCATCTCTTCTTCTGCCCTCGGCACTTGCTCCTTCTCGGGAGGAAGTTCATCAATGTGAGGATTGTTTTCCATATTATTTTCCAAAGTAGCTCTCCTTCATTGATGAAAAGTCCTCTCGATTTCAGGGTCGTAGGGTGCGATTTGTCCTTGTCTCAATCTGCTCATGCACCACAACTACCTGAAAAGAATAAACAAAAATAAAATAAGAAAAAGAAAAACACATACAAATAACAATCAAAACTCACAAACAATGCTAATCCCCGGCAACGGTGCATAAAACTTGATGCGACCTCAGCAAGTGTACTGAATCGGCAAGTAATACAGTGCGGTAAAGTTAGGGCCCCGAATTATCGTACCCAAGGGATTGTGTGTGTAAGTAATGAAAATCAAATGTATGCTAAAGAATTCCCAATTATTTGAATTGATTGAGTTATCTATTGATTAAAAATAAAGAAATTAAACAACGAAAAGGCAATTCAAAATAAAAGAATTAAACTAACAGCAAAAATCTGGATAAAAATAAATCAATGGCAGAAATCAACAAGCAAAATTCAAAAATAAAGAACATTGCTCGGGTTCACTCATCCACCCCATACCCAAATGCGAATTAAATTAATCTAAGAAACATATACGAATCAATTCGGGATAACCCTCTTAACCCAAGCTTCCCTACCCGGAGCTAGCTACTCTAATTACATGACATCCCAATCCGGAGCCAGCCATATAACTAACCTATGCACGGGTCTAAAATCCTAAGTTTGGTTTATTTTCTCAATACGGAGCCAAACAATCCAGAACTTAATTATCTCACTTGCCACTCTAGTCTTAAATTATAAAATTCTGCACTTTTAGATTCCCAATCGGAGTTATCCAAAAGATACAGCAAGAATGATAAAAACTAAAAATAAATAATCATGACATCCAATCCATACAACTTGATAACCAACAAAGATGCATGAAATAAATCATTCATCAAAATTGGAAATTAACTTGAGAAAATAAATCCCATGAATTAACGATAAGAACCGGTGAAATAAACCATTCAATCATATATTTAATTTCAAAAGATGTTCAGAATTCACATCATGGGTAGGGGATTCAAAGATCCCCCAAACAACTAAAAGACTGCTCATGATCCATTATAAAATCAAAAGCAAAAAGGAAAGATTAAATCCAGAAATTCATTAAGGAGGAAATCCAGGTTGAATCCCACGTTCTTCGATCTCCTTCTTCGAATCTTCGACGGAGAAAATTCTGGAAATCCAGATGTAAAAACTGTGTATTGAAATTAAACTATGTGTTTCAAATGTAAAACTCTTGATTTGTAATTTTATTCTAAAGAGAAAGTTAAAAACCTAAATTAAGAACAATAGAAAAGCTTGTAAAAATTCTAGAATTAAAACCCTAATATGAAAATAGGTTAAAAATCCGACTCTCTTTTGCCAAACAAAAAACTTGTATTTATATATCCCCGACGGGTCACGGTGGCAACCAAATGGTTATCACCATGAGGTTGTAGAGGAAGTGAATCTGCCTTGCGCACAGGATAGGGGTCACACTGGCAACCAGATTTGTTGCCACCGTGAGATGCTAAACTTTAGCTTCTGTCCAGGAATTCTTTATGTTAAGGTGACAATGGATTCCTTTGCCACCGTGAGGTACCTTCTCAATTGATTCTGCCTTGGTGAATTTTATGTCACGGTGACAACTAGATAGGTTGCCACCATGAGGTGCTTCCTGCCTGCATTCTGCCCAATGAGGAAATATGTCACGATCACAACAACATTAGTTGTGACCGTGACGTATAGTATGCCCAGCTACTATTTCTGAATCCTTTGAATGTCATGGTCATAACCAGTTTCGTTGTGACCGTGAGGTACCTAAAAAAATGCTGCAAGCACAATTCAAACTCAATCAAAATGCTAACTAAAATGCATAAAAATTCTAATTTCAGTAAGATTGACAATGAGTGTTTTGATATATGTAAATGCATGTGTTTAGTAGATTATTGTATATGATTAGAAATGTTAGGGTTATAATGGTTTGCATGTTAATTTTAAAGTGAACAAAAATGACTTTGGAGTGAATTTCTAGGTTAGGTTGAAATGTTGTAATCTCAAGTTATGTTATTCGATTGTGTATTATCATAGTACAAATTGAGTTATTATGATTACAAGCATGTTTTTTAGGGCATTGGAGGTATGTTTTCATATGATTTTGCATGATTTATTGTTTTGCGTAAGTTTGGGTTTGATTTAGAAGCTTTGAGTTTTCTACATTTTGGCTGAGATTTGGAAAACACGACGCTATCGCAAGCATGATAGAACCGGGTGTTCCAGTTTCTTGTGATAGCTGGATTTGCAGTGCAGGGACAAATTTCTCCGAGTTGTGAATGGCAGCACGACTCGGCGAGGTGCTTAGCATTTTCACGAGTTTTGAACGTTGCCAGCACCACTCGGATGGAGAAGCTTTGACACGAGTCGTGTACAAGGACACGACTCGTGATAGCTTCAATCAGTAGGGCGAATATTTGGCTTCGACACGAGTCATGACGGTATGCACGACTCGTGGTAGCCTTCTCTCTTACAGAGCGTATTTAGCTAATTTGCGTATTTAGCGTATTTAGTGAGCCCTCCAGCCTACCCTGTCTTCCGAAAATGATTTTTATGTCTAATTTGCATGGGTTCACACTACTACATCGTACATGACTTTGCTTATGCATGTATAATGTTATGGTTTCTTAATTATAAGTTATATGTTCATGATTAATAAGGTTTACACGATTTTTACGTCTCCAAAATTGATCGGTATATATGTATACATGAATTATGTTGTTATGCTCGCATTATATGCTATTGTATGGCAATAATTTTAGAGTATAGATAAGTTGTTACTTTTGAGCCTGATCAGTAGTTTTAGTGGATAGTAAGCAAGCTTATTAAGAGTTAGAGTGTGAGTGCAGCTGCTATTGTAACACCCCCATCGCCGTCCCCGTTGGAAGGACACCGACGGACGCGCTACACGACGCTCACATATACAGATATACACATGCACAATGCGGAAGCATACATTCATACATAACATACATACGAAAATACAGTTTAATTAAAAACTTACCTTGACTTACCTTGCGGTACAGACTGAACATGCAATAACTCACGCACACGCAGGCACTAAGCAAAAGCATACACAAAGGCATACATATGACCATTCAACGGAAGCATAATCGAAATAATAAAACAAAGGAATAACTAAACATAAGGACATACTAACTATTACATTCCCAAAAGAAAACTCAAGAACGAAACATAATAATTACATATACAATACTACAGAATTACAAAAGCTGAAATACAAAAGCTGAGCAAAATACAGAACTTTTAACTCCTACGTGGCCGACCTTGCAGAAGCGCGACTCGAACAGAACCAAACCTGCCACCTGCACGGAAAGGAAATCCGTGCTAAGCGATAACGCTTAGTGGGGAGAACACACAAGAATATGGACGGCCATTCACAATGGTCGTCAAGGCAAAACACATTCAGATGACAAATGCAGATATTCATAACAAATATGATCATGCTGGCATAGTAAAGGCATTCATTCGATAACTCACAATCAAACCATAACCTCATGTCCAGGATAGACCATTACAGACATACTACAGTATACGTCACAAGCATCATCATGCTGAACTACATATTATATCACATGCATAAACCTACATGGGTATCAAATAACAACATCTTACCGTGCGGCGCCACAAGAGCTTTACACAAGCAATTGACATAGCTAAATACCTATGCAGGAACTGACAACCCAATCATCATGTTGAGAGTGCTAGCTATTGAACATCCTTAGACATGCCAAACACATACACTAATCAAATATCCAAAGGATAACATTTAGAGCTTCACAATACCGCTGCGCAACTCTAATATATATTAAGCATCATGCAAAAACACTCTGATAGCGGAGACTGAAGACATAACCACTTAGTATTACATTCATATCTTCATCATGCAGAAAGTACAATAATCATCACATACTTACCATCACAGCTGCTTCGGTTCACATGCTAATATATATAACAAAACTATGCTGAAGTCATATACTTAAATACATCAATCAAATCATTTCAAAGCAATCAGAAACTTATAACAAATCACATGACAAGTACGGATAATCATGTTAATTGTAAAGTCATGCTTACTTAAAACAGACATACATTCTGAAGCTCATAGTCACATTCATATGCATATAAACTGATTTCTGAAATCCTTATCAAGCTCAAATGGATATCACATTCGAAGGCTAAAACATAATCTATATAAGCGTGCTCATATAATAAAGCCATACAATCAGCATTTCCTAATCATATTCATTCAAAAAAATCCGATATACATTACATTAATATACTCATTCAGATAATCCATTTATAGCCAAATCAGATCAGAGCAGTTCAGATAAACATTCAAAGAACACCTGCTGACTCTAGGTAGTGGATAACGAGTGTACAGACAGTACTTTCCGGGTACGAGTCGATTATAGACAGTACGTTACGGGTACGAACCGATTAAACCATTATACTTTAACTTTCACAGATATTTTCACAAGGGACCTTAAACAAGATCCAATACAGAAAAGGGTTCGCAAGGAACCAAACGGGGACCTGATCAGGGTCCAAATCATTCAAAGGGCGCTGCAGCTACAGAAGACTCTATTAGGCATGTCTAACTATCCACTTACTTGACTCTAGCAGGTTATGCGTAACCCAATTTACATTTTGAATCGCACAATGCATATATAATCAGCATGCATAAACAGAGAACGACAGACATTTAAATATTCTCATAAAGTTGGTCACAAATCATACAATTCGCATTGCAAAACATATTACAGTCCATACATTTTAACATTAAACAATGTTCTAAAGCATGCCAAGAATCAGGTTAAGAAGCACTACCATGCCAATGGTTATCAATACAAAATCCTAATCATGCATTAGGTGAAGATACTAAGCATAAACCATGCACAGTCCAAATTGCATTTAACATAACACAATGAGCTCCAAGGCTAAAGCATAACAATGTATTCCGACATCAGCCATAATATTCAAATAAGTCTGGCATAGCAGGATGCCAATCATACTTCATACAAGTCAAATACTGGAGCATGCAATAACTCAATTGATAACATCAGCACTATTCATCTTTCTAAAGCATAACAGGAACACATGTTGAATCATATTATGCTAAAGACCAAGGACGCATCATCATAATCGAGGAAAGTTACAGCATAAACTTAAGCATAGCAAATTATCTTTAAAGAAGAAATAGACTAAAATATGCATAGCATAATTCACATTAAGACAGAGCATGTTTGGGACTTAAACAATCGGAAAGTCAGTATTCATAATTCCTTCGCATTTAGAATATGACGTGAAATACATATCACAATAATAAGCATATTAAAGTCCAAACCATACTGTTAAAATCCCACAATCATACAGCAGGATTACTATAATCCAAAACTGATTCCAAAATACTACATATAACTTATCTTAGATAACATATTATTAATACCAAATAAATTGGAATAATCAGTCATGTCATCAAGATAATATAAAACACAGTAGAGGAAAAATACCCTGAAAAGCTTTTGAAAACCATTTTATAAAAACTGGTCGCTTGGGGAAAGAAAAACAGAAGCAAAACAGAAGAGTCGGAAGACCTGAGCAACCTTCACGTCACGTGAAGGTTGCTCACGTCGCGTGAGCATAGCTCACGCCTAGTGAGCAAATGCTCACGTCGTGAGCATTGCTCACGTCGCGTGAGCATAGCTCACGCCTAGTGAGCAATTGCTCACGTCGTGAGCATAGCTCACGTAGCGTGAGCTTTGCTCACCTAGCGTGAGCATGGCTCACGTCATGTGAGCATAGCTCACGTAGCGTGAGCCGCTTGCTTCTTCTTCCCCCCAATCGCAAACTGCAGAATTGCTTCGTTTTCCAGAAATTCAATAGAAATCATTTCCAATCTAATTCACAACACCAACAAAACTCATATTACCTTTCAATCGATGTCCCAAACAGCATAAACAAGATCATTGCAACTTAATTCAACAATTACATCAACCAAAATCATGCATAGACACATTTAATTCCTTCAAGAACATAAACCCTAACAAATAACAGTAACTTCAAAACCCAAACACAGTACTTCCAATTTAATCCTACTCATGCATTACTAACACATTTACTCACATACTCATGCATATACACATTTCAAAACATAACAAATTCCAGAAATTAGATAGTGTAAACACATTTACAAGCCTAGTGAGAAATAGGGCAGAGATAAGAACACAGAAACTCTTTAAACCTTGCATGCAATCAAAATACTCCCAAACCTGGAATGAAGATCCAAAAAATCAAGCTTCAAAATCAATCCTCAATCCTTTCCTTGCCTTTACTTGCTTCTTCTTAACAATCCAAAACTTGCACAACAAAACCCACAATTACTCTTCATAACCCTAATTGAAGATAAAACCAGGAAGATGAAGAAGAACAGGAACACAAGGAAACCTTAAACCAACTTACCTTTTCAAACAAAGAACAATCCAAGCCAAATTCAACTCCAAGCCAAACGTGAAAGAAAGGAAAAACAGAGAAAGGAGAAGAGAAGAAGAAGGGTAGGCGTGAGAGGGGAGATCGGGTTGCAATCTGTGTTTTTCCTCTCTCACTCTCTTACTTCTTCTTCTATTCTTCATTCAATGCCCACCTAACAATCCACTTGGCAGCACTCAATTGGACCATAAAATCCACTCAACTTTCCAAATCAAAGCACCATACTTGAGTCACACCCAATCATTTCCAAAACCACTCATATCCTACTTCCATACACCACCAACACACACTAGCACTGCTCTTCTTAACACACTTAATTAATTACCATTAAGTCCTTCTTATCCAAATTCTCTTGCACAAATTTCCGAAAATACCCTTCCGATCCCGACTTAGCATGCACAATCCGACTAGGGCTATTTTGGGGTGTGACAACTCTTCCCTCCTAAAAGAATTTCGTCCTCGAAATTTACAGCGAAACACTTACATCCACACAACCCAAACAAACAAAACTTACTTAGACAAAAGCTTGCAACGTAACTTACCAGAAGAACCTGCAGTCTCCTTCGAATCCTTGCTAGACACTACAAACTATGTAGGCACTCGAGAAGATCTGAGCAGATCCTCCACTTCCTTTCTAGCTTGCCCAGCTAGACTCTCACTCATCTTTTTAGGACAACCGGCAATCTGGTGTCCCATACTGCCACACCTAAAACAAGCACCTGAGAGCTTCCGACATGGGCCCCGATGTCGCTTCTGACAGTGCTGACATAAAAGTGATACCCACTTCCTACACTTGATCCCATGTTGCTTCTGACATTGTTGATACACTGAAGGTTCTCGAACCCTCTTCCCTGCTGACACTTCCCTAACCGATCATTTTCTCTTCTGAGGAACATGCCGCAAAACTTCTTGAGAAGCACGAGGAGCAGTCAATCTATCCAAAATCCGAATCAATCCTTGTACTATTGTCCTATCATCAGAAACACGACCAGAATCTTCAACTGGAAGACGCTCGGAAACATCCAGATCAGCACTAATTCGATTCACACTTTCCGTTGTCTCGCCCACATTCTCACTAGGATCAGACTCCATCTAGACATGACACAAAACAAGACGCATTTGCAGTAGGCCACGACACAAAACCGACTCTCATGCAAAGACTCAACACAAAACAAACAACATACCTAGAACCATCAAACCTGGGCTCTGATACCACTAACTGTAACACCCCCATCGCCGTCCCTGTTGGAAGGACACCGACGGACGCGCTACACGACGCTCACATATACAGATATACACATGCACAATGCGGAAGCATACATTCATACATAACATACATACGAAAATACGGTTTAATTAAAAACTTACCTTGACTTACCTTGCGGTACAAACTGAACATGCAATAACTCACGCACACGCAGGCACTAAGCAAAAGCATACACAAAGGCATACATATGACCATTCAACGGAAGCATAATCGAAATAATAAAACAAAGGAATAACTAAACATAAGGACATACTAACTATTACATTCCCAAAAGAAAACTCAAGAACGAAACATAATAATTACATATACAATACTACAGAATTACAAAAGCTGAAATACAGAAGCTGAACAAAATACAGAACTTTTAACTCCTACGTGGCCGACCTTGCAGAAGCGCGACTCGAACAGAACCAAACCTGCCACCTGCACGGAAAGGAAATCCGTGCTAAGCGATAACGCTTAGTGGGGAGAACACACAAGAATATGGACGGCCATTCACAATGGTCGTCAAGGCAAAACACATTCAGATGACAAATGCAGATATTCATAACAAATATGATCATGCTGGCATAGTAAAGGCATTCATTCGATAACTCACAATCAAACCATAACCTCATGTCCAGGATAGACCATTACAGACATACTACAGTATACGTCACAAGCATCATCATGCTGAACTACATATTATATCACATGCATAAACCTACATGGGTATCAAATAACAACATCTTACCGTGCGGCGCCACAAGAGCTTTACACAAGCAATTGACATAGCTAAATACCTATGCAGGAACTGATAACCCAATCATCATGTTGAGAGTGCTAGCTATTGAACATCCTTAGACATGCCAAACACATACACTAATCAAATATCCAAAGGATAACATTTAGAGCTTCACAATACCGCTGCGCAACTCTAATATATATTAAGCATCATGCAAAAACACTCTGATAGCGGAGACTGAAGACATAACCACTTAGTATTACATTCATATCTTCATCATGCAGAAAGTACAATAATCATCACATACTTACCATCACTGCTGCTTCGGTTCACATGCTAATATATATAACAAAACTATGCTGAAGTCATATACTTAAATACATCAATCAAATCATTTCAAAGCAATCAGAAACTTATAACAAATCACATGACAAGTACGGATAATCATGTTAAATGTAAAGTCATGCTTACTTAAAACAGACATACATTATGAAGCTCACAGTCACATTCATATGCATATAAACTGATTTCTGAAATCCTTATCAAGCTCAAACGGATATCACATTCGAAGGCTAAAACATAATCTATATAAGCGTGCTCATATAATAAAGCCATACAATCAGTATTTCCTAATCATATTCATTCAGAAAAATCCGATATACATTACATTAATATACTCATTCAGATAATCCATTTATAGCCAAATCAGATCAGAGCAGTTCAGATAAACATTCAAAGAACACCTGCTGACTCTAGGTAGTGGATAACGAGTGTACAGACAGTACTTTCCGGGTACAAGCCGATTATAGACAGTACGTTATGCGTACGAACCGATTAAACCATTATACTTTAACTTTCACAGATATTTTCACAAGGGACCTTAAACAAGATCCAATACAGAAAAGAGTTCGCAAGGAACCAAACGGGGACCTGATCAGGGTCCAAATCATTCAAAGGGCGCTGCAGCTACAGAAGACTCTATTAGGCATGCCTAACTATCCACTTACTTGACTCTAGCAGGTTATGCGTAACCCAATTTACATTTCGAATCGCACAATGCATATATAATCAGCATGCATAAACAGAGAACGACAGACATTTAAATATTCTCATAAAGTTGGTCACAAATCATACAATTCGCATTGCAAAACATATTACAGTCCATACATTTTAACATTAAACAATGTTCTAAAGCATGCCAAGAATCAGGTTAAGAAGCACTACCATGCCAATGGTTATCAATACAAAATCCTAATCATGCATTAGGTGAAGATACTAAGCATAAACCATGCACAGTCCAAATTGCATTTAACATAACACAATGAGCTCCAAGGCTAAAGCATAACAATGTATTCCGACATCAGCCATAATATTCAAATAAGTCTGGCATAGTAGGATGCCAATCATACTTCATACAAGTCAAATACTGGAGCATGCAATAACTCAATTGATAACATCAGCACTATTCATCTTTCTAAAGCATAACAGGAACACATGTTGAATCATATTATGCTAAAGACCAAGGACGCATCATCATAATCGAGGAAAGTTACAACATAAACTTAAGCATAGCAAATTATCTTTAAAGAAGAAACAGACTAAAATATGCATAGCATAATTCACATTAAGACAGAGCATGTTTGGGACTTAAACAATCGGAAAGTCAGTATTCATAATTCCTTCGCATTCAGAATATGACGTGAAATACATATCACAATAATAAGCATATTAAAGTCCAAACCATACTGTTAAAATCCCACAATCATACAACAGGATTACTATAATCCAAAACTGATTCCAAAATACTACATATAACTTATCTTAGATAACATATTATTAATACCAAATAAATTGGAATAATCAGTCATGTCATCAAGATAATATAAAACACAGTAGAGGAAAAATACCCTGAAAAGCTTTTGAAAACAATTTTATAAAAACTGGTCACTTGGGGAAAGAAAAACAGAAGCAAAACAGAAGAGTCGGAAGACCTGAGCAACCTTCACGTCACGTGAAGGTTGCTCACGCCTAGTGAGCAAATGCTCACATCGCGTGAGCAATTGCTCACGTCGTGAGCATAGCTCACGTAGCGTGAGCTTTGCTCACCTAGCGTGAGCATGGCTCACGTCACGTGAGCATGGCTCACGGTACGTGAGCATAGCTCACGTAGCGTGAGCCGCTTGCTTCTTCTTCCCCCCAATCGCAAACTGCAGAATTCCTTCGTTTTCCAGAAATTCAATAAAAATCATTTCCAATCTAATTCACAACACCAACAAAACTCATATTACCTTTCAATCGATGTCCCAAACAGCATAAACAAGATCATTGCAACTTAATTCAACAATTACATCAACCAAAATCATGCATAGACACATTTAATTCCTTCAAGAACATAAACCCTAACATATAACAGTAACTTCAAAACCCAAACACAGTACTTCCAATTTAATCCTACTCATGCATTACTAACACATTTACTCACATACTCATGCATATACACATTTCAAAACATAACAAATTCCAGAAATTAGATAGTGTAAACACATTTACAAGCCTAGTGAGAAATAGGGCAGAGATAAGAACACAGAAACTCTTTAAACCTTGCATGCAATCAAAATACTCCCAAACCTGGAATGAAGATACAAAAAATCAAGCTTCAAAATCAATCCTCAATCCTTTCCTTGCCTTTACTTGCTTCTTCTTAACAATCCAAAACTTGCACAACAAAACCCATAATTACTCTTCATAACCCTAATTGAAGATAAAACCAGGAAGATGAAGAAGAACAGGAACACAAGGAAACCTTAAACCAACTTACCTTTTCAAACAAAGAACAATCCAAGCCAAATTCAACTCCAAGCCAAACGTGAAAGAAAGGAAAAACAGAGAAAGGAGAAGAGAAGAAGAAGGGTAGGCGTGAGAGGGGAGATCGGGTTGCAATCTGTGTTTTTCCTCTCTCACTCTCTTACTTCTTCTTCTATTCTTCATTCAATGCCAACCTAACAATCCACTTGGCAGCACTCAATTGGACCATAAAATCCACTCAACTTTCCAAATCAAAGCACCATACTTGAGTCACACCCAATCATTTCCAAAACCACTCATATCCTACTTCCATACACCACCAACACACACTAGCACTGCTCTTCTTAACACACTTAATTAATTACCATTAAGTCCTTCTTATCCAAATTCTCTTGCACAAATTTCCGAAATACCCTTCCGATCCCGACTTAGCATGCACAATCCGACTAGGGCTATTTTGGGGTGTGACAGCTATATGTTGACCCCATTTGGGTCTTATAAGTCGGTCGCATTTGGGTCTATATGATTTGAGACTTCGGTCTCCCTTTTTACCTTTGGGTATATACGATTCGAGACTCATGTCTCTATATGCTTTTGATACTGTGTCCTATCAGTATCATTAGTACCCGTATCCAATAGTTTAGTGAGTATCAGGCTATTTTATGTTTTCCAATGATGTGGTAATTAGATATATGCTACATGTATATATATTTGATATGACTAATTATGATGCAATATTTGTAGTTGGATGTTGATGGCTAGTTACTTTATATTTATGAGTATGCATATGTTGAATAGGTAATGCTTATACTTATATGTACATGTAGATGATATGTTGTAAAATGATTGAAGTATATTGATGTTTTGTTACTTGATGTTTGTGGGTATGTATTTATAATTGTGTGTGTTATTATATGATAATACATATATTGTAAATGTGCATGTATATGATTATAATTGCTAGTATGATTGCTTAGTTAATGTTATAGTAGAGGTTGATATATATATATATATATATTGTATGTATATATATTTCTCTTGGTTTTGTTCCTCCCCACTAAGCGTTATCGCTTATCACGGATTATTTTTTCGTGTAAGAGGCAGGTTCTTTCAAAGTTGGACATCTGCAGGTTGGCTTCTAGGAGCGTATAGATGAAGTCTTTTTGTCTTTTGTTATTACTTTTGCCTATGTATATGCATATGTTTTGTAAGGAGATATTAATCTAACAGTGTAATTTTTTGTAAAGAATATTCTAGTATATGCATATGAAAAGGATTTACAAATTTCTTTGGTAATATTGTACCGACTTCTAATATTATTAGATGTTTTAATCACTTTTTGATCTTAAACATTTTTCGCTTTCATTATATGCATGATTATTGGTGTTTGCATGCGTAGCGCTCCGGTATCCTTCCAATAGGGGTATCGGGATGTTACAGTTTATCGTATCGGATCACCAATTTAATCGATTCTGGTCTATTTGATGTTTTAGTCTAGTGTATATGTATGAGGGTCTTTCTAGAGTCATGGCCTAATGCAGATGTCATCTTGTGTAGAGTTAGATGGAGTCAGATCTGAGTGAGAATGTGGGCGAGATGACAGGTAGTGTGCATCCTATAGGGGTTGATAGACCTGCACCTGAGCGTGCTCCAGCAGAGGGTCCCGGTTATGCTTATGGTGATCCGAAATTGGTGCAAGGGTTATTACATTTGGTGGATAGACTGACGGCTCCCAAGGCTCCCTCTGAGCTTTTAAGGAAAAGAGGAGCAGAAGAGTTCATTGGAACCTCTTTGGATCAATCGGACTTGGCAGAGTTTTGGTTAGAGAAAACGGATAGGATTTTATAAGAGATAAGTTGCCCTCCGAATCAAAGAGTTATTTGTGCTATATTGCTTTTACAAAGATCGGCATATAATTGGTGGAAGCTTATGCTTCACAACCCTCAAAGACTGGCTGAAGTGACTTGGAATTCTTTGTGCAAGAATTCGAGAAGAAATATGTTACCAAGCCCAATTGAGAGGCAAAGTGGAAAAAAGTTTATAAGTTTGAGGCAAAGGAATATGTCGGTCAGTGGCTATGAGAAAGAGTTCAGTCGCTTGAGTAAGTATGTGCCCAATTTTCAAATGACTGAGGATTTTAAGTGCCGCAACTTTGAGGATGGCTTAAGAGAAGTGATTAGAGGTCCGTTGTCGGGTATAGCGATTATGCATCCAGTCGGCTGTTATCAGTTAGTAGTAGCGGCCATGAAATTAAAAGAATCTAAAATGGTGAAATAGAGAATAGAGCATAAGAGGAGAGCACCATATAGAGGCGCTGTTGGTAGCAAGAATACTAAGGGTGTTCCGAGTGGACAAGTAACTAAAGGGATTGTTCAAGTGCCTTCGGATGTGGGAAGTGTAGCACTGCTCTCTAGTACGGGAAGTCGAGCACCAGAGTGTGAGCATTGCTAAAGGCAGCATTGGGGTACGTGCTAAAAGATCACAGGAGCATGCTTTAAGTGCGGTAGCATGGAGTACCAGTTTGCAAATTATCCCAAGCGAATTGAGAACAAGGAACAACAAGAAAGTAGAGCTACTGGAGATAGAGTTGGGGCAACAAGAAGTGGTAGAGGTAGTAGAAGACTCTCTTAGGAGCCATCGGAGACCGCGCAGTAGCCTGAGGTTGCAGGAGGTTATGTTAAACCACGGGTGTATGCAATGATAAGAGAAGAGGTCGAAGAACCAGCAGGTGCTTCCGGTAAGTTTTGACTTGTTAAGTTTTTATGTTAAGTTCTGTTTTGGATAGTTTGGGATGTTAATGGTTAGCAAGGAAATTTTGAGGACGAAATTTCTCAAGGGGGAGAGAATTATAACAACTAAATTTAGGGCTTAGAAGGAATTTGCATGGTTAATTGGATAATTAAGGGTATTTTGGTAATTATGCAAGTGAAATGGGATTTTAATTGAGGACTAAATTGTAAGTGAATTAAAGTTTAGCAAAGGAAATATTTGTTTAGTGAGTGATTTGCATTAATTAAGGACCTATAAGAGAAAGCCAAGGACTTAAGTGGTAAAGTAAAGTTATTTGAATAAGAGGACCAATTGGAATATGACAAGTGGCTTGAGTGGTTAAGGGCATTTAATGGGATTTGAAAGAAAGAGAGAGGGAAGAGCATAAAATCTACTTCCTTCCCGTGGAAGCCAAGTTTGGCTCCTCTCTCTTGCCTTTCCATCCTCTTCCTCTCTTTCTCTTTCATTTTTTTTCTTGTTCTTCACTCTTGCATGTGTTGTTCTTCAAGTTTGAGTTGGGTTTTAGAGGTCAAGAACTGGTTCCAAGAAGTAAGTGATTGGATTTTATATCGGGTTATTTCTCCTTCTTCTATTTGGGATTATTTTGGGTATATGTTGTTGTTGCATGGGTTAATTGAGTAATTGTTTCGGCTGGATTTATGCAAGAATCTAAAGAGAGAAGGAAGAGTACAGGCAAGGAAAAGGTTGGGTCTTGAAGATTGTGGTTGAGCTGCAATCACACGTTTGGGAGTTGTTTGTTCATTTTCTCTTCGGATCATTGAATGATATGTTAATTCCTGAATTTGAGTGTTTTGATATATGTAAATGCATGTGTTTAGTAGATTAATGTATATGATTTGAAATGTTAGGGTTATAATGGTTTGCATGTCAATTTTGAAATGAATAAACTTGACTTTGCAATGAATTTCTGGGTTAGGTTGAAATACCGTAATCTCAAGTTATGTTATTCGATTGTGTATTATCATAGTCCAAATTGAGTTATTATTATTATAAGCATGGTTTTGATGGCATTGGAGGTATGTTTTCATATGATTTTGCATAATATATGGTTCTGGGTAAGTTTGGGTTTGATTTTAGAAGCTTCGAGTTTTCTGTGTTTTGGCTGATATTTGGAAAACATGACACTATCGCGAGTGCGAGGTTTGACGTGATCGGGATAGAACCGGGTGTTCCAGTTTCTCGCGATAGCTGGATTTCCAGTGCAGGGACGAATTACTCCGAGTCATAAATGGCAGCACGACTCGGCGAGGTGCTTGGCAGTTTCACGAGTCGTGAAAGTTGCCAGCACGACTCGGATGGAGAAGCTTTGACACAAGTCATGCAGAAGGACACAACTAGTGATAGATTCTATCTGTAGGGCGAATATTTGGCTTCAACACGAGCCGTGACGGTATGCACGGCTCGTGACACCCTTCTCTCTCGCAGAGCATATCTGGTTACTATCATAAGCACGAGAGTGAGCCCTCCTACCTGCCCTATTTTTTGAAAATGATTTTTATGTCTCATTTCATGGGTTCACACTACTACATGGTACATGATTTTTCTTATGCATGTATAATGTTATGGTTTCTTAATTATAAGTTATATGTTCATGATTAATAAGGTTTACATGATTTATATGTCTCCGAAATTGATAGGGATATATGTATACATGAATTATGTGGTTATGCTCGCATTATACTCCATTGTATGGCAATAATTTTAGAATATAGATAAGTTGTTACTTTTGAGCCTGATCAATCATTTTAGTGGATAATAAGCAAGCTTATTAAGGGTTAGAGTGTGAGTGAAGCTGCTATATGTTGACTCCATTTGGGTCATATAAGTCGATCCCATTTGGAATGAACGAGGATGTTGAAGGTAGGAAGAGGAATAAACCCTGAGGATCGGGAGCTGGATAGTGATGATTTGATCCCTCAAAACTTTAAGATGCCCGATATTCCCAAGTTTGACGGTACTTCTGACCTTGCTGCGCACATCAAGCAACATTCACTGGTCATGAAGGGGACAACTTTGACAAAGAAGCAGAAGATAGCGTACTTTTGCCTGAGTCTCATAGGGGCTGCCATTGACTGGTACCATGGGTTGGACAGAAGGTCCAAAGAAGATTGGGACTTATTGACTGAAGAGTTCCTAGAGTAATATGATTGTAGTACTAGGATGGAGGTCACATTGAAGGATCTAGAGCTGTTGCAGCAGAAGGTTGGGGAGTCTTTTCATGAGTACCTCACTTGGTAGAGGAACCGAGTTGTGGAAATGAATCGCAAACATGATACTCCTGATTAGATCCGATTGTTCATTCGGAATGCTAGCCCTTACCTGAGTGATGGACTAAGAATGAAAGGGTTCAAGGACTTGGAGTCTTTAAAGGACATTGCTATAGAGGCAGAAGGTGAATATATGGCAAGGAGGGCAAGCAGTGAAGCTCATGCCAAGAGGGTCTATATTAATCAGGGGGCAACCAAGTCAGCAAGCTCCAGCAGTGGCATTAGAAGTGGGAAGACAGCTGAGGTATCAGCAACGGGTGTGAGTCAGAGGTACTTCTCGAATTTGGGTCGGTATTAAAAAGATTAATGAAGGAAAGGAAGCTATAGCCCTTACCACCCAGGCTAGCTAGGACCCGAGGATAGTTGGGACATAAAGAGAATGAACATTATGCCTTTCACCAACATACTCGGCATCTGACGAACAATTACATAACGTTGAGGCACCAGATTGAGGATCTGATCGATAGTAAGTAGATCACTGATCCTGAACGGAGAGAGAGCAAGAAGAAGTCCAACTATAATACAGTGCCCCCACCTGTATTCATGATCGGGTCCAGTTTGCCTGAATGGATGTTATTGGGAGATTTATACAGCATTGATACCAACACTGCTATCACGAGCCTCTACGAGGTAAGTGAAGAAGGGCTTCCTATGGCAGTGATCGATTGCTGGTCCACTGATAAAAGTGGAGATGAAAATATTGATTTTAAAGATGAAGCATTTCCCGACCCGTGGGGATCGGAGGAGGAAGAAGAGAAAAAGGAGGAGAAGAAGGTTGGAGCAGTAACCCAGAGTGGAAGGGTAGCTCTAAAAGTTTAGAGGCCGCAAGATCTAGTGGTAAACCAAAGAGAAAGAGAACCAGAAGAGGATCTGATAATGTGGCAACTGAAAAAGACGTCGGCTCAAATTTCAATATGGGATCCATTAAGGCAGTCTCCATCGCATAGACAGAAGATAGTGAAGGCTTTATGTTAGACAACGGTGGTAACAACCATATCACCCACAGAGTTGCTGGATGTAGTAAAAGGGGGTGCTGGGGAAGACGTGGTATTTACAAGTGCAGACTTGCTAGCAGAAGGACGCAATCATAATCACCCTTTGTACGTATGAGCTCAGATCAATCAAAAGCACACGACATGTGTCATTGTGGATGATGGTTTATCAATTAATGTGTGCCCTCTGGTGGCAATGGTAGCTTTTGGGGTAACAGAGGACATGCTGGCTAAGTCTGATCTAACAATCACGGCTTATGATAACTCGCGAAGGCAGGCTTCCGGGACATTCAAGACAACAGTCAAGACAGGGCCAGTGGAAATCGAAGTGGAATTTATAGTTTTTCCCATTCCCACCAATTTCTCAGCCCTCTTGGGAAGGCCTTGGTTCCATAAGTTGGGAGGGGTCCCCTCTAGTTTGCACCAGATGATTAAGATTCCTCATGAGGGGCAGGTCGTGACTATAAGGGCTCCAAGGGAGAATCAGGTCTCAATATTGGAGATTGTGAGACAACCTTTCAGTGGATTTCACATTACTGTGATAGATGGGGAGGAGGTTATGGAAGGAAGCCCTCACATGCTGAATATGATGAAGAGGATGTCATTCCTCCCTGGTGCGGGTCAAGGCAAGAATTCACAGGGGTCACCAGTAGCTATTGCCACCAAAGGTCAGAAGGATAAGAGGGGCATTGGCTATGAAGGTGCAGCAAACAAGGGTAAGAAGTTTGTCGAGGGAATCCCCCATATCAGTAAAAGCTTTATACTAGCAACTACAGTGTGTGCCTACATGGGGGAAGCAGAGCCTCAGTGGGTTGATGCGAAGATTCTGCCTGGATTTGAGGTTTTCAACGACGTCTTCGATTGGAACATTGGATTGATCAAACCAGTAAAAGGCTTTTGGGATGAAGAAATTATGAACAAGGGGACTATCTGGGACTGCAAAACACCCGAAGAGATTATCACTGAGAAACTGGTGACTGCCCATATAAAAGGGAAGGCAAAGGTGGGAGAAGCCGTACAGGGGGTCGCTGCAGAGCCTCCAAAGTGCCAAATTAATTCAGGACCATCAGTTTCAATAGTTGTTTCAGCGAGAGAGGAGGTAGAGAATAGTGTAGATTTTATTTTTATTCCGGAACTCTTTAATGATGGTAATGATGTTTAAAGTTCTATTAATGAAATGAACAATTTTGCTTACTTGTGTGATGTTTCTAATGATTTCAATATGTATAATCATGATCATAATGCATCCATATTTGACACTGATGCAACTCCATTCAATCTTTGAACCTCGGAAAACCCGAAAGAAGTCTTGATAGCATCTAACATAACTCCTGAAGAGCGAGAAAAATTTGAGGGAATCTTAAGAAAACATGAAAAAGTCTTTGCCTAGACCTACGAAGACATGCCAGGGGTAGATCGGGAAATCGAAGAATACGCCATCCCAACATACAAAGATCATAAACCCGTCAAGTAAAAACTTAGGAGGCTCAGGCCAGAATGGGCGAATAAGGTCAAAGAGAAGATTCGTAAGCAGATTGAGGCCAAGTTTTTTTATTGTAGTGCAGTACCCAACTTGGTTTGCCAATGTTTTCTAGGTAGCTAAGAAAGACGGTAAAGTATACGTATGTGTAGACTATCGAGATGTGAATAAGGCTTGTCCAAAAGATGACTTTCCATTGCCTCACATAGATGTCCTGGTAGACAATGCAGCCGCTTGCATGATGTACAGTTTCATGCATGGTTATATAGGTTATAATCAGATCCTCAATAAGATAGCCGATCGAATTAAGACAGCCTTCATCACAGAATGGGGAACTTTTGCTTACAGAGTGATGTCATTTGGTTTGAAGAATGCAGGTGCAACTTATCAGAGAATTGCAACCAGTATTCTAGATGACTTGATCCATAAGGAGGTAGAGGTATATGTGGATGATATGATGATCAAGTCATCCACTAGAGAAGGTCACTTTGAAGCTCTATAAAAGTTCTTCCAGAGGATCGGTAACTTTAACTTGTGGCTAAATCCTAAGAAATGCATCTTCGGTGTCACCTTAGGGAAGCTGTTAGGACATGTGGTTAACCAGAGGGGGATTGAGTTTGACCCAGACAAAGTTAAGGCCATTCGAGAAATGCCAGTACCTCAGAAGGAAAAGGATGTCAGAAGCTTTTTGGGTAAATTGCAGTATGTTAGCAGGTTTATCGCCAAACTTACTTCAATTTATGTGCCAATCTTCAAGCTACTCAGAAAACCAACCTGTAGTATGCAATGAAGACTGTTAAAAAGCTTTCAACACCATTAGGAAGTATTTGCTGAATCAACTAGTTTTGAAACCATCGCAGCCGATCAAACCACTTATTCTTTATTTGGCCATAGAGGATAGCTCCGTAGGCACCATGATGGCTCAGGAGGATGAGTTTGGAGTGGACTTCACAGTCTTTTACCTCAGTAAGAAGTTCCTTTCCTACAAGGTCAAGTACGCAGAAGTAGAAAAGATTTGTCTAGCAATAATTTATGCCTCTAAGAAGTTGAGGCACTATTTTCACTCCGACAAGGTACAGGCAGTGGCAAAATAGAATCCTCTCAGATACCTATAGGAAGCTCTATCTTTGTTTGGAAAAATTCGGAGATAGCTATTACTATTACAAGAATTCGATATTAAATATATCACCCAGAAAACCACTAAGGGGCATGCCGTGGCGGAGTTTCTGGTAGAGCACCCGATCCAAGGAGATTCGTATGAATTCAATTTCCCGGATGAGGATGTGGCAGCTATCGCAGTTCAAGGTTGGTAGTTCCACTTTGACGGAGCTGTAAACTGCAAGGGGGCAGGAGTAGGGATTATTTTGATAACCCTGGATGACGAGAAGCTCCCATTAGCTAAGAAACTGAGATATAAGGCCACCGATAATGAAGCCGAATATGAAACATCTACTTTCGGGTTAGAAGCATTGATAGCCTTGGGGGCAGAGAATGTAGAAGTATTTGGAGATTCATTGCTAGGGATCAATCAGAGTAGGGGTGAGTGGGCTGTTAAAGAAGAGAGGCCGATCCCGTATGTGAAATACTTAAAAGAGTTGAGCGATCAGTTTGAAGTGTGCACCTTTCACTTTGTTTATAGAGATGAGAACCAGCTAGCCGACACACTTGCAACTTTGGTATCGATATGGGATAATCCAGAGGGGGTGGTTATGAAAGCCTATGCTGATTTCTAGTTCTGAGAAGCCTAGCTTTGAGTCTAAACCAGTCATGGAAATGGAAATAATAGATGGGAAGCCATGGTATCATGATATCAAAAATTATCTAGAAAATGCGACGTTCCCAGAAGAGGCTACCGAGAAATACCGTAGCCTGATTCGCAAGTTATCTGCTCAGTTTATCTACATAAATGGGGTGTTGTATAAACGGCAAGCCAATGGTATCCAATTGAGATGTCTAGATGAAAAGAGGCTAAAAAGGTGATGGAGGAAACTAACGCTGGTATGTGTGGAGCCCACATGAATGATTTGATACTGGCCAAGAATATCATGAGATAAGGATCCGATCCCGTATGTGAAATACTTAAAAGAGTTGAGCGATTAGTTTGAAGTGTGCACCTTTCACTTTGTTCCTAGAGATGAGAACCAGCCAGCCGACGCACTTGCAACTTTGGTATCGTTATGGGATAATCCAGAGGGGGTGGTTATGAAGCCTGCGCTGATTTCTAGTTCTGAGAGGCCTAGCTTTGAGTCTAAACCAGTCATGGAAATGGAAATAACAGATGGGAAGTCATGGTATCATGATATCAGAAATTATCTAGAAAATGCAACATTCCCAGAAGATGCTACCGAGAAAGTCCAGAGGCTGATTCGAAAGTTATCTGCTCAGTTTATCTGTGTAAACGGGTGTTGTATAAATGGCAAGCCGATGGTATCAAATTGAGATATCTAGATGAAAAGGAGGCCAAAAAGGTAATGGAGGAACTTCACGCTGGTATGTGCAGAGCCCACATGAATGGTTTGATACTGGCCAAGAAGATCATGAGATAAGGATTCTACTGGCTCACCATAGATACAGACTGCTCAAAATACGTAAAGCATTGCCAGTTGTGTCAGCAGTATGTAGATTTAAGGAACTTGTCGATTTCAGAGCTACATAGTTTGACATCGCCTTGGCCGTTCGCAGCTTGTGGGATGGACATTATTAGAGAAATACATCCCACAGCCTCTAATGGCCATAGCTTCATCATAGTTACCATCGACTACTTCATAAAATGGGTAGAGACTGAGTCTTTCAAAAAGGTCGATGCACGGGATATGGCTAAATTCATTGAGAAGAACTTGATATGTAGATACGGCCTCCCACATCACATGGTATCCGGTAATGGGGTCTAGTTCATGTCTGAGAGGAAGAGGTTGTTTCAGAAGTACGGCATTGAGCATCCTAAATCTTCTCCTTATCGTCCGCAGGCTAATGGAGTAGTAGAAGCTGCCAATAAGAATGTCAATAGAATCCTGGCCAAGATGGTTCAGAATTATAAAGATTGGGCGAAAAAGTTGCCTTTCGCGCACTTGGGTTACAGAACGTCTGTCAGAACTTCTACAGAGGCCACACCGTATTCCTTGGTATATGGGACAGAGGCCATACTAGCAGTTGGGATTGAGATCAAGTTATTGAGGGTAGTTATGAAAGCTCAGATTTCGAAAGCCGTATGGGCACAGCAGCGGCTGCAACACCTAAACATGCTAGATGAGAGCAAGATAAGAGCCTACAATCATAATTAGATTTATCAAAAAAGTGTTGCCAGGTCATTCAAAAAGAATGTCAAGAAACACCCATTGAAGGAAGGGGACTTAGTATTCAAAAAAATGAGACCGAGTGTGCCCGATATCAGGGGGAAATTCAGACCGACATGGGAAGATCCTTTCATCCTCAAGAAGCTGTTATCGAAAGGAGCAGCGATTCTGTCTGATGGCGATGGCAACGAGTTTAAGGAGCTGATCAATATCGATAGACTCAAGAGGTTCTATGGCTAAAGACAATAAAAATAGAAAGAAGAGAATAAAAGCCCCACGGGTCGAAAACCGAAAAAAGGTGGCCTTGGTAAAATTAGGCGCCTCGTCAGGGTGAAAATCAAAAAAAGGCATTCTGGGGAATAATTAGAGACTTGAGAGAAAATGTCTAATCCAGAAAACCTGAGAGGGCTGATTGGTAACAGAAGTTTGATGCTGTCAGGATTTGTTCCACGAATGAATGTAGCTTTGCATTTTGAATTAACGTTAAATAATGATTATGTATACTGAAATCGTACTGAGATGTACACAATTTTGAGAAATGAAATGAAACTGAATTTATTCATTTTCATTATTTCCTAGTTCTATTTTAAAAAGAAACATATTGCTCAAAATGCTTGCACATCTGTACTAATTCCTACCACTGCTCTCGCCGGCCAGATGCTAAAGTCGACAAGTCCTGTTATCAGTGATGGGACTAAGTACCCATCTCTCATATGCGCTGATAGAAGTGACATAATGATTTTCAGAGGAGGGTACGAGAGGTTTTAGGTCATATAGTCAAAGTGCACCCAATGGGTCATAAAGCTGATACCTCGGCCCGTTAATGCCGTCACAAGAAGGTTTGTCAATGACTTTAATCTCTAAAAAAAAATAATAAATAAATAATAATAAATGAAAAAAAAATTATAAGGAAAAAAAAAATAAAAGCCATTGGATTGGATTGGGTCCATTCCAGGCAAAAAATAGGCAAAGGGTCGTGTGAAAATCTCTCAAGGGATGCATTTCCCACAAAAAAGAAAAGCTAGTGTGAAAATCCACAAGGGACGCACTACCTTTAAAATATTGATTCTCGATGCCTGGACCAATAAGGCAACACTAGTTCAGATGCAGGGACATGAGTCAGAATCCTGGGTATATGATCATTCATCCGGGAGGCAAAGATGCACATCTAACGGGCCTTTCATAATAGGTTTTGGGTCAGAATCCCTAAAGCCAAGACAACACTTTTCTTGATCATTAGGGGCATGGTGGAGCAGCCAAACCGTATCCTTAGTGGATCCTTGACCACCTAGGACATAGTCCATCCATTCTTACAAACATCCGCATCTCATGTCATATGCACAATTTCTTGTATATACCTCTGTGCATATAATTTTGCATGAAATATCTAAGTGAAAATCATCACCATCAGAAGATGGAACCCTCACACTTTGTAAGTCTGGAGCAGACTTGGTGCAGCTCAGAATAGCAATCCATGCATTTTGTAAGTCTGGAGCAGACTCGGTGAATCACCATCAGAAGATAGAACCCCCGCACTTTGTAAGTCTGGAGCAGACTCGGTGTAGCTCAGAAGAGCAATTCTCGCATTTTGTAAGTCTGGAGCAGACTCGGCGTATAACTATCAGAAGATGGAACCCTCGAACTTTGTAAGTCTTGAGTAGACTCGGTGCAGATCAGAAGAGCAATCCTTGCATTTTGTAAGTCTAGAGCAGACTCGGCGCATCACCATCAGAACTTTGTACGTCTAGAGCAGACTCGGTGCAGCTCAGAAGAGCAATCCCCACATTTTGTAAGTCTGGAGCAGACTCGATGCACCACCCAGTTAAAGAAGACAACTACCTCAGGTACGCATCTCTTCTTTCTTTCTTTGAGTTTTGGCTCACCTAGGCACCCCGGCACTACACTTCCCAAAATTGGGATCAATTATAGACACCGGGTCCTGAGGCAACCTAGACCGAAGTTACCCAATGATGAGAATGATGCCTGTTCACAGGCAAGAGACAAATAGAAGTGATGGTTTCCTCAAGAAAAAATAATAAAATAAAAAACTTTTCATTTTTAAAGTTAAATTAAAAAAGAAAAAAGAAAGAAACAAAACTTTGGGGCTGTGTTGTGAGGCTCATCTCATGCGTGTGATGCAGCCTCACTTTATTGAGACCTGCCTCACGCGCTACCTTGCCTCAAGTGGCCCCTTTCCCGTTATTTTTGGGATTTGGTTGGAAATTGCAGGTGGCTTGTCTGATTTTGAAAGGAAAAACCTGATTTGGAAAAGGGAATCAAGGGTTTTTGGAGAACGGATATACCTAGGAAACCCTAGTTTTTCATGCGACATATTAAAATAAAAAGTTTAGAGTTATTTTGAAAATGGAGGAAAGAAAGAAAAACACAGGGAGAAAAGTTTTTGAGAGAAAGAAAGTGATTTTTGTTCCAAAAGGCATTCTGAGGTTGTTCTTGAATCCAAGAAACTAATTCCTGACATTTGAGATTCAATCATCTTTCATTTCTTTCTTTACATAACTTTTATTTAAAGTTTTACTTTGAATCTCTATTTTAGTTTTTCTTCTCAAGCAAATTAACAAGGAAACCAGAGCTTCTTAACTTGCAATCTAAAATCATATCTTAGGGTAAATACTAGGTCAAACCTCCTCTTCTTTCATTTTTTTTATTTTATTTCTTGTTTTTCTTTATTCAGTTTCCTATGATGTATATACTGTATATACTTGTTATTTGATCTCACTAATCTATGTATTGTATGAATGCTGTTGTTTGAACACAAGCATGTATCTTAAATATTTATCATGATTAATCTAAATATTTGTTGTTCTATTATGCATGTTTTCGATGGTATATTATCACGTTTAATAAGTTTGGTAAGTTTACTCTGCTTATCTCTGTTTTTCGTTTTTCTGAGTTGTGTCTTCATTTTTGCCCGAGTTCATGACTTTTCGATTGGATAATGTTCCATGTATGAGTCATGCTTTAGGTTTTTCGGTCGGATACGTGACTGTCCATCCTTATCGGCCCCGATTGTCCGATCGGTCACTACCCTTGTAGACGAGCCGTGAAGGCATTGTATGACTCGTGCGATGCATGCACGTCTGGCCCCTCACCCTCTTCAGCTCTCCGTTTTTCCTGTTTTGCCTGAACGTAAAATGCATGAAGTGAAATATAATTTTCCCCATTTTATCTTGCATATTTCTGTCCTATTTCACTTGGTTATTTTTCCATTTTTTTACTCTATTAATAATTATTAATGCTATTGTTGTATGATTTTTCAAGTTTTAATTATTTTCATTTGTTTACTTAATTAGTTTATTTATTAGTTTTTATTTAATTCTTTGTTCATATATTATTCATTTAATTACTTTACTAACATTTATTTAATTTTTGTTTTGTTGTCTCAAATTTATTTATTTATGAGAGTTATATTTACGCACGGGATGGAGGATCGGGTGACCAAAGACCTTCGAATTTAGGGTTTGCATTTTTAATTGTTGTATTTTCTTTTATTATTTCAACTTTATATTGCATGTAAAAATGTGTTTTTAAATCCTCCGTATTATAGAAAATCATGCTTTTTACAATTATTAATAACTTGGGATTTTTCTTAATACAATAAAATCTCACTTTCAAATGGAGAACTAATTTTCATAAAATGGAATCACTCATCCATGTTTTCTCAATCAATATCCAAAAATAGTTCTCCAATCTTTCTAAGTTAATAAAAAGGAACCAGTGTCCTTAAACACTACAAGAAAAATGGCCTTTAACGAAGGGAAATTCGGTTGTTAAAAGTCAAAATCCGGTCGTTAAAAATCAATAACGATCAGAAAATCCGGTCAATAAAAGCCCGTTCATTAAAGGTATAGACGACCGGATTTTGAATCCGGTCATTAATGTTATTAACGACCGGAATGTTTTTGGTCGTTAAATACTAATTTTTAACGACTGGATTTTCCATTCTCTGATTGTTTTCACTTTCAACCAAGGAAATTCTGGTCGTTGAAGATACCTTTTAGCGACCGAATTTTCCCTTCGCTGATTGTTTTTACTTTCAACGAAGAGAATTTCGGTCATTTTCCCTTCGCTGATTGTTTTCACTTTCAACGAAGGAAATTCTGGTAGTTAAAAATACCTTTTAGCGATCGGATTTTCCCTTCGTGGATTGTTTTTACTTTCAACAAGGGGAATTCTGGTCGTTGAAAATACCTTTTAGCGACCGGATTTTCCCTTCGCTGATTGTTTTTACTTTCAGCAAAGGGAATTCCGGTCGTTAAAGATACTGTTTAGCAACTAGATTTTCTTTCCCTAATTGTGTTCACTTTCAACTAATATATAATGCCTTTTGATTTATCATAATACACCAAACATGCATAGCAGAATGGTATTTTACAATACAAACCATTTTATAATATTATATGTGCGGTCATTCACAAATATTTTATACAAAAATATAATAAATTCTTTTCATGTATTGAAAAAGAAAAGGTATAAAGTATAATCATATTTATAAAGTATAAAAACTATCAATGACAAGTTCAAGAAAATAACTCCTCTCTATACTAATTTATATTCAAATGATTTTTGAGAAAATTGTGAAAAATAAATCTCCTAACTTCGCTGTCCAAAATTTTGAAGACCTGCAAAATGTATAACAAAAGCTAAAATTAATATTCACGGGCATAAACAAAAATATCAATAATAGAAAGTATGGGCAACTTATGACCTTCGAGGTAGAGGAGCAATATATCTGCAATGCCTTTGGTGAGGTTAGAAAATTAAAAAATAAATACTAATACTGACAAAGTTAGAATAAAAAACAAATACTAATAACTATAATAGAAACTAACTAGTCACAATCCATGGATACATTCTCAGGGTCATCATGGATGCCATACGACAGTACTTAAAAAAAAATAGTCTTACAAGCATTGCCATTGTGATAGAGGTCAACAAGAAAACATAAAAGGACACAGTCAAAATAAAGTTGCTTTAATGAGATCTGATGGGAGTGATCACGCCATTACCTAAATGTCTTTTTAAAATCTATTGAAATTTTATTGAATACACAACATGGTTATTAAACTAAGAATCTCATTAAAGAAAACTTACCATAAACTGTTGTGGAATGATCTATCAGGTGCAAGAAGCTTGTCCATGTTGGAAAATAAAGACTGCATGTGGAAGAACACTTTCAATCATTGAACTGCCAGTGTAGCGAAGTGAAACTTGACTGAATGCATAATTTAACTAGAAATACAACTTGAAAGAGAGAGAGACAGAGAGAGTACCATCTATTGAGTTAGTTAAGACATCAAATTTTCTATAAAGTTTATACAAATTTTTATACAAAGCTAAAAAAACAAAAGAAGAAAGAAGAAGAATATAGTGGTATAACTTATCTCAAACAGTACATGATACTCTAAAGATCTTTGTGCTGCAAGCCAAAAGAATTTTAAGTAAGCACAAGGGAGAAAAGACTTTTAACAAAACACGAAAGATTAATTCCAGTTTCCTTGTCGCAATACCTAAATTCGAGTTCAATAAATCACAGCATTGAAAAAAATTGAATTCTAGAAAAGAGATATTTCAAAACACTTCCCTTAGTTCCCTATTTTCTTTTCTATTGATTTTTGGTCCTTTGGATATATAAAATTTCTGGATGGTCAACTTATTTCTGGTAGTGGTAAATACTTCACCAAAGGCCCCAAATAAAATTTGAAATGTATAAGCAGAGTGAGCAATAGCATGACTTTGGCTCTCAATTACGGTTCGAGATAATAAATTGTTAGGTACCTTTCTTGAAATTCTTAGGTGTGCCAAACTATAACAAAGCTAAAAACCAAAAACTGCTTATTAATTAATTAATTAATTTGGTAATGTGGTATTTAATCTATTTGAATTAGTATAAGGTTTTAACAGAAATTTGAATTAGTATTGATTAATATGAAACAATTATGTGACGCGCGCCGAACCCCGTGGGCGCCCCTTGACCGCCCGCTTGAGGACGATCGAGCAAGTGAGGTTCATTGACAACTTGCAATGAATTACAAGTGCGTTTATTTTGGGCAACAAGGAGGTTTCATGGAGTCGCCATCAAATAGAACATTGGTAAAGTTCGTCTCGCCTCGGTGAACCTAGGACGACACATATATCCATTTTGGGCCAGCCAAAGGGGTCTTGGAGGTAATCCCCCCAATAGAACATTGGGAATGACCCTCTTGCCCTATGGAGCCTAGGATTTATTGAGTCATTTGACACAAGAGGTGTCTTGGAGGTCTCGTTCCAATGAGTGATCGGATAGACCTCTCGCCTCGTTGAGCCTAAAGACCAAAGATGGGTTCGGGACTTTTCATCTATTTCTACCTTGATTAATTTTACGATTATATTTTGAGCTTATTTGTTCACTCTCTCTCCACACGATGAAATTTAATTAAAGGCGCAGTTATTCATGTTAAAAGCGTTCAATAAATAAATAAAACAAGAATAAAAATAAGAATAAACATTCCAAAATAACTTACAATAATACTAGGAGCATAATACAACTCCCATTTATAAAAGGTGCGATACATACATAAAACGGAGAATTCATTTATTTTGAGGACTTTGGTCCTCGCATGCATTTATTATGAAAGCGACTTTTTTTATGTGACATTTCCATTGAATAAAATAGGACTTTGGTCCTTTATTTGAAAAAAAAAATCACCAAATTAATTAATATAAAACATTTGTCCATCCTTATTTAACGCAAAATAAAACAATTTACGTAAACATAAAGATAATAAGAAATGCGTAATTAAATAAATAAGTGGCAAAGGGATAAAGGATTAAACCCATTGGAGTCCTCCATGTTGCGCATAACAACTTCCTCTCAAGCTCAAACTATCCCACGGACCATAAATTACAATCTCATAAAATAATAAATAATATTAATACTTATGAACAAAGCAAGAATAAATGTAAATGAAGATTAAAATTCAAAATAAATAAAAACTACTGATATTCTTCTTATTTATAAAAAAGAAAAGATTTTGGAAAATAAAAAAAGTAATAAAAGAAGTAAATAACAAAAGGAGATAAAACAGCTTGGGAAAATGGAGACAGAACCCAGGGACGGCCATAAAAGTTTTACCGACGGGCGTCTGTTGGGGTGACTGGCGGGTAATAGGTGCGCCGTTTACATACCGTCGCTCAACAGAGAGACAGGTGTCGGTGACCTTATTGCCCGTCGGTTACCTCTGTTCTTCAAAATACAGCAAAACAAAACTTTTCACAACCAAATATTTTTTCTCAAAATAAGAACCAAAAATAAATGAAAATAATTAAAATAAATCAAACAAAATGTATGTCAAGAATATTTACCCTCGGATTTTACCTTTTAGGATGGATTTTCGCATGGTTCGAATCCCGCACGCTTCACGAGAAATGAGCAAAAATCAAGAAAAGAAACTTGGGTTTTTCTTTTCTTGATAATCACAAAAATATTCAGATGTTGGAATCTATAAATATTGGTGGGAAACCAATTGATTTTAGCTCCCTTCAATTAATTAAATTCACTAAATCAAAATAAAATGAAAATGAAAATGAAAATGAAGAAAATTTAATGAGATGAAAAGGTTGGAATTAAAAATCAGAAATGGATTTTTAGGGTAAACTGTAGATAAAATCGTCCAACCCCCAAACTGGTTCAAAAAAACCCTTTTTATATTATTTTTTTCTTAAAACCCTAAAACCGACGGCCGTCGGAAGTCTACCGACGGGCGTCTGTTAAATCCTTTTTCTTGTAGGAAACAGGATTTAACCGATGGGCGCCGGAGACCCATAGACGGATGTCTGTGCAAGGACACATGTTCGTCGCCCATCTCACCGACAGCTCGTCCCTCATGACGAGAGACAAACCCTACAGCGAGCGACGGACGGCCCATTACCGATGGGCTGACCGTCGATTGAGGAAGAACCTTCTTTTTAAGCTTAAAAACCCCCAGTTTTCTTTTTCTCATTACTGCAAATAAAAATCCATATTTCTCGTGAATCTAGAGGACCAAAATCTCCATATCTCATCCGTTCATTCAGAATCCGGCATCGATTTCTTCATCGGGTAATCTCTGATCTGGGCTGCCTCGGGATACGGTGCTTACAGTTGCCCCTAATTTTAGGGAAACTAGTGCACAAGTGCCTAGATGAGCCAAATTCAAAGAAGAAAAGAAAACAAAAGGAAGAATAGCGTACCTGAAGCGATCCTTACCTTTCGCATTCCTTGCCCGGTAGACCTCGTCTCAGTCTGCTCAGCGGACCGTGAATTTGATACAGGTGTCCCTACTGGTCTCGTCCCGACCTGTAAGGTGCTGGTGAGATGTAACATTCTCTAGCTATGACCTCGTAGTGAAGAGCAGTGTTCTCTAACTACAACTTCGATCGTGAAGTTCCCCTACTAACCCCCATCCGATCTGCAGAGTGCATAGTACTCTCTGACTATCGCGTGAATTGTGAGATGCAGTGCTCTCTGACTATAATCTCAAGGTGAAGCTCCCTTGCTAACCCCCATCCGATCTATAGGGTGCGTAGTACTCTCTGACTATCACGTGAACTGTGAGATACAGTGCTCTCTGACTACAATCTCCAGGTGAAGTTCCCTTGCTAACCCCCATCCGATCTGCAAGGTGCATAGTACTCTTTAACTATCGCATGAACTGTGAGATGCAGTGCTCTCTGACTACAATCTCGAGGTGAAGTTCCCTTGCCAACCCCCATCCGATCTGCAAGGTGCGTAGCACTCTCTGACTACCGCGTGAACTATGAGATGTAGCACTCTACCATGTGAACTATGAGATGTAGCACTCTCTAACTACAATCTCGACATGAAGAGCAGTGTTCTCTAACTGCAACTTTGAACATGAAGTTCCCCTGCTAACCCCCATCCGATCTGCAAGGTGCGTAGTACTCTCTGACTACCACGTGAACTGTGAGATGTAGCACTCTCTGACTATAATCTCGGTGTGAAGAGCAGTGTTCTCTAACTGCAACTTCAATTGGTGAAGTTCCCCTGCTAACCCCCATCCGATCTGCAAGGTTCATAGTACTCTCTGACTATCGCGTGAACTGTGAGATGCAGCGCTCTCTGACTACAATCTCTAGATGAAGTTTCCTTGCTAACCCCCATCCGATCTGCAAGGTGCGTAGTACTATCTTACTACCGTGTGAACTGTGAGAGGTAGCACTATCTGACTACAATCTCGGTGTGAAGAGCAGTGTTCTTTAACTGCAACTTTGATTTGTGAAGTTCCCCTGCTAACCCCCATCAAATCTATATGGTGCATAGTACACTCTGACTACCGCGTGAACTATGAGATGTAGCACTCTCTGACTGCAACTTCGATTGTGAGATGTTGTGTTCTCTAACTGCAGTCCCGATTGCAATTTGCTCTATCGGTGATGCTTATCTTGAACTTTCTTTTTTTTTTTTGCAAAAAAAGGAAAACACAAATTTGTATGGTAAATTATAAAAGAGATACGTACCTGTGGCAGCACCTGCCTGTTGGGGTCATTGTCAGTTTACGCTCACTGGGAGACTTGGATGCTCACCTAAAGGCTTTGATGCTCACTGGGAGACTTTGATGCTCACTGAGAGACTTTGATGCTCTCTGAGAGACTTTAGTGCTCACTGAGAGACTTTGATGCTCACTGGGAGGCTTTGATTTTCGATCCTCAAGAGAGGAAAAAAGATTTAAGCTTATTTAGAGAGAAGTTAGATTGAAAGTTTTGTTGCTTTCCTGCAGGCGGATAGATTTCAATGTCTTTGGTGATTTTTCTGTTTTTGCTTTTGTTTTTGATTCTTCCTTTCTTGGAAATATTTTTTTTTGGAATTTTTACATTCTGGATGTATTTGAATTTTCACAGCATGTTGGATTTTTAAGGCCTTGAAAATATGTTTTCTTTGTGTTTTGTTTGTGTTGTTTTTGTTTGAGAAGTTGTATTGTTTGTACAGTTGCATTTGGATTTTTTACATTTATTGTGCGATGTGGGTGAGCATGCTTCTTATGATATAGAAACTCACCTGATTGCCCCCTGGCACAGCGTGGATAGGCTTGCTTTTCTGGGTAGTGTCTGATAACGTTGAGCTGAACCCATCATCTGGATCACCTTTAAGCATAGGGTCTATTCGGACCTTTCCCTTGAGTTACGTACATGGCAATATATACAAAATATTATGTGTGTGTGTGGGATTACGTGTGTGAAATGTATGCATACATTTGAATCCGGATTTTGTACACTTGGTGTGATGTGTGTGAGTGTACATCTTATGATAGAAAAACTTACCTGCTTGCCCCCGGTATGATGTGTATGAGTAGACTTGCTCTTTTGAGTATTTTTGGGAGCGGGTCCATGAGATTCCATTCTCGTGAGGACTTCATCTTGATCTGCTTGTTTGGTGTGGCTGATGTAGAGCCGAACCTATTCGACGACCCGCTTTTGCATTTGATTGCCTCTGAATAAAGTATGCATGGATAGTCTGGCTTCTCAATGGACCTTCTTTTCTGCATATTTGTGTGATTCCGGATTGTCCTGAGCACGGTGTGTCCGGATAGACTTGTTCTTCCGGGCATTCCACCTTTGTACAAATGCACTTGACTTCATGCTGGATACAGTGGCCAATAATGTCGAGCTAAACCCATTTCTTGGATCATCCTTGCTCATGAGGTCTATTCGGACCTTTCCTTCTAAGTCATGTGCATAACAACATATACTACAAATTGTGTGTGCTTATGAACTCATGTGTGTGAGATGTACATACATAAAGCTATATACACAAAACACGAGCAAAGGATTAATGTACAAGAATTGTGTGTGCATAACTATAAGTGTAAAGGATTAAACACACGTGATATGCAGGGAGACATTCAAAAGATATATGCATGTGAGATGCATATGAGATGCAAAAATGGATAAACCACATCCTAGGCGGTTAAAGGATTCCTTGAGTGTATTTTCTCGGCTACTTTGATGCCCCCTAAAGGACCTAGAAAGGCGTCGTCTTGGTTTTAGGAATTTCGACGCAACCTTTTGAATAGAACAGACTCGTGCGCATCTTTGACCCCAGTCAGTGAGCATCTTGCCCCCAGGACCCTGAATCAAGTTCTGCTTCATGTACTACCTGCCCAAAGGAAAGTTATCTGATGTAATGCCACCTTATCGCTCCAGGCTCAAAAAGTAATTATTTTAAAGGTAGTGTGTCCCTTGTGGATTTCCACACTAGCTTTTCTTAGCGGGAAATGCGTCCTTTTGGATTTTCACATAACCCTGTGCCTAATTTTTGCATGAAGTAAACCCAACTTACTCCAGTGGCTTTTGTTTTTTAGATATGGTTGCAGGAGAAGCTGAAGATGTTGTCAAAACCACCTCCCGGAGTTATTGCACAATATTCACCGAGACACTTCCTCCCTCGTCAACGACTGTATTCATTTGTAACTTCTAACGAAGGCATCGTTAGATTCGGTGAGATGTCAGATGATGATATCAATTTCATGCCTGCTTGGCTCGCTCTGTCTCACGTAGTCGTTGACGGATCGTCGAGGTGCATTCCCCTATGCGGCCTTCGTCAAGCCACCTTCTGCATTATAGCCCGATGTGCTCGTCAATTCGGGATGACCCAGGATTTGGTAAAAGTCCCATTATCCTTTCGAGGAGGAGCTTTTTCTGCTGCTTTTGCTTCTCGCTATCATGAACTGTGGAGCCAACTTCCAGTGAAGACCCTTAGACCTCGATTCAGAACTCATTCTGTGTCCTCCACCAGCAAGTACAAGAGATGGGTCCTTAGTCTAGCATATGACAACAGGACACGAGGACTTAAACATCTAGCCGGCGAGAGTAGCGGTAGAGCCTAGTTTAGTTTAAATTTGAACACCCTCTTGGGTATTATGTTTCTTTTCAAAGCAGAACTAGGAAATGATGGAAATGAAAATAATAATTCTTATTTATTTCACCAAATTGTGTACATTTCCATAGAATTTCAACATACATGATTAGTATTTGACACTAACTCGACTGTGTAAACCACATTAATTCATGAAACCAAATTTCGATAGCATCAACTCCTGTTACCAATTTGCCCTCTCGGGTTTTCTCGATTGGACATTTTCTCTCATGCCTCTAACTTTTGCACAGGATGCCTTTTTTCAGTTTTCACACTGTCGAGGCGCCCAATTTTAGCAAGGCCGCCTTTTTTCGATTTTTGACCAGCGGGCATTTTATTCTCTTCTTTTTATTTTATATTCTTTAGCCGTGGAATCTTTTGAGTCTGTCTATGTTGACCGGTTCCTTAAATTCGTTGCCATCACTATTCGACAGGATTGCAGCTCCTGTTGACAGTAGCTTCTTAAGGATGAATGGCCTTTCCCAGGTAGGTCTGAACTTCCCTCGGATATCCGGTGCCCCAGGTCTCATTTGCTTAAACACCAAGTCTCCCTCCTTCATTGAATGCTTCTTAACCTTCTTTCCAAAGGACCAGGCGAGTCTTTTCTGATAGACCTGGTTGTGGTAGTAGGCTCTCAATCTGCTCTCGTCCAACAGGTTCAGATGTTGTAACCTTTGTTGTGCCCATTCAGCTTCAGGAATCTGGGCCTCCATGACTACCCTTAATGATTTGAACTCTAGCTCAATTGGCAGCACTGCTTCTATCCCTTATACCAGAGAGTACGGTGTAGCACTTGTAGATGTTCTAACCGTTGTCCTGTATCCCCAAAGCACAAAAGGTAACTTCTCCGCCCAATCTTTATAAGTCTGGACCATTTTGGCTAGGATCTTTTTGATGTTCTTATTAGCGGCCTCTACTGCTCCATTGGCCTGCGGTCAGTATGGAGAAGACTTGTGATGCTCGATCCCATACTTCTCAAGTAGTTTCCTTGTTTCTCCCATAAATTTGACCCCATTATCAGACACTACATGATGTGGAAGGCCATATCTGCAAATCAAACTCTTGTCAATGAATTTTGCCATATCCCATGCATCAATCTTCTTAAAAGACTCCGCCTCTACCCATTTGGTGAAGTAATCGATGGCGACTATAATGTATATGTGCCCATTGGATGCTGTAGGGCAAATCTCCCGAATAATATCTATTCCCCAGGCTGCAAACGGCCAAGGCGACATTAAGCTATGTAGTTCTGGCACAAGCAGGTGCCTCAAGTTTGCATACTGCTGGCATAGCTGGCACTGCTTCACATACTTTGAACAATCATTATCGATGGTGAGCCAGTAAAACCCTTGCCTCACAATTTTCTTGGCCAGTGTCAACCCATTCATAAGAGCTCCACACACACCTGCATGAGTTTCTTCCATCATCCTCCGAGCCTCCTTTTCATCCAGGCACCTCAGTTGACTACCGTCGGCCTGTCTCTTGTACAATGCCCCGTTTATGCTTATGAACTAAGTAGACAACTTGCGAATCAACCTTTCGTCTTTTTCGGTAGCTTCTTCAGGAAATGTCGCGCTTTCCAAGTATTTTATGATATCGGAATACCACGGCTTTCCATCCGCTATCTCTATTTCCATTATTGGCTTGATCTCAAAACTAGGCCCCTCAGAACTGGAGATTAGGACTGGCCTCATGGCTACTGTAACACCCCCTACTTATGCATAGGCGATCCCATCCGATAAGGAGTGAGATGCCATATGGGCAAAGGGGCCACCATGCTGAAACAGGATTGTTAGTGTAAGCCCTAGCCCCAATACATTGTAATAAAACACTTTAGTTAATAAATGAGGCATTTTGTTTTATCCATTGTATTCCTGTGCATGTCAATTGATAGAACTATCCAAGAATGTCGTTTTTGTTTCAGTTATCATGTGTGAGGCACATGGTTGTAAGACCTTGAAACAAATGAGACTTCATTCTAAATATCCCTAGTCAGTCATTGTTATGGGAATAACAAATGAATTAAGACTAGTATGCTCTCTCTGATTAGTTGAGTTCTGTCTTACGGATCATAAGGACAAAAGTGTCAATCAGAGATCATAGATACATGTTTATAACATGGTATTTGGATACGATCCACACATGAGAACACTACATGGTATAAGTCATAAGTGCTCCTCATATGCAAGTTTGTATCGGAGTTCTTAGACCTAAAATCTCTATGAAACTCTTTATGAATTACTGTGTACTTTGACATACACCTAACGTGCTCGTAACTGAGTGACAAGTATGGGTATGCTTGGGTATGCATTGATTCATGTTAGAGAGCATGAGAGAAGTGAAGGGATTACCCCTCTCTATAAGAGAGAAAAATATCATCGGCCACTTGATCAGTGAACTGAGAAGTGTATGGCCATACCGAGATGTAATAATGTGCAATCATTATTTATCTGAGAGTTCATTGTCACTGGAATATCAAGAAAGGAATTAACTTACACATGAGGATGACTTGTTCCATGCCTTATGTTAATTCTGATATTTACGGGTAAGGGAATATACAAAATTGCATTAGGTCACTAAATGCCAATTGCATTTTCATTTAATTTGGAATGCTATAATATCTTGCTAGAGAATATATATAGCCTTTGAATTAATTCTTAATTCATTGCCAATATTAAATGGACCTATAGGATCGCACACAAAGCATTGGGCTTAAAATACTTGAATAAAGTATTGGGCATTAATTTGGGCTTTTAATTTAAGTCAAATTAATGTATATGTAATGGGTATTTAATTGCTAATGGACCTTGGTCCATGAGAGAGGAAATTCGGCCCACATAGGTTTAATTTCAATTAATTAATTATGTTGTATTAATTAATTTAATTGAGTATTAAATCCTAAGATATTTAAGTCAAACTAAATCACTTAATAATGGGATGACCTAGCCGAAATTCCAAGGATATACACCATGGGAATTTCGGCACATGTTAAATGGTAAGTGATTAGTTTGATTAATACATCTTAAGGTTTTATTTCAAATCAATTTGAATTTTAAATTCAGAAGGGATTGAGCTAATATTTACTACTGATCTTTAGGAAGTTTTCAAGGTTTAATTAACTATCTTAAGGTAGTCTAATTCGGATTAAAGACTTGCCATAAGGAGGGGGTATATATTAGATAAGAATAAAACCCTAAAAAAAAGAAGAAAGAAAAGGAGGCGTGAAACTTCTCTCTCTCTCTCATTTTTCTTCTTGGCCGAAATACACAAGGAGAAGGATTCTTCCTTGCTTGCTTGTGACTTTGAGCATTCTTTACACATAGTAGAAGGACAAGATCAAGTCTTGTGGCTTCAAACTAATTCTATTACACAATACATATTTAGTAAGCTAGCACTTTCGGTTTTGAGCCGTCTTTGCAAGTGTGTGTGTGAGAATAGAGAGGAGTGGCGAAAAAGGCTGTTCCTTGGCATTGGTGGTGAACATCTAAGGTGGACAAGATCATCTAAGTTGCTGATCATCATCAAATTCAATTTGAAAGGCATCTAAAGTTGTAAGTTATTAAAACCCTAAAATTGCATGTTTCCGATTCTTGTCATGGAATAGTTTGGCATGTATGATCAAATTTTTTTGTTTTCCGCTGCGTGATCATCATACACATACCATGACATATTCCATCAGTGGTATCAGAGCCTAAACATGCTTATTTTAGTGCTTTAGATGCATGAAATAATTAATTAAAAATCGTTGCTTTAATTGCATGCAATGCTGGAATTTTCTGTTTTGAATTTTTTGCATTGTTTTGGTGTAAAAACGATTTTAATTGATTAGCTGGGTATTATAATTAATATGACATGTTAATATACTGTCCTAAGGTTGTTTAGGGGCTGTTAATGGTCGGATTTAATTATGTATACCTGATGGTACATGTTAATGTTAAAACTAGGTGCATTATGGCATGTTAATTGAAATTTTAACAACTAGTTTTATATATTAAATGTAAAATTGGTTTTGGCATGTTTGTAAGTGTTTTTTAAAATATTAAATATCAGGTCTGGACATTATTTAAATATGGTTTTAATTCTGGTCCATGACAATTTAATTGATTAATTTTAAAATCACTTAAAACATGACTAGTTTGTGTTTGTTACATGTTTAATCAACATTGTTTGTTTTGATTTGATTAAAATGGTAAAAACACATTTAGATCAGATTGGTACAGAATGTTAAATCAATATTTATGACCTTATTTAGATTATTAAATGACTCATAAAATTGATTTAAGTGTTTGTGCATTTTTGGCATCACATAAGCATTAAACAACTAGTTTTTGTTGTTTGTTTGTTTTTATATGCATGCCATGTTTTATATATATGTTCTTCATGATTTTATGCTTTAATTCATGTTGGTACATATTATATGTATTTTTAATGTTTATGGGCTGAATGACATAAAATTAAAAAATGGCAAAATTGGAAATAACACTAGAGTTGATTTATGGCACAAATCTAACTAGTTTGTGTTTTGGGCTTTTAAGAGAACTTATTCAATAAGAGGATTTAGTCCATTGGGCTTCGGCCCAGGCCCATCACGGGGTCATCTCTTAAAGGTTCAAGTACACAATTTCCATTAATGGGCTTGGCTAATTTAATTAAAATTGGACTTTGTTTGATCCATGAATGTTATGTATATTAATTTGCTTGTTTGGTGTGATAAATGGATATGCATGGTGCATTCATGGGCCCTGGGTTTTTGTAATTAATTATGGCCTGCGAGCCATTATGTATTATTGTAAAAGTTTCATTTATTTCTTAGAATAGAATTTACTTGAAGACTTTGTAAATCAAGATGAAGCCCACCGGAGTGGTGAAGCCCAACTAAGAAGATTCTTATGTAATAGTATAGAATCTTAGTTGTAGGTTTTATGGGCCCATGTTTGTCACGCTTTACTTTATGCAATTATTTATATATGCATGCTATGAATGGATGACAAAGCGTATGCCATGTAAGCCGTAATAAAATGAATCCCTAAAATAGTAAGTCACAAAGTTGCCTTCCTAATTCGAAACATGTCAAGGCATCGATCATCGGTAACGTAGACTAGGAGTCCTAGATGCGCCCGATTATCTTTGTGAGGCATGAGTTGTGAATGTAGGTTGGACTTAACATGGAAAGGGATGCCCGGACCTAGGCAACTAATAAATGGGTTTGTGCTATAACATCTTAAGATGTTAGCCCATTTGATCCAAGAGTCATGTACGAGTCATGATTGGAGTTATCCTACCTAAGTAACATAACTTGTTAGGTGTACAAGCTCAGCTTGACTAATAAGGTTGTTGTGAAAAGTGGATCTTGACCCACATTAAATCACTAACGCGAATTATTTAAAGGGATATTAATTCGGTTTGTGGGATTATTAATAAGACCTCATTTAATCTTGCTAAATTTTATTGTAGATTGAAAAATGGCATCTTCAAACAACAATTTCTCATTGCGATCGGTCCTTGAAAAGGACAAATTGAATGGCACCAATTTCATAGACTGGTCTCGAAACTTAAGGATAGTTCTTAAGTAAGAGAAAAAGTCGTATGTTTTGGATGCACCCTTGCCTCAAGAACCTGGAAGGAACGCCTCTGCGGTTCAAAGGGAAACTTTTGAGACCAAGAAGAGCGACTCCAATGATGTGACCTGTTTGATGCTAGCCACTATGGTGCCTGACTTGCAAAAGCAATTTATGGACCAAGAGGCGTATGCGATCATGGTGCACTTAAAGGAGATGTTCCAAGAGCAAGCTCGTCACGAGAGGTTTGTGACAACAAAGGCCTTAATTTCCTGTAAGATGGCTGCAGGTACTCCTGTTAGTACGCATGTACTCAAGATGAAAGGGTATCTTGATACTCTTGAGAAGCTTGAGGTACAAGTACCAAAGGAATTGGCTACTGACTTGATTTTAGGATCATTGGCTGATGATTATGATCCATTTGTAATGAATTATAACATGCATGCGATGAACAAGTCAGTTACTGAGCTTCATGGGATGCTTAAGAATGCTGAAGAAAACATTCGAAAGACTAATCCCATACTGATGGTTCAAGGGGGCATTAAGAAGGGACCGGCTAAGGGAAAAGGAAAGGGAAAGGCAAAACCCAAGAATGACCTGGCTCGGTTCAAGTCAAATGGGAGCGCACCTCAGGCCCAATCCAAGCCCAAGGCGCAAAAGCCCAAGGAGAGCGAGAGCACTTGCTTCCATTGCAACAAAATAGGGCATTGGAAGAAGAATTGCGCTCTCTTCAAGGAAGAACAAAAAAAGAATGGAGCCAAGGCGTCCAGTTCAGGTATTTTTGTTGTTGAAATTAACCTTTCTATTTCTACCACTTGGGTACTAGATACCGGTTGTGGTTCTCACATTTGTTCAAATGTGCAGGGGCTAAGAAATAGGAGATTACTTGGGAAGAATGAAGTGGACCTCCGTGTGGGGAATGGAGCACGAGTTGCTGCCATGGAGATAGGCGACTATCAACTCACTTTACCTTCCGGACTTTGTTTAATTTTGAAAAATTGTTATTATGTGCCTGCTATGAGCAGAAACATTATTTCAGTTTCATTATTGGATTTGGATGAATTTGATTTTGTTATTAAAAATGGCAATGCTCATATTCGTCGCCAAGGCATTTCATATGGCAATGCCATGTTGCAAAATGGCCTTTATATCCTTGATCTATCAAACAAAGAGTCCATATACAACATTAATACAAAGAGGGTTAAATCAAATGAGTTAAACCCTACTTACTTCTGGCATTATCGTTTAGGACATGCAAACGAAAAACGCATTTCAAGACTCCACAAAACTGGAGTGCTTGGGTCATTTGACTTAGAATCTTATGATACATGCGAGCCATGTTTGCATGGAAAATTGACAAAGAGTCCTTTTAACAAGAAAGGTGAGAGGACTAATGGCTTATTGGAGCTAATACATACCGATGTATGTGGACCATTAAGTACACAAGCCAGAGGTGGTTTTAGCTACTTCGTGACATTCACATATGACTTCAGTAGATATGGCTATGTCTATCTAATGAAGCATAAATCTGAAACTTTTGAGAAATTCAAAGCGTTTAAAAACGAAGTAGAAAACCAACTTGGCAAAAGTATAAAAGCCATTCGGTCAGATCGAGGTGGCGAATATTTAAGCCAAGAGTTTGACTGTTATCTAAAGGAGTGTGGTATTATTTCACAGCTCACTCCTCCTGGAACACCACAATGGAATGGTGTGTCCGAAAGGAGAAATCGAACTCTATTGGACATGGTTCGATCTATGATGAGTCAAGCAAATCTTCCTGTCTCTTTTTGGGGCTATGCATTAGAAACTGCTGCGTTTCTACTAAACCGTATTCCAACTAAAGCAGTTGAAAAGACACCATACAAGGTATGGACTGGGAAAGAACCCAATATGTCATTTCTCAGGATTTGGGGCTGTGAAGCACATGTTAAGAAATTAACATCTGACAAACTAGAGTCCAAATCCACTGTCTGCTTATTTGTGGGTTATCCCAAAGAAACAAAGGGATACTACTTTTACTCACAAACCGAGAACAAAGTATTTGTTGCTCGCAAGGCTGTTTTCTTGGAAAAGGAGTTCCTTCTCAAGAAAGACAGTGGGAGTAAAGTAGAACTTGGAGAAATTCAAACGCCACAAACTCCTATACAGGATGAGTTGGAAATGGGATCAAGTTCACAACCAATTGTGGAACAAGAACCCATTGCACAAGTACCTAGAAGGTCCGGTAGGGTACGTCAGGGGATTGAGAGATATGGTTTTCTAATCACCGACAGTGACACTATTGAGTTAGTAGATCGTGAGGATCCTACTACCTACCGAGAAGCTATTGAAAGCCCAGACTCGAAATATTGGCTTGAAGCCATGAAATCCGAGATGCAATCAATGTACGATAACCAGGTTTGGACCTTGGTTGATCCACCAGAAGGTGCTAAAGTAATTGAATGCAAGTGGCTATTTAAACTCAAAGCTGATAAGACCTACAAAGGTAGACTAGTAGCGAAAGGTTTTCGACAAACACATGGTGTAGACTATGATGAAACCTTTTTGCCTGTAGTCATGCTCAAATCCATTAGGATCTTGCTTGCCATAGCTGCATATCATGATTATGAGATATGGCAAATGGATGTCAAAACTGCTTTCCTTAATGGATATTTACTTGAGGATGTGTATATGACACAACCTGAAGGTTTTGTCAATCCCAAGAATCCTAAGAAGGTTTGCAAGCTTCAGAAATCCATTTATGGATTAAAGCAAGCATCCCGAAGTTTGAATCTTCGTTTTGATGAGGCAGTCAAAGAATTTGACTTCGTCAAGAATGAAGATGAGCCTTGTGTATACAAGAAGGTTAGTGGGAGCATAGTAGTGTTTCTGTTCCTGTATGTGGACGACATCCTTCTCATTGGGAATGACATTCCAACATTGCAAAAGGTTAAGCAATGGTTGGGGAAATGTTTCTCAATGAAAGACTTAGGTGAAGCTGAGACAATACTTGGCATTCGGATCTACAGAGATAGATCGAATCGGCTATTGGGACTAAGTCAAGAAAAGTACATAGACAAGGTACTAAAGCGTTTTAGTATGGGAGACTCAAAGAAAGGGTACATACCTTTGGCTTTGGGAGTTCCTTTAACTAAAGAACAGTGCCCTAAAACCAAAGAGGAAAGGGACAACATGAGTAGAATCCCATATGCATCTGCTATTGGATCTATCATGTACGCTATGTTATGTACTAGGTTGGATGTTGCTCATGCACTGAGTATAACCAGTAGGTTTCAGCAAGACCCTAGTGAAAAGCACTGGTCTGCTGTAAAAGGGATTCTAAAGTACCTACGAAGGACTAAGGATCACTTCTTGGTGTATGGTGGTCAGGAAGAGCTCGTCATACAAGGCTATGCCGATGCTGCTTTTCAAACCAGCACTCAGGACTCAAGATCGCAATCTGGATTCGTTTTTATTTTAAACGGTGTTGCTGTCAGCTGGAGAAGCTCAAAGCAAGAGACCGTTGCCGACTCAACTACAGAATCTGAGTATATTGCAGCAAGTGAGGCTGCAAAAGAGGCTGTTTGGATTAGAAATTTCATTTCTGGATTAGGAGTGGTCCCAAGCATCCTAGATCCATTTGAAATTTTTTGTGACAACAACGGGGCCATTGCACAGGCCAAAGAGCCCCGGTCACACCAGAAATCCAAACACATACTCAGGAGGTACCACCTGATCAGAGAAATCATTGATCGTGGGGACGTCAAGGTCAGCAAGATAGCAAGTGAAGACAATGTAGCAGATCCTTTGACGAAACAGTTGCGCCCAAATCTGCACGAAGCTCATTTGAGATCATTCGGTCTTAGGGCTATGGCCAATTGGGACTAGTGCTAGTGGGAGATTGTTAGTGTAAGCCCTAGCCCCAATACATTGTAATAAAACACTTTAGTTAATAAATGAGGCATTTTGTTTTATCCATTGTATTCCTGTGCATGTCAATTGATAGAACTATCCAAGAATGTCGTTTCAGTTTAAGTTATCATGTGTGAGGCACATGGTTGTAAGACCTTGAAACAAATGAGACTTCATTCTAAATATCCCTAGTCAGTCATTATTATGGGAATAACAAATGAATTAAGACTAGTATGCTCTCTCTGATTAGTTGAGTTCTGTCTTACGGATCATAAGGACAAAAGTGTCAATCAGAGATCATAGATACATGTTTATAACATGGTATTTGGATACGATCCACACATGAGAGCACTACATGGTATAAGTCATAAGTGCTCCTCATATGCAAGTTTTGTATCGGAGTTCTTAGACCTAAAATCTCTATGAAACTCTTTATGAATTACTGTGTACTTTGACATACACCTAACGTGCTCGTAACTGAGTGACAAGTATGGGTATGCTTGGGTATGCATTGATTCATGTTAGAGAGCATGAGAGAAGTGAAGGGATTACCCCTCTCTATAAGAGAGAAAAATATCATCGGCCACTTGATCAGTGAACTGAGAAGTGTATGGCCATACCGAGATGTAATAATGTGCAATCATTATTTATCTGAGAGTTCATTGTCACTGGAATATCAAGAAAGGAATTAACTTACACATGAGGATGACTTGTTCCATGCCTTATGTTAATTCTGATATTTACGGGTAAGGGAATATACAAAATTGCATTAGGTCACTAAATGCCAATTGCATTTTCATTTAATTTGGAATGCTATAATATCTTGCTAGAGAATATATATAGCCTTTGAATTAATTCTTAATTCATTGCCAATATTAAATGGACCTATAGGATCGCACACAAAGCATTGGGCTTAAAATACTTGAATAAAGTATTGGGCATTAATTTGGGCTTTTAATTTAAGTCAAATTAATGTATATGTAATGGGTATTTAATTGCTAATGGACCTTGGTCCATGAGAGAGGAAATTCGGCCCACATAGGTTTAATTTCAATTAATTAATTATGTTGTATTAATTAATTTAATTGAGTATTAAATCCTAAGATATTTAAGTCAAACTAAATCACTTAATAATGGGATGACCTAGCCGAAATTCCAAGGATATACACCATGGGAATTTCGGCACATGTTAAATGGTAAGTGATTAGTTTGATTAATACATCTTAAGGTTTTATTTCAAATCAATTTGAATTTTAAATTCAGAAGGGATTGAGCTAATATTTACTACTGATCTTTAGGAAGTTTTCAAGGTTGAATTAACTATCTTAAGGTAGTCTAATTCGGATTAAAGACTTGCCATAAGGAGGGGGTATATATTAGATAAGAATAAAACCCTAAAAAAAAGAAGAAAGAAAAGGAGGCGTGAAACTTCTCTCTCTCTCTCATTTTTCTTCTTGGCCGAAATACACAAGGAGAAGGATTCTTCCTTGCTTGCTTGTGACTTTGAGCATTCTTTACACATAGTAGAAGGACAAGATCAAGTCTTGTGGCTTCAAACTAATTCTATTACACAATACATATTTAGTAAGCTAGCACTTTCGGTTTTGAGCCGTCTTTGCAAGTGTGTGTGTGAGAATAGAGAGGAGTGGCGAAAAAGGCTGTTCCTTGGCATTGGTGGTGAACATCTAAGGTGGACAAGATCATCTAAGTTGCTGATCATCATCAAATTCAATTTGAAAGGCATCTAAAGTTGTAAGTTATTAAAACCCTAAAATTGCATGTTTCCGATTCTTGTCATGGAATAGTTTGGCATGTATGATCAAATTTTTTTGTTTTCCGCTGCGTGATCATCATACACATACCATGACATATTCCATCAAGGATATACATATATTCATACATAAACATACATACCGAAATACAGGGTAAATAAAATTTTACAAAACCATTCATGAAAGAAGCTGATCATGCATTAATATAATGGAAAACATTACATTACTGTTTGATCAACCTATCGGTACAAAAGATAATTACATATCCAAAAATATACTTATACAGATGTGGAAGCTATTATAAAATTAAGCCCTACACTGCAACCCAGCTGTGTTGGCCTGGCTGCGACGACTCTCCCAAGGTAACTCCTTCCACACCTGCACGGGTAAACACACCGTGCTAAGCGATAAACCCTTAGTGGGGAAACACACAAATCAAATGGACGGCCATTCACAATGGTCGTCAAGCAAAACACATACAGTTGGCATAATTAGAAATACACATATGATAAAAATAGGAGCAAGCGAATATATAGTATCATACATTTGATATAACATAACTCTCTTCATAACATCACATTAATAAACATATTCGGATAATACATTCTCATAATTAGCAAAAAAAATCCAAACAATAAAGCACCTACTGACTCAAGATAATGGATAATGAGTGAATAGACAGTACTTTACGGGTACGAACCGATTACAGACAGTACCTTACGAGTACGAATCGAAAACCAATTTACTTTATCATTTGCAAAATGTTTTATAAAGGGACCTTAAACAAGATCTAAACACATTAGAGGGTTCACGAGGAACCAAACGTGACCTGATCGAGGTCCAAACTGAACTGAGGCTGCAGCTGATAAAGTAAATTTGTTTTCGATTCGTACCCGTAAGGTACTGTCTGTAATCGGTTCGTACCCGTAAAGCATTGTTTATTCACTCATTATCCATTATCTTGAGTCGCAGGCTAAAATGCACAGTTAACGTCCATAGTTGAATTATAACAAGCAAAGAACTTACATACCTTGAATAATCAGTACATGCAAATATCATCATCTTACTAGTATACAGCTCATATTAAGAGACAATGTGTGCAAAAACCATAATTTAACAACCCTAAATCATGTGAAATAAATAAGATTTTATTGCAAAAACAGGGTAGGTCACGGTGGTAACAAGATTGGTTGTCACCGTGACATACCATGGATGTCGGCAGAATGCAAGTCCAGGGTACCTCAAGGTTGTAACCCATTAGGTCGTCACCGTGACATACCCAGACCCCAAAAAAGAATGCACTTTTGGGGTACCTCACGGTGGTAACCCATTAGGTTGTCCTAAAACAGAAACAAAAGTCTGGACACCTCACGGTGGCAACTCAAAATGGTTGCCACCGTGACATGTCCAAACTCACGGTAGAATACATCTGGTGCGTGCCTCACGGTCGCAAGCAAATTGGTTGCCACCGTGCCCATGCCCAGATGCGATACCCAAGAGCAAATTCGTACATCATTCAAGCCACAATCCCAAAACTTCTCACTTCAACCAATAAATAATCACTCAAACTATAAAATAAACCAATCAAACATCATTAAATCTTGCCATAAACAAATCTTACTCATGAATTCTAAAAACAACATCAATTTACACATCCAATCTCATCACTATTCATACCACGACTCCATACTCTCACATTTGGTTCAATAACTCACAATCAAGTTCCATGAACAATAGAAATCAAAACCCATAACATAATAACCAATAAAAACATCAAGAACATAAAAAATTTCTAGAATTTCATCGAAATTATAAATTGACAACATTGCATAAAACACAAATTTCCAAACCTTGAAATCCTTAGCTCCAAATTAATGTGCTCCACTAGATCCAACCTTCTCTTTGCCCTTTGGCTCACGAGGAGGCTCAACTAAACATCAAACCACAAAAACACACAAACACAAAACTCTAACTTAAATCCAAACCCAGAAAATATGAAGAAGAAAGATGAAGAAGGGAAGAAGAAGATGGAAAATGCAGAAAACTTACTAATTAAATGCAAGGTGTGATCAATTCCCACTACCAAGAGCTTGAATCCAAGCTAGGGCAACTAAAGAATGAAGAAGAGGAAGAAGAGCAGTAGAGGGAGGAGAGGAATGGGAAAAGGGATAGGAAAACCTAATTTCCTATTTTCCTTTCCTCCTTTTACTTACCCTCACCCAAACCATAGACACATGGCATCTCTCTAGTGGTGGAAATCAACCACTCACACACTACAAACATACATCATGGACACACAAAGAATACCCTACTAAAACACACCCTACCATGGTATGAGCAACAGCACACAAACACAGCCCCAAGAACACACTCTACAAACATATGAGTAAGCACACCCAAGTGCAACCCAACTAATTCACACCCTAAAACCACACATGCACCCACATGCTAACAAAACACATAAAATATACATTTCTACCCAAAATGCCCTTAATACATGTCAAAACTCACACAATGTACATGCACAAACATGGGTCATACTACTAGGAGGCAAACGGGGTGTGACATCTACTCCTTCCGGATTGTCCCATATTGAAACTATAGTTGCAAGCGCGTCAGCCAATCGATTTTCATCCCTCGGCACGAAATGGAATGTATAAGTCTCAAACCAAGTGCTCAGCTCCCTCACATATTCAATATACGGTACTAATCGTTCTTCTTTGATTGCCCATTCTCCCCAAATCTGGTTGATTACTAAGGATGAATCTCCAAAAACTTCCACATCCTTTGCCCCCAAGGCAATTAAAGTTTCTAATCCAAAAGTGCATGCTTCATACTCGGCCTCGTTGTTAGTGGCTCTGTACCTTAACTTTTTAGCTAACGGGAGTTTTTCGTCATCTTGGGTTGTCAAAATAACTTCTACTCCAACCCCCTTATTGTTAACAGCCCCGTCAAAGTGTAATTGCCAACCTTGAACAGAGATTGCCGCTATATTTTCATCGGGAAAATTTAATTCGTACGAATCCCCTTGGATGGGATGATCAGCCAAAAACTCAGCTACTGCACGTCCTTTGATGGTTTTTTGAGTGACGTACTCCACATCAAATTCTTGTAGCAGCAATAGCTATCTACCCATCTTCCCTAATAGAGACGGCACTTCTTGTAAGTACCTTAAAGGGTTCTGCTTTGCCACTGCTTGTACCTTAGAAGAATGGAAGTAGTGTCTTAGTTTCTTGGATGCCCAGATAACCGCGAGACAGATCTTTTCCACTTTAGCATACTTGATCTCATACTCCAGGAACTTCTTACTAAGGTAATAGATAGCAAATTCCACCCCAAACTCGTCCTCCTGAGCCATCATGGCGCCTACAGAACTATCCCCTATGGTTAGGTACAGAATCAAAGGTTTATTTTGTCGTGGTGGCCTCAGTACGGGCGGATTCAGCAGATACTCCCTGATAGTATCGAAGGCCTTTTGACAATCTTCATTCCATACTACAGGTTGGTTCTTCCTGAGGTGCTTGAAGATTGGCTCGCATTTTGAGGTGAGCTTTGCGATGAATCGGCTAACATATTGTAACTTGCCTAGGAAACTTCTCACATCCTTTTCTTTTTACGGCACTAGCATTTCTTTGATGGCCTTAAAGTTGTCTAGGTCAACCTCAATTCCCCTCTGGCTAACCACATGCCACAACAACTTTCCTAATGTAACCCCAAAGATGCACTTCTTAGGATTCAATCGAAGGTTATACTTGCTTATCCTTTGGAAGAACTTCTCCAACGCTTCGAAATGGCCTTCTCTAGTGTCTGATTTGATCATCATATCATCGACATACACTTCCACTTCCTTATGAATCAAATCACTTAGGATCTTGGTTGCCATCCTCTGATAGGTAGCTCCTGCATTCTTTAGACCAAAGGGCATTACTCTGTAGGCGTATGTTCCCCATTCTGTGATGAAAGCCGTTTCGATCCTGTCAATTATCCTGTTGAGAATTTGATTATAGCCCGCATACCCATCGACGAAGCTATAAATTGCACAGATAGCGGCACTATCTATCAGCACATCTATATGGGGTAGCGGGAAATCATCCTTCGGACCAGCCTTGCTCATATCCTGATAGTCCCCGCATACCCTCACTTTTCCATTCTTTTTAGCCACAGGGACTACATTGGCTAGCCACGTATGATACTGTACCTCCACCAGAAACTTAGCTTCAATCTATTATTGAATCTCTTCTTTTACTTTATCTACCCATTCTGGCCCAAGCCTTCTCAGCTTCTGTTTCATAGGTTTGTGATCTGGATATGTCGGAATAGCGTGCTCTGCGATGTCCCAATCGATCCCCGGCAAGTCCTCGTAGGTCCAGGCAAAGACCTTTTTCATATTTTTTTAGTATTCTCTCAAATTTTTCTCTTTCCTCAGGAGTTACGTTTGATGCTATCAAAATTTCTTTTGGGTTTTTTGAGGTTCCAAGATTAAATGGGGTAGTATCAGTAGAATCAATATCAAATATGGATGGAATATGATCATGATCATGCTTATTGAAATTATCAGAAACATCGCACAAGTAAGCAAAATCATTCATTTCATTAATAAAATTAAAATTGTCATTTACATCATTAAAATGTTCGAGAACAAAAAGACAATCTAAACCAGCTTCTTCCTCTTCTCCCGTCGGGTCTGTCACTGCTAATGGTCCTGCATCATCCTTGTTGATCGGGGGCTCTTCATCGACCTCTTGAACAGCTTCTCTTATCTTCGCCTTTCCCTTGACGTGAGCGACCACCACAGCCTCGGTCACAACTTCCTCGGGCTCTTCTTTGTCCCAGACAGCTCTATTGGTCAAGACCTCCTCATCCCAAAAGTCTTTAGTTGGCTTGATCACCCCAACGTCCCAATCATAAACATCGCTGAATACCTCAAATCTCGGCATGATTCTTCCGTCAACCCACTGAGGCTCGGCTTCCATGATGTACGCACAGACTGCCATCACTGACACAAAACTTTCCCAAATATGAGGGATCCCCTTTGTTGGCTTCACTTTTCTCTGCACTTCTCCCTTGTAGCCTAGGCCCTTTCTGTCTTGTTGGCCCTTGGTGGCGATGATCTCTGGCAACCCTTGGGAATTTTTGCCTAACCCAGCACCTGGGAGAAACGACATTCTCTTCATCATAGCTAGCACTTGAGGGCTTCCTTCCATTGTCTCTTCTTCACTGATCATAGCCACATGGAATCCACTGAAAGGCTGCCTCGCTATCTCGAGTATTGACACCTTAATCTCTCTTGCAGCCTTGATTGTCACCACCTGCCCTTCATGCGGTATCTTGACCATTTGATTAAGTGTAGAGGGAATACCTCCCAACTTGTGGAACCATGGTCTCCCCAATAAAGCTGAGAAATTGGCAAGGATAAGCATTACTACAAATTCGACCTCAGTTTCCACTGGCCCCGTCTTGACCACCGTCTTGAAAGTCCCTGAAGCATGTTAGCAAGAGTTATCATAAGCTGTGATTGTCAAGTCCGACTTGGCTAGCATATCTCCCGTCACTCCAAAGGCCACCATGGCTACCTGTGGGCAAACATTGATTGATGACCCATCATCCACCATTGCACAAGAAGTGTGTTTTTGGCTGATCTGGGCCCGGATGTACAATGGGCAGTTGTGATTACGTCCTTCTGCCGGCAAATAAGCATTTGTGAACACCACACTCTCCCCAGCTCCTCCTTTCACCACTTCCAGCAGCTCAATGGGCGAAATCGTTGCAGCCACAGTCGTTTTGCATAAGGCTTCTACCAATCTCTGCCTATGGGAGGGGGATTGCCTCAGTAGATCCCAAATGGAAATTTGAGCCGGTGTCTTCTGCAGCTGCTTCACTATCTGATCTCCTTCCGGCTCCTTATCTTTCTCTTTCTGACCTCCCACTGGCTCCTGAGGCCTTGCTACTTCCGGCGCTACTCTTCCGCTACGGGTCACCGCTCTTACCTTCTCTTTTCCTCCCCTCTCTTCTTCATCCTCCTCCTCCGAACCCCATGGGTCGGGAAACTTAACGACATCATCATAATCATTTCCACTCTCATCAGTGGACCGGCAATCGATCACTGCAGTGGGCATCCCTTTTTCACTCACCTCATGGAGGTTTGTGACAACAGTGTTTACATCGTCGCCGTACAACTCTCTCAATACAATCTCCTCGGCCAGGCTGGACCCAATCATGAACACAGGCGGGGGCACCTTGTTATACCTGGCTTTCTTCTAGCTTCCCTCTTCTCGGGGTGATTTGCTTTGAGTCAATCAGGTCTTGAATTGCATGCCTCAAAACTTTACAGTCATCAGTCACACGCCCTGCGTGCTGGTGGTAAGCACAGTATTCATTGTTTCTGTAACCTGGCATCCCCTGAGTCGTGGCAGGTCTAGGTGGTAACAGCTGCAACTTTCCTTCTTCCATTAACCTCCTCAAAACCCATGATAAAGACCTTCCAAAGTTCAAAAAATGCCTCGGGGTCGCGTCAGCAATGGATACCTCAACCGTCCTTCTCGCGCTACCACTGGGACCTGCCTGTCTACTTACCCCCTGACCAACACCCCCCTTCTTGGCAGTTATCATTATTTGCTTTTCGGGCCAGGTATTCTCCCTCCGCTTCGATGGCTATATCCTTCAAGGATTCCCAGTCTCTTAATCCTTTCATCTTCAACCCCTCTCTCAGATACGGGCTTGCATTCTTGATGAATAATCTGATCTGGTCCTGAGTCTCCAGCTTCTTCCTCGTTTCCATCCCCCTGTTTCTCCAGCGGGTTAAATACTTATGGAAAGATTTGCCAGCCTTTTGCTGCAACAATTCTAGATCTTTGAGGGTCACTTCCATCCTCGTGTTACAATCATATTGCCTTAAAAACTACTCCGTCAGTAAATCCCAGTCTTCTTTGGTTCTGTGATCAAGGCCGTGATACCAGTCTATAGCCAGGCAAGTCAAACTTAAACAAAAATACTCCACCTTCTGTCTCTTCGTCAAGGTGGTCCCTTTCATAATCAATGCATATTGCTTCACATGGGCAGTTTGGTAGGAGGTGCCATCGAATTTGGGAACATCTGGCATCTTGAAATTGTATGGGATCGGATCCTCCCCTTCTAGCTCTTTATCTTCAGGATTCATTCCTTGACCCCTACTTAACATTCGGGCCATCACGTCGAATTTCTCCTCCATTTTCTTCCACATGGTTTCCTCTTACTGGAGCGCTTTTCCCCTTTCTGACACAATGCTATCCTTATAATCTTCCCCTCCATGGTCATCCTCTAACCTCTGAACCGGTCTTCTCCTCTGTAACCCCGATGCTACTGACCTTAAATCTATCAGCGGTGGTCGGATCTCTTTTTGACTCTCTTCTCTATCCTCCCCCCATTCATTTTGTCTCATGGGAGGAGGAGGCAGGTTTTGTGGTGCAGCGCGATAGGTCATTACAGCCATCATGTTCATCACTCGGCCCTCAAACTCCTCAAACCTTCGGCCAACCTCTTCTGCAATCAAAGCTCTAGTGGCATCAGTCCCTCTTGGTGACAATTGTATGTTTAGATAACTAGTGCTCTTAGCATGATAGCTGGGTATGTTATTATATGGTAATTGTGTTGCAAGTGAATGGGTTTATCCGTTAATGTATGGGTACTTTGGCACGATAATTGCATGCGTAATATCTCTTGTGACTGGACACGGTAAGGTTCTGATACTTGATACCTCGGTAACTACATGGATGTGAGTTTTCGAATGAATGCTCTTACTATGCAAGCCTGACTATATATGTGTTATGAATGTCTGCAATTGCCATTTGCATGTGTTATGCCTTGACGACCATTGCGAATGGTTGTCCTTATTGCTTGTGTGTTTTCCCCACTAAGCGTTATCGCTTAGCACGGGTTCTTTTCCTGTGCAGGTGGCAGGTTTGGTTCGGTACGAGTCGCGCATCTGTAAGGGTCGGCCACGTAGGAGCTAGAAATTTTGTACTTTGTTCAGCCTCTGTAATTGGGATTTTGTATTTCTGTATAATATGTATATGTAATAATAAGTAAAGATACTGATGTAATAATTTGGACTACGTAAATATTTTTATATTTACGTCTTAAGTATTTCCTCTGTCCTATCTTTCGACTGAGGTTTCTGTCCGGTAGCACACCTGCTCGTACGGCTACCTACTCCCTCGCGGATGGGCACGCCTACATATGGGTAGGGGGTGTTACATGGCTAAGGAGGATTCAATAATCATTGCACAGCTCAAATTTCTAATCCTGTATCTATTTGGTTATGACCTATTTTTCTTATTATACTTTGGAACACATTCACCCAGATTTTTAAGCCTTACCTATAATAGCTTTGTAAAAAATTCTCTGAAGATCCTCTTTATGCTTAGAGAGGTAAGCAGCTTTACCCATGTAAGCAAGAACCAAGCAAGGTTACACAACTACCGTAAAAGCTATATATTTAAAAGAAAAAAATAATAAAAGAAGGAATAAATAAACCGATATTGATGTCTCATATTTTCAATTGGTATCATAAACTAAATACTTACCCTGAGAGAAAGCTGCGAGAAGTGACCAAGATCAACAAACATGGCCTCTGCACCTGATAGAGCCAATGAAGGGGAAAAGGAGTTTAATAGCTCAATCAACATTAATTACATATTGTAATTAATTTTGAAATGTATTGTGACCCAAATTAGAAATGGTGAAGGAATTGAATAAATGAACCCTCCATAGACAGTGGAATCTGGACCATGGACATTTCCTGGCTGCCCAACAAGATCAGCCACATATTCCCTACTAAGAATAACAAACACGCGTCTATGAACAATAGAATACAATAAAGGAAGAGAGAGAACTATAATTGTAGAAATTTTTTAAAACTTGTGTTATGTTGGTTTAGTTATGGCACAACCTAGAAGTTCCTCATCTAGTTCCAGGTTCTATTTAAATCAACATACAGGATCATGCAAAGCTAATCATAGGATCATGCAAAGCTAATCATAGGATCATGAAAATCTAATCACATTCTACACAGATTTCACAAGGCGCAGATATTAGCAGTAGGATGATAAATTAGAAACCATAATATCATACAATAAGTAGATACTAGTAAGCATATCAACCAAAATAAAATAGATTTTAAGATTGTTATCACAGGACAGAATATCTGTATCATCACTAATCCCGTAAGCCCAAAAGACTAGACATATGCAGGAAATCGTCCTGATCCCGAAAAATCATATTTTCATATGCAGGAAAACATCAGACAGACCTAATTCCCGTATTGACCTCAACAATATTAATTTCATTTATAATCAACAAATAAAATATCTGGCAATATCAATAACAGACCAACGGATACAAACATTCTTAATCAGTAACAGTTCGCGATAATACTAGCTAGTATTTGGCCCTGAATTTATGCATAAATCTAGACAAATTTATGACAAGTAAGGTATCTAAGGTTAATTTTAAGCATATTGACTAAAGAATTGCAATTCCATATTGATATTAGCACTCTTCCATAGCTATTTTTATTACATTTCATTCCAAAGACATAATTTTATTATTTTCATTTGTTTTTCTCATAAAAATTCTTATTTTGATTATAATTAAATAGAAGCAAACTGACTGTAAAGCCAAAATTATAAGCTAATTTGACCTAACAATTGATGTTATAAATTTAGGGCCAAATACCTTCCCTTACCATTCAGTTTAGTCTAATTAAAATTCAACTAACTTTGCAGGATATTGTAACGACTTCATTACAAAGTATCACATAGCACCATATTGAAACTTTTCAAAATTTAGGAAAACACAAAGCCTATGTTTTTAATAGGCTTTCATTGCCGAACAACATATTTAATGATGGGACCAAATAGAGTCCTAGGAATCCAAAGAATCAGTTAAGGTGGAAAAGGGATTACAGAAATAATAGATTTCCATCCCCATTTCCAAATATAGATTTCCATCCCAAAAGAATGCATTTATGTTGTAATTTTCTGCAAGTTTATGCATATGCATCAAACATAAATTTTATTCCATGGTTAAATTCTAATACGGTACATGAGAGCAGCAACTACCCAGGACAGACATTTGATTACAAAAATTTAATTCAAGTTTAGTTAGACAGTTTGTCTATAATGCCATTGCTACTAAAGATTACTTTGTGCAATGTCTTATCTCCTGAAATTAAACTTAATATACTACTAGAACCAAGAGAACAATCTGTATAATATACAATTGTTCACTCAAAGAAACGGATTTAATATTAAGAGTTAGAAGTTAATAGAATTCAAATAATGTATTAAATTATTCAATTAGTTATCCTAATCCTTAATTAATTACTAATTCGTATAATCATTTATTTCTCCCAACAAAATGTTAAATTTCACATTACTGTTCTCTTAAACTCTTACATAAAACATAAATTTCATAAATTTTATCAGTTAAACTCCAATAATTTACTAAATTCAATTTAATCAAACCAATTACTCAAATAATATAGCCAATTTATCAATCAATTCAGTAACCCATAACAAAACATATTGTAACTATAAAATCACACCTTAACGAATTTAATTCATGTAAAATCACTTGGAAAAGTAAGTTTGGTAGCCACTTACAAATTTTTCTGCTATTTTTGGTCCCTTCACCGTCGCCGGAGTCTCGCCGGAGCTCCACCGGAGGCACCAAAACCACCGAAAGGAAGCTCAAAGCGTCGGGGTTGCTTTTTCGGTGGTCACGCGCCATGACTGCCCTTCATTTCGACGGAATCGACGTTGGAGATTTCTGTTCTTCCCAATGCCGATCTGCTCATTGCCGGCGATTGAGCACCACCGATGAGTACCAAAAGATTTCCCTACCCTCCAGGAGTCCCGTCGTGCAATTTGTGTCATTGTTCGCCGTCGGAGCTGGCCGAAAAATGCAAAAGAAGCTCGCCGTTTTCCTCCCGCTCTCCTGGAAAGGTGATGTCACAACGGGGAATAGGACGCCGAGATTGGCGTTGCGATGAGCCGGTTGCTCGCCGTCGACTGTCGCCAGCCTCCTCGCCCCTTCCGCGGTGCTCTGCCGTCTCTCTCTTTCTCTTCCTCTGTCTCTTTCCCATTCTGCCTCCCTTCCGTGACTTTCCCTCTCTATTCTTTTTCTACTTCTCATAATTCCCACTAATTCACACCATTAACCACCGGATTTTTATTGTTTTAATGACCGAATTTAATCCCTTTACTATATAATAATAAAATTTAAGAACTAACGGCCGGATTAATTCCCTTCATTATTTGTATATTTTAATGACTGGATTTTTATTATTTTAACGATCGAATTTAATACACTCGTTATATAATAATAAAATTTGAAAACTAACAACCGGATTAATTTCCCTTCGTTATTTGTATATTTTAACGACCGGATTTTTATCCCTTCGTTAAATTTTGGTCGTTAAAAGTCAATAAATCTCTCGATTTATGTATGATATATTCTAATTATTTTTTATGTGTTCATTTATTCATTCGGGCCCTTGTAATTAATTTTGCTGTAAATTTTATTCTTTTATGCTTTATTATTTTGGGGGATTATTCTGTCCCAACTTTTCGTTTGTAGTTTATTTATTTTTTATCGCTTTATTTATTGCTTTCCAATATGCCTGCAATGAGCTTTAAATTCAACGCATAATCGCATGAGATGAGAGATGGAATTTTAATTTCTTAAAAACTTAATTATAAACTTAACTTAACTCATTAATAAGAGTGAAGTTCCGAACCCCTTCTCTGATTTAAGACCCCTAATGTTAGAGACCTTTCCCAGTTTCTTGTAAATTGGGTGGCGACTCCAAAATAACTCAAATGTGCCTAAAGGCATCATGAGGCTAGATGATCCTTTCCAATGTTCTATTGGGAAGGAGGCATCCAAAATGTGTCATGATACCCAAGATAAAAAAGACATGAACCAATCCCTCGAGCCCTAAAAGTGGGTTTAAAGAGGGCCTTTGCTATGTTCAGCGCGCGTCGTTTGAAGTGTTATCGCTTAGCACGGTTGTTTGTCCGTAGAGGTTAGGAGATCAGAGGAGTGCAGCGGTCCGCTGAGGTTTGGCGAACGAGTCGGTAGATTTTCATAGGAAGTGTTTTTGATTTCGGCATGTAATTACATTTATTTATTAGCATTTATAATAAGTTATAATAATCTTTAGTGCGAATAATGGTGTGTGGATGACATTGTTTTAGGAAGTACATGTTTTGAGGTTATGATTTTAGAAATTTTATTGTTCTGATTTCTGTATTGCCATGTATGTCCTTGTCTAGTGGCACCTTCTGCTTACCGTAGCTCTTCACCCTTTGAAATGCTACGTGTGGGAGTTGGGGGTGTTACAATTTGGTATTAGAGCTCCAGTTTAGTCGGTTCCGGTAAACTAGGTGTTTTAAAATGTGTATGTATAGTTTAGCGTTGGCCAAAGCGGACGACCTTGTCCTTTAGGTATGTTTTGGGAAGGGAAACCTTTCGATTTGATAAAGTGTTTAGTTAAGTGTTGGCTTGGTAGGTCACGATCTACCTGCCTTGAATTGTTATGTGTATGTGTAATCTGGAATGTGTTTGTTATATGAGTTATCAGAGATTCTGTTAGGAATTTTGTTTTTATTCGATGTGGTTCAAGAGAAGGTTTGTAGAAGTTTTTGAAGTGTATTGGTATGTGGTTGCCTTGGAAGAATAGATGTTTTGGTATTTTGAGATGGAAAAGTATGTGGATTTTGTAAGATTATGGTGTTGCTCGGTATGCCTGTCAGCTATCTCCAGAAAATTTAATTGAAAATAAGCATATTGAACCATGGGGATGGGAAAAGTGCATTATCATAGCATCGATTGCATTTATGCATTATTTTGCCTACATGAGCTATTGCATCCTCATTTCATCATCGTCCCTTTGATCACATGTGAGCAACATTTGCATATGCGTTTTAATGGAGAGCAAGCTGACAGGGTGTACATTGAGTATTTGATATTGAGACTAAGTATGTGAATTATGAGCATAGCAATTGTTAAGGAGAATGTACTGTGTGTACAGCTAGAGCGGAATAGAAAAAGTATTTTGGAATCTTGTATCGATGAATGTGAAAGGATTCTTAGAGTAAGATATGGGTATTATCAGTAAAGAAAGTAGCATATATGTTGGATGTTTTTGATGTATTAAGGATTATGCAGCAAGATGTTGTAAGTTAAGTGGTTTATATATGTGAGCTGTATGTATTTTGGTTTCTAATTGGTGGTTAAAGTAATGATTGTTAAGATGAATAGGATTGATTTGGACGTAAGATTACGAGAGAAGAATTATGAGGTTTAAGTTAAGTCAGTTTTATGAGTTTGAGTTTAGTTATGGACAAGAGGAAGTTATGATTTATTTGGTTATGTTGATTAAAAAGAAGTGATTTGAGAGTATAGTGATAAGAAAAAGTAATAAAAAGTGAGTATGCTAAAAGCGAGGTATACGGGAATAAGTGAAATGTATGTGCTTCAAGTGTAGAGTATAAGTGTTAAATGATGATATGGAAATAATCAATGAGAATGATAGTGAATTGAAGTTTGGCCTTCGCGTTTTTCCGATGTAAGTGAATTTCGAGGATGAAATTTTTTTTGTTAGTTGGGAAGAGTTGTCACACCCTGATTTTCCCCTAGTAGTTTGAGGCATGAGTATGTGTGAATGTGTGAGTGTGGGTTGGCATGTGTTAATTATATTTTGGGGTTATATGCATGTTTTGTGGGTTTTGATAGAGTGCACATGCTTATAGGGAAGTAGTGTACGTATTAGTGAGGATTAGTCTTGCATGTAGTGTCATTCATGGGTTTATTGTGTGAGTGGTCAAGTTCCATCAATTATAAGATGACATGTGGGAAGGATTTAGAGAGGGCTTTATAAGGCAAGGAAAGAGAAAGAGAGAGCAGAAATTCTGCCCATCCCTTTCCCGTTTTCATGTTCTCTCCCTCTGCTCTTCTTCTTCTTCTTCTTCTTCTTCTTCTTCTTCTTCTCCTCCTTCTTGTCTTCATGCCATCTACTCTCTTTTAAGATCAAAGCCTAAGAATTGATGTTGGAGTTTGATAGATCAAGTGATTTAAGTGATGAATATTAAGGTAAGATGGGTTATTAGTTTTGGGTTTCTTCTTCTCTTCTTGGTTAAGTTTTGACCTAGATTGTATTTTGTGTTTGTATATGTGTGATTGGTGAGGATTTTGGATGAGAAAGATCTTGGAGGAGTTTGGGAATAAGAATGATTAACCAAGAAAGCTATTAGGAGCAAAGGAATTGAGGTATGGGAATTTAGGTTTTGGTATATTAATTGATTGTGTTGAGTTTGGTTCGATTTGTGGAAAAATTTACGGATTAAAGTTGTTTAGGTATGTTTAAATGTCTTCGATTGTGATGGGAAATAAATATTAAAATTTAATTGCGTGACTTATTTATGTTTAATTATGATTATTTATTTGATTGATAGAATGATAAAACTTTTACATAATTATGGTCGAGACGATAATAAAATTAAAAAGGAAAGGTTTTATATATGATGCAAAGTAATGTAATGTTCATGTGATTTTTTTTTTTAATTAAATTAGAATGTGATTTGTATAATGAGATGTAATTTATTTTTATCAAGATATATGGAAAAGGAAAATGAATAAGGATACTAGATAAAAAAAGGTAAGCTAAAATTGAATAAATAGGCTTTTGGTCTAACTTTTATGTTTTTATGCAACACGAAAATGATATAAGTTTTGAGAGAGACTGGCATGATTTTCTTCAATATTATAGTAAATTTTTAGTTCAATTACCTTATATGTGTCGAGTATTAAATTATTTAAATGTGTGAAAACTTGTTATTATATTTATTTAACTTGTTGGCATGTAATCATTATATTATTATACCTATTATTACGTTTTCATTTTTTGTTCTATTTGTGTATTATGACGCGGGCTGAATCTCATGAACTCCTGAAGCCCGCTTTTAGGGTTCGATAAGGTTCATTAAAATCGTGAAAATTGGTCGTTTCGTAATAGATAGGGATTTAACCCAATTTAGCAAGCCTCGGGCCTCAAAAAAGGCATGAGACAGCGTCTTGTGGTACCCCTATTCCATTGTTGGCGATCAACCTATGAAGGCATCAGTATGGCACCACAAGGCAGATATTATGGAGTCACCAGCTGTGATGCGCACTGAACCTTTTAGGTCACTGGAGATAGTTTTTTAGGCTTGAGAGAAATTCATTAAACTCCTAAGGATTGATCACTTTGTAATGGACAAGGAATTACTCTTATTCGATTATTAATGATCAACTTATGAGGGCATCTATTTTGGGCAACAAGAGGTGTTTTGGAGTCACCACCCAATAGAACATTAGCAAGGTTCTTTTAGCCTCATTGAGTCTAACACGATGTGTATTTGTTCATTTTTGGCAACAAGAGATATTTTGGAATCGCCGCCCTAATAAAACTTTGGGAAGGTTCATCTAACCTCGTGAAGTCTAAGATTAGAGAGAATTCAAGACATCACTCTTATTTATATCTTGGTCAAAGTTATAAGTGAGTTTTTAAGTAAAATTTCCATTTCTTTTCTCATTCGATTCATGCAATTTTAATAAAACACAATTCAAGCACATAGGGAAAGCGATAAATCAAACAATGACAAAATTAACTTACAAAGAGAAAGGGGCAGAATACAACCCCAACCCATAAAACAAAAAGAAATCATGCATAAATTGGGGAATTTATTCAAAATGGGAAAATTTGTTCCCATATGCATAGTTGCACAAATGAATAACCCTTTTATGACAATTTCTTAGAGGAAAACTAAGACATTGGTCCTATTGTATTAAAGAAAACCTTCCAATTCGTTAATAAAATATTTTTTGTGTTTTTCCGTATAAGCACATGTAAAAATAAAATTTTCATAATAATTAAACAAAAAAATAGAAATTAAGAGATAAAGAACAATGAAAGCTAAATGATATAAAAGGAAGATGAAGATGAATGAACCAAAATAATGTCTCCAAGTCACTTGGACCTCCGTTTACCATTAATGCTCAATTAAAAGATAAACTCATAAAATCAAGCAAAAGAAAACAATATGTTAGCAATGTTAAATAAAACATTAAAAATAAATAAAATATTAATGCTGAACATAAACAAATGTCAAGATAATAGAATAGCATTTATTGCATAAAAGAAAATGCAAAATTAATCATGCAAAACATGGCACTGAAAAAGAGTAAGAAAATAAATAAAATAAAAAAGGAAAGAAATAAGACAGAGATGACCTAAGAGAGACGAGGGACAGCCGTCGGAAAGGTGACTGATGGAAGGAGATTCCGCAACATTTCGTCCCTCAATTGAGGGACGACCGTTGATTAGGTCTTCTTCCCGTTAGTCGTCTCCAAAAATCAGACTTACGTGAAAACCTCCATGGATGCACATGTAAACTTTCATTTTTTTACCTTTCTTCACATATTTCTTAACCCATTTTCATAAAATCATATTAAAATCAATTTATAAATGGGATTTATCATGCGAAAACAACATAAACAATATAAATTGATCAATTCATCTTTTCACCCAACGTATGCACATCATATTATGTTCTAGAAATTAAGGCACAACTAAGTTAATTACAACCCAGTATATTACCCTTAGCTAATTGATCTCTAAAGGGTGTGGAAATAGCAAATTTCCTCCTTGGATTCCACAAAACATGAGTTGAAAAAGACAGTAAGAAATTGCTTTCTCTCTCTATATTCTCTATAAAAAATCCTTTAGAAAAATAATGAAAACGAAAGAGTGATCAAGGAAAGAAAATTGATTTTTCTCCCTTTAATGGACTCTTGAAATCAAATTTCTAAAATAATTTCATAGAAAAACTTTTATTTCCCTCAAAATCTTGATTGTTTGAACTTTCAGAAAATCCCCCTCCTTGATAATCTTGTGAAAAGATTAATTATTTATAGGCTGAGGATCCCCTTGATAACTTGGATTTGGAATGATTTTAGGAGTAAAATCAGCCCATTTAAAATCAAAAAACCCTAAAATCCTCCAATTATCACAGAAAATTCGGTCTTTGATTTCTATAACCAAAATTCAAGTTTTCCCCTTGTAGGAAATCTAGAAATTCGCTGTCAGATCATTAACGATGGGCATCCCTCATTTGAGGGATGGCTGTCACATGACGAAGCCCTTACAACTGGTCCCACCAAAGACGGGCACCTCTCTCGTGCTAGGGTCGGGCGTCCCTTGCGTACAAACAGTAGGCACCCCTCGCGCGCGAGGGACGGGCACCCCTCGTGTACGAGGGATGGCCACCCTTCGCTAAGGGGAAGTTCCATGCACCTCAGCCTCAATCAACGAGCATCCCTCATAAAGGACAGACGCCAGTCACACAAAACTAAAATTTTTTGTTCAAAAAGGCTCTTTTTCAAACTAATGAGAACACAAAAGGATTTTTGGTCGTAAATAACTTCAAAACTTATGAAATTCAAAGGTGAAAACCTATAGTTTAAACCCTTCACCTATGAAATAGGTATCGGTGTGATCTAGGCTACTTTTGGACCCGGTGTCTACAGTTGCCCCTAATTTTGCGGAGACGAGTGCACTAGTGTCTAGATGAGCCAAAATTTAGAGTAAAAGGAAGAGACGTGTAGCTGAGGCAGTCTTCACCCTTTTGTTGTGATTGATGGAGTAATGATGATCTTGATTGAAGATTATGACCTATAATTGGAACCATTGAGACATTCCAAAGACTACAATTAATCTCTCTAGCATATGATTATTGAGATCAAGACATTGGCATATGATTGTCGCCATTGACTCGTTTGGTGAACTGCAATTGGTTGTCTAGCATATGATTGTGGCCATCGAGACATTGGCATATGATTATTGCTAGTAACTCATTTTATGGACTGTCGTCAGTATGGCTTATCATTAATGCCACTAGGTCATTCTGAAGACTGTCGTTGATATGGCTTATCATTAAAACCACCGAGTCATTCTGAATACTGCTGTCTATATGGCTTATCCTTAATGCCACTGAGTCATTCTGAAGATTGCCGTCTGTGTGGCCTATCCACTGAGTCATTCTGAAGACTATCGTCGATGTGGCTTATCATTAGCGCCACTGAGTCATTCTGAGGATTGCCGTCGGTGTGGCCTATCGTTCACGCCACTGAGCGTTTTAAAGACTGCCGTCGGTGTGGCCTATCGTTCATGCCACATAGTGTTCTGAAGACTGCAATTGGTATGGTATATTATTAATGCCACTGAGTCATTTTGAAAACTATTGTCTGTAACACCCCCTACCCATACTAGGCGACCCATCCGATAAGGAGTGAGATGCCGTATGAGTCAGGATGCCACCAAACAGATACAAAGCAAATCATACATACATTCATAACATACATACCGAAATACGGGATAAATAAAAACTTTAAGGGAAAGGAAAGCAATAGCTGATCATGCATTAATATAACAAACCATTACAATAATGTTCTGATCAAGCTAGCTGAAATAAAAGATATTACATAACAAAAATATAAATACAAAAGCGGAAGCTCTAACAAAACTGATACAAGAGAGTTCTATACAAAAAGAATCATCAAAGATTACCAAAAGCTAAGCCCTACACTAAAACCTTCTGTGTTGGCTTGACTGCGGCGACTCTCTCAAAGCAAAACTCCTTCCGCACCTGCACGCATAAAAACACCATGCTAAGCGATAAACGCTTAGTGGGGAAACACACATATGATATGGACTGCCACTCACAATGGTCGTCAAGGCATAACACATTCACAATGGCATACGCAATTGCTCATAACATAATTCATATAAACATGCTCACAAATTCAAGCCATACATTCCGCAACTCAAACTCATGACCATTTCCAAAATAATTGAACATACATCTCATCATTATACTCATTCAGATAACACATTTATATAGTCATACAAGAGCAGAGCAAATCAATCGAACACCTGCTGACTCGAGGTAGTGGATAACGAGTGTACTGAGGGTACCTTACGGGTACGAATCGATTACTGAGGGGACCTTAAACAAGATCCAAATACTGAGGGGTTCGCGAGGAACCTAACGGGGACCTGATCGGGGTCCAAACTGAACTGAGGGCTGCAGCTAAAGACTCTATTAGGCATGCCTAACTATCCACTTACTTGACTCTAGCAGGTTAGGCGTCATTCAATTCATGTTCCAGAGTACAACATACACTTCATCTCAAGAATCATGGTATTACTCGTATAAAAGCATATAAAATCATGACATGTATCATACAGTAGTATAAGTCCATTCGGAAGAGATACAAACTTCATTTTAGTTAAAACTGGGCAAAAATTCAGAAAATAGGCCAAACAGAGGTTACCAACAAGGTTGGCTGGTCACAAGTCGTGACTGGCAGTCACCACTCGTGACTGGCCTCCTCCCTTGGCTGGTCACGAGTCGTGAATGGCAGTCACTACTCGTGACTGGCCTTCTCTCTTGGCTGGTCACAAGTCCTGACTGGCAGTCACTACTCGTGACTGGCCTTCTCTCTTGGCTGGTCACGAGTCGTGACAGGCAGTCACTACTCGTGACTAATCTCTCTTCTTAGCTGGTCACGCCACACACACACTCTGGGAACGAAAATTCACCAGGATCGTGATTTTCCGTTCCCAGAATTCCCAGAATTCACAGAACTCAAAAAAAATCAATTCCAAAATGACTCAAAACAATACAAATCTCATCTTACCTTCCAGTAGATTTCCCATACATTATAAACGGCATAAATACAACTTAATTCAGCAATCAAAACCACCAAAATCATGCATAAACTTATCCAAGTCTCTCAAGAACACAAACCCTAAAAATTACAGTAAGTTCAAATTCAAGCAAATTTCTCAAACAAATCCCAAACCTGAAATCCTTAGCTTCAAATCACTTAGCTCCACTACTCCCAGCAATCTCCTTGCCCTTGGGATCACGTGGAGCCTCAGCTAACCACAACACATCAAAGAACACCCAAAAATGCAAACCCTAAGTTAAATCTAAACCCAAAAATTAAGAAGAAAAAGATGAACAAATAGAAAACAAGATGAGGAATGGAATAACTTACCACAATAATGCAAAGAGATGATTAATTCCACCAACAAGACTTGAACCCACACTAGGGTTCTTGGAGAAAAGAAAAGGAAGAAGAAGATGCGGAAAGGGAAAAACGTGAAGAAGAACACATTCTGCATTTTCCCCTTTTTCTTTCTTTTTCTTTTTCTTTTCTTTGCCCTAAACGTGTGTCAATTTCCTATTGGTGAAAACTAACCACTCACACCCAACAAGCATGCACTACACACACCCAATATGCTCCCAACTAATGCACACCCTACAATGGTATGAACACACACACTATGCACTCCCAACTTAAAACACCCTAATATGATATGCTCAAATGCACACAATCATTTCCCAATTAAGTCACACTCTAATTCCAAACGTACATCCATATGCTAATAAAATGCCAAAAACATGCATTTTTACTGAAATACCCCTTATGATATGCCGAACACATGCAAATGCATGCTCATACAGGCAGGCTCATACTACTATGGGGCAAACGGGGTGTGACAACTCTCCCTAACTAATAAGAATTTCGTCCTCGAAATTCTCACCTGAATTGAACAACTGTGGATACTGAGCTCTCATCGACTCTTCCGGTTCCCAAGTCGCTTCCTCGACTCCATGATGGTTCCATAATACTTTTACCAATGGGATCTGCTTACTCCTCAGTTGCCTCACCTCACGAGCTAGAATGGCTCTCGGTTCCTCATCATAGGAAAAATCTGGCTGCACTTGCACATCCTGAACCGAAAGAACATACGAAGGATCTGATCTGTACCGACAAAGCATCGAAACATGGAACACATCGTGCAACTTCGCCAACTCCATCGGTAAAGCCAATCTATAGGCTACCGGTCCAACCTTACCCAAAATCTCATAAGGACCAATGAAGCGAGGACTAAGCTTACCTTTCTTCCCAAGCCAAAGCACTTTCCTCCAAGGTGAAACTTTAAGGAAAACCTTGTCCCTGATCTCAAATTGCACGTCTTTCCTCTTCAAGTTGGCATAAGACTTTTGTCGATCCTTGGCCGCCTTCAAATTCCGCTGCACAACTCTGATGTTTTCTTCGGTATCTCTAACCAACTCTGGCCCAATCACTAATCTCTCGGATAGCTCGGTCGAACAAACCGGAGTCCTACACTGACGACCATATAAAGCCTCATACGGTGCCATACCGATGCTCGACTGAAAGCTATTATTGTAGGCAAACTCCATAATCGACACATATCTGTCCCAACTACCCAAAAAATCCAAAACACAAGCCCTCATCATATCCTCCATAATCTGAATGACCCGCTCTGACTGACCATCTGTCTGAGGATGAAACGTTGTACTGAAGTTCAACTTAGTGCCCAAAGCTCTCTGCAACTCTTTCCAAAACTTGGAATTAAACCTCGGGTCCCGATCTGACACTATGGATACTGGCACACAATGTAACCGAACTATCTCATCCACATAGATACTGGCCAACCTGTCCATCGAGTAGTCCACTCTAACTGGCAGAAAGTGAGCTGACTTCCTAAGCCGATCCACTATCACCCAAACTGAGTCATGCTTCCTCTGAGTCAAAGGCAAACCGAATACAAAGTCCATGGCGATATCATCCTACTTCCACTCAGGGACGGATAAAGGCGTAAGCAATCCTGAAGGAACTTGCTATTCGGCCTTTACTTGCTGACAAGTCAAGCATTTGGACACAAAATCCACGATGTCTCTTTTCATACCGGACCACTAATAAAACTGCTTCATGTCTCGATAAATCTTCTCACTGTCAGGATGCATAGTAAAAATCGTACTATGCGCCTCACTCAAAAGCTGATTCCTCAACTCCTCAAACTCTGGCACACATAGGCGATTTCTGTACATAAGCACCTCATCCTGAATTGAGAACTCTGTCTGCTTACCCGATCTGACCTCTTGTACAAACCGCTGAAGCCTCTCATCAGCCCTCTGAGCATCCACAATCCTCTGTCTCAAGGAAGGCCTCACACACAACTGAGCAATCAAGGCCCCATCTGAATCAAACCTCCATCTAAACCGTCTTAGGAACAAAACTGCAACTGACTTTCGACTCAAAGCATCAGCGACTACATTGGCCTTACCCGGATGGTAATCCACTATGCAGTCGTAGTCCTTAAACACCTCAAGCCAACGGCACTGTCTCATGTTCAACTCCTTTTGTGTGAGGAAATACTTCAAACTCTTATGGTCCGTAAAGATCCTACATTTCTCCCCATATAGATAATGACGCCAAATCTTCAAGGCAAAGATCACAGCCGCCAACTCTAGGTCATGCGTCGGATTGTTCCTCTCATGTGGCTTTAACTGACGAGAAGCATAAACTACAACCTTACCTTCCTGCATCAGCACACACCCAAGACCGACACCCGATGCATCACTATAAATGACAAACTCTTTACCCGAGATGGGTTGAGTAAGTATAGGAGCCTCAACAAGCAACTGCTTTAACTGATCAAAACAAGCCTGGCATCTATCTGACCACTCAAATCTGACCCCTTTCCTTAACAATCTCGTCATCGGAGCGGCAATCACAGAAAAACCCTTAATAAACCGACGGTAGTAACCTGCCAAACCAAGGAAACTCCTCACTTCCTGAACATTCCTAGGTGCTTTCCAATCAACTATCGCCTCAATCTTGGCCGGATCCACCTGAATACCCCTAGCTGAAACAATGTGACCCAAAAATGATACTTCCCGAAACCAAAAATCACACTTGCTAAGCTTGGCGAACAACCGATGCTCTCTCAACATCTGCAAAACCAATCTAAGATGCTCTTCATGCTCTCTCTTATCCTTGGAATACACCAAGATGTCATCAATGAACACTACTACAAATTGATCTAAGTATGGCCTAAACACTCGATTCATCAAATCCATAAAAGCCGCTGGAGCATTGGTCAAACCAAACGGCATCACAAGGAACTCATAGTGGCCATACCTAGTCCGAAATGCAGTCTTAACCACATTCGCATCCTGAACTCGCAGCTGGTAATACCCTGACCGAAGATCTATCTCGGAGAAAACACCTGCACCTCGAAGCTGATCAAACAAATCCTCAATCCTAGGCAAAGGATACTTATTCTTCATTGTGACCGTATTGATCTGCCTGTAGTCGATACACATCCACAAAGATCCATCTTTCTTCTTGACAAACAGAACTGGAGCTCCCCAAGGAGATATGCTAGGTCGAATAAACCCCTTATCCAATAGCTGTTGTAGTTCAGTTTTAAGTTCTCTCAACTCTACAGTAGCCATCCGATAAGGTGCTTTCGAAATAGGTGTGATACCCGGCATAATCTCTATGGACAAGTCGACCTCTCTCTCAGGAGGCAAACCAGGCAACTTGCTCGGGAACACATCACTAAACTCCCGCACAACAAGGATGTCCTCAATCTAAACTTGATCTCTCTTGGAATCCAACACGACTGCTAGAAAAGCCTCACAACCTTTCCTGATAAACCTCTTGGCTTGCGTCGCAGAAATCACATTATTCAATGAACTAGCACCCAAACCTTTCATAAGCACAGGAGACTGACCTCTTTCCCGAAGCACAACTGTCTTCCTATAGCAATAAACAACTGCCCGATGCTTACCCAACCAGTCCATACCAAGAATCAGATCAAACTCTCTGAAAGGCAATTCAATCAAATCCGCTGGAAACACAACTCCCTCAACCAATAAAGGACAACTGCTAAAAACTCTACTCACACTGACACTATGCCCTAATGGACTGGTCACACATATCTCATAATCGAACTGATCAACCACTTGCAACTTATCAATAATTTTATCTGTGCACAAGTATGAGTGTGTGGAACCAGGGTCAATTAGAGCATACAATTCAGTGTCATGAAGTAGAAACTTACCAGCAATAACATCAGGCGTGTCCTGCTCCTCTCTGGCTCTCACAGCACATGCTCTAGCTGCGACTGGCAACTCACGCTCCACTGTCTCTGATGCAGCACCCTCTCTAGGTCGACCACCTCGACCTCTACCCCTGCCTCTACCACGGGTAGCCTGAGTAGCATTCGAACCAACCCTGCTGGCCTCTCTCTGGGAACTTGAATCCTCATACAATCTCGGACAACTAGCCAACAGATGGTCAGTGCTCCCACACTTGAAGCATGCACCAGTGAGCCACTTACACTCACCCCGATGAGTCTCACTGCAATGAGGACATACCGATGTAGTCTCAGGTCTACCACCTCTACCAGAACCTGACACAGCTGCAGAACCATGTCTTCTACCTCTAGTAGCCGGCCAGATGATGACTCATCCTGCGGCTTCCTTTATCTCTTACCCGAGGATGAAGAAGAAGATCCTCAGCGAGAAGGGTTCCTCCTCTGAGCTCTCTCTCTCAGCACAGATTCTGACCTCTCAGCCCTCATAGCAGCATCTACAATCTGGTAGTAACTTACCCCAGGCATACACATCAAAGAAATCAAAGCAATCTTCAAAGACTCGTTCAACCCCGCTTCAAAATGCTTGCATCTGAAATCATCTGTCATAACCCCATGCAGAGCATAGCGAGACAACCGATTAAACTCTTTCTCATAATCTGAAACTGACATGGCCCTCTATTTCAAACTCAAAAACTGTGCCCATTTAGCATCCCTATAAGTCTGAGTTATGTACTTCTTTGTGAACTCTCCCTCAAAGAAATCCCAAGTAGTCGGATCCAGTAGCTGAGGATGCCTGCAAACCAATTCCCACCATTCATAAGCGGACCCTTGCAGTAAAGCCAGTGCACACTCTGCCTGTTGGTCGGGAGGACACCGGACTTCTCTCAAAGCACGCTTCACTTTGTCTACCCATTTCTCAGCCAACTCTGACTCATCAAAACCTGTGCCATAAAAGTCTTCAACACCAGCCCCTCTCAAGTTCTCTATAGGGGCTCTAGGAGCAGTCACTCTCTCCAAGACCCTAACCATGTCCTGTGATAATCTAAACATAGCCTCAAAAGGCATGGCTGCGGCCTCGGGCTGGACCCTAGCATGCTGAGCTGACACAGAAATTGATGGATCTACTGCTTGAGGGTTCACACTCTCGGCGGACTCCTCAAGTGATCCACGAGCAGAGTTAGAACCCATCTAAACAAATAAGAAACAACCGCATCAGCCAACACAGATCTAGACACATACACATCTATAAACCTCCACACATCAATAAAACAAGCAACACCCAGAAACGCCTAAACCGGGGCTCTGATACCAAAAACTGTAACACCCCTTACCCATTCTAGGCGATCCCATCCGATAAGGAGTGAGATGCCGTATGAGTCAGGGTGCCACCAAATAGATACAAAGCAAATCATACATACATTCATAACATACATACCGAAATACGGGATAAATAAAAACTTTAAGGGAAATGAAAGCAATAGCTGATCATGCATTAATATAACAAACCATTACAATACTGTTCTGATCAAGCTAGTTGAAATAAAAGATATTACATAACCAAAATATAAATACAAAAGCAAAAGCTATAGCAAAACTGATACAAGAGAGTTCTATACAAAAAGAATCATCAAAGATTACCAAAAGCTAAGCCCTACACTAAAAACTTCTGTGTTGGCTTGACCGCGGCGACTCTCTCAAAGCAAAACTCCTTCCGCATCTGCACGGATAACAACACCGTGCTAAGCAATAAACGCTTAGTGTGAAAACACACATATGATATGGACGGCCACTCACAATGGTGGTCAAGGCATAACACATTCACAATGGCATACGCAATTGCTCATAACATAATTCATATAAACATGTTAACAAATTCAAGCCATACATTCCGCAACTCAAACTCATGACCATTTCCAAAATAATCGAACATACATCTCATCATTATACTCATTTAGATAACACATTTATATAGTCATACAGGAGAAGAGCAAATCAATTGAGCACCTGCTGACTCGAGGTAGTGGATAACGAGTGTACTGAGGGTACCTTACGGGTACGAATCGATTACTGAGGGTACCTCACAGGTACAAATCAAAAGTCATTTCTTTTTTTTTATCATTAACACAATATTTTTACTGAGGGAATCTTAAACAAGATCCAAATACTGAGGGGTTCACGAGGAACCTAACGGGGACCTGATCGGGGTCCAAACTCAACTGAGGGCGGCAGCTAAAGACTCTATTAGGCATGCCTAACTATCCACTTACTTGACTCTAGCAGGTTATGCGTCATTCAATTCATGTTCCAGAGTACAGCATACACTTCATCTCAAGAATCATGGTATTACTCGTATAAAAGCATATAAAATCATGACATTTATCATACAGTAGTATAAGTCCATTCAGAAGAGATACAAACTTCATTTTAGTTAAAACTGGGAAAAAATTCATAAAATAGGCCAAACAGAGGTGACCAACAAGGTTGGTTGGTCACGAGTCGTGACTGGCAGTCACCACTCGTGACTGGCCTCCTCCCTTGGCTGGTCACGAGTCGTGACTGGCAGTCACTACTCGTGACTGGCAGTTCTCTCTTGGCTGGTCATGTAATAGCCCAAATACCGGTCTAGTAGTGTCAGAATAAAATTTCAGTGTCACCATAAGAATCGCGGCGTCAGATTGTGTAGGGAGTGAGTTTACCAGTGTTAAACTATAGTAATAAGTGTATTGGTTCTGGGCCGGGTGACACCGGGCTGGTTATACAGCGGACCCGGCTGTCCGGCGGCTGAAAATTTTAAATTTCGGAAAAATGATCTATGGGTCATAAGGAGACTAGTGACGAAACCGGAACTAAAATCGGAGATGAAACGACTTTCGAAAGTCAGTTTGAAGTTGGTCTTCGGTTCGGTTCAATTTCAACCGGGGGTTGACCGAGGTTTGACCGAGGGTTTATGTGAGGCTTATGTGGCCCAATAGAAATCTAGTATGTTAAATAATGTAATGGGAATGATTTCAGTGAATATTAACAGTTATAGAGTTGAATTTTACGGCAGAGGAAAAATTAACTTAATCGGACCGATTTAAGCGAACCGATGCCCAAATGAGCTCCGATTGAGCTAAAATTTCATAGGGATCCTATTTTCGACATTTTAAATCCCATGAAATTTGTTATAAGTGAAAATAATGAGAGGAACATATAGATGCTTAAGAAAAGTTCAAATGAACCAAATAAACCAATTTTTGTTGACTCATGGTTGGACCACCTTGGTTGGACCAGCCCGATTAATTTATGGACTTTAAAAGGGAAGAAATGGCTGGATTTCTCTAGGGAAACCCAGCCAAATTTGGTCTCTTCTCCCCTTTACAAAACTGAATGGTCTTTCTCCCTTTCTCCTCCATTTTTCTTCTTTTCTACTCCAATTTCTCCTCAAATCTTAGCTCCCTACCTAAAGTTCAGCTCCTCTACAATATTTTGGAAGTGATTTGAGCTCATTTGGTGCACTAGAAGTTGAGAAAACAAGTAATCAAAGTTTATGGTGTATTTTTCGGTATATGATTTAGGGGTTTAAAAATTATTTCATTGGTCCCTACTAAGGTTTTTGGGGCTACAGAACACGTTTATGAAGTTAGATTTTTAATTTGAAGCTTTGTTTTAAAGTTATGAGCATATTTCTATTCGGCCATGGTAGGAATCCCAGGTGAGGAGGGTGAGTCTCACACCAAGGGGAAGGAAAAGCAAGCTTGAAGCACTCTAGAGCTTGAAAAAGAGGTTTGTGGTTACTAAATCTATCTATTTCCTAATAGTTGTGTTAATTTTTAGGTTATGTTTAAGGTTAGGTATATGAAGGAGATGTGTATAATTAAATCTAACTTGATATTCATGCTTAATGGGCTTAAGTTAAATCAATATGGTATAAGAAACCTAAGTGAGGCCGAATGGAATCTAAGGGATTTTAATGAATTCTAAGGTAATTTAAGTCTTGTAAATGATAGTTATAACATGATTAATAAGTGTAATGTATGATGGAGTGAAAGAAATCTAGAAAAGAAATTGAATGGTGTGAGTGTGTTAATGGCCAAATTGAATAATGAGTGATAAATTGGAATATGGGATAAATTATGGCATCATAATGATATATGAGGCATGTATAACATGAAATAAGCATGATTGAGTGATTAAGTAAAATTATAGTGCATTGTATGAAAAGTGGAATTTGCTCATTTAATTTAAAATTTTATGTTTCTACTTGCCTATGGAAACTATAGCCATAATACTACCCTTTTCTCTTTTCAATAATGGATGAGGACTCAAAAAGAAAAAATAAAGTGGGATGGAACATAAAATGCACCCGCAGTGTTCATAAAAAGAAAAAGAAAGGAAGATGTATATCCAAAATTGAAAAGTATGGGATGGAGCGTAAAACGCACCCATACTACATTCTCTTGCTATTCATGGATAAAAATGAAAAATATACCCATGTTCGAAACAAAAAGAAAAATCAAAAGAAAAGAAAAGTCTAAAAATGCCATGAGATTGGATTAAGGGGAAGTGTGCTTACAAATTGTCCTAAACGCAGCTAATAACTTTAGAGTTTTAAAGTTTATGATCAATATTCTTTTTTTGAAACATGTTTAGTTTTGGGACTCTATAATCTTTATATTGAAATGAGTAAAGTATGGCGACTAGTAAAATTTTCAGTACATGTTTTAAAACTTGATTAACTGATATTTTGAGTATATGAGATATTTGATTTCTTATGTGGTACACCTTATGAACAATGCTATATAATATGGTCTACTTAGTATGTTGGTATTGAATTTTATTACTCTTTTGTCTTGCTTGAGGACAACCAAGGTTTAAGTGTGGGGAAATGTGATAGGTGTATAATTGAAGTATTATTTAGTATATATTTTGTGTAAACTATAAAGGTAAATATTTAATTATTTATATTTTTCATGTTATTTGTGTTAGTTTATGTGTTTATGTGCTTTGTAGGTTAATTTATGTGAATAAGGAAGAAAATGGATTAATTGGAGCAAAGGAAGAACAGGACTCAAGCAAGAGTCACGACTAGTGCAATTAGATCACGAGTCGTGAAGGTGCAGGTACGGGCTGAGATGTGAAGATAGCAGAGAAGAAGGAGAAAATAGGAGTAGGGTGACGAGTCGTGAAACTCAATCACGACTTATGAAGATGCAGAGGCACCAGCGTCGCAAAGCAAGAAAAGAGAAGAGTGAAGGAGCACGATTCACGAGTCGTGATTGGACAGGAAGAAAACAGCGTAAAAGTAAAAGGGAAAAGAAAGAAGAATAAGCGAAAGTCACGAGACGTGAGCCCAGCTCATGACTCACATGCAGGATCACGACTCGTGAAAGGGGATCCCGAGTTGTGAATGTCCAGAGAGAAGAGGAGAAGAAAGGAAGAAAAGAAAAGGAAAGAAAGGGCATCCGTGTTCTATTGCGAGAGCGACAGAAATATCCGTTGGGACAGTTATCCCTGAGAAGTCATCTGAAAAGGCACCTCTTTCTCCCAACAATTGCAACCATTTGAAGGGACATTTTCAAGGGACACAATCTTTAGAATTTTATAAATATCAACGTTAAATGTAAAATTAGGGATGATGTAATTTTAGGATGATGTAATTTAGAGGATTCTTTTCATTACAAGTTAAATTTTATTTTCTGTAAAAGTTCTTAGTTAGTTTTTCATGTTTTGAAGAAGAAGACCAAGGAGAAGAATATCTTTTACAAGGGTTTGAGTAAAGGGTTGAAAGATTTCTTTCTCATTACTCTCATCTATTATTTCTTCTCTGTAAATCAAATGAATATTATTTGAGAACTTGAATATTTAAGTTATTTTCATTTTCCATCTAAATCAGTAGTCTTTTGATGCAGAATTTTGTATTAGTATTTTTTATGCATGATTATTATAAGTATGAGTTTAATTGAAATATAAATTCTTACTTACATCTAATAGAAGTTCATCATTAAAGTATTATTTGAGAGATCGTAATGTTAGATGGTTGTTATAGGTTGGTGATTATTCCTGAAATTTGCATGTATAACCCTCTAATTCATTGATGAAATTTATGAATTAGAATTATAAACGTATGTTTTAGGCACTCTAATTTATGTTGAAAGAGTAAATTGGAACTTTATTCCAACTTGGCTTGCTTAAGAAATTAAAATTATAATTAAATTATGGAATAAAGTTTTATAATTGTTAATTATTCATTATATGTTTTGTCTTCTTTGATTAACATGAACTAGGTTTAATTAGTTTCTATAATAGAGTAGTTAAGATTTAACTCATAAATTAAGGATCATTGTAAACAAGATTAAAATTAAGTAGTAATAGTGTGTATTAATTAGCACATTCCTCGTGGGATCGACATCTTTTGTACTATTTCGGTACAACGTATGCTTGCGGAATTAGCACATATAAAATAATGCTAACATGCAGGATTGACACGACTCATGTCGATGCTCTTCTTGACCGAAGGGCCGATTAGGAAGGGAAAAAGTGAGGGCACGAGTCGTGCGGGATCGACACGACTAGTGTCGATGCGCTTCTTGGCTGAAAGGCCGATCGGGAAGGGAAATAAAGAGGGCACGAGTCATTCCGTTCTGCACGAGTCATGCATGTGTGCACGACTCGTGACTTGGCTTTCCAGCCTGCATTAATCGTGCTTTCCCAGGGTATTCCGATTAGACCATCCCCATCTCCCGTTCGGCAGCCGAACACTCCATCGTGCGAGCAACCGAGTTCCATGGCACATCCTATCTGAAGATGGTAGTTCGGTCGGGACGCTGGATTCTCGAATCTCCATCTCACGATAGAGAATCACGTTCCAATCTGCAGAAAATCTACAGTACTCCTTTGGCTCCAAACCTGCCCAAAACTTCAAAATCCCAATCAAACCTCAACTTACCTCGGATCAAGCATTCCCAGCACCACAAACAATAGCAAAAACCCAACTTACAGCACTTGATATAATCAATTCATGCATTAACCAAAAATTAAATCTCGACAGTAGCAAACCCAAAAATCACGGTAAAATCCATCCAACTCAAACTTGTACTCATACTTATCATTCATACATCACAACTTAAATCAACCAAAAACTCAACATTTAAATTAACATGCATCTCTTTATTATCAGATTTCTAGAAAATCAGAAGGAAATGCATCAAGAACAAAGAAATTCCCAAACCTGTCAATCTTATGCTCCTTGTAACACCCCCATACCCCCTGGAAGGATATCGGGGCACCACGCGGACACATACGTATACATATACATACATTAGCAGAAGCGATAGCATAATACATATCCATTTAAGAATAATAAAATAAATTACTACTACACTAGGGCCCAATATACAATTCGTATTAACTACATATATACATTTATCATTAGACATGTTCATATTACAATTTGTTTCCATTTAATTTTACATATACAATTACATGTGATTCTTTTACTTTTATTACATAATGACGTTACTCAAAACATCATCAACTCTATCTCTATCTTATACAAAAAGAGATCAGACAAAACTCCTAGTGGCCTTGACCTGCAGATGCCTTCTCACTGATGCAAACCTGTAACCTACACGGAAGCAAACATCCGTGCTAGGTGATAACGCTTGGTGGGGATAAAAAAAATGCAAAGGACTTCTTTACGAAGTCACAAATAAATCACACATTTTATTTGACAAGATCAAGTAGATCATGCATATAGCTCTTATGCGTGTATAGGTACCATGCTCAATTATCAAGTACTATGAACTCACATGTATATAACATCTGCTCTTTTACTTATTCATGTACACTACAACTTGTACATATCATTTATTCAAATATGCGCTATCATGTGTCCACATTCATATAAACACACTCATGTAATCATACACTTGTATACAGAACTATAATGTGCTTAAACATTACTCTTTAAAGCATTTCTCTCATGTACTATAGCATCCATTCAGAATAATACTCTTTAAACATCTCAAATTCACTACACAACATTAATAAGCCTGAATTCCTTTCATGGTGGATACGGGTAACTCTGAATACTATTTACAGTATCTTACATGTGGAGAATTAACTCAAACTCTATGTAATACATGAGGTATTCCGAACTCTGGGCACAATTAAGGCCAATGCTAGCAGCTGCACTCTAGCCCTTTATAAGCATACTTATCTATCCACTATAATGGTAATCAGGCTCAATAACAACTCAATTATACGCTACTTTGATGCCAAAGCATAGATTATAACTCAAGTGCTCTCATCAACTTCAGAGGCATTTAATTCATATACAATCTTTATTAATCATGTTCAACAACTAAAAGCATGTAACATTTAAATTCTATGCATAAACTCTTATATCACATCATCATATACATGCATTTGTAAGTTCACACATATTTATGATGCCATTTTCTATCCTTCACACCATTATACATTATTACTTTATTAGTTAAATTACCAATCTTAAACATATTCAAATGTATTTTCCAATAGATAACCACTTTATAACCATTTAATAACCCTAATCATGTATAATAAGTTAAGGGGAAGGGTAAGGGGTTGACCCATGCCATTCATGGGCTCAAAATGAAGAATAAAAGGCTTAATATGGGTTTTTCTATATCGAGGTTGCGACATGTGTTGTGCTCGCGACAGAGGCTCGCCACTGGTGCCTTACGAGACTTCTTTTTTGCCTAAATTTTCATCCCGAAAACAACCCTATAGATATCGTTTCTAGGAAAAGTGTTCTGCATAACAACTTTTTCCTAGGATGTTAGCGTTCCAATGGAACAAGTTTCAGGTCGTTTGGACCTCAATAACAAAAGATATGATCTAATCAACCTATACTGTTCAAATAAACCGACCCAAATAGGGACACTACTATTTTAGCAAATTTTCAGGGTCTTAGAGCAACATTGTGCTCAAGCTCATTTCTGACACTTTTATAGGTACTGAAGTCATGGTTCTATTGGATCAAGAATCACTTAATTTAGATGCATATAACTATACTTATAACAAAAATATCACGCAAAGGTCAAATGGCAAAGAAGCAGAATTTGATATCTCAAACTTGATCATTAACACACACACTCAATTGATCAATCCTCATACTTACAAACATATATACACATATAATAAGCACCGCAAGCAATAAAAATGAACATCTAACAAATATACTCCAAAAGAATAGATGAGCTAATTAAAGCTCATCAAGCATCTCTCTATTCAAACATATTTCATGTAAACACATGCAAAAATAATAAAGTCACACTCGATCCCAACCTTAGGTAGCTTAACCGCTTCTCTCTAATCGACTTCGAGCTTCTCCTTTCCCTTCACTAGCCTCTTATCCACAGCTTTCATGCACAATAGACAAAGAGAGCACTTAATCGATGGATTTCACTTTTAAATAAAAAACAGAAATTAAATAGAAGAAGAAGACCAATGCTAAAATCATGCTACTTACCTTCTTCTTAAGAACCCAACTCAACCCTTGACTTATACTATTCAAACCAATCCATGTGGTTCTCTCAAAGAACATAGCAAAAGAAGAAGAAAAGCAAAGAAAAGGCAAGAACAAGGGACACGGCAACTAAGAGCAAAGAGAGAAGAAAAACGAGAGCAAAAGGGCCAAAAGCAGAAAATTACAAAGAATTAACAAGTGTTGGCCGGTCAAACCCCAAAGAAAACCAAATCCTCTCACATAAATGCCATCCTAATTCACCATAAATGCCAAACCAGTTCACATAAATACATCTCAATCCAAAAAAGTCCCATGCCACATGTCACTCTCTCTTGTAGCCATGTATCAATTCCCTACGACGCCACTTGTCAATCTCCTATGCCGCCACGTGTCCAACATACATCAAATAATCCAACTCAATTAGGCTTCAGGGGAAGCATTCTGTCGTGCCCGCGACACTGTCGCGCTCGCGACAGAGCCCTCACACTCAACATCTAATCTCTTTTCTGAACAAAATTCTGTAATTCTTCTGGGGCTACTTTGGGGTGTTACAAATCTCTCCCCCTTAAGAAATTTCATCCTCGAAATTTCCCCGCTAATCACTTACATAGGTCGATCCTTAAACAAATCTCCAAATCGCTATCACTCATACCTTACAGCTATCAAATCATACACACTTCACATTTTCCTTAACGCACTACACTCTAATCCATACGCATCTTCTATACGTCAATCACTCGATGTATATCCTATCAGCCTTTCTCAATAAAACACATACAATGATACTTTTCACATACAAATGAGGGATGCAAATAAAATGGCCATGTAATGATTTATTTATGCAAGATGATGCGAAAATGCAATGTAAGCTGCTATAATGCACTTTTTCCCATCCCCATGTTTCAATATGCTTATGTCAAATGATTTCAATGAGATAGCTGCAGCAATACAGAGTGTCAACTCCAACTCTTACTAACCATATAGATACATATTACTCACTATATCCGACATCTCACTCGGGTTGGACGCCATTTATACTCTACAAAACAAAAACAACATCTGCATTAGGCCACAACTCTAAACAGACTCTAACATTTAATCTATACTCTACATCTTATAGACCAGAACCTCTAACCTATGCTCTGATACCACTAAATGTACCACCCCCATACCCCCTGCAAGGATATCGGGGCACCACGCGGACACATACATATACATATACATACATTAGCGGAAGCGATAGCATAATACATATCCATTTAAGAATAATAAAATAAATTACTACTACACTAGGGCCCAACATACAATTCGTATTAACTACATATATACATTTATCATTAGACATGTTCATATTACAATCTGTTTCCTTTTAATTTTACATATACATTTGCATGTGATTCTTTCACTTTTATTACATAGTGATGTTACTCAAAACATCATCAACTCTATCTCTATCTTATACAAAAAGAGATCAGACAAAACTCCTAGTGGCCTTGACCTACAGATGCCTTCTCACTGATGAAAACATGTAACCTACATGGAAGCAAACATCCGTGCTAAGCGATAATGCTTAGCGGGGATGAAAAAAAATGCAAAGGACTTCTTTACGAAGTCACAAATAAATCACACATTTCATTTGAAAAAATCAAATAGCTCATGCATATAGCTCTTATGCGTGTATAGGTAGCATGCTCAATTATCAAGTACTATGAACTCACATGTATATAACATCTACTCTTTTACTTATTCATGTACACTACAACTTGTACATATCATTTATTCAAATATACTCTATCATGTGTCCACATTCATATAAGCATACTCATGTAATCATACACTTGTATGCAGAACTATAATGTACTTAAACATTACTCTTTAAAGCATTTCTCTCATGTACTATAGCATCCATTCAGAATAATACTCTTTAAACATCTCAAATTCACTACACAACATTAATAAGCCTGAATTCCTTTCATGGTGGATACGGGTAACTCTGGATACTGTTTACATATCTTGCATGTGGAGAATTAACTCAAACTCTATGTAATACACGAGGTATTCCGAACTCTGGGCATAATTAAGGCCAACTCTAGTAGCTGCACTCTAGCCCTTTATAAGCATGCTTATCTAACCACTATAATGGTAATCAGGCTCAATAACAACTCAATTATAAGCTACTCTGATGCCAAAGCATAGATTATAACTCAAGTGCACTCATCAACTTCAGAGGCATTTAATTCATATACAATCTTTATTAATCATGTTCAAAACCTAAAAGAATGTAACATTTAAATTCTATGCATAAACTCTTATATCACATCATCATATACATGCATTCGTAAGTTCACACATATTTATGATGCTATTTGCTATCCTTCACACTATTATACATTATTACTTTATTAGTTAAATTACCAATCTTAAACATATTCAAATGTATTTTCCCATAGATAACCACTTTATAATCATTTAATAACCCTAATCATGTATAATAAGTTAAGGGGAAGGATAAAGGGTTGACACATACCAACCATGGGCTCAAAATGAAGAATAAAAGGCTTAATATGGGTTGTTCTGTCGCGAGGTCGCGACATGTGTCGCGCTCGCGATAGAGGCTCGCCTCTGGTGCCTTGAGAGACTGCTTTTTAGCCTAAATTTACATCGCGAAAACAACCCTCTAGACCTCGTTTATAGGCAAAGTATTATTCATAACACTTTTTTCCTAGGATGTTATCTTTCCAATGGAACAAGTTTCAGCTCGTTTTGATGTTGATAACAAAAGATATGATCTAATCAACCTATACTGTTCAAATAACCCGACCAAAATAAGGACAATACGATTTTAGCCAATTTTAAGGGTCTTAGAGTAAGATTTTGCTCAAGGTAGTTTCTGAGACTTTTATAGTTACTGAAGTCATGGTTCTATTGTCTCAAGAATAACTCAATTCAGAGGCCTATAACTATACTTATGACAAAAACATCACGCAAAGGTCAGATGACAAATAAGTAGAATTTGCCGACTCAAACTTGATCATCAACACACACACTCAATTGATCAATCCTCATACTTATAAACATATATGCACATATCATAAGCACCGCAAGCAATCAAAATGAACATTTAACAAATATACTCTAAAAGAACAGTTGAGCTAATTAAAGCTCATCAAGCATCTCTCTATTAAAACATATTTCATGTAAACACATGCAAAAATAATAAAGTCACACTCGATCCCAACCTTAGGTGGCTTAATCGCTTCTCTCTAATCGATTTTGAGCTTCTCCTTTTCCTTCACTAGCCTCTTATCCACAGCTTTCATGCACAACAAACCAAGAGAGCACTTAATCCATGGATTTCACTTTTAAATCAAAAACAGAAATTAAATAGAAGAAGAAGACCAATGCTAAAATCATGCTACTTACCTTCTTCCTAAGAACCCAACTCAACCCTTGACTTATACTCTTCAAACCAATCCAAGTGGTTCTCTCAAAGAACATAGCAAAAGAAGAAGAAAAGCAAAGAAAAGGCAAGAACAAGGGACGTGGCAACTAAGAGCAAAGAGAGAAGAAAAAGGAGAGCAAAAGGTCCAAAAGCAGAAAATTACAAAGAATTAACAAGTGTTGGCCGGTCAAACCCCAAAGAAAACCAAATCCTCTCACATAAATGCCCACCTAATTCACCATAAATGCCAAACCACTTCACATAAATACATCTCAATCCAAAAAAACCCATGCCACATGTCACTCTCTCTTGTAGCCATGTATCAATTCCCTACGACGCCACTTGTAAATCTCCTATGCCGCCACGTGTCCAACATACATCAAATAATCCAAGTCAATTAGGCTTCACGGGAAGCAATCTATCGCGCCCATGACACTGTCGTGCTCACGACAGAGCCCTCACACTCAACATCTAATCTCTTTTCTGAACAAAATTCTGTAATTCTTCTAGGGCTACTTTGGGGGTGTTACACTCCTAAATGCAAGCTCCACTCCCACTTGCCTTCTCTTTCCCCTTGGGATCATGAGTAGGTGCTACTAACCCAGGAACCCAAGAAAAACACACAAACACACAAAAACTCTAAGTTAAAATACATTTTAATAGACCAAGGGAAGGAGAGGAAAAAGAAGAAGGGAAAACCCAACTAAAACTTACCAAATAAACTTGAGAGATGATCAATTTCCACCAAAAATCACTTGGATCAAAGCTAGGGCACACTTGAAGGAGAAACAGGAAGAAGAGATAAAGAGAATAGGGAGAAAAATGGGAAAGGGACAGCAAAATAGCTGCTCCCTTTTTCTTCCTCCTTCTATTTATAACTACTTCCTAAAACCCTAGCCACATGTCACCCCATCTTTGGTGGATCTTGATCACTCACACCATACCAACATGCAAGACACCACACACAAGACTAATCCCACTAATGCACACACTACTAACATACGTGCACCCACACTCTAATAAAGCCCACGAAACATGCATATTACCCAAGAATACGCTTAATACATGCCAACATACCCACACATGCACACATACACATGGCTGAGACTACTAGGGAAAAATCGGGGTGTGATATTATCCATCGAATAGTCAACTTGGATTGGCAGAAAATGCACTGACTTGGTGAGTCGGTCCATGATCACCGAAGCTGAATTATGTTTCCTCTGAGTCAAAGGCAAGCCTGTCACAAAATCCATGGCGATATAGTCCCATTTCCACTGAGGAATGGGCAAAGGATTGAGTAATTCCGAAGGAACTTGATGCTCAGCCTTTACCTGCTGACAAGTCAAACACTTAGCCACATATTCTACAATGTCTCTCTTCATCCCAGACCACCGGTAGAATTGCTTCAAATCTCGATACATCTTCTCACTACCACGATGCATAGTAAAAACCATAGTGTGTGCCTCACTCAAAAACTTCTTCTTCTACTCAACATTATCGGGCACACACAACCGATTCCTATACATAAGCACCCCATCCAAAACTGGAAACTCAGATTGCTTACCATTCTGAACCTCTTGCAAAACTCGCTGCAACTTCACATCATCTTTCTGGGCATCAACGATCAACTGCCTCAAAGATGGCTTAGCTTTCAATTGGGCAACCAAAGCCCCATCCGAATCTAATCTCCACTTAAAACGCTGCAAAAATAAAGCAGCAATTGACTTCCTACTCAAAGCATCCGCTATAACATTGGCCTTGCCTGGATGATAATCCAAAATACAGTTATAATCTTTGAACAATTCTAACCAACGGTGCTACCTCATATTCAACTCTTTCTGCATTAGGATATACTTTAAACTCTTATGATCCGTGAAAATCCTACACGTCTCCCCATACAGATAATGCCGCTAAATATTCAAAGCAAAGATTACGGCTACTAACTTTAAATTATACGTCAGATAATTCTTCTCATGAGGCTTAAAGTGATGAGACGTATAAATCACAACCTTACCCTCTTACATCAAAACACATCCAAGCCCAACTCCTGAAGCATCACTGTACATCGCAAAATCTCTACCCGAAACGGTTGAGTAAGTACAGGAGCTTCAATCAACAACCTCTTCAACTATTCAAAACATGGCTGACACTTATTCGACCACTCAAATCTTAACCCTTTCCTCAAAATTCGAGTCATGGGAGCAGCAATAACTGAAAACCCCTTACGAAACCTACGATAATATCAAGCCAAATCTAGAAAACTTCTCACTTCCAGAACATTCCTAAGTGCTTTCCAATTCACAACTGCCTCAATCTTGGCCAAATCAAATTGAATACCCTTAGCCGACACAATGTGACCCAAAAAGGACACCTCTCTAAACCAAAAATTACACTTGCTGAGCTTCGCAAACAGATGGTTATACCTCAAAACCTGAAGCACAATCCGAAGTTGCTCTTCATGCTCACTCTAATTCTTCGAGTACATTAAGATAGCATCAATAAATACCACAACAAATCGGCCAAGATATGGCCTGAACACTCTATTCATCAAATCCATAAAAGCCATAGGTGCATTGGTCAAACCAAGCGGCATCACAAAAAACTCATAAAGGCCATATCGTGTCCGAAATGCAGTTTTAACAACATCCGCATCTCTAACCCGAAGCTGATAATACCAGGACCGAAGGTCAATCTTAGAAAAGACTCCTGCACCTCTGAGCTGGTCGAATAAATCCTCAATCCTAGGCAAAGGATACTTATTCTTCACCGTGACCTTATTAATCTATCGATAGTTGATGCACATCCTTAACGTACCATCCTTCTTCTTAACAAACAAAACCGAAGCTCCCCAAGGAGATATACTGGGTCTAATAAAGCCTTTATCCAATAGCTCTTGTAATTGAGTTTTAAGTTCTCTCAATTCTATAGGAGCCATCCGATAAGGTGCTTTAGAGATAAGAACAGTACCCGGCACTATCTCTATGGACAACTCCACTTGTCTTTCCGGAAGTAACCTAGGCAACTCACTTAGAAAAACATCTTCAAACTCCCTAACCACTGGGATATACTCAATCATAACTTGACTATGCTTAGAATCCAACGCGACTGTAAAAAATGCCTAATAACCCTTTCTCATAAACCTCTTAGCTTGCATAGCAGAAATCTCTATCCTTCAACACAACCACTTTCCTATGACAATCTACCACTGTCCAGTGCTTACTCAACCTGTCCATGCCCAAAATCAAATCAAATTCCTTAAAAGGCAAGTCTATCAAATCCGTTGGGAACTCAATTCCTTGGACCAAAAGGGGACAATTCCTAAACACTTTACTCACAATGACACTATGCCCTAAGGGACTGGTCACACAAATCTCATAATCTAACTGATCAACATCATACAACTTATCAAATAACTTATCATAGCATAAATATAATTGTGTGGAACAAGGATCTATTAGAGTATACATCTCAGTTGATGGAATATGTCATGGTATGTGTATGTAGATAACGCAGCGGAAAAATATCAAAAACGATCATACACATCAAACAATTCCATAACAAGAATCGAAACATGCACTTTTAGGGTTTTAAAACTTACAACTTTAGATGCTCTTAAGACTTGGATTTGATAATGATCAGCAACCAGAATGATATAATCCACCTTAGATCTTGATCACCAAAGCCAAGGAACAGCCTTTACGCCACTCCTCTCTATGTTCACACACACACTATCAAGCAAAGCTTAAAACCGAGATTTCTAGCTCTCAACTTTAGGTATTGTGTAATGGCAATGATTAAAGCTACAAGATTTTCTCTTGTACTTTCTTTAGGTGCTTTTAATGCCTAATAATCCAAGCAAGCAAGGAAAGTCCTTCTCCTTGAGTATTTCGGCCAAGAGAAAACTTAGAGAGAATAAGATGTGTTTCACGCAAAAACCTAGCCACCCATCTTAGGTTTCTTTTTCTTTTCTTTTATCTTTTCTATATTTTGTATATTATCTTTTTGGCAAGTATTTGATTTGAATTTCAATTACTTTTAGATAATCTGATTCAAACTCAAAATCCTTCCTAAAGATAAGTAACACAATTTATTTCAAACTCACTTTTGAATTCAAAATTCAAATTAATTTGAAATATTACCTTAACATATATTTAATCAAATATACAATCACTTAATCATGTGCTGAAATTCCATTGTATATCATACTTGGAATTTCGGCTAGGACATGGTAATTATTAGGTGATTTAATTTGACTTAAATGCCACTAGGATTTAATACTCAATTAACTTAATTGATTTAATTAATCAATTGAAATTAATCCTATGTGGGCCGAATATTCTCTCTCTCATGGACCAAGGTCCAATAGCAATTTAAATACCCATTACATACATTAATTTGACTTTAATTAAAAGCCCAAATTAATGCCCAATACATTATTTAAATATTTTAAGCCCAATACTTTGTGTGCGATCCTATAGGTCCATTTAATGTTGGCAATGAATTAATGAATTAATTCAAAGGCTATATATATTCTCTAGAAAGATATTATAGCATTCCAAATTAAATGAAAATGCAAATGGCATTTGGTGACCTATTGCAATTTTATATAGTCCCTTACCCATAAATATCAGAATTAATATAAGGCATGGAACTAGTCATCCTTATATGTAAGTTAATTCCTTTCTTGATATTCCAGTGACACTGAACTCTCAGATAAATAATGATTGCACATTATTACATCTCGGTATGGCCATACACTTCTCAGTTCACTGATCAAGTGGCCGATGATATTTTTCTCTCTTATAGAGAGGGGTAATCCCTTTACTTCTCTCATGCTCTCTAACATGAATCAATGCATACCCAAGCATACCCATACTTGTCACTCAGTTACGAGCACGTTAGGTGTATGTCAAAGTACACAGTAATTCATAAAAAGTTTCATAGAGATTTTAGGTCTAAGAACTCCGATACAAAACTTGCATATGAGGAACACTTATGACTTGTACCATGTAGTGTTCTCATGTGTGGATCGTATCCAAATACCATGTTATAAACATGTATCTATGATCTCTGATTGACACTTTTGTCCTTATGATCCGTAAGACAGAACTCAACTAATCAGAGAGAGCATACTAGTCTTAATTCATTTGTTATTCCCATAACAATGACTGACTAGGGATATTTAGAATGAAGTCTCATTTGTTTCAAGGTCTTACAACCATGTGCCTCACACATGATAACTTAAACTGAAACAACATTCTTGGATAGTTCTATCAATTGACATGCACAGGAATACAATGGATAAAACAAATGCCTCATTTATTAACTAAAGTGTTTTATTACAATGTATTGGGGCTAGGGCTTACACTAACAATCTCCCACTAGCACTAGTCCCAATTGGGCATAGCCCTAAGACCGAATGCTCTCAAATGAGCTTCATGCAGATTTGGGCGCAACTGTTTCGTCAAAGGATCTGCTACATTGTCTTCACTTGCTATCTTGCTAACCTTGACGTCCCCACGATCAATGATTTCTCTGATCAGGTGGTACCTCCTGAGTATGTGTTTGGATTTCTGGTGTGACCGTGGCTATTTGGCCTGTGCAATGGCCCCGTTGTTGTCACAAAAAATTTCTAATGGATCTAGGATGCTTGGGACCACTCCTAATCCAGAAATGAAATTTCTAATCCAAACAGCCTCTTTTGCAGCCTCACTTGCTGCAATATACTCAGATTCTGTAGTTGAGTCGGCAACGGTCTCTTGCTTTGAGCTTCTCCAGCTGACAGCAGCACCGTTTAAAACAAAAACGAATCCAGATTGCGATCTTGAGTCCTGAGTGCTGGTTTGAAAAGCAGCATCGGCATAGCCTTGTATGACGAGCTCTTCCTGACCACCATACACCAAGAAGTGATCCTTAGTCCTTCGTAGGTACTTTAGAATCCCTTTTACAGCAGACCAGTGCTTTTCACCAGGGTCTTGCTGAAATCTACTGGTTATACTCAGTGCATGAGCAACATCCAACCTAGTACATAACATAGCATACATGATAGATCCAATAGCAGATGCATATGGGATTCTACTCATGTTGTCCCTTTCCTCTTTGGTTTTAGGGCACTGTTCTTTAGTTAAAGGAACTCCCAAAGCCAAAGGTATGTACCCTTTCTTTGAGTCTCCCATACTAAAATGCTTTAGTACCTTGTCTATGTACTTATCTTGACTTAGTCCCAATAGCCGATTCGATCTATCTCTGTAGATCCGAATACCAAGTATTGTCTCAGCTTCACCTAAGTCTTTCATTGAGAAACATTTCCCCAACCATTGCTTAACCTTTTGCAATGTTGGAATGTCATTCCCAATGAGAAGGATGTCGTCTACATACAGGACCAGAAATACTACTATGCTCCCACTAACCTTCTTGTATACACAAGGCTCATCCTCGTTCTTGACGAAGTCAAATTCTTTGACTGCCTCATCAAAACGAAGATTCCAACTTCGGGATGCTTGCTTTAATCCATAAATGGATTTCTGAAGCTTGCAAACCTTCTTAGGATGCTTGGGATTGACAAAACCTTCAGGTTGTGTCATATACACATCCTCAAGTAAATTTCCATTAAGGAAAGCAGTTTTGACATCCATTTGCCATATCTCATAATCATGATATGCAGCTATGGCAAGCAAGATCCTAATGGATTTGAGCATGACTACAGGCGAAAAGGTTTCATCATAGTCTACACCATGTGTTTGTCGAAAACCTTTCGCTACTAGTCTACCTTTGTAGGTCTTATCAGCTTTGAGTTTAAATAGCCACTTGCATTCAATTACTTTAGCACCTTGTGGTGGATCAACCAAGGTCCAAACCTGGTTATCGTACATTGATTGCATCTCGGATTTCATGGCTTAAAGCCAATTTTTCGAGTCTGGGCTTTCAATAGCTTCTCGATAGGTAGTAGGATCCTCACGATCTACTAACTCAATAGTGTCACTGTCAGTGATTAGAAAACCATATCTCTCAATCCCCTGATGTACCCTACCGGACCTTCTAGGTACTTGTGCAATGGGTTCTTGTTCCACAATTGGTTGTGAACTTGATCCCATTTCCAACTCATCCTGTATAGGAGTTTGTGGCGTTTGAATTTCTCCAAGTTCTACTTTACTCCCACTGTCTTTCTTGAGAAGGAACTCCTTTTCCAAGAAAACAGCCTTGCGAGCAACAAATACTTTGTTCTCGGTTTGTGAGTAAAAGTAGTATCCCTTTGTTTCTTTGGGATAACCCACAAATAAGCAGACAGTGGATTTGGACTCTAGTTTGTCAGATGTTAATTTCTTAACATGTGCTTCACAGCCCCAAATCCTGAGAAATGACATATTGGGTTCTTTCCCAGTCCATACCTTGTATGGTGTCTTTTCAACTGCTTTAGTTGGAATACGGTTTAGTAGAAACGCAGCAGTTTCTAATGCATAGCCCCAAAAAGAGACAGGAAGATTTGCTTGACTCATCATAGATCGAACCATGTCCAATAGAGTTCGATTTCTCCTTTCGGACACACCATTCCATTGTGGTGTTCCAGGAGGAGTGAGCTGTGAAATAATACCACACTCCTTTAGATGACAGTCAAACTCTTGGCTTAAATATTCGCCACCTCGATCTGACCGAATGGCTTTTATACTTTTGCCAAGTTGGTTTTCTACTTCGTTTTTAAACACTTTGAATTTCTCAAAAGTTTCAGATTTATGCTTCATTAGATAGACATAGCCATATCTACTGAAGTCATCTGTGAATGTCACGAAGTAGCTAAAACCACCTCTGGCTTGTGTACTTAATGGTCCACATAAATCGGTATGTATTAGCTCCAATAAGCCATTAGTCCTCTCACCTTTCTTGTTAAAAGGACTCTTTGTCATTTTTCCATGCAAACATGGCTCGCATGTATCATAAGATTCTAAGTCAAATGACCCAAGCACTCCAGTTTTGTGGAGTCTTGAAATGCGTTTTTCGTTTGCATGTCCTAAACGACAATGCCAGAAGTAAGTAGGGTTTAACTCATTTGATTTAACCCTATTTGTATTAATGTTGTATATGGACTCTTTGTTTGATAGATCAAGGATATAAAGGCCATTTTGCAACATGGCATTGCCATATGAAATGCCTTGGCGACGAATATGAGCATTGCCATTTTTAATAACAAAATCAAATTCATCTAAATCCAATAATGAAACTGAAATAATGTTTCTGCTCATAGCAGGCACATAATAACAATTTTTCAAAATTAAACAAAGTCCGGAAGGTAAAGTGAGTTGATAGTCGCCTATCTCCATGGCAGCAACTCGTGCTCCATTCCCCACACGGAGGTCCACTTCATTCTTCCCAAGTAACCTCCTATTTCTTAGCCCCTGCACATTTGAACAAATGTGAGAACCACAACCGGTATCTAGTACCCAAGTGTTAGAAGTAGAAAGGTTAATTTCAACAACAAAAATACCTGAACTGGACGCCTTGGCTCCATTCTTTTTTTGTTCTTCCTTGAAGAGAGCGCAATTCTTCTTCCAATGCCCTATTTTGTTGCAGTGGAAGCAAGTGCTCTCGCTCTCCTTGAGCTTTTGTGCCTTGGGCTTGGATTGGGCCTGAGGTGCACTCCCATTTGACTTGAGCCGAGTCAGGTCATTCTTGGGTTTTGCCTTTCCCTTTCCCTTTCCCTTAGCGGGTCCCTTCTTGATGCCCCCTTGAACCATCAGTACGGGATTGGTCTTTCGAATGTTTTCTTCAGCATTCTTAAGCATCCCATGAAGCTCAGTAACTGACTTGTTCATCGCATGCATGTTATAATTCATTACAAATGGATCATAATCATCAGCCAATGATCCTAAAATCAAGTCAGTAGCCAATTCCTTTGGTACTTGTACCTCAAGCTTCTCAAGAGTATCAAGATACCCTTTCATCTTGAGTACATGTGTACTAACAGGAGTACCTGCAGCCATCTTACAGGAAATTAAGGCCTTAGTTGTCACAAACCTCTCGTGACGAGCTTGCTCTTGGAACATCTCCTTTAAGTGCACCATGATCGCAAAAGCCTCTTGGTCCATAAATTGCTTTTGCAAGTCAGGCACCATAGTGGCTAGCATCAAACAGGTCACATCATTGGAGTCGCTCTTCTTGGTCTCAAAAGTTTCCCTTTGAACCGCAGAGGCGTTCCTACCAGGTTCTTGAGTCAAGGGTGCATCCAAGACATACGACTTTTTCTCTTGCTTAAGAACTATCCTTAAGTTTCGAGACCAGTCTATGAAATTGGTGCCATTCAATTTGTCCTTTTCAAGGACTGATCGCAATGAGAAATTGTTGTTTGAAGATGCCATTTTTCAATCTACAATAAAATTTAGCAAGATTAAATGAGGTCTTATTAATAATCCCACAAATCGAATTAATATCCCTTTAAATAATTCGCGTTAGTGATTTAATGTGGGCCAAGATCCACTTTTCACAACAACCTTATTAGTCAAGCTGAGCTTGTACACCTAACAAGTTAAGTTACTTAGGTAGGATAACTCCAATCATGACTCGTACATGACTCTTGGATCAAATGGGCTAACATCTTAAGATGTTATAGCACAAACCCATTTATTAGTTGCCTAGGTCCGGGCATCCCTTTCCATGTTAAGTCCAACCTACATTCACAACTCATGCCTCACAAAGATAATCGGGCGCATCTAGGACTCCTAGTCTACGTTACCGATGATCGATGCCTTGACATGTTTCGAATTAGGAAGGCAACTTTGTGACTTACTATTTTAGGGATTCATTTTATTACGGCTTACATGGCATACGCTTTGTCATCCATTCATAGCATGCATATATAAATAATTGCATAAAGTAAAGCGTGACAAACATGGGCCCATAAAACCTACAACTAAGATTCTATACTATTACACAAGAATCTTCTTAGTTGGGCTTCACCACTCCGGTGGGCTTCATCTTGATTTACAAAGTCTTCAAGTAAATTCTATTCTAAGAAATAAATGAAACTTTTACAATAATACATAATGGCTCGCAGGCCATAATTAATTACAAAAACCCAGGGCCCATGAATGCACCATGCATATCCATTTATCACACCAAACAAGCAAATTAATATACATAACATTCATGGATCAAACAAAGTCCAATTTTAATTAAATTAGCCAAGCCCATTAATGGAAATTGTGTACTTGAACCTTTAAGAGATGACCCTATGATGGGCCTAGGCCGAGGCCCAATGGACTAAATCCTCTTATTGAATATTCTCTTAAAAGCCCAAAACACAAACTAGTTAGATTTGTGCTATAAATCAACTCTAGTATAATTTCCAATTTTGCCATTTTTAATATTATGTCATACTGCCCATAAACATTAAAAATACATATAATATGTACCGACATGAATTAAAAAAAATAAAAAACATGAAGAACATATATATGATACACGGCATACATATAAAAACAAACAAACAACAAAACTAGTTGTTTAATGCTTATGTGATGCCACAAAAAATGCACAAACCCTTAAATCAATTTTATGAGTCAATTAATAATTCAAATAAGGTCATAAAAATGATTTAATATATTGTACCAATCTGATCTAAATGTGTTTTTACCATTTTAATCAAATCAAAACAAACAATGTTGATTAAACATGTAACAAACACAAACTAGTCATTGTTTTAAGTGATATTAAAATTAATCAATTAAATTGTCATGGACCAGAATTAAAACCAAATTTTAAAAATGTCCAGACCTGATATTTAATCATTAAAAACCACTTACAAACATGCCAAAAACGTTTTTACATTTAATATTCAAAACTAGTTGTTTAATTAACAATTAACATGCCAAAAAGCACCTAGTTTTAATATTAACATATACCATCAGGTATTACTAATTAAATCTGACTAATAACAGCTCCTAGAACATCTTAGGACAGTATATTAACATGTCATATTAATTATAATACCTATCTAATCAATTAAAATCGTTTTTACACCAAAACAATGCAAAAAACTCAAAACAGAAAATTTCAGCATTGCATGTATTAAAAGTAACGATTTTTAATTAATTATTTCATGCATCTAAAGCACTAAAATAAGCATGTTTAGGCTCTGATACCACTGATGGAATATGTCATGGTATGTGTATGTAGATAACGCAGCGGAAAAATATCAAAAACGATCATACACATCAAACAATTCCATAACAAGAATCGAAACATGCACTTTTTAGGTTTTAAAACTTACAACTTTAGATGCTCTTAAGACTTGGATTTGATAATGATCAGCAACCAGAATGATATAATCCACCTTAGATCTTGATCACCAAAGCCAAGGAACAGCCTTTACGCCACTCCTCTCTATGTTCACACACACACTATCAAGCAAAGCTTAAAACCGAGATTTCTAGCTCTCAACTTTAGGTATTGTGTAATGGCAATGATTAAAGCTACAAGATTTTCTCTTGTACTTTCTTTAGGTGCTTTTAATGCCTAATAATCCAAGCAAGCAAGGAAAGTCCTTCTCCTTGAGTATTTCGGCCAAGAGAAAACTTAGAGAGAATAAGATGTGTTTCACGCAAAAACCTAGCCACCCATCTTAGGTTTCTTTTTCTTTTCTTTTATCTTTTCTATATTTTGTATATTATCTTTTTGGCAAGTATTTGATTTGAATTTCAATTACTTTTAGATAATCTGATTCAAACTCAAAATCCTTCCTAAAGATAAGTAACACAATTTATTTCAAACTCACTTTTGAATTCAAAATTCAAATTAATTTGAAATATTACCTTAACATATATTTAATCAAATATACAATCACTTAATCATGTGCTGAAATTCCATTGTATATCATACTTGGAATTTCGGCTAGGACATGGTAATTATTAGGTGATTTAATTTGACTTAAATGCCACTAGGATTTAATACTCAATTAACTTAATTGATTTAATTAATCAATTGAAATTAATCCTATGTGGGCCGAATATTCTCTCTCTCATGGACCAAGGTCCAATAGCAATTTAAATACCCATTACATACATTAATTTGACTTTAATTAAAAGCCCAAATTAATGCCCAATACATTATTTAAATATTTTAAGCCCAATACTTTGTGTGCGATCCTATAGGTCCATTTAATGTTGGCAATGAATTAATGAATTAATTCAAAGGCTATATATATTCTCTAGAAAGATATTATAGCATTCCAAATTAAATGAAAATGCAAATGGCATTTGGTGACCTAATGCAATTTTATATAGTCCCTTACCCATAAATATCAGAATTAATATAAGGCATGGAACTAGTCATCCTTATATGTAAGTTAATTCCTTTCTTGATATTCCAGTGACACTGAACTCTCAGATAAATAATGATTGCACATTATTACATCTCGGTATGGCCATACACTTCTCAGTTCACTGATCAAGTGGCCGATGATATTTTTCTCTCTTATAGAGAGGGGTAATCCCTTTACTTCTCTCATGCTCTCTAACATGAATCAATGCATACCCAAGCATACCCATACTTGTCACTCAGTTACGAGCACGTTAGGTGTATGTCAAAGTACACAGTAATTCATAAAAAGTTTCATAGAGATTTTAGGTCTAAGAACTCCGATACAAAACTTGCATATGAGGAACACTTATGACTTGTACCATGTAGTGTTCTCATGTGTGGATCGTATCCAAATACCATGTTATAAACATGTATCTATGATCTCTGATTGACACTTTTGTCCTTATGATCCGTAAGACAGAACTCAACTAATCAGAGAGAGCATACTAGTCTTAATTCATTTGTTATTCCCATAACAATGACTGACTAGGGATATTTAGAATGAAGTCTCATTTGTTTCAAGGTCTTACAACCATGTGCCTCACACATGATAACTTAAACTGAAACAACATTCTTGGATAGTTCTATCAATTGACATGCACAGGAATACAATGGATAAAACAAATGCCTCATTTATTAACTAAAGTGTTTTATTACAATGTATTGGGGCTAGGGCTTACACTAACATCAGTGTCATAGAGTAGTAACTTACCTGCAATCACATCAGGTGCATCTTGCTCATCCCGAGCCCTTATATCATACGCCCTCGCTGGTACCATATGAGGACGATCTATTGATCCCAATGGAGCACCCTCTCTATGCCGACCACCTCGACCTCTACCTCTGCCTCTACCTCGGCTAGCTTGGGAAGCATTAGACCCAACTCGGCTAGCCTCCCATTGATCTCCAGTATACTCACTCAACTTCAGACAATTGGGCAAAATATGTTCGACGCTTCCACAATGGAAACAACCTCCAGTGAGCCACCTACACTCGCCCTTGTGGCGCTTACTGCTGTGAGAACACTCAGGTATCACTTAACCTGTACCACTAGAACTGCCTCTACCACCACTTGACCCAACTGTAGATCCTTTTCTCCTACCTCTCGAAACTGGATAAAAAGAAGACTCATCTTGCGGGTTCCTCAATCTCTTACCCGAGGATGAACCTCCATGAGGGGGATTCCTCCTCTAAGATCTTTCCCTTAAAACCGACTCGAACCTCTCTGCCCGCATAGCTGCTTGAACAATCTGGTAGTAACTGATAGTAGGGGTACTCATCAAAGATATGAGAATTTCCCTCAAGGACTTTATAATAATCCAAAAAGGGCCTAGTCGGAATCTGCGTGGTAAGTCTGTAATTAAGGGTATTTTTGTAATTTATGTAAGAGGAAAATTTGGATAATAAGGAATTATTTGCTAAGAAATTTATTAATTAAGTAATAAGTGTAGTGAAGGAAATGTTATGATGTGCTTGTAGTGTATGGTAGTAGGATGTAAGTGGGCTAACATATTTTATTGAGTGCTTTTTGTGCATGGTGCCTTGGATGAAAGTGGTTTATAAGAAATAATATGGTGTGAGTTGAGTTTGGTACATTGGAGATATTTTTGTAAGAGAAACTTGTGTGTGTTTAGTGTATGGTGCCTAGAGTGGATAAGTCAAAGTGGATGGTTTGATTCTCTAGGATTGTGACAAGTGGCAAGGGTAGGTGAGCATTAATGGTAAAGTAGGAGAGAGGGAAGGTAGGGGCAGAAATCTGACTAGCTTCCCGGGGAAGTTATTCTTCCCTTTTCTCCTTCTTTCCTGTCCTCTCTCTCTTTTGCTACCATTTTCTGCTCTCAACCTTTCCCTCTTGTGTTTTCTTGGTGTTTTTGAGCTGAGTTTTTGAAGATTTATAAGAGGTAAGTGGCTGGGTTTTCTTTGGGGTCCTTTTCTTTTTCTCATTCTTCGATTTTGATTGGGTTTGTAAAGGTTTTGTTTTTGGGTTATTTGAGTAATTGATTTGATTTGGTTTGTGCAAGAATCGGAAGAGAGAAGGAAGAGCAAAGGTAAAGATAAAGTGGGATTGTGAGGAGCCCGGTTTGAAGCTGCAGTTTCCAGGTTTGGGAGCTTAATTTGATTGTGTTTGGGAGTTTGATCCTTGTTGTGATGAGTTTTGAGTTGTGCCCTAGTTCTCAATTGGATTTTTTGTGTAATTGTGTTTTCAAATTCTTGGTGGCTTGAGTGTTTTGTTTGGGTAAATGCATGTGACTAATTTTTTAGGAATTGTTAATGAAATATTAGTGATATAGTGAGGATGGTATGTGTTTTCGGAACATGAACATGTTATGTTAACGAAATTTTGGGTTAAGTTTTGATGGGATTCATGATGAATTGATGGTTGATTATTACATTAAAATGTGTTTATGTGGCCATGAGATTATGCGGTGATGTATTAGAGGCTTGAGGTAAGTGTTGGTGCATGGTTGAATGAATGCATGAAGGTTGTGTTGCGAAGAGAGTAGGAAAAGTGCAGATCCGGGCAATTTTGGGTTCTGTCGCGCTCGCGACATAATGCCGATTTGGCCCTTGTTCTTAGAGAGCCCTCTGTCGTGACCGCGATGTTATCAAGACCGCGACAGAGAGCTCGATAGCCGAGTCCTCCGCGCGAGCATGCTGCCGAGCGTGCGTGCGAGGAGGAAGGAACTGGTCTCTGTCGCGATCGCGACGTTGTTGCGAGCGTGACAGAACTCGGTTGCGCGAATCTGCCTAGCATTCTTCATTGCGAGCAGTCCTTCTGGCGCGAGCTCGTGAGGAGGTGCCCCATGCTCTGTCGCGAGCTCGACACTGTTGCGATTGCAACAAAGGCCCTTCTTGCTTGCCCTATTTTCTGAATGTGTTTCTTTTGTTCCACTTTGCACGGTTTCTCACTATTGTATGGTACATGATTGAGTTTATGTCTTGTTGACCTTTTTATACTCATGTCGTTGTAGTGGATTAGTATGATGTTGGGATTTTTGCTATGAGTTCTGTAAAGTAAGTGTTGTGATTAAGTGCGAGTTGTCAAGCCTGAAGTGTCAAGGTAGTGGATAATTAAGTATGCTTTAGAAGGGTCCGAGTATAGCTGTTCTGTCCGCCCCGTTTGGACGAAGCGGTCGACCTCCGAGATGGTCATCTTTCGTGTAGCGATAAAATATTTTGAGACTCCGATCTCCCGCATTACTTTCGGGTATTAAAACTGTTTTTGAGGCTTCGGTCTCCCGCGCCGTGTTCCCGTATCCTCCACCATTGAAATTCAGGCTATTTTCTTAAGTGTTTTGTGTTGAGTTAGTGAAGTGTTTTGATTATTGCGTGATTTCGATTATGGTAATTGCTTCGTGCTTTCTGTTTTCATTCTGATTTTCTATATATATTCTTCTGTCCCCTAATTTTTAGTGGTTTCTGTATTGTTGATGCATGTTTGCATTTAAGTATTAGTGCATGATATTATTGTATAGTGTTCTGTTGTGTTTTGTTCCTCCCCACTAAGCGTTATCGCTTAGCACGGGTTCTTGTCCCGTGTAGGTGACAAGGTTTTGAGTTCTTGTTCGAGTTCTGAGTCGCGTATCTGCAGACTGGCCACATAGGAGTAGAGTTAGTTATTTTTATCTCCTACTGTAATTCTTTTTATATGTAGTATTTTTGTATAGTGGCTCATGTAACTTTTGTATAGTTTATGATGTAGTATTTTGGATATTGTAAATAACTCTATATCTTGATTATATGAGATTTATGTTTGCCTTTGTTTTTATTATTAGTGAATGCTTCTGCTCAGTACATGTATATCTGTATGTATGTTGTGAGTGAGCGTCGGGTAGCGCGCCCGCCGGCGCCCTTCCAACGGGGGCGGCGGTAGGGGTGTTACAGACTCATTCAACCCAGTCTCAAAATGCTGGCATCGAAATTCTTCTGTCAGAATACCCGGAGGAGCATACTTCCTAAGCCTATTAAACTCTTTTTCATACTCAAAAACCGATATAGCCCTTTGCTTCAAACCGAGAAATTGAGCCCACTTAGCTTCTTTATAGGCCTTGGTCACATACTTACTCATGAATTCCCGCTCAAAGAATTCCCATGTGACCGGATCAGGCAACTTGGGGTGCCTAAGAACCAACTTCCACCAGTCATAGGCCGATCCTTGGAATAAAGCAACGGCACACTCAACTTGCCTCTCAGGAGGGCAACAAATCTCCTCAAGAACTCTTTCCACCTTCTCTATCCATTTCTCGGCAAATTTCGACTTATTAAGAGTCATCTCGCAGAAATCCTTCGCCCCAGCTTTCCTGATGCTTTCAATAGGGGCTTTTGAGGTAGTCACCCTTTCTAAGACCCGAACCATGTACTGAGAGATCTTCAACATATGTACCCTAGCTTGTTGAGCCGGACCAGACATAGTCGGATCTTGCTCTTGGGGATAAGCACTCTTCAGACCCCTCGAGTGATCCGCGCACGGAATCCATCTATAACAAACATAAAGACATCCATATTAGCCAATACTCTAGCACCATGAAATGTACCCTAGAAGGATTTGTACATGTCTAGGGATTTTGGTGATTGAAACTATATAATTTGATGGTCAGAGTGATTAAGTAGGAAAAAAGACATTATTAGAATTAAGAAAAAGGGTAATTTGGTCATTTTGCATATATGGATTTAATAGAATGGAATAAATAACTCTGAGAGCTAAATTTTGAGAATGGATCAGTTATATGCTAAATGTATGTGAGTTGTGGTGTTAGGTGTGTCGAAGGGATGAATTCAGTATTAATGCAAAAGTTTCGGCAAGTGCGGCCAATTTCAAAATTGTAAGGTATTAATTTGGGGACTTAATTTAAGGGGGTAAGGATTTAATTGTGGGCCAATGTAAGAATTGTATATATATGTATTATGCTAATATAAGATTAAAGGAGAGTTGGTGGACAAAATAGAGGAATTGTCATAAAAATCTATTAATGGGCCAATAGAGAGGTGACACATGGCAAGGCGTTAAGATTGAAAGGGGAGAGGTATTTAAGAAGAGAGAGAACATGGGTGAGGGGAAGATTTTTTGCTCACCCTCACGTTTCCCCTCTTCTTCTTCTTCTTCTCTCTTATCTTAATTGTTCCCCTTGCTGCTGCAATTCTTGGATGGGTTAGCAATTAAAAGGTTGTTCAGGTAAGTAATAAGTTTCCTTCCTCTTGTTTCTACTTTTCTCTAGCTTGGGTTGAGGTTCTTTGTATTTTAGGTTTAAGTTTGAGTTTTGGATTTGTTTTGTGTGGAGGAATTTGGATGAGGAGATGTATGGAAGAGTATGATAGCTGGTTGAGGCAATCATAAAAGCTAATTGGAGCATAGGAGGTTCAGGTTTAGGAGTGTTTTTGTGCTTCTCATTTCAGATCATGTATTTGGGTTTTGATTATACTATTATTTGTGTGTTTTGATATATGTAAATGCATATGTTTAATAGATTTGTGTATATGATTTATGATGTTAGTGTTATAATGGTTTGCATGACAATTTTTATGCGTATGTACATGAATATGAGAGGAAATTCTGGGTTGTGTTGAAATGTTAAGATTTTCAGTAATGTCATTTGATTATGTATAATTATTATGCAAATTGAGTTATTATTGTTATAAGTATGTTATGAAGGCATCAGAGGTAAGTTTTTACATTACTTCATATGATATTTTGTTATGGGTAAAGATTGGGTATTGATTTTACAAGCTCTATTTTCCTGCATTTCACCTGAGAATTGGAAATCACGATCCTGTCGTGAGTGCGACAGAATTGGGCCTTCCCTTCTCTCGCGATAGCGGTATTTGGCAGATTGCACGAGACGTGAAATTCTTCATGAGGCATGAAGCTCTTCACGAGTCATGAAGAATAGCCGTGTGTGACTCATATGAGATGAGACTCTTCACGAGTCATGAAGATTAGCCTTGCTGGCCTCAGATGTGAAGAGATTCCCTGTTATGAATCGTGAACAAGGACACAACTCGTGACATCGAGTGCTTGGCCGAGCATGAGTCGTGATGCAATGCACGACTTGTGCTAGCCCTTTCTTCTGCAGGGCATCTTCGTCTACTGTCGCGAGCACGACTTCTTGTCGCGAGCGCGATAGTGTGCCTTCCTGCTTGGCCTTTTCTAAAATGATTTTTCATGGTTCTTTTTACATGGGTTTTTATTGCTACATGGCACATGATTTGGTTTAGGCTTGTCTTATACTATGATGTCTTTAATTATAAGTTATATATTCATGATTAATAACATTGTATATGATTTAAATGTATTCAATTATATCTTTTATTTGAGTACGTAAATGTATTTGTACGGGTATCACTCCGGTATCCTTCCAAAGGGGGTATCGCGGTGTTACAGTTCTGAAACTCTGATAATACTTGTGTGATTAGTAAAAGTTAATGACAGATTAAAATGTATGTAATTATTATTTAATCTTAGTGAATAGTTGTGGAAGTAATGTTTATGCGATTAATAGGGACATCATAAGAACAAATATGTTTATATGTGAAATTGTATTTAATGGATAATTTATATGAGTTTGACTAAGTTTGATGGTCTAATGAGATTTGGTTGGGGTTGGCGGTATGTGATGTTTAGCTCTGTCGTGAGTGCGACTGGTGTCGTGATCGCGACAGTGGCCATCTAGCTGTCTGTCACGATCGCGACTGAGGTCGCGAGCGTGACTCTTTTCTAAGCTGTGAATTTATGTTGATTGAGCTATTTGACATGGGTTTTCACTTATGATTTACATGTGACCTATTGTGTAAACCTGGATATGTTATACCATGTAAGCTATAGTTGAATTGAATTTTTAAGCATGTATTAAATTGCAATGTGATTGTAATAAAAAGGTTATGGTTTTTTGTAAGTTATATGAGCCATTGCTTTAGTTTATAAATGATTTATGCATATGATTATTATGTGTCTACAATAAAAGTCTGCACCTCTGAAAAGGTACTAAAAATAACATGTACATCATTAAAGGAAACCTGCAACAACCCGATTTGGCCCTAGTAGAATTTCGGAATTTTGGTTTGGAAATTCCAGAGTTTGTGTGTACAAGAGAGTGTATTAGAGTGAGTGGCTTGGTGTGGGTTCTGTCGGAGCGTGACAATGTCGCGGATGCGATAGAATGCTTCGCATGAAACCTACTTAAGTTGGATTATTTGATGTGTATCGGACACGTGGCAGCATAGGAGAGTGACACATGGCTTTCTAGGGGAGTGACAAGTGGCATTGTACGAGGGTGACATGTGGCATGAGATATTATGTGGTTTGGTCAAAATACATATATGTATTTACTAAGAAAAGAGATATACATATGAATTAAAAAGGATTAAAGAGATGTACATGTATTAATTTTGGGAAGGTGGGACTTTAATTTTGGGATTAACATTGACCAGCTGAATTCTTTGTCCCTTCTTTTCCCACGTTGGTCATGCTTTTAGCCTATTGTTCTTCATTTCTTTCTTTTTCCATGGCCTTCAGCCATTCTCCCTCTCTTGCTCTTTCCTTTGTTTTTTCCTTCATCATTTGGTTTGTTCTTGAGAAAGAACCTCTTGGATTTGGTTGAAGAGTAAGAGAAGGTAAGCTTGATTAGTTTTTCGATCTGACCTCCTTTTTCTTTTTGTTTTTGATTTAAAGTGAGAAGTGGTTTAACTCAAGTGTTTTTTATGTGATTTGTGGAAGCTATGAACAAGAGATTGCATAAAGAGAAGGAAAAGGTTGGAGCTGAATAGAGCATAGATTTCAAGCTTCCTAGAGGTAGGGATCGTGTACGAATCTCATTTTGATTGCTTGCAGTGAGCTCATGATATATGTATATATGTTTGTGATCATGTATTGGATCATGGTGTATGAGTTTTGGATGTGTTAAATGGTTTTCATATAGTTTTGCGTGTAAAGAGTAATTTTAGAGAAATTCTGTTTAGGTTTCATTAGATCTTTGAATATGGTTTTTGTCATAAGTAGAGTTACAGAGCTTCAATTGTATTGAGTCAATTGCATCTGAAAGCTAAGATCCATAGCTAAAAATGTCTAAGAGGGCGCTGGAGCTAATTCCGGCTCTATGATCCTCGAAAATGTTAAAAATCGCAGTATCTCTGGTTGGGTCGGGTCATTTGAATAGTATAGGTTGTTTAGCTTATATCTGGAGTTAAAAATGTCCAATTGACCTGAGATTTATCCAATTTAAAATTTAACATCCTAGGGAACATTTGTTGAGAAGAAAGTGTTGCCTAAAAATGTTGTTTATAGGTCAGTTTAGACGATACAAGTTAGAGGTGAAAAGCAGTCTCCTAAAGGTTCCTAATGGAGCCTTCAGTCGCGAGCGCGACAGTGGTCGCGATCGCGATAGATATAGTTTCATCAGCAAGTTGGGTTTTGTCCTAGTCATGTTATGTAGTGTGACTAGGAGAGAAATGGAAGCAACAGCACGAGTCGTGCTCACATAGAGAGGAAAGTGAGAGCACGTAACGTGCTCCAGGGGAAAGGAGGAGTGAGCACGAGTTGTGCTCAAGGAGCATGAGTCATGCTCACCAAGAGAGAAATGTGGGAGCACAAGATGTGCTCCAGTTGTGTGAGAGAGTGAGCACGAATCGTGCTCAAGGAGCACGAGTCGTTCTCCTACCTCTTCTTCTCTGTTTGTCCTGTTTTGATCCTCTGCTTCTGTTTTGAGTTGTTATAGGTTTATATGAGTTTTGCATACAACCATTTGGTCCGTGTTTGGTTTAAAATTATCTTTTAAACCTCTTACATGATTAGTAATAATTAAATGTACATGATTAATAAAGTTGTACATGAATTAAATGTCTCTGAATTTGATAAATGCACTTGAATTACAGTTGATGAGTTGGTATATGTGTATAGTAATCGAGTTGTTTCTGAGCCTGATTACCGTTATAGTGGATAGATAAGCATGCTTATAAAGGGATTATCGAGTGCTGCTGCCCATCTTCCACCCCGTTTGGATGAAGCGAGTCGACCTCCGAGAATGGTCATTAATAGAGATAGATGAAAATGTATTGTGACTTCGGTCTATTGAAAATGTTTTTTTTATAGAGCGTCTCGTATCCACCATGAAAGGAATTTAGGCTTATTAATGTTGTGCAGTAAATTTGAGATTAAAAGTATTATTCTGAATAGATGCTAGAGTACATGAGAGTCATATTTAAGTACATTATAGTTTTGTATACAAGTGTATGATTACATGAGTGTGTTTACATGTATGTGGACACATGATAGCGTATATTTGAATAAATGAGATGTACAAGTTATATTGTGCATGAATTAGTGAAAGAGTAGATGTTACTTATATGTGAGCTCATAGTATTTGATATTTGAGCATGCAACCTATACACGTATAAGAGCTATATGCATGAGTTTATTTGATTTTGTTATATGAAATGTGTGATTTATTTGTGACTTCGTAAAGAAATCCTTTGCATTATTTTCATCCCCACTAAGCGTTATCGCTTAGCACGGATGTTTATCTCCGTGTAGGTTTGCAAGTTCGGATCAGTGAGCGGGCATCTGCAGGTCAAGGCCACTAGGAAGTATTGTTATCTTTTTTGTATAAGTTAAAGATAGAGTAGGTGATGTTTTGAGTAACATCATTATGTAATAAGAGAAGAAGAATCACATATAAATGTATATGTAAAGCTAAATGGAAACAGATTATAATATGGACATGTATAAAGACATATGTATATATGTAATTAATATGAATTGCATGTTGGGCTGTAGTGTAGTAGTAATTTATTTTATTATTCTTAAATGGATGTGTATTATGCTATCGCTTCCGCTAGAGTATGTATATATATACGTATATGTCCGCGTGGCGCCCCGATATCCTTCCAGGGGGTATGGGGGTGTTACATTTAGTGGTATCAAAGCATAGGTTAGAGGTTCTGGTCTATAAGATGTAGAGTATAGATTAAATGTCAGAGTTTGTCTAGAGTTGTGACCTAATGCATATGTCATTTGTGTAAAGTATAGATGGAGTCCGACGGGCGTGAGAACGTAGAAGAGACAGCGGCAGATGTGAATTGGTAAGAGTTCGAGGTGACACTGTATATTCCTGTCATCTATCTCCTTGAATCGTGTGAACATAAGCATAGTGAAACATGTGGATGGGAAAAATGCATTGCCACAGCTTGCATTGCATTTTCGCATCATCTTGCATAAATCATTACATAGCCATTCCATCCGCATCCCTAATTTGTACGTGAAAAAGTATCATTGTATGCGTTTCATTAAGAAAAGCTGACAGGATATACATTGAGTGACTGATGCTTAGAATAAGTGTATCGATTAGAGTGCAGTGCGTTAAGGAAAGAGTGAAGTGTGTACGATTTGATAGCTGTATGGTATAAGTGATAGCTATTCAGAGATCTGTTTAAGGATTTACCTTTGTGAGTGATTAGCGGGGAAATTTCGAGGATGAAATTTCTTAAGGGGGAGAGATTTGTAACAACCCGATTTGGCCCTAGTAGAATTTCGGAATTTTCGTTTGGGAATTCGAGAGTTTGTGTGTATAAGAGAGTGTATTTGACTGAGTGGCTCGGTGTGGGTCCTATCGCGAGCGCAACAGCGTCGCGGGCGCGACAGAATGCTTCGCATAAAACCTACTTGAGTTGGATTATTTGATGTGTATCGGACACGTGGCGGCATAGGAGAGTGACACATGGCTTTGTAGGGGAGTGACAAGTGGCATTGTAGGAGGGTGACATGTGGCATGAGATATTATGTGGTTTGGCCAAAATACATGTATGTATTTAATATGAAAAGAGATATACATATGAATTAAAAAGGATTAAAGAGATGTACATGTATTAATTTTGGGAAGGTGGGAATTTAATTTTGGGATTAACATTGACTAGCTGAATTCTTTGTCCCATCTTTTCCCACGTTGGTCATGCTTTTGGCCTATTGTTCTTCATTTCTTTCTTTTTCCTTGGCCTTTAGTCATTCTCCCTCTCTTGCTCTTTCCTTCTTCATTTGGTTTGTTCTTGAGGAAGAACCTCTTGGATTGGGTTGAATAGTAAGAGAAGGTAAGCTTGATTAGTTTTTCGATCTGACCTCCTTTTTCTTTTTGTTTCTGATTCAAAGTGAAAAGAGGTTTAAATCAAGTGTTTTCTATGTGATTTATGGAAGCTATGAACAAGAGATTGCATAAAGAGAAGGAAAAGATTGGAGCTGAATAGAGCATAGAGTTCAAGCTTCCTAGAGGTAGGGATCGTGTGCGAATCTCATTTTGATTACTTGCAGTGAGCTCATGATATATGTCTATATTTTTGTGATCATGTATTGGATCATGGTGTATGAGTTTTGGATGTGTTAAATGGTTTTCATATAGTTTTGTGTGTAAAGAGTAATTTTAGAGAAATTCAGTTTAGGTTTCATTTGACCTTTGAATTGGTTTTTGTCATAAGTAGAGTTACAGAGCTTCAATTGTGTTGAATTAAATTGCATGTGAAAGCTATGATCCATAGCTAAAAATTTCTAAGAGGGTGCTGGAGCTAATTCTTGCTCTATTATCCTCGAAAATGTTAAAAATCGGCGTATCTCTGGTTGGGTCGGGTCATGTGAATAGTATAGGTTGTTTAGCTTATATCCGGTCAACATGACTTTTGTGCAATAATGTTAAAAGTTCAGTGACATTTAAGTAAGAAAAAAAAAGTCGGTTACTTTTGCGCGATAAGTGATAAGTTGAGTGACCATGGGTGAAATCAACCCCCATTAGGAGATGGAACCCCCGCACTTTGTAAGTCTAGAGTAGACTTTGTGCAGCTCAAAAGGGCAATCCTCACATTTTGTAAGTCTGGAGCAGACTCAGTGCATCAGCATCAGGAGATGGAACCCCCACACTTTGTAAGTCTAGAGCAGACTCGGTGCAGCTCAGTAGAGCAACTCTTGCATTTTGTAAGTCTGGAACAGACTCGATGCATCAGCCAGGAGGATAAAAATCATTCATCAGTCTATACGGCGACTTAAGGAGGTGATTTCATTAGCGTGACCGGGAAGACAACCGCCTCAGGTACACGCTTATTCTCTCTCTCCTTGAGTTTTGGCTCACCTAGGCACCCAGGCACTACGTTCCCCAAAACTGGGGGCAACTTTAGACATCGGGTCCCGAGGAAGTCCAAGATCAGGATTACCCGATGATGAAAAGGTTACTTAACGCAAGTAGAGGTTTCAAAAATGGTGTTTTCTTTATCAAAAATCTTTTTTGTTCCTCCAAAAATTTTAATTAAAAAATTTGCATTTTTACTCTTATTTTTATTCCTTTAATTTTTTATTTTTATTTTATATTTTATTTTTTATTTAAAGTTTTATTCTCGACTTTTTCGCGGTACCCTATTGTCGTACGGTGTGCGTGCGGCGCGTGTAAGTCGTGGTCGCATGCATGCGGGCCGTCCCCTTGCGGGAACGGCGTGCGCCCACAGGCGCAACATGCGCTCGCGGGCGACGTGCGCCTGTAGGCGCGACGTACCCCCACCTGGCGATGTGTGCCCGCATAGATGCATGTCGCCAAGGGCGACATGCGCCCGCTGGGGCACACGTTCCAGAGGGCAACGCACGACTTGCACCCGCTGGAGCGCACGTCGCCTCGCGCGATATGCCCCCACTTGGGCGCACGTCGCCGCACCTGACATGCACCCATAGGGGCGAGCGTCGCCTTGCTTCACCCGCGGGCACTCCCGCGCCTGCTTCCCCGTGCTATTGTTTTCACGTACATCATTTTTTCACGCAATATTTCAGTCTGTTAGGCTTGTTTCAACTTTTAATGTCATATTTGGTTAACGAAAAATGAAAGGATGTTTATCCATTTTCCATTTCGGGACAAGAAAGGAAACAAAAGGAATTGCTGCCTACATTCTCAGGGGAGCTGAATTTTTAGAAGAGAAAAAGAGGGTTTTCTTCTCTTAAGCAAAAGGCAGAAGGGAGCTTCTTCAAAAATCTTTAAACTTTTTTTCACGTTTCAATTTTTTTCTTCTATAAAGAGTATTTCGTCCTTGGTTTGAATTGAGGAAGAAAAATTAATTTTCTTTGCTTAATCATCCTACTAAAAATATTTTCTTGAGTTTTGTTTGTCAAAACTAGGATATTTTCCCAAATATTTTCGTGTTTATTATCATAAATATCGACAAGGAGAACGGATCAAGACATCCTATTTTTCGATCCATAAAATCAGAGGGTAAACATTTTTGGAACCGTTCTCGTTTAATTTTATTTCTTCATTTATTTATTGTTAATATTGTTATTTTTTGTCATTGTTATCATTTCTTTTATTTACTTCTAGCATTCTTTTTATGTGATTATTGTTACTATTGATACATTATTTGTTGTTTTGACTTGACTCCCTGGTGACTCCCGTTGCCATCATCCTTCTCACTATTATTATTATTATTACTATTATGAATCTTGTTCCTATTATTTTTACTATTGTGAATATACTTGCTTGTTGTGTTATTCTACCATAGCTTTTCCCTTTTGCCTCCATCATTGCCATATTATTTTTATTATCATCATCATCATCATCATCATCATCATCATCATTATTATTATTATTATTATTATTATTATTATTATTATTATTATTATTATTATTATTATTATTATTATTATTATTATCATTATTATCTTATGTTATTATTATTATTATTAGTACGATTATTTCATGTTTATTTTATTTTATATTATCATTATTGTTGTTATTATTTTTGTTATGCTACTGTTATCATTGTAGTTACTATTATGATTATGATTATGATTATGATTATTATTATTATTATTATTATTATTATTATTATTATTATTATTATTATTATTGTTGTTGTTGTTGTTGTTGTTGTTGTTGTTGTTGTTGTTATTATTATTATTATTATTATTATTATTATTATTATTATATTGTTGCTATTATGCCATGATTATTTATTGTTATTGTCACTATAATTTTATTGTTGTCATGATTTTGTCATTATTTTTATTTTTTGGCATAACTTGTTTTTAGTTCTTTTTGCATGTAAACCATTTGCATACTGAATTACATGTCTTATATCTATTTTTCATTCTTTTGATTACTTATTCATAATTATTACTAATATTTTTAATGTTATTTTTTTGTTTGGGGATTTAAATGTGACTTGCATTATGTGAGCGTTTTCGTGACCACACGAAGGGGTCACTACTCGTAGGAGACCGTGTCGTTTGGGTGAGATCTTTCCTACCCCCTTTTTGTTCTGTGTTTATTTGTAAAAAATAGTCTTCATTGCACGCACATGTAAGATAAAAAGTCCCGAAAAGGCTTTATAACTAAATTGAGATTTTATTAATAAAATTGGGACCAATGTCCCTCATTTTAGCCAATTAATATAAAATGTCAAGAATAAATCGAAGATTTAAGTTTTCCAAAATGAGATCACTCATCCGGATTTTTCAAACTAGCAATCGAACAACTCTTCATTTGTAGAAATCTTTATCCATTTTTCATTATTGGGCTCAAAATAATATTTACGATAAATGGTACATGAAAATTAAAATAAAAGGAAATAAGATAAAGAAATAAACGCAAATAAATGTCCTCGAATCATCCCATTGTTCTCCATTTTTTAACACCCCAAATCCAAAAGAAAAACAGTTAAACTCACAAAAAAAAAAAAGTATGCTAGTGCAATAATTAAACAATAAAATAGGCATGATAAAATGAATAAAGATAAAAAAATCTATAAAAAATTCATCATGGAAGATAAGAAAGAAAATGAGGGAGAAAGGGCCACGGACGGCCCACATCATTTGAGCGACGACCGTCCTTTGGCCGATCGATGGGTGGAGGCGAAATTCTGCGATGGCTCATCGCTCGGATGTGCAACGGCCGTTCGTGGACCCTCAGCCCATTGGTCGTCCCTAATCTAGAAAAAAAACAAAAAATTTCAATTAAAATCAAATTTTACTATTAAAATTACCTTTTCGTGCAATTGGACACAGATAGATTAATATGTAACAAAAATTGAATTAGACATTGGTCAAGATATATTTACCCTCGGACTGTTACCTTCTGAAGGCGAATGTCGCGAGATTTCTGCCCTTGAGTTCTACAAGGATTAATCAACGATTTGCAATTTCGGGGAGTTTTTACCTCAAAATCATATTTTGAAATCTGATCAAGAAAAGAAAATTATATTTTATTTCTCGATGTTTTATAGCAATTATGAATGCTAAAAAGGCTAAATTGAGTAAGAACGAATCGATTTCATTTTCTCGGGTTCACCTTAATTTGAAAAAGATTTGACAAGATTTTTGATGAAAATAAGAAAAAAACTCTTTTTTCGGAATTCTCGTAAGAAATCTTCAATTTTTTATAAAAATTTCCTAACCAACAAATAATGAACTCAGCCCCTTATTTATAGGTTAATGAAAGTAATTCAAATTCTTTTAAATTTGAAATTGAAAAAGATTTATGAAATAAGAATCAAAACCGACTGATTTGTAGAATATTTCCCAAAATAAAATCCAAAATTTGAAGTCATTTGAAAAGATTTGGAGAATATTTTCAAAATCTTGGAAAAAGACTTAGAATCCATGGGAAATATAGAAAAATCCAGTGAAATGGTGTCGCAGATCCTCCACTGATCCTCCACTGATTTGGAGGTTTTAGTCCCGCGTTCCATGAGAAATGAAATTTTTTTATCGTTCCCGGGCAGAAAGGGCAAAACAGAGGTTTTTTTCGAGTCAAAGGGCTTTTTGTCCTCCACAGACGGCCAACCCGTCTGTCGAGTCAGCCCGTTGCTCCGAGTCACCGACGGCTCTGGGTATTTTCCGACGCCCGTCGGAAAGTCACCGCCCCTGTCAGAATGCCGCCTGGTTTCCCGGAGCATGCAACCCTTCCGACGCCCGTTGGTGGATGTGGCAGGGCCGTCGGATGAATCCTTGTATCAAAAGGATTCTTCCGACGCCCGCCCCCATACACCGACGCCCGTCGGTCGTCTCTGGCTATAAAAGCTCTGGATTTTCATTTGAAAAGGGTTGAAAAAATTTTCAAAGGAGGAAACTCTGCCCAATTTCAAGCAAATTTTCTCTCTCTTCCAACAAAACACATTTACAAAAGAAATCTATTTGATCAAGGATCAAATCAATCAAAAGGAACTAAAACTAATTAGTTTCCTTTAGATCTTGACTCCAAAATCGATCTTTTGAGGGGTTGAAGAAGAAATAGTTCATTTTCTTTCTTTCATCCTTCATCTTTTGCTTCTCGGGGAACGCACGGAGCTCTAACCAACACAAAAATCTCACTCAAAGTGACTATCTGAGGGTAAATATTCCGGATTCTTTCTCTATTTTATCTCTATATTTATTTCTCATTTTGTGGAATTTTTTAATATCTGTCATTATTTTCTTTTATCTTGACTCTCTTATCTCCTTTTGGGATAAAACTTTTTTTTTGACTTTGAAAAGGTTTCTCTCTCTTTCTCTCCATTCTGTTTTTTTCGGAGACAGAGGTGACCGACGGGTCATCTTTATCACCGATGCTCGTCGATCACCCACCTACAGACGCCCCTCCTTGAGTGACAAACGGGCATATCGGATACCCAAACCGACGCCCGTCAGTCAAACAAGGAAGGCCGTCGGTGGGTTCTGTCTCCCTCCTTTTAAACTTTTTTTTATCTCTTCCAAGTCTCCTTGACTCCTTATGTGTTAATTTTATGTATATTAACCTCTCTTAACTTTCTGTGAGTGTACATCGGTCCTCCTGGATTATCCCGAGCTTGAGCGGCTATCTACTATGTTTGGAGGATCTCGTCCGGTTTAGTTTCCTAATCCTCTTGTTTCATTTCTTTTATTGATTATCTTATGTATATGGATGTACTCCTTTCATATCCCGTTGATGTATAAAAATGATTCAATGGTTTTATATTTAATAAAATGAGATTTACACAAAACAAGGGTCCAATGCCCTATTTCCATCCAAAAAAAGATCATCATAAATAAAAATCCCCAATTTTAATAACGATGCATGTGAGGACCAAAGTCCTCAAAATAAGCAATATCCCAATTTATGCATGTTTCGCACATTTATAAAAGGGAGTTGTATACCGCTCCTTGTATTTATTGTAATCTATTGCTTTCATTATTTACTTGATCATTTACGGCTTTCTGAATGTGAATAAATGTGCCTTTTTAATCAACTGCATAGTGTGGAGAGAGAGCAAACTAATGACATTAAAATTTGATCATAAACTAATTGAGGTAGAAATAGATGAGAAATCCGGGACCCAGCTCTGGTCTTTGGGCTCGAGAGGTTAGAGGTTATCCTCCAAAATACTTCTCGGGTCACGAGGCTTTAGCGCTAATCCTAGGCTCTTTAGGGTGAGAAGTTCACCTTCCATGACCCCTCTGGCTGGCCCAAAATGGATACTAAGCGCAGTCTTAGGCTCTCTGAGGCGAGAGTAACTTTCCCAATGTTCTATTGGGTGGCGACTCCATGATAGCTCCTTGTTGCCCAACATAGACGCACTTGCGATTTATTTGCAAGATGTCAACGGACCCGCAAACGCCCCGATCGCCCACGTGCGGGCGGTCCGAAAGGGCGGCGCTCGGTATCCGGCGTGCGTCATAGTGGCGTCTCCGCTGGGGACATTTATGGTTCGAGATTTCAATTCGAAAATACCTCTTTTAACATTTATGATTAAAATTTAATTCATAAATTCGCTTTCTCTCAAAATTGCATTCGCATATCATTAGAGCTTTAGAATATGCTAGTTTGGTCCCTTTTTTAACCCCGGTGCGTTCCTGAAGCACCTCCTCATTTTCACTCAATTTGGGGAAGTGTTAAAGATAATCACCAGCCCAAGCCACGTACCTTAATGGTATATCAAAATGGTGACCCGATTGGTCGTTACGCTTGTGATGAGCTAGACCCGTCGGCAGGGATCATGCTTGGGTAGCCTCAAAGAAACATCTCCCTTGTCCAAAGCTCATGTAATGGCTGTAGTTACTTTCCACAGGTGAAATGAACCTTAATCTCATGCTTGCTGTATGGATCCTTATGTATTGGATGAGTCCAAATGTCTCGCTTGGTAACCTAGCCAAAGGCTATCATGCCCCGGTAGGGCCATATCGAAATTTATGGAGCGTCCGAATACTTGACGATCATTGTCCATCCGCTTGTACATTAGCATAGGAGTGTTATGCTGCCGGTTTTCCACCGTGCACCATACGCGTCCATCGGGTGCCTCGTTGACCCTTGGGCTAATCCCACCTAGGAAAGAGACTGCACGACCATGTGTGTGGGAGAAATAAGGGTGGAAGGACCTACTTGCTTGCTTGTGCTCTGTAAGTGTTGCATATCACGATAATGCATTATACCTACATTTAATGCATCATTCTAACTTTTGTCCCTGCAGCCATCATAGATCTGCCCAGGTGGACTAGATCACCAACCGGGCGACTGATCTGAGTTCTTACTCCTGAGCTGTCAGATAGAGAGGGCCTACCGGAGATCTTATCAAAAATCAGTGGTACAGTATCTCAGATGGCAAACTCGCCTAGGGGGGAAGACGCCACCAGGGCCATGATTACGGAAGAAGTGGGCCGCCGTTTTGAGGAATTCGAGGGCAGGATGATGAATATATTGACCGCCTTGGCACAGCAGAACGCTCCACAGAATCCTCCTCCTCCTCCAGTGAGACAGAATGAGCCTGAAGAAGAAAGGGTTGAAAGGCGAGAAGAGCCCGTTAGGCCGCCGCCGGTAGAGTTAAGACCAGTGGCCTCGGGAGAGTTGAGAAGAAGGCCAGTGTTGAGAATTGATGACGATAGAGATATCGAGGATGATAGGTTGAGCATGGCATCTGAGAAGGGGAAGGCGCCTCAAGCTTATGACTTTATTCTAAAGAAGATGGAAGAGAGGTTCGAGGCTATGGCTCATATGATAGGCCGAGCTCATAGGATGAATCCGGAGGATAGGGAGTTGGACGGAGAGGACCCGATCCCTTATAACTTCAAAATGCCTGATGTGCCGAAGTTTGATGGTACTTCTGACCCCACCGCACATGTGAAGCAATATTCTCTGGTCATGAAGGAGACCACATTGTCCAAGAAGCAGAAAGTGGAATACTTTTGTCTGAGTCTGACCTCTCATGCCATAGACTGGTATCATGGCTTGGACCGTCGCACTAAAGAAGATTGGGATCTGCTCACTGAGGAGTTTCTGAAGCAGTATGACTGTAAGACCAGAATGGAGGTGACTCTGAAAGACCTTGAGCTACTTCAGCAGAAAATCGGGGAATCTTTCCATGAGTATCTTACCCGATGGCGGAACCGAGTAATGGAGATGCGCTGAAAGCCTGACACCCAGGATCAAATTCGTCTTTTCATTAAGAACGCGAGCCCGTACTTGAAGGAGGGATTGAGGATGAAGGGGTCGAAGGACTGGGAGTCTCTCAAAGATATAGCCATCGAAGCAGAGGGAGAGTTCTTAACCCAAAAAGCTAACAATGACAATTTCGCCAAAAGGGCTAACCCCGGTCAAGGAACCAGCAGGCCGGCGGGTCCCAGTAACAGCACTAGAAGAATGGGTGAAGTGTCTGCTACTGAGGTAACCACCCAGAGGAAGTTTTTGAACTTGGGAAGACCATTATCTTGGGTCCTGAGGAGGTTGATGAAGGAGGGAAAATTGCGCCCTCTAACTCCTAGGCCAGCTTTGACACAATGGAAACCAGGACATAAGGATAACGAATTCTGTGCATTCCACTAGCACTCAGGCCATATCACTGATAAATGCAAGGCGCTCCGGCACTCTATCCAAGACTTGATTGATAGCAAGCAGATCTCTGACCCTGAGAAGAGAGAAACTGAGAAGAAGCCCGGTTACAATGCCATACCACCACCCGTGTTTATGATCCAATCTAGCCTGCTAGAGTGGTACGTGCTACAAGATCTGTATAGGAGTGAGAAGTCCGCTACTGGTATTTCCGAGGGTAGAAAGGAGAAAGCAGTTGTGGCGACCCTTGATTGCTGGTCTAGCAGTGAAAGCGGTGGAGAAGCCGAGGATGAAGAAGGGTTGAACCTTGATTTGTGGGGCTCCGATGGAGACGAACGAGAGATAAGCGCTGTGACGAGGAGTGGAAGGGTGATCCCCGAGATTACGAAGCTACCTGAGCCGGTACAGCCATCAGCAGAGAAAGAGCCAGAGGAGGGGCAGATTGTTAGGCAGTTGAAGAAGACCGCGGCTCAGATATCCATTTGGGATCTGTTGAGGCAATCCCCCTCTCATAGGCAGAAGGTAGTAGAAGCTTTGGTTGAGGCCACAGTCGCCACCACTATTTCCCCGTCGGAACTTTTGGGTTTAATTAAGGGAGGATCCGAGGAGAGATTGGTCTTTTCTGACGCCGACCTACCTGTTGAAGGACACAACCACAACCGACCCTTGTACATTAAAGCGCAGATTAACGATAAGCACACTGCTTGCATTATGGTGGACGACGGGTCTTCTATCAATGTGTGCCCTTTGATAGCTTTGCAAGCTTTTGGTTTAAGCGAGGATATGCTCAGCGGATCAGATCTGACTATCACAGCCTACGATAACTCGAGGAGGCAAGCCTCAGGAACCTTCAAGACTTTGGTCAAGACAGGACCTATCGAAGTGCAGGTTGAATTTGTAGTTCTGCCCATCCCTGCTAACTTCTCAGCTTTGCTCGGGAGACCCTGGTTTCATAAATTAGGGGGAGTGCCATCCACACTGCATCAGATGATAAAATTCCCACACGAAGGGGAGGTGGTGACTATCAAAGCGGCCAGGGAAAACCAGGTCTCAGCGCTAGAAATTACCAATTAGCCATTCAGCGGCTTCCACGTGTCTATGATAAGGGAAGGAGAAGATAGCAGAGTTAGGGCCGAAAGTTGAAGATTTGAAGATTTCCCCCGACGTGCCTGTAGGGCCTTTGCTAAATCAGAAAGTTAGTGAGCAAGCTGCAACAGCATCAACCTCGGGAGTGGCGGAAGAAGACTCTAGCCTAGATTGTCTTTTTATTCCAGAACTTTTTTATGATGTAAATGATAACTATAATATTATTAATAAGATAAACAATTTCACTTATTTGTGCGATGTTTCTAATGATTTCAACATGCATGAACATGATCATATTCCATCAATTTTTGACATTGACTCCACTGGCTCAACGCCTTTTAATCTTGGAACCTTGGAAATTCCGAGAGAAATTCTAATAGCATCAAACATAACTCCTGAGGAGAGAAAACATTTTGAGAGAATAATAAGAAAACATGAAAAGGTCTTTGCCTGGACCTACGAGGACATGCCGGGGATTGACCGAGACGTGGCAGAGCATGCCATCCCAACTTACCCAGATTGCAAGCCTGTGAAGCAGAAGTTGAGAAGGCTAAGACCAGAATGGGCTGACAAGGTTAAGGAGGAAATTCGACAGCAGGTTGAAGCCAAGTTCCTCATGGAAGTCCAGTATCCTACATGGCTGGTAAATGTGGTCCCTGTAGCAAAGAAGAACGGAAAGGTCAGGGTGTGTGTGGATTATCGAGATCTTAACAAAGCCTGCCCTAAAGATGATTTTCCACTACCCCATATTAATGTATTGATAGACAGTGCCGCCAATTGCGCTATGTACAACTTTGGGGACGGTTATGTGGGCTATAACCAGATCCTGAACAAGATAGCTGACCGGGTTAAAACTGCTTTTATCACAGAGTGGGGCACCTATGCCTATCGGGTCATGCCTTTCGGCCTAAAGAATGCAGGGGCCACATATCAGAAAATGGCGACCAAGATCTTAAGTTACCTGATTCATAGAGAAGTGGAGGTGTATGTCGATGACATGATGGTCAAATCAGCCACCCGAGAGGGACACTTTGAAGCTCTAGAGAAGTTCTTCACCAGGATCGATAAGTATAATCTGCGACTTAACCCCAAGAAGTGCATTTTCGGAGTGACTTCAGGAAAGCTGTTGGGATATGTCGTTAGCCAGAGGGGGATAGAAATTGACCCAGACAAGGTGAAAGCTATCAGAGAGATGCCTGTGCCACAAAAAGAGAAGGATGTAAGGAGTTTCTTGGGCAAGCTGCAGTATGTTAGCCGGTTTATTGCCAAGCTCACTTCGATATGCGAACCTGTTTTCAAGCTGCTTAGAAAGAATCAGCCCGTAGTCTGGAACGAAGACTGCCAAAGAGCCTTTGATAATATCAGGGAATATCTGTTAAATCCGCCAGTGCTAAGGCCTCCGCAACCTGTCAAACCGCTTATTCTGTACCTGGCAGTAGAAGACGGTTCAGTGGGCGCCATGATGGCTCAAGAGGATGAATTTGGGGTGGAGTTTGCGATTTACTACCTCAGTAAGAAGTTCTTGCCTTATGAAATAAAATATGCTGAAGTGGAGAAGATCTGCCTCGCAGTGATTTGGGCATCAAAGAAGCTGAGACATTACTTCCACTCATACAAAGTTCAGGCAGTAGCCAAGAAAAATCCGTTTAGATATTTGTAGGAGGCACCGTCTTTGCTTGGAAAGATGGGGAGGTGGCTGCTCTTGCTACAAGAGTTTGATGTGCAATACATCACCCGCAAGAATATTAAGGGGCGAGCTGTAGCCGAATTTCTTACTGACATCCTATCCAAGGGGACACCCCCGAGTTTACCTTTCCTGATGAAAGCATAGGCACGATTGCTGTTCAGGGATGGCAGTTGCACTTTGATGGGGCGGTGAATAACAAAGGAGCCGGAGTCGGGATCATCTTGACAACCCCAGATAATGAAAAACTTCCTCTTGCTAAGAAGCTGAGATACAAAGCAACCAACAATGAAGCTGAATACGAAGCATGCACCTTCGGGTTAGAATCTCTAGCTGTGTTGGGGGCAAGGAACGTAGAGGTATTTGGTGACTCGTCCTTGGTAATAAACCAGATCCGAGGTGAGTGGGCTGTAAAAGAAGAACGACTGGTCCCCTATGTTCAATATCTGAAAGGGATGTGTGGGCAGTTTGAGACTTGCACTTTCCACTTTGTGGCCAGAGATGAGAACCGTCTGGCTGATGCGTTGGCAACCTTAGTGTCAATGTGGGATAACCCTGAAGGAGTGGCTATGAAGCCGGTGCTGATTTCGAGCTCTGATAAGCCTAGTTTTGAAACCGAGCCTGTAATGGAAGTAGAGGCGTCAGATGGGAAGCCATGGTACTTTGATATCATGAATTACTTGGAAAACAATAAATTTCCAGAGGAAGCCACTGAAAAAGACTAGAGGATGATACGTAAGTTATCTACTCAGTTCATATCCTTAGAAGGGGTGTTGTACAAAAGACGGTCAGATGGGATCCAGCTCAGGTGCTTGAATGAAAGAGAAGCACGCAAGATAATGGAAGAAACCCATGCAGGTGTCTGTGGGGCCCACATGAATGGTTTGACCTTGGCCAAGAAGATCATGAGACAAGGCTTTTATTGGCTTACGATAGACACTGATTGCTTGAAGTATATCAAACAATGTCTGTTGTGCCAACAGTACGCAGACCTGAGACACCTGCCGGTATCAGAGCTACATAACCTGACATCACCTTGGCCGTTTGCTGCTTGGGGGATAGATATCATTGGAGAGATTCGCCCTACGGTGTCCAATGGGCACAGATACATCATAGTCGCGATTGACTATTTCACCAAATGGGTCGAGGCAGAATCCTTCAAGAAAATTGACGCAAGGGATATGGCCATGTTCATAGAGAGGAATTTAATCTGCAGATATGGCCTCCCTCATCACATAGTGTCTGATAATGGGGTGCAGTTCATGGGAGAAACCAGAAAACTTCTCGAGAAATATGGTGTTGAGCATCATAAATCCTCTCCCTACCGACCGCAAGCGAATGGAGCAGTAGAAGCCGCCAACAAGAATGTGAAGAAGATCTTGTCCAAGATGGTCTAAACCTACAAGGACTGGGCTGAAAAGTTACCCTTTGCCCTATGGGGATACAGAACGATGGTAAGGGCATCTACAGGAGCTACACCATTTTCCCTGGTATACGAAACAGAAGCGGTATTGCCAGTAGAGATAGAACTTAAATCACTAAGGGTGGTCATGGAGGCCCAAATCCCGGAAGCCGAATGGGCACAGCAGAGGTTGCAGCACTTGAACTTATTGGATGAGAGTAGGCTGAAAGCTTATTATCATAATCAGATTTACCAGACGAGATTGGCAAGAACTTTCGGGAAGAAAGTGAGGAAGCATCCGCTGAAAGAAGGGGACTTGGTGTTCAAACAAATGAGACCAGGGATACCAGACATCACGGGGAAATTCAGACCTACCTCGGAAGGGCTGTATATCCTTAAGAAGCTGCTGTCCAAAGGGGCTGCAATCTTGTCAGATAGCGAATTCAAAGAACCGATCAATGTCGACAGACTCAAAAGGTTCCACGGCTAAAGACCAAAATAAAAAGAAGAGAATAAAATGCCCCGCAAGTCGAAAACCGAAAAAAGGCGGCTATGCTAAAATTGGGCGCCTCGACAGGGTGAAAACCGAAAAAAGGCATCCTGTGCAAAAATTAGAGGCGTGAGAGAAAATGTCCGATCATGAAAACCCGAGAGGGCCGATTGGTAACAGGAGTTGATGCTGTTAAAATTTGGTTTCATGTATTGACAGCGCGTAAGCAGCTGAGTAAATGCCAAAACTGATCATGTATACTGAAATTATATGGAAATATACACAAAACTCGTGAAATAAGATGAATATTATTATTTTCACTTTCGTCATTCTCTAGTTCTGCATTAAAAAGAAATGTAGCACCAAAAGAAATACACATATAGGCTAAGCTAAGTCTTGCTGCTGCTCTCGCCGATCAGATGCTTGAGCCCTCGGGTCCTGTTATCAGAGGCTGGACTAAGGATCCACTTCTTCTACTCGCTAGTCGAAGATGCAAAATGATTGCCAAACCTCGGGATAACGGTCTTCATGGGTAGTCTACCCCACAGCTCATGATACCGAGAAGCAAACGCGGCCGAGAGATCTCCTCCTCGGAAGGACAGGGGAACCCTCACAATATCCTGGGTCATCCCGAGCTGTCGTGTACATCTAGAGGTGATGCAGAAGGTGGCCTGACGGAGGCCGCAGAGGGGAACACAACTTGATGGCCCGTGGATGACTGCATGAGACAGTGGGAGCCAGGCGGATGTAAAACTGATATCGTCATCTGACAGCTTGCCAAATCTGGTAATGCCTTCACCAGCGGTGATACACCCATGCAGTCGTCGACGAGGCAAGAAATGGCTCGGCGAGTACTGGTGAGTAACGCGAGGGGCTGGTTCAGACAGCATCTTCAGTTTTTCCTGTAGCCAGATTTAGAAAAAAAAAATAAAAATAAATAAAAGAAAAAGCCGCTGGGGTAAGTAGGGTTTACTTCAGGAAAAAATAAGGCACAGGGTTGTGTGGAAATCCGAAAGGACGCACCTCCCGCTAAGAAAAGCTAGTGTGAAAATCCATAAGGGATGCACTACCTTTAAAATAATGACGTACCTGGAGTAATAAGGGGCTGCCGGCAAAGGTTGTAGTGGACCCAGAACTGACAGCGTCGAAACCCAGGATAGTTTCAGCCAGGACAAGTGGTAGGGGTGACAGTCCCAGATGAAAGTCGCTCAGGACTCCGAACAGACGGGAGTCACCTGTCAAACCTCCTGGAACAACGGTAAGGAAGTTCACCATGCAGAATAAGAATGTGATGCTTACCCGGTATGTGGGGATGTCAGTGAACCGATCCAGAGCCTCGATCAGTGGCTCCAAAGAAAAGGAAGAGCCTAGAGGAATCAGCCGGTTGGCCTCCGAGGAAGATATGCCCAGAGCCAGGGCTATGTCCCGGGTCTGGAATAGGCCACAGCGGGGGACGCAAGGCAGAGCGCTAGGAGGGAACCGTGCTCCCAGAATGGAAGCTAACTCTTCAGGCAAAGGGCACAGTTCCTGATAGGTGAATTGGAAAACATGGAACCGGGGGTTCCAGAAGTGGGTCGCCGCCAGGAGAAGGTTCTGGTCGATTTTCACCCGACACAGATATTTCAGCCCAGAAAAATAGGAAAGGGCGCCTTCTCCCCAAGTGTGTTTGTCATCTAAAATACGGTGCATCCTTTGGGCAAGAGGAGAGGACATTTTGAGAAAGATGAAGGACTCAAGATGTGGGAAAATGAAGAGACAAAAATTTTGCTAGATTTTATAGGCAAGCGTCACCGACGGCCTACCCGTCTCTTCACAGGGACGGACTAACCGCCTTTACACAGGGACGGCCTGCCCGCCTCCCCACATAGACGGCCTGACCGTCGGTATAGATCCACCTGGCAGACGCATACGTCAGCATTGCATTCATCACACGCATTAACTAGCATTTATTGCATGACAGACGGCCAGCCCGTCGGTCGCTTGTACAGACGCCCTGCTCGTCGGTCAGGAATTTCTATATAAGGGCGAGTGACAGACGATTTAAACGTTGCTGTCCCTTTTATTTCTTCTCCTAAACCGTTTTCTTTGCGTTTTTTGCGTTTTTTCAAGCATTTCTTCATATTTTTTCGCGATTTCTTCATATTTTGGCATTTTCTACTCACCGGGCACTTTGATATTCATATTTTCTCCAGTTTCTACACTTCCCGCGACTACAAGTAAGTAAATAACTACTTTTTTTGAATTTTATTCAATTTATCTCTTCATCTCTTTTCCTTTTGACTTTAGGATGCCTTAGATGCCTTAGGAATTTAGGGAGAATGCTACCCAATTTTCTGTATTATTATTTTTGTAATTAAATCCGAACTTTTTGCATGATCACATAGAAGTAGAATCTTTCCATAATCTTGGTGCTTTAGAATTGCATCCTTTTTAGCGCACCATTCTGTGCATGTTTTGCTTTTGCGGCATGAGGCCATTATTTTGTGTTGTTGGGGGCACACTCTTGCCGGGGTGTGCCCCATTTACATACGTGTATTATTGTTGAGGCCTGAGGCCTATGTTTTTGCCTTTTCATGCAGGAGGTTGGGCATATCCCTGCTGGGGTGCTGCCCAAATTTTTATTATTTATTCTAGAATTGAATATTTTTCATGAATAATGCACGCCCCGGGACCTAGAAGGCCCATTTCCTTTACTCATTTCAAATTATTTGTATGCTAATTGCATATTGTTTTTGCCTTAATATGTGCAAAGCATGTGGGCAACCTTTGCCCTTTTCATTTATTATCATTTTTTCTATCTTGTTTTGGGTCGCCGTTGCCCCGGTGAGGCCTGAATCGGCCTTCACCTTGAAAATAGATTTAAGAATATTTGTTTTGCGATTTCTGATATTTAACCTATTCCTTTTGCAGGATACCTCCTAGACGTAGAGCGCCACATGCCCAACTCAAGCTTGTAGCTCCGGATTGGATGGATGATGAGTCCGCTCAGAGGTACAGAGCGTTGGCTCAGATAGAGTTTCGGGCCAGCCGTTTTGTATCTCGCCCATTTCTAGAGGCCCTTGGGTTGGCCCCAGAGTTTGATCTACTTGCCAAGGGTGCTGGTTGGACGGAGTTCCTTGAGCCCGCCTTCCAGACTTTTCCAGAGGCTACCCGCCAGGTCCTGGCCACTCTTCGCTACACTGGCTTTCAGAGTGCAGATACCGACCCAGGGGTGATTCAGTTTTGGTTCGACGGCGACCATTTCAGCATCACTAGGCAGAGGTTTGCTCAGGCCATGGGGCTCCCTACAGAGGAGGGGGTCGAGATCCCACGGCGAGCGGTGAGACGCGCCAATTGGGCGGCTATTGCCATACGAGGAGTGCTGTACGATCACGATACAGCGAAGAGCACCGTACTGGTGTCTCAGGCACTCCGGTATTTGCACAGAGTGCTTTCCAGTTCGTACCTCGGTCGAGCTGGTAATCTAGGGTCGCTTAACGCGGCTGAGATCTGGAGCCTCTGGGCTATGGTGGCAAGCCAGCGTCTCAACATTAGCCACGAGATCTTGGCCAACTTGACTAGAGTCAGCAGAGGGATAACGCCGGTGGTGATGGTAGGAGGACTCATCACCCATTTGCTTTTGAGATTGGGGGTTAACCCCGAGAGGTTGAGAGGACCCTTGTCGGATGGGATCCATGTAGATGCCGCAGCGGCAGTTAAGATGGGGATGACCTCTCAGATTCCAGGCCAGGCAGAGGCCTACAGGGTGTTGACCATCCATGAGACCCGGCAGCTGTTCTCGCTTCCACCCTTGGGGGCAGATCCTGATCACCCGGAGCACCCGGAGGAGCAGCCTCCACAGCCCGAGCCTTAGCCATAGCCCGAGCCATATCCAGAGCCCCAGCCTCAGCCAGAGCATCAGCCTCCTTAGCCGCAGACGATGCCTCCACCACAGCAGCAGGAGCCACCTAGGACCCCCTCGGACTTCGACTTTGAGATCACGATGGACGACCTCTTCGCCGCTTCATCGGCATCCAGAGCGCCGACTCCAGTCCCATCATCGAGCGCCAGGGTATAGAGGTCTGTCCATGGGCCCTCCGAGAGATACCATCCGTACTCCCGAGGCCACCCAGGGGCATCCACATCCTCGGCACCACCACCAGAGCCAGCACCGCAGCAGCCTGTGCAGCCAGACTTCTCTCAGCTCCTCACCTCCATGTTTACAGCCTTAGAGCGGCGGCAGGATGAGAGGGACAGGGCTATCCATGAGAGGTTGGATCGCCAGCAGGCTGCCATTCAGGAGCAGTCCCAGTCGGTGGAGCGTTTGGCTCGAGAGCTGGCGGGCTACATTGAGCATATGATGCGGGAGCAGGCTCGAGCCTGGGATATTTTTAGGGATGAGCAGACTCGGGCCCTGGAGGCCTTCAGAGGAGAGCAGATAAGATTGATTGAGCAGATTGCTCTGGGGCAGAGGGAGTTGAGACAGCAGCTCGCTCATGATTTGAGGACGTCACAGGACCAGGCGTCTCAGAGGGTCGATATGACCCTACAGATGATTGATGAGTCACTTGGCTCTCTGAGATCCCGCGTCCAGGCGATAGAGGGGATTCTCCTGCCTCTTTCTCAGACCATGAGGGAGTTTAGAGAGCAGACAGAGCAGAGCTTGGAGCAGAGGAGAAAGGCCGCCAGCGAGCAGACCATTCAGTTGAGCCAAGCCTTCAAGAAGTTGGAAGATAAGGTTTCTGAGACCTTAGGGTTTATGAGCACCTGCACCCAGCCCTTCTTGGATGGTTATGCTCAGATCCGGTTCAGGCAGGCCCATGATCATGAGGCAGGACCCTCCACAGCTCCACCACCGCCTTCGGCCCGTCCACCTCCGCCAGGGACCGTGCATATATCGGACGACGAGGATCCAGATGAGCCCTCAGACTACACACCTCTCTGATCTTCAGGGAGTTATTTTTGTATCTTTTGTATATTTATATTTTGTATATGCACTATACAAAAATGACATTTCTAGTGAAACTTTTGCTTCATTATTGCATGATTATTCGATTATTAATTGTTTAATCACATCACAGAAGGTGTATGTTCTCATATTTACTTATGTGTCGATAAAAATGACAATATAACAAAACAACAAAAAAGTGACAATCAATAACATCTCAATAAGGAAAAAATGAATAAAAGGTGAAACATGGCATAGCAAATAAAGCAAAATCATGCCATCAATAGACATGATAAAAGATGACCACTCAAGCACGAGCTAACAAAATCTTTCATCACACAGGTACGGGGAAATACTGATCCGAGCACAGACATCGATTAAAAAGATCTCCATTGGAACAAGGAACCCAGCGGAGTTTTCACACTTCAGATCGAGACTGTAGCCAAAGTATGCTGCATCTCGCAGACCGAGACTGTAGCCAAAGCATGCTGCATCTCACAAATCGGAGCTGTGGTCAAAGCATACCGCACTTCACCAGATCGAGGTTGTAGCCAAAGCATGCTGCATCTCACAGATCGAAGCTGCAGTTGAAGAAACACTGCCCTTCACCAGATCGAGGTTGTAGCCAAAGCACGCTGCATCTCACAGATCGAAGCTACAGTTGAAGAAACACTGCTCTTCACCAAACCGAGGTTGTAGCCAAAGCATGCTGCATCTCACAGATCGAAGCTGCAGTTGAAGAAACACTGCCCTTCACCAGATCGAGACTGTAGCCAAAGCATGCTGCATCTCAACAGATCGAGACTGTAGCCAAAGCATGTTGCATCTCACCAGCTCGAGACTGTAGCCAAAGCAAGCTGCATCTCACCAGATCGAGGTCGTGGCCAAAGCCTGTTGCACCTCACCAAATAGCCACAGGTCGAGATAAGACCGATGAGGGTATTTTTGCATCGCCGAGCGGATCGAGACAAGGTTCACCCGACAGAAGGCACGGAGGGTGAAAAGCCGTCATAGGTACGCTTCCTTTCCGACCTTTCTCTGAGTTTTTGCTTATCTAGGCGCTTGTGCACTAGTTTCTCCAAAACTGGGGGCAACTGTAAGCACTGTGTCCCGGAGCGGTCCGAATCAGAGGTTACCCTATGATGCAATCAATGTCCGAGCCTGTATGAGGGGCTGGATTTGGAGGTTTTAGTCCCGCGTTCCATGAGAAATGAAGTTTTTTTATCGTTCCCGGGCAGAGAGGGGAAAACAGAGGTTTTTTTCGAGTCAAAGGGCTTTTTGTCCTCCACAGACGGCCAACCCGTCTGTCAAGTCAGCCCGTCGCTCCGAGTCACCGACGGCTCTGGGTATTTTCTGACGCCCGTCGAAAAGTCACCGCCCCTGTCAGAATGCCGCCTGGTTTCCCGGAGCACGCAACCCTTCCGACGCCCGTCGGTGGATGTGGCAGGGCCGTCGGACGAATCCTTGTATCAAAAGGATTCTTCCGACGCCCGCCCCCATACACCGACGCCCGTCGGTCGTCTTTGGCTATAAAAGCTCTGGATTTTCATTTGAAAAGGGTTGGAAAAATTTTCAAAGGAGGAAACTCTGCCCAATTTCAAGCAAATTTTCTCTCTCTTCCAATAAAACACATTTACAAAAGAAATCTATTTGATCAAGGATCAAATCAATCAAAAGGAACTAAAACTAATTAGTTTCCTTTAGATCTTGACTCCAAAATCGATCTTTTGAGGGGTTGAAGAAGAAATAGTTCATTTTCTTTCTTTCATCCTTCATCTTTTGCTTCTCGAGGAACGCGCGGAGCTCTAACCAACACAAAAATCTCACTCAAAGCGACTATCTGAGGGTAAATATTTCGGATTCTTTCTCCATTTTATCTCTATATTTATTTCTCATTTTGTGGAATTTTTGAATATCTGTCATTATTTTCTTTTATCTTGACTCTCTTATCTCCTTTTGGGATAAAACTTTTTTTTTTTACTTTGAAAAGGTTTATCTCTCTTTCTCTCCATTATGTCTTTTTCGGAGACAGAGGTGACCGACGGGTCATCTTTATCACCGACGCCCGTCGGTCACCCACCTACAGACGCCCCTCCTTGAGTGACAAACGGGCATATCGGATACCCGAACCGATGCCCGTCGGTCAAACAAGGAAGGCCGTCGGTGGGTTCTGTCTCCCTCCTTTTAAACTTTTTTTTATCTCTTCCAAGTCTCCTTGACTCCTTATGTGTTAATTTTATGTATATTAACCTCTCTTAACTTTCTGTGAGTGTACATCGGTCCTCCTGGATTATCTCGAGCTTGAGCGGCTATCTACCATGTTTGGAGGATCTCGTTCGGTTTAGTTTCCTAATCCTCTTGTTTCATTTCTTTTATTGATTATCTTATGTATATGGATGTACTCCTTTCATATCCCGTTGATGTATAAAAATGATTCAATGGTTTTATATTTAATAAAATGAGATTTACACAAAACAAGGGTCCAATGCCCTATTTCCATCCAAAAAAAGATCATCATAAATAAAAATCCCAATTTTAATAACGTTGCATGTGAGGACCAAAGTCCTCAAAATAAGCAATATCCCGATTTATGCATGCTTCGCACATTTATAAAAGGGAGTTGTATACTGCTCCTTGTATATATTGTAATCATTGCTTTCATTATTTACTTGATCATTTACGGCTTTCTGAATGTGAATAAATGCGCCTTTTTAATCAACTGCATAGTGTGGAGAGAGAGCGAACTAATGACATTAAAATTTGATCATAAACTAATTGAGGTAGAAATAGATGAGAAATCCGGGACCCAGCTCTGGTCTTTGGGCTCGAGAGGTTAGAGGTTATCCTCCAAAATACTTCTCGGGTCACGAGGCTTTAGCGCTAATCCTAGGCTCTTTAGGGTGAGAAGTTCACCTTCCATGACCCCTCTGGCTTGCCCAAAATCGATACTAAGCACAGTCTTAGGCTCTCCGAGGCGAGAGTAACTTTCCCAATGTTCTATTGGGTGGCGACTCCATGATACCTCCTTGTTGCCCAACATAGACGCACTTGCGATTTATTTGCAAGATGTCAACGGACCCGCAAACGCCCCGATCGCCCACGTGCGGGCGGTCCGAAAGGGCAGCGCTCGGGATCCGGCGCGCGTCACAGGTACGTCATCTTTCGGAATGAGAGACGGGCATCTCTCTTGATCGACAAGTCTCCCGTCAGTCAACCAAAATCAAAATTTGTCATTGACGAACTCTTCTTAACGTATGGAAACCTCTTATTATTAAAAGATCTTCAATCCTTGTGAATTCAAAGGGCAAAAGCCCGTAACTTTAATCCGTTTGCCCGAAACGGGTATTGATATCTTCATCAGGTAACTCTGATCTGGACTGTCTCAGGACCCGGTGTCTACAATCATTAATCCTTCTTGTCTTCTTTGATCATTAGTAATTAGGTTTAGTTAAACTTACATTCCACTAATAGTTTAGAATTATTCTTAAAGATATTGAACATTGTAAACAAGATTAAAATCAAGTATTAATAGTGAGTAATAATCAATATACATTCTTCGTGGGAACGATATCTTAAATACTATAAGCGGTAAACCGTGCACTTGCAGATTTAACATTAACAAGTTTTTGGCGCCGTTGCCGGGGATTGTTATTGTAACACCCCCTACGTCCCCATTGGAAGGACGCCGGAGAGCGCTACCGGACGTTCACTCACATACAGGCACACATACACTATGCGAAAGCATACATTTATACAAAAACACGGGGAATTTAAAAACTTACCTTGAGAAGCAAAACTGGACATACATTAACTCACACACACGTCGGCACTAAGCAGAAACATATACACATGTATACATATGATCATTAAGTGGAAGCATAAGGCAAACGATAAAACAAAGGGATAACTTAATACAGAAACATAATAACATTACAACCTCCAAAAAATTACATCCATGTCCATACATTTACAATTACATAAACCAGAGACTCCAAAATACATAATCTGAAATACAGGAATTGCAACCAAAAATGACAAAACTCATCTAACTCTTATGTGGCCAACCATACAGATGCGTGGCACGAACAGAACCAAACCTGCCACCTGCACGGGAAAAGAACCTGTGCTAAGCGATAACGCTTAGTGGGGAGAACACATAAGCAATATGGACGGCCATTCACAATTGTCGTCAAGGCATAACACAAGCAAATGGCATATGCGAAAATTCATAACACATATATAATATGCTTGCATATAAAAACCATGCATTTAGAAGATCATAACCACATTCATAAACTCGATCAAACGAACCAAAGTAGGCAGAATACCAAGCAAGGTACAAATACTATCCTTTAGAAATACATACAATCTCACGTGCATATACTTGCCGGGAATCAAATATCAGAACCGCCTCAAGACTAGCTCAAGATCACATGCATATGCATACTAATTCACATACTTAACGATAACAGTTAGCAGTACAGAATCACATTGATGTACATATAAATTAACCATGGCATTTAGTAATTCTAGCACACATTCATATACATATTAATTCATATCCAAACGCAGTCACAACATGATATATGCAACTAACCACCCACAATATACATGCTTGAGCCACATTTAAATCATTCAGAAATTCATAATTGATTCACATGTGCAAAATCGTGCTCATTCGAATATCATATCTCTTGTCATATCAAACAAAACAAATTGAATACCTGCTAACTCAAAATAGCGGATAACGAGTATACGGGCAGTACCTTACGGGTACAAATCGGCCAAACGGTACCTTACGGGTACGAATCGAAAAACAACATCATTTTCCACATTCGAAAACATTTTAACGAAAGGGGATCTTAAACAAGATCCATTCACACTAAAGGGTTCGCGAGGAACCAAATAGGGACCTGACCAGGGTCCAAACGTTCAAAGGGCTGCAGCTAAAGAGACTCTATTAGGCATGCCTAACTATCCACTAGACTGACTCTCGCAGGTGATGCATAAAACAGATCATGTTTCGAATAACATCATATGTATATGTATATATCATCATGCATAACCCAGAGTATGATAGACTCATAAATAAATCATAATGTCGGTCATGTATTGAACAATTTATATTGCAATCCAATCACACACTTTAACATTATTCATTACTCTAAGGCATATCAATATCACATATAAGGAACCATATTATACCACCAATGATCGTAAATACTAAGTCATACATCGACATGCAGAATCACAAAACATTCACCTTCTAATACCACATGCTCAAAATAAACAGCCATAATATTTAATATGCATAAGCCAATTATATAAACAAGGCACATTGAGCTCATAGGCTAGGCATATTACTGCAATCAGGCATTAACCATAATATTCCATTAATTCGTCATAGCGAAATTTCCGATCACATATAGAGTTCATAAATTAAGCATATTTGACTCATACCAAAGACAATTGTAGTATTCCATAATATTCCAAAATCATAACCATACATATGCATATTCATATTTTGGATTCACATTCATAGCATTCATCTTATTAGTATATAGCTATTATTAAGTGTCATTGTATGTGCTTAAATCAGTATCTTACTCTCCCAAATCATCCCGAACAAAATAAGGATTTCCTTGCAAAAATAGGGTAGGCCACGGTCATAACCAGATTGGTTGTCACCGTGACATACCAAAGCTCTCGGCAGAATGCATCTGATGCATACCTCACAGTGACAACCAAAATGGTTGTCACCGTGACCCATGCCCAGATGCAACACTTTCGAGCCAAAACACCACAACCCCAGGCCAAAACAAAATCTCTCTCTCTCCAACCATTATATCCTCGCTCACACTTCAATCACAACCCATCAACATCATTAATTCATGCCAATATAAGATTCTAATCATGAATTCTCAAAAATCATCCATATCACATTGCATGTCATGTTCGATAAACCAAAATGCATGTAAATATTTGGTTCCCCTCTTAAATCTTATGTCATGGCATCCCGTAAATATAATTCAATTGGAAAAGCATTCATATACCCATCTTATAACGCTAAATAAAAGTTAGACAAGTGGTAAGAACTTCCGGGGAAAATTGGAGTCGATTCGGGAAAAAAAACACTCAAAATATGCTAACAAAATGTTGGTCACGGTGGCAACCACTTGGTTGCGACCATGAGGTCCAAAAATAAGCATTCTACCTAGCATTTTGGTATGTCACGGTGGCAATGAAATTGGTTGCCACCGTGACCTACCTGGAACTTGCAAAACAGAAGCCAGAATTCGGGACTGCTACACTGCTCCTATTTATTTAGCCTAAAACGACACCTAAACGATATTTTTAGGCAAACCTTCCTTCTTAAAATTTCTTCCCTAAGATGTTATCTTGCAAATCCAACAAATATCAGTTCAATAGGACATCTAGAACTCTAGATATGAGCTAAACAACCCAAACTGCTCAGATAACCCGACGTAAACAGAGACACTACGGTTTTGGCAAATTTTTCGGATCTTAGAGCAAGAAGTTGCCCACGAATATTTCTAGAACTTTTAAAGGAATGGAAGTCATGGTTATAATGGCTCAAGATCACACGATTTAGAGATCTACAACTATACTTATGACAAAAACATTGGACCGAGGTCAGATGAAAACTTAACAGAGTTTACCGAATCATGCATTTTCACTTTGAATTCTCACATACCTTCAATTCAATCCTTATCATGCATTACTAGTACATTTAACCAAGCAAATACATGCATAAAAATCATATCAAAACACCCAATTTACTGGGAATCAAACATAAATACACACTCATGATCCAAGAAGAATTAGGGTGAAGACAAAACATCCAAACTGAAAACACAAACCACATAGCTCCCAAACCTGAAATTTGCAGCTTTAATCTTCTCTTTCAAACCTCCACCTTCTCTTTCCCTTTGCTCTTTCTTTTCTCCTCCAAATCTTGCACAAAACCCAGCCAAAAACTCACTTAATCCAACAAACACACCACATCCAAAACCCAAAAAAAAAGAGTAGTAGATGAAGAAGAACACCCACTTAAAACTCAAGAACTTACCTCTAGAAATCCAGCTCAAACTCAGCAAATCCAACTTAAACTCTTGAAGATCCACGCTGGTAACAAGCAAGAGAGAGCAAGAAGAAGTGAAGAAGAGGAAGGAGGAGAAGAGGAAACGTGAGAGAGAGAAGGAAAAATCTGATTTCTTCATTTCCTCTCTCCTTCCCTCACTTCACCTTAATTACCCTCACCTACCCATGCCACATGGCACCATCCTAATGGACAAATAAAACCCGTCTTGACTTATTTGCTCTAGTTACGATACACAAAACACACCCAAACAACTCTTATAATAATATCTCCAAGGCACCATATCCACAAACCCACACTATAAAACCTCTTAACCCACTTATATCCTACTTCCATACACTACAAGCACACCATAAAATTCCTCCACTAAACTTATTTAATTATTTCCTTTGCAATTAAGTCCTTATCATCCAAATTCCTCATGCACTAATTTATTGAAATACCCTTAAATTCTCGACTTGGCATGCAAATTCCGACCAGGCTTGTTTTGGGTTGTTACAGTTATGATTGATGTTATTGCCATTATAAATCTTGATTTTTTTATTTTGGATTACAATATTTATTTTGTTTGTTTATTTTGTTTTATTTTTATAGGATTGCATAGTTCAAGTATAAACCTAGAACAAATAGTTCTCAAGAAGAACTTGAACAATTAAATCCGGAGATAGAAAAATTTCTTTTTTGTAACAAAAAACCCAAGAAAAATAAAAATAAGAGACCGGTAATGGCTGATGAAGAAAATCCCCCTATATTGATGGACTTCGTTACGCCATCATTGAGCAGGGCTCAACAAGGGGTGGTAAGGTCAACGATAAATGCGAATCAGTTTGAAATTAAACTATCTCTTTTACAAATGATTCAAAATAGTATACATTTCCATGGTTTGGCAAATGAGGATCCAAATGCTCATTTGGCAAATTTCTTAGAAATTTGTGCTACATTTAAGATTTATAGAGTTTCGGCGGATGCAATCAAGCTTAGGCTATTTCCTTTCACATTAAAGGATAAGGTATAACGCGCGCCGAATCCCAGGGTGCCCCTAATGCCCGCTTTTAGGGCTTTTGGGAGAGGTTCATGAAACTTGCAAGAGATTGCAAGGACATCTATTTTGGGCAATAAGAAAGTTTCTTAGAGTCGCCGCCCAATAAAACATTGGGAAAGGTCGTCTAGCCTCAATGAGCCTGAGATAATGCAAATTGGGCCTATATTGGGCAACAAGAGATATTTTGGTGACCCCATCCTAATAGAACTTTTAGATGGTCCACTAGCGTCATTAAGCCTAAGACCAGAGATGGTTCGGGACTTCCTATTTATTCATTAAATTACAATTGAATTTTTAATTTTAAGATTTCATCCCTTTTCTCATTCATTTAAATGCAATAATTAGAGCTCATATGAATCACATAATAAAAACGATAAATAAAAAACAAGATTAAAGTAAGGTAAATGAGAATTCAATAAATTACAACGGGATATTTATTAAGGATGAGTACATTGGTCCTCGCATGCATAGTTAATGAAAATAATTTTAATGTGACGATTTATTTGGATGGAAAAAACTAGGACATTGGTCCCATTTTATTAAAAAAAAAACCCAATTTGTTTATGAAAATATTTTTGTGTGATTTTTCATTAAGCGTGCAAACAATAAATGATTTTATTAATAATTACATGATAAATAAATTAAAAAGAAAAATAAAAGAAAATTAATAAATACAATAAATAAAAAAGATAAATTCTCGAATCTCCTCCTTTGTTCACGTGGGTGCTCAAACAAGGAAAAACAAAGATTTGAAACCAAAAATAAGCACAAATAAAATTAATGTTAGTAATTAATTCAAGAAAATCAATTAAACACATAAAGCAATAGATAAAAAGATGAATAATAATGATAAATAAGATGAATAATCAAATAAGTAAAAAGTAACAAGAACAATATAAAAAGTTAGATCTATATCTAAGATGACATAAAGTAAATAAGTAAACAATAAATATAAAGATCTACATGATTACTTATTAAAATATGAACAAAAATAATAAAAGAAAAATCAAATTAAGAGATCAAATCTAGAATGTTTACCCTCAGATTTCGGATTCGATGGAGAAAAAAATCTGATTGATTTTCCTTACTTTGGTTCACAAAGTTGAAATAAAAATAATAAAAATTGGAATTTTATTCCAAAACAAAATTACTTGAAAAATAATAGAAGAAAAGAAATTGATTTTCAAGAACAAAGAATTGTTTTTTTTGTCTCAAAGATGATTATTGATTAAAAAAATGGGAGAAAAAAAATTTTATTCTCAAGAACAAAGAATTATTTTCTTTATTTCAAGAAATTATAATTGATTTCTTTGCCTCAAGAAAAATTCTTGCTTAAAAATTGAATTTTTAACGTTAAGAATTTTTATTTGGAGAAGAAAACCCAAAAGAGATGTAGGGAGAATTTTTTTGGATGAAGAAAAAAACCCTAAAAAATGAATCCCCCCAATTCCTTTCATCTTTTGCTATATATACCAATAAAAATGGAAAAGCTAATTAATTAAGAAATAAAATTAATTTTTTATTTAATTTCCCTTGATTTGGGTTAAAAAAAAAGGAAAAAAACACTAAAAGACCTGGAAAAAAGGGGAAAAAGTAAAAAAAAAAAATCAAGAAAATCCGGAAAAAGGGTCAAAAATGCGTTTTCAACAGATCTGGGGCGACCGACGCCCATCGGTGAGTGCAATGGGCATCGGACGCACGTGCTTGCCCAGCAGGGAGCGATGCCTTCGCATTGCACACGCTGGCGCGCAGTGCGGCGGCGCGGCCGATTTTTCTTATTATTATTTTTAAATTTACCTAAAAATACTATAATTTTCAAACTCCATTTTTTAAATTTAATTTTTAATACATTTTTTAATATTTTTTATTTTTTATTCTCAAAATGCAAATTTGACAAGCAAATCATCACTTTCAATATTAATGCCTGTGAACAGGCATTTAATCATTATTGGGTTATTCTGATCTTGGACTTCCTCAAGTCCCGGTCTCTACAGTTGCCCGCAATTTTGGAAAAACTAGGGTGTAGGCCTAGGTGGGCAAAAATTCAGAAAAAGGAAAGAATCGCATACCTGAGGCAGGCGTCTCCCTGCTGCACTATCATCTATGATCGTAGCATTATTTGTTCCTTGTCAGCTTGTCAGCATGTGAAACCATGGCTGAACGATTGATAAACACTAGCTTGTAGGTTTGTGAAATTGCCAGACTTTGAAGAACGTGATTGATGAACACCAATTTATAGGTGTGTGAAACTACATCTGAACGATTAACAAGCACCGGCTTTGTAGGTGTGTGAAATCGCCAGGCTTTGAAGAACATGATTGATAGAACACCAGCTTATAGGCATGTGAAACCACGACTGAACGATTGATAAACACCAGCTTGTCGGTGTGTGAAAATGCCATGCTTTGAAGAACGTGATTAATAGAACACCAGCTTATAAGCATGTGAAACCACGGCTGAACGATTAATAAACACCAGCTTGTAGGTGTATGAAACCGCCGGGCTTTGAAGAACATGATTGATAAAACCCCAGCTTGTAGGTGTGTGAAATCACAGCTGAACGATTAATAAACACCAGTTTATAGGTGTGTGAAATCGCCAGGCTCTGAAGAATGTTATTGACAAACACTAGCTTATAGGTGTGTGAAACCATGGCTGAATGATTGAGAAACACCAGCTTGTAGGTGTGTAAAACCTCCAGGCCTTGAAGAACGTGACTGATAAAATACCAATTTGTTGGCGTGTGAAATCACGGCTGCACGATTGATAAACACTGGCTTATCGGTGTGTGAAACCAGTAATATTTCCTGCAAAATTAGAAATTCGTATGCAAGGGTAAGTTATGCATGTGAACGTGCATATGCCATATGAAATGCGAGTGACACCATTCACCCGAGCAGCCCAGATATTGAGGCACAGTAGCCTTGGCTGAAATGATTCAGGGCCCGGTGTCTACAGTTTGATCATGCCCCCAAGGATCTAGGCATCTTGGCCTAAGGATTCTTACCCATGTCTTGGATTATGCGTCATCTTGCCTGTAAGGGATTGTCTGAGGTGATGCCTCCTTATCGCTACAAGCGCCGGAAGTCCATACCTCATCCATCCAAAGGGAGGTCGTCCGAAGTGCCACTTTCTTATCGCTCTAGGTGTTTGAAGTCATTGATTAAAGGTAGTGCGTCCCTTATGGATTTACGCACTAGCTTTTCTTTGCAGGAAATGCATCCCTTTGGGGATTTTCACATAACCCTGCGCCTAATTTTTGCCTGAAATGGACCCAACCCAATCCAACGACTTTTTATTCATTCATTTTTTGTACGGTAGACTACTTGTTTCCAAGTTTTCACCCTATCCCTTGCCCTTACTTTTGCTTAGAGCTTCAGTTACGATTTTCATCTCTAACCGCCTTTTTTTTTCTAAACAGCTAAAGCGACTATGGATAAGCTGCATGCATTCAATGGAAAATGATGTACCATCTTTTCTCAAGAGAACTAGATGACATTATTCGAATGAAATAAATTAATCTGAAGACATAATTGATACATGTACACGTTTTCGTGTGATTTCATCGCACATGATCATTATTTAACATTAGGCTCAAAATACCAGACTACATCTAATCCCAGGATGGATCCTGAATGTAATACCCCTAACTCCCACATGTATCATATCGAAGGATGAAGAGCTACAGTGAGCAAAAGGTGCCACCAAACAAGGACACACATGGCAATACAAAAATTAGAACAATAAAATTTCTAAAATCATAACCTCCAAACATGCACGTCCTAAATCTACGTAATCCACACAAAATTATTCTTACTAAAGATTATTACAACTTATTACAAATGCTAATAAATAAACTTAATTACATGCCGAAATCAAAAACACTTCCTATGAAAATCTAGCGACTCATTGGCCAAACCTCAACGGACCGTTGCGCTACTCTGATCTCCTAACCTGCACGAACAAACAACCATGCTAAGCTATAATGCTTAGTCGGGCTAAACAAATAATGGACAGCCACTCATATTGATTTCCGAGGCATACACATACAAATCGATAGATATATGTGTACAGACATAAGCATAAAGGAAACTAGCTTCAGTTAATGTGATCTCATATCATTACTTTCATACGAAGACTTAAACAGTTTTAATATGCAGGTTCATTCATATACCATAACCAGAACTACTATGTTACATTTTATTTAATCAAATCGTTACTTGTTCAAAACTAAACAAAACGTTTCATTGTTCAAAACTGAACAAAACACTTTAGTTCTTCGATTTGGTTCGGACTTAAAATGTTATTCCAAACTTCCTACGTATTCCTATGGTTGGGGAATCAGAACCACGTAGTTCTACAGAAAACTTTAACACATATGTTCCATAATTAATCCTAACTTATTTCCTAAACCTAGTTATCCATATTATGTTTAACACATTATTATTCTTTACTTACTGTGACGCGCGCCGGACCCCGATGCGCCGCCCGTTCGACCGCCCGCACGTGGGCGATCGGGGCATTTGCGGGTCCGTTGGCATCTTGCGATAAATCAAAAGTGCGTCTATGTTGGGCAACAAGGAGGTATCATGGAGTCGCCACCCAATAGAACATTGGGAAAGTTACTCTCGCCTCGGAGAGCCTAAGACTTGCGCTTAGTATCCATGTTGGGCCATGAGGCCTAGGATTAGCGCTAAAGTCTCGTGACCCAAGAAGTATTTTTGGAGGATAACCTCTAACCTCTTGGGACCAAAGACCAGAGCTGGGTCCGGGATTTCTCATCTATTTCTACCTCGATTAGTTTATGATCAAATTTTAATGTCATTAGTTCGCTCTCTCTCCACACTATGCAGTTGATTAAAGGGCGCATTTATTCACATTCGGAAAGCAGTAAATGAGCAGAATAAGTATCAAAAGCGATAAATTACAATAACACAAGGAGCAGAATACAACTCCCTTTGGTAAATGTGCGATTCCTACACAAATCCGGGCATTGTTTATTTTGAGGACTTTGGTCCTCTCATGCATCATTATTAAAAAGGGGATATTTAATATGTGATGATCTTTATTGAGTGAAAATAGGGCGTTGGACCCTTTTGCATTTTATACAAAACTCAATTTTTATTTAAGTACAAATCGTTGATATATTCTTACATTTAACGGGATAAAAAGAGCTTATTCAAATACATAAAATAATCAATAAAAAAGGTGAGAGGAATAAGTCAAGAGGTTTAAGAAAACTAAACCGGACGAAATCCACCACGCATGGTAGGCGGCTGCTCGAGCTCGGAATTATCCATGAAGACCAATATACACTCACAGAAAGTTAAGAGATGTTAATATTCGTAAAATTAACACATAAAAAATCGAAGGGACCAAATAGAGATGAAAAATGATCAACGAAAATGGAGGCAGAACCCACCGACGGCCCTTCTTGGTTGACCGACGGGCGTCGGTTTGGTAATTCGATATGCCCGTTTGTCACTCAAAAAGGGAGTCCATAGGTAGGTGACCGATGGGCGTCGGTCATGAAGATGACCCGTCGGTCACCTCTGTCTCCGGAAAACAGAAAGGAAACAAGGGCCTTTCAAGATCAAAAAGCAAGTTTTATTTCAAAAGGGGAGATGGGGTAGTCAAAATGAAAAAAGGCAATGACAAGTATTCAAAAATTTCACCGAATGAATAAATAAATGATAAATGATTAAATATGAGATAAAATTGGAGAGAGGATCCGAAATATTTACCCTCAGATAGTTGCCTTGGGTAGAATTTTGATGTCGGTTAGATCCCCGCGCGTTCCACGAAAAATAAGAGAACGAAAGATTAGAGAGAAAAAATGAGCTATTTCACCTCCGATCCTTCAGAAAATCGATTTAGGAGTCAAAATCTAAAGAAAACTAATTAGCTTTTAGTTCCTTTGATTTGATTTGATCCTTGATTAAGTAAAGTTCTTTGGAAAAAGGTGTTTTTTGGAGGAGAAAGAAAACGTGCTTGAATTTTGGCAGAGTTTCCTTTCTTGAAAAATTTTCCAACCCTTTTCAAATGAAAATCCGGACCTTATATAGCCAGACACGACCGACGGGCGTCGGAGCGTAGGGGCGGGCGTCGGAAGAATCCTACTGACACAAGGACACTTCCGACGGCCCTGCCACATACACCGACGGGCGTCGAAACAGTTGCGTGCTCCGGGAAACCAGGCGGCTCCTGACAGGGGCGGTGACTTTCCGACGGGCGTCGAAAAATACCCTGAGCCGTCGGTGACTCGAAGCGACGGGCTACCTCCACAGATGGGCTGGCCGTCTGTGGAGGACAAAAAAGCCTTTTTGACTTGAAAAACTTCCGTTTTCTCCCCCTCTGCCCCTGAAGTGTAGAAAAACCTCATTTCTCATGGAACGCGGGACTAAAACCTCCAACTTCAGCCTCCCGTGCAGGCTTTGAACATTGATTTCATCATAGGGTAACCTCTGATCCGGACCGCTCCAGGACACGATGCTTACAGTTGCCCCCAGTTTTGGGGAAACTAGCGCACAAGCGCCTAGATAAGCCAAAACTCAGAGAAAGGTTGGAAAGAAAGCGTACCTGCGACGGCTTTTCACCTTCCGTGCCTTTTGCCGGATAGACCTCATCTCGATCTGTAGGGCTTAGTGAGATGCAGCATGCTTTGGCTACGACCTCGATCTGGTGAAGAGCAGTGTTTCTTCGACTGCAGCTTCGATCTGGTGAAGGGCAGTGTTTCTTCAACTGCAGCTTCGATCTGTGAGATGTAGCGCTCTCTGGCTACAGCCTCGATCTGGTGAAGAGCAGTGTTTCTTCAACTGCAGCTTCGATCTGGTGAAGAGCAGTGTTTCTTCAACTGCAGCTTCGATCTGGTGAAGAGCTGTGTTTCTTCAACTGCAGCTTCGATCTGGTGAAGGGCAGTGTTTCTTCAACTGCAGCTTCGATCTGGTGAAGAGCAGTGTTTCTTCAACTGCAGCTTCGATCTGGTGAAGAGCAGTGTTTCTTCAACTGCAGCTTCGATCTGGTGAAGGGCAGTGTTTCTTCAACTGCAGCTTCGATCTGGTGAAGAGCAGTGTTTCTTCAACTGCAGCTTCGATCTGGTGAAGAGCAGTGTTTCTTCAACTGCAGCTTCGATCTGTGAGATGTAGCGCTCTCTGGCTACAGCCTCGATCTGGTGAAGAGCAGTGTTTCTTCAACTGCAGCTTCGATCTGGTGAAGAGCAGTGTTTCTTCAACTGCAGCTTCGATCTGGTGAAGAGCAGTGTTTCTTCAACTGCAGCTTCGATCTGTGAGATGTAGCGCTCTCTGGCTACAGCCTCGATCTGGTGAAGAGCAGTGTTTCTTCAACTGCAGCTTCGATCTTGGAGTGTGAAAACTCCGCTGGTTTCCTTGTTTCGAAGGAGACCTTTTTAATCGATGTCCGTGCTCAGGTTGGTATTCCTTTGTACCTGTGAGATAAAAGATTTTGTTAATTCATGTTTGAAAGGTCATCATTTGACCTGCTATTGATTATTATTCTTTTGTTGTTTGTCTTTGTTTCATGTTATTATTATTTTTTTCATTGTCATTTTTATCGACACATGAGTAAATATGAGAATATACACTTCCTGTGGTGTTATTTAAGCAATTAATCGAAAAGAAAAGAAAAACATGCAAATAATGAAGCAAAAGTTTTCCACTAAAAATGTCATTTTTGTACAATGCATATACAAAATACAAGAGATACAAAAATAACTCCCTGAAGCTCAGAGAGGTGTGTAGTCTGAAGGCTCATCGGGATCCTCATCATCCGAGATATGCACGGTCCCTGGCGGAGGTGGACGGGCCTGAGGTGGTGGCGGAGCTGTAGAGGGTCCTGCCTCGTGATCGTGGGCTCGCCTGAACTGAACCTGAGCGTAGCCGTCCAAGAAGGGCTGGGTACAGGTGCCCAAAAACCCTAATGTCTCTGAGATCTTGTCCCCTAACTTCTTGAAGGCTTGGCTCAGCTAAGTGGTCTGCTCTGCGGCGGCCGTCTTCCTATGCTCTAAGCTCTGCTCCGTTTGCTCCCTGAACTCTCTCATGGTCTGAGAAAGAGGAGGGAGAATCCCCTCTATCGCCTGGACGCGGGATCTCAGAGAGTCAAGTGACTCATCAATCATCTGAAGGGTCATATCAACCCTCTGAGATGCCTGGTCCTGTGACGTCCTCACATCATTAGCGAGCTGCTGCCTCAACTCCCTCTGCCCCTGAGCAATCTGCTCAACTAGCCTCATCTGCTCTCCTCTAAAGGCCTCCAGAACTCGAGTCTGCTCATCTCTAAGGGCATCCATGGCCCGAGTCTGCTCCCTCGCTGCATGCTCCATGTAGCCTGCCTGCTCTCGGGATAGGCGCTCCACCGTCTGAGACTGCTCCTGAATAGCAGCCTGCTGGCGATCCAACCTCTCATGAATGGCCCTATCCCTCTCATCCTGTCGCCGCTCAAAGGCCATAAACATGGAGGAGAGGAGCTGGGAATAGTCCGGCTGAGCTGGCTGATGTGGTGCTGGCTCTGGTGGTGGTGCCGAAGAAGTGGATGCCCCAGGATCGCCTCAGGAGTACGGATGGTATCTCTCGGAAGGCTCGCGGGCATGCGTCTGCACCCTGGCAGTCGGCGATGGGGCTGGGGTCGAGGCCCTAGATGCCGGTGAAGAGGCGAAGAGATCGTCCATCGTGATCTCAAAATCGAAGTCCGAGGGGGTCCTAGGAGGCTCCTACTGCTGTGGCGGAGGCACTGCCTGTGACTGAGGAGGTGGAGGAGGCTGGTGCTCCGGCTGAGGCTCAGTCTGCGGAGGCTGCGGCTGTACCTGCGGAGGCTGAGGCTGTAGCTCGGGCTGTGGCTGTGGCTCGGGCTGTGGAGGCTGCTCCTCCTGGTGCTCTGGGTGATCAGGATCTGCCCCCAAGGGTGGAAGCGAGAACAGCCGCCGGGTCTCATGGATAGTCAACACCCTATAAGCCTCCGCCTGGCCTGGAATCTGAGAGATCATCCCCATCTGAACTGCTGCTGCAGCATCTGCATGGATCCCCTCCGGTAGAGGTCCTCTCAGCCTCTCGGGGTTAAACCCCAATCCCAACAGTAATCGGGTGATGACTCCTCCTACCATCACCACCGGTGTCGACCCTCTGCCAACTCTGACTAGGTTGGCCAAGATCTCGTGGCTAATGTTGAGACACTGGCCTGCCACCATAGCCCAGAGGCTCCAGATCTCGGCCGCGTTAAGCGACCCTGGATTACCAGCTCGACCGAGGTACGAGCTGGAAAGCACTCTGTACAGATACCGGAGTGCCTGAGACACCAGTACGGTGCTCTTCGCTGTATCGTGATCATACAGCACTCCTGGTATAGCAATAGCCGCCCAATGGGCGCGTCTCACCGCTCGCCGCGGGATCTCAACCTCCTCTCCCGTAGGAAGCCCCATAGCCTGAGCAAACCTCTGCCTGGTGATGCTGACATGGTCGCCATCAAACCAAAACTGTACCACCCCCGGGTCAGTATCTGCGCTCTGAAAGCCTGTGTAGCGGAGAGTGGCCAAGACCTGGCGGGTAGCCTCTGGAAATGTCTGGAAGGCAGGCTCAAGAAACTCTGTCCAACCCGCTCCCTCGGCAAGTAAATCGAACTCCGGGGCCAACCCGAGGGCCTCTAGAAAGGGGCGAGATACAAAGCGGCTGGCCCGAAACTCTACCTGAGCCAACGCTCTGTATCTCTGAGCGGACTCGTCATCCATCCAAGCCGGAGCCTCAAGCTCGGGCTGGGCCTGTGGTGCTCTGCGTCTTGGAGGCATCCTGTAAAAGGGAAGGAGTCAGATAGCGAAAACTTGGCAAAACCAGCACTATCAAGTTTATTTTCCAAAATCTAAGGTCCATCTAGGCCTTAACAGGGCAATGGCGGCCCAACATGAGATAAAAAAAGGTAATGACAGATAAAAATAGCAAACATCCTGTCTACGGAAGTAGCCTAACATGCCTTGCACGCATCATGGCAAAGGAACATGTAATCCTCACGGAGATAATTAAAGCGAATAAAGATGGGCTTTCTAAGTCCTAAGGCATGCATTATACTTGGAAAGTAAATAAATATTCAATTCTAGAATAAAAGATAAAAATTTGGGCAGCACCCCGGCAGGGATGTGCCCAACCTCCTGCGTGAAAAAGCAAGATAAAAGGCCTCAGGCCCTAGCAATATTAAATGCCTGCAAATGGGGCGCACCCCGGCAAGAGTGTGCCCCCAACAACTCAAAAACAGTGACCTCAGGCCGCAAAAGCAAGTCATGCACAAAAATGGTGCGCTAAAAAAAATGCATTTCTAAAGCACCAATATTATAGAAAAACTCCATTTCTATGTGATCATGCAAAAAGTTCGGATTTGATTACAAAAAATTGAAAATTAGGCAGCATTTCCCCCTAAATTCTAAAATTATCTAAAACTCCTTAAAGTTAAAAGAAGAAAGAATGTATAAATGAATTGAATAAAAATAAAGGAAAGAAGTAATTATTTACTTACTTGTAATCCGGATAAGTGTAGAAACTAGAGAAATACAAATATCCGAGCACCGGGTGAGTATATAATGCGAAAAACTGAAGAAATCGCGAAAAAATAAGAATAAAAGACTCAAAAAACGCTAAAAACCGCTTAGGAACCGTTTGGGAGGGGAAGAAGAAAGGGACAGCAACGTTTGCGCCGTCTGTCACTCGCCCTTATATAGAATTTCGTGACCGACGGGCAGGGCGTCTGTACAAGCGACCGACGGGCTGGCCGTCTGTCGCGCAATAAATGCAAGTAAATGCGCGTGATGAATGCAATGATGATGCATGCATCTGACAGGTGCACTTCCGACGGGCAGGCCGTCCCTATAGAGGGGCGGTCAAGCCGTCTCTGTAGAGAGGCGGGCAGACCATCTCTGTATAGGGGCGGGTAGGCCGTCTGTGACCCCTCCCTATAAAATATGCAAAATTTTTTGTCTATTCATTTTCTCACATCTTGAGTCCTCTATTCTTCTCGAAATGTCTTCCCCTCCTGCTCAAAGGATGCACCGTATTTTAGATGACAAACACACTTGGGGAGAAGGCGCCCTTTCCTCTCTGGCGGGGCTGAAATATCTGTGCCGGGTGAAAATCGACCAGAACCTCCTCCTGGCGGCGACCCACTTCTGGAACCCTCGATTTCACGTCTTCCAGTTCACCTATCAGGAACTGTGCCCTCTTTCCGAAGAATTGGCTTCCATTCTGGGAGCCTGGTTCCCTCCTGGCGCTCTGCCTTGCATCCCCCGCTGCGGCCTATTTCAGACCCGGGACGTGGCCTTGGCCCTGGGCATATCCCCCTCGGAGGCCAACCAGCTGATCCCTCTGAGTTCCTCCTTTTCTCTGGAGCCACTTATCGAGGCCCTAGATCAGTTCACTGACATCCCCACCTATCGGGTAAGTATCACGTTCCTATTCTGCATGGTGAACTTCCTTACTGTTGTTCCAGGAGGCTTGACAGGTGACTTTCGTCTGCTTGGAGTTCTGAGCGACTTTCATCTGGGATTGTCCCCTCTACCACTTGTCTTGGCCGAAACCATCTTGAGTCTGGACGCTGTGAGCTCTGGGTCCACTACAACCTTTACCGGTAGCCCCTTATTACTCCAGGTACGTCATTATTTTAAAGGTAGTGCGTCCCTTATGTATTTTCACACTAGCTTTTCTTTGCGGGAGGTGCGTCCTTTCGGATTTTCACACAACCCTGTGCCTTATTTTTGCCTGAAGCAAACCCTACTTACTCCAGCGGCTTTTTTTTTTTTTTTTCACAGATCTGGTTACAGGAAAAACTGAAGATGCTGTTTGAACCACCCCCTCGAGTCACTCCGCGGTACATGCCGAGCCATTTCTTGCCTCATCGGCGATTGTATGGGTGTGCCACGGCTGGTGAAGGTATTACCAGATTTAGTGAGCTGTCAGATGACGATATCAGTTTTACATCCGCCTGGCTCCCACTGTCTCATGCGGTCACCGATGGGTCATCGGGTTGCGTCCCCCTCTGCGGCCTCCGCCAGGCCACCTTCTGCATCACCTCGCGATGTTCACGGCAGCTTGGGATGACCCAGGATATAGTGAGGGTTCCCCTTTCTTTCCGAGGAGGAGATCTCTCGGTCGCATTTGCTTCCCGGTATCATGATCTATGGGGTAGATTACCTGTGAAGACTGTCATCCCGAGGTTTGGCAACCATTCTGCATCCTCAACCAGCGGGTACAAGAAGTGGATCCTCAGCCCAGCCTCCGATAATAGGACTCGAGGGCTCAAGCATCTGATCGGCGAGAGCAGCAGCAAGACCTAGTTTAGCCTACATGTGTATTTCTTTTTGCGCTATATTTCTTTTCAATGCAGAACTAGAAAATGACAAAAGTGAAAAGAATAATATTCATCCCTTTCACGAGTTTTGTGTATATTTCTAGATAATTTCAGCATACATGATCAGTTTTGGCATTTACTCATCTGCTTATGCGCTATCAATACATGAAACCAAATTTTAATAGCATCAACTCCTGTTACCGATCGGCCCTCTCGGGTTTTCACGATCGAACATTCTCTCTCATGCCTCTAATTTTTGCATAGGATGCCTTTTTTCGGTTTTCACCCTGTCGAGGCGCCCAATTTTAGCATAGCCGCCTTTTTTCGGTTTTCGACTTGCAGGGCATTTTATTCTCTTCTTTTTATTTTGGTCTTTAGCCGTGGAACCTTTTGAGTCTGTCGACATTGACTGGCTCTTTGAATTCGTTCCCATCGCTGTCTGATAAGATTGCAGCCCCTCTGGACAACAGCTTCTTAAGGATGTACGGCCCTTCCCAGGTAGGTCTGAATTTCCCCCTGATATCTGGTATTCCTGGCCTCATCTGTTTGAACACCAAGTCCCCTTCTTTTAGCGGGTGCTTCCTCACCTTCTTTCCGAAAGTTCTCGCTAATCTCTTCTGATATATCTGATTGTGATAATAAGCTTTCAGCCTACTCTCATCCAGTAAGTTCAAGTGCTGCAATCTCTGCTGCGCCCATTCGGCTTCCGGGATTTGGGCCTCCATGACCACCCTTAGTGATTTAAGCTCTATCTCTACTGGCAATACCGCTTCTGTTCCGTATACCAGGGAAAATGGTGTAGCGCCTGTAGATGATCTTACTGTCGTTCTGTATCCCCACAGGGCGAAGGGTAACTTTTCAGCCCAGTCTTTGTAGGTTTGGACCATCTTGGACAAGATCTTCTTCACATTCTTATTGGCGGCTTCTACTGCTCCATTCGCTTGCGGTCGGTAGGGAGAGGATTTATGATGCTCAACACCATATTTCTCAAGAAGTTTTATGGTCTTTCCCATAAACTGCACTCCATTATCAGACACTATGTGGTGAGGGAGACCGTATCTGCAGATCAAATTCCTCTCTATGAACCTGGCCATATCCCTTGCGTCAATTTTCTTGAAAGATTCTGCCTCGACCCATTTGGTGAAGTAGTCGATTGCGACTATGATATATCTGTGCCCATTGGACGCCGTAGGGCGAATCTCTCCAATGATATCTATCCCCCAAGCAGCAAACGGCCAAGGAGATGTCAGGTTATGTAGCTCTGATACCGGCAGGTGTCTCAGATCCGCGTACTGTTGGCATAACTGACATTGCTTGACATACTTTGAACAATCAGTGTCCATCGTAAGCCAATAAAAGCCTTGCCTCATTATCTTCTTGGCCAAGGTTAAACCATTCATGTGGGCCCCGCAGACCCTTGCATGGGTTTCTTCCATTATCTTGCACGCTTCTCTCTCATTCAAGCATCTGAGCTGAATCCCATCTGACCGTCTTTTGTACAGCACCCCTTCCAAGGATATGAACTGAGTAGATAACTTACGTATCATCCTCTGATCTTTTTCAGTGGCTTCTTCTGGAAATCTATCGCTTTCCAAGTAATTCATGATATCAAAGTACCATGGCTTCCCATCTGACGCCTCTAGTTCCATTACAGGCTCGGTTTCAAAACTGGGCCTATCAGAGCTCGAAATTAGCACCGGTTTCATGGCCACTCCTTCAGGGTTATCCCACATTGACACTAAGGTTGCCAACGCATCAGCCAAATGGTTCTCATCTCTGGGCACGAAGTGGAAGGTGCAAGTCTCAAACTGCCCACACATCCCTTTCAGATATTGAACATAGGGGACCAGTCGTTCTTCCTTAACAGCCCATTCACCTCGGATCTGGTTTATTACCAAGGACGAGTCACCAAATACCTCTACGTTTCTTGCCCCCAACACAGCCAAAGCTTCTAACCCGAAAGTGCACGCTTCATACTCAGCTTCATTGTTGGTTGCCTTGTATCTCAGTTTCTTAGCAAGAGGAAGTTTCTCATTATCTGGGGTTGTCAGGATGATTCCGACTCCGGCTCCTTTGTTGTTTACCGCCCCGTCAAAATGCAACTGCCATCCTTGAACAGAAATCGTGCCTATGCTCTCGTCAGGAAAGGTAAATTCGAGGGTGTCCCCTTGGATAGGATGTTCAGCAAGGAATTCGGCTACAGCTCGCCCCTTAATAGTCTTGTGGGTGATGTATTGCACATCAAACTCTTGTAGCAAGAGCAGCCACCTCCCCATCTTTCCAAGCAAAGATGGTGCCTCCTGCAAATATCTTAAAGGATTCTGCTTGGCCACAACCTGAACCTTGTATGAGTGGAAGTAATGTCTTAGCTTTTTTGATGCCCAAATCACTGCAAGGCAGATCTTCTCCACTTCAGCATATTTTATTTCGTAAGCCAGAAACTTCTTGCTGAGGTAATAAACTGCAAACTCCACCCCAAATTCATCCTCTTGAGCCATCATGGCGTCCACTGTACCGTCTTCTACTGCTAGATACAGAATAAGCGGTTTGACAGGTTGCGGAGGTCTTAGTACTGGCGGATTTAACAGGTACTCCCTGATATTATCAAAGGCTCTCTGACAGTCTTCATTCCAGACTACGGGCTGGTTCTTTCTAAGCAGCTTAAAAACAGGTTCGCATATCGAAGTGAGCTTTGCAATAAACCGGCTAACATACTGCAGCTTGCCTAGGAAGCTCCTTACATCTCTCTCCTTCTGTGGCACAGGCATCTCTCTGATAGCTTTCACCTTATCGGGGTCAATTTCTATCCCCCTCTGACTGACGACATGTCCCAACAGCTTTCCTGAAGTCACCCCGAAAATGCACTTCTTGGGATTAAGTCGTAGATTAAACCTGTCGATCCTGGTGAAGAACTTCTCTAGAGCTTCAAAGTGTCCCTCTCGGGTGGCTGATTTGACCATCATATCATCGACATACACCTCCACTTCTTTGTGAATCAGGTCGCTTAGGATCTTGGTTGCCATCCTCTGGTATGTGGCCCCCGCATTCTTCAGGCCGAAAGGCATAACCCGATAGGCATAGGTACCCCACTCCGTGATGAAGGCAGTCTTAACCCGGTCAGTTATCTTGTTCAGGATCTGGTTGTAGCCCACATATCCATCCCCAAAGCTGTACATCGCGCAATTGGCGGCACTGTCTATCAATACATCAATATGGGGTAGTGGAAAATCATTTTTAGGACAGGCTTTGTTAAGATCTCGATAATCCACGCACACCCTGACCTTTCCGTTCTTCTTAGCCACAGGAACCACATTCGCCAGCCAAGTAGGATACTGGACTTCCACCAGAAACTTAGCTTCGATCTGCTGTCGGATTTCCTCCTTAACCTTGTCAGCCCATTCTGGTCTTAGCCTTCTCAACTTCTGCTTCACAGGCTTGCAATCTGGGTAAGTCGGGATGGCATGCTCCGCCACGGCTTGGTCAATCCCCGGCATGTCCTCGTAGGTCCAAGCAAAGACTTTTTCATGTTTTGTTATTATTCTCTCAAAATTTTTTCTCTCCTCAGGAGTTACGTTTGATGCTATTAGAATTTCTCTCGGATTTTCCGAACTTCCAAGATTGAAAGGCGTTGTGCCAGTAGAGTCAATGTCAAAAATGGATGGAATATGATCATGTTCATGCATGTTGAAATCATTAGAAACATCGCACAAATAAGTGAAATTGTTCATCTTATTGATAATATTATTGTTATCATTTACATCATAAAAGAGTTCTGGAATAAAAAGACAATCTAGGCTAGAGTCTTCTTCTGCCGCTCCCGAGGTTGACGCTGTTGCAGCTTGCTTACTGACTTTCTGATTTAGCAGAGGCCCTTCAGGCACGTCGGAAGAAATCTTCAAATCCTCCATTTCCAGCTCTAAATCTGCTATCTTCCCTTTTCCTTTCAGCCTGGCAGCTACCATTTTCTCAGTAACGACCTCCTCAAGCTCGCACTTGTCCCAAGTGATCCCCTGAGTCATGACTTCTTCATCCCAAAAGCCTTCAGCGGTCTTGACAAACCCGACGTGCCAGTCATACACATCATTAAAAATCTCAAAGCCAGGGACAATCCTCCCATCTACCCACTGCGGTTCATCTTCACCAGTATAAGCACATACTGAGGATGCGGGGACAAAGCTTTCTGAAATGTGGGGGATCCTGTCTGTTACCCTCTTCTTGCCGAAGCCACCTCTGTACCCCAGACCTTTTTGGTTCTTCTGCCCTCAAGTGGTGATCGCGGTCTGCAGCCCTTGGGAGCTTCTACCCAATCCAACCCCAGGAAGATAGTGCATCTTCTTCATCATACTAACCACAGCCGGGCTATCTCCTGATCCGTGCTCTTCCTTTATCATAGATACATGGAAACCACTGAATGGTTGATTGGCAATTTCTAGCGCTGAGATCTGGTTTTCCCTGGCCGCCTTGATAGTCACCACCTCCCCTTCGTGCGGGAATTTTATCATCTGATGCAGTGTGGATGGCACTCCTCCTAATCTATGAAACCAGGGTCTCCCTAGCAAAGCCGAGAAGTTAGCAGGAATGGGCAGAACTACAAATTCAACTTCCACTTCGATAGGTCCTGTCTTGACCAAAGTCTTGAAGGTTCCTGAGGCTTGCCTCCTCGAGTTATCGTAGGCCGTGATAGTCAGATCGGATCCGCTGAGCATATCCTCGCTTAAGCCAAAAGCTTGCAAAGCTATCAAAGGGCACACGTTGATAGAAGACCCATCGTCCACCATAACGCAAGCAGTGTGCTTGCCGCTAATCTGCGCTCTAATGTATAAAGGTCGGTTATGATTGCGTCCTTCTGCCGGTAAGTCAGCGTCGGAAAAGATCAACCTCTCCTCGGATCCTCCCTTGATTAAACCCAAAAGTTCTGACGGGGAAATCGTGGTGGCGACTGTGGCCTCAACCAAAGCCTCTACTACCTTCTGTCTGTGAGAGGGGGATTGCCTCAACAAATCCCAAATGGATATCTGAGCTTCGGTTTTCTTCAATTGCTTTATAATATGTTCCTCCTCTGGCTCTTTCTCTGCCAATGGCCGTACCGGCTCAGGTAGCTTTGCAATCTCGGGGATCACTCTTCCACTTCTAGTGACAGCGCTTATCTCTCCCTCTTCTCCATCGGAGCCCCACAGATCAAGGTTCAATCCTTCTTCATCCTCGGCTTCTCCACCGCTCTCACTGCTAGACCAGCAATCAAGAGTCGCCACAACTGCTTTCTCCTTCTCATTCTCGGAATTACCGACAGCAGACTCCTCATTCCCATACAGATCTTGTAGCACGTACCACTCTGGCAGGCTAGATTGGATCATAAACACAGGTGGGGGTACGACATTATAACCAGGCTTCTTCTCAGCTTCTCTCTTCTCAGGGTCAGAGATCTGCTTGCTATCGATCAAGTCTTGAATAGAGTGCCGAAGCGCTTTGCATTTATCAGTGATATGGCCTGAGTGCTGGTGGAATGCACAGAATTCGTTGTCCTTATGTCCCGGTTTCCCTTGTGTCAAAGCTGGCCTAGGAGTTAGAGGACGCAATTTTCCCTCCTTCATCAGTCTCTTCAAGACCCAGGATAATGGTCTCCCCAAGTTCGAAAACTTCCTCTGGGTGGCTACCTCAGTAGCAGACACTTCACCCATTCTTCTAGTGCTGTTATTGGGACCTGCCGGCCTACTGGCTCCTTGACCGGGGTTAGCCCTTTTGGCAAAATTATCATTGTTAGCTTTTCGGGTCAAAAATTCCCCTTCTGCTTCGATGGCTATATCTTTGAGAGACTCCCAGTCCTTTAACCCCTTCATCCTCAATCCCTCCTTCAAGTACGGGCTCGCGTTCTTAATGAAAAGACGAATCTGATCTTGGGTATCAGGCTTTCGGCGCATCTCCATTACTCGGTTCCGCCATCGGGTAAGGTACTCATGGAAGGATTCCCCGGCCTTCTGTTGGAGTAGCTCAAGATCTTTCAGAGTCACTTCCATTCTGGTATTACAGTTGTACTGTTTCAGAAACTCCTCAGTGAGCAGATCCCAATCTTCTTTAGTGCGGCGGTCAAGGCCGTGATACCAATCTATGGCATGAGAGGTTAGACTCAGACAAAAGTATTCTACTTTCTGCTTTTTGGACAATGTGGTCCCCTTCATGACCAGAGAATATTACTTCACGTGTGCGGTGGGATCAGAAGTACCATCGAACTTCGGCACATCCGGCATCTTGAAGTTATAAGGGATCGGGTCCTCTCCGTCCAGCTCCCTATCCTCAGGATTCATCCCGTGAGCTCTGCCTATCATACGAGCCATAGCCTCGAACCTCTCTTCCATCTTTTTCAAAATAAAATCATCAGCCTGAGGCGCCTTCCCCTTTTCAGATGCCATGCTCAACCTATCATCCTCGATATCTCTATCGTCATCAATTCTCAGCACTGGCCTTCTTCTCAGCTCTCCCGAAGCCACTGATCTTAACTCTACCGGTGGCGGCCTAACGGGCTCCTCTCGCCTTTCAACCCTTTCTTCTTCAGGCTCATTCTGTCTCACTGGAGGAGGAGGAGGAGGATTTTGGGGAACATTCGGCTGAGCGTTCTGCTGTGTCAAGGCGGCCAACATATTCATCATCCTGCCCTCGAATTCCTCGAAACGGCGGCCCACTTCTTCCGCAATCATGGCCCTGGTGGCATCTTCCCCCCTAGGTGAGTTTGCCATCTGAGATACTGTGCCACTTACTTCTGATAAAATCTCCGGCAGACCCTCTCTATCTGACAGCTCAGGAGTAAGAACTCGGATCAGTCGCCCAGTCGGTGATCTAGTCCACCTGGGCAGATCTATGATGGCTGCAGGGACAAACGTTAGAATGATACATGAAATGCAGGTATAATGCATGATCGTGATATGCAACATTTACAGAGCACAAGCAAGCAAGTAGGTCCTTCCACCCTTATTTCTCCCACACACGTGGTCGTACAGTCTCTTTCCTAGGTGGGATTAGCCCAAGGGTCAACGAGGGACCCAATGGACACGTATGGTGCGCGGCGAAAAATCGGCAGCATAACACTCCTATGCTAATGTACAAGCGGATGGATAATGATCGTCACGTATTCGGACGGTCCATAAATTTCGACATGGCCCTACCGGGGCATGATAGCCTTTGGCTAGGTTACCGAGTGAGATATTTGGATTCATCCAATACGTAAGGATCCATACAGCAAGCATGAGATTAAGGTTTATTTTACCTGTGGAAAGTGACTACAGCCATTACATGAGCTTTAGACAAGGGAGATGTTTCTTTGAGGCTACCCAAGCATGATCCCTGCCGACGGGTCTAGCTCATCACGAGCGTAACGACCGATCGGGTCACCATTTTAATATACCATTGAGGTACGTGGCTTGGGCTGGTGATTATCCTTAACACTTCCCCAAATTGAGTGAAAATGAGGAGGTGCTTCAGGAACGCACCGGGGCTAGAAGAGGGACAAAACTAGCGTATTCTAAGGCTCTAATGATATGCAAATGCAAATTTGAGAGAAAGCGAATTTATGAATTAAATTTTAATCATAAATGTTAAAAGAGGTATTTTCAAATCAAAATCTCGAACCATAAACATCCCCAGTGGAGTCGCCACTGTGACGAGCGCCGGACCCCGATGCGCCGCCCGTTCGACCGCCCGCACGTGGGCGATCGGGGCATTTGCGGGTCCGTTGGCATCTTGCAATAAATCACAAGTGCGTCTATGTTGGGCAACAAGGAGGTATCATGGAGTCGCCACCCAATAGAACATTGGGAAAGTTACTCTCGCCTCGGAGAGCCTAAGACTTCCGCTTAGTATCCATGTTGGGCCATGAGGCCTAGGATTAGCGCTAAAGTCTCGTGACCCAAGAAGTATTTTTGGAGGATAACCTCTAACCTCTTGGGCCCAAAGACCAGAGCTGGGTCCGGGATTTCTCATCTATTTCTACCTCGATTAGTTTATGATCAAATTTTAATGTCATTAGTTCGCTCTCTCTCCACACTATGCAGTTGATTAAAGGGCGCATTTATTCACATTCGGAAAGCAGTAAATGAGCAGAATAAGTATCAAAAGCGATAAATTACGATAACACAAGGAGCGGAATGCAACTCCCTTTGGTAAATGTGCGATTCCTACACAAATCGGGGCATTGTTTATTTTGAGGACTTTGGTCCTCTCATGCATCATTATTAAAAAGGGGATATTTAATATGTGATGATCTTTATTGAGTGAAAATAGGGCGTTGGACCCTTTTGCATTTTATACAAAACTCAATTTTTATTTAAGTACAAATCGTTGATATATTCTTACATTTAACGGGATAAAAAGAGCTTATTCAAATACATAAAATAATCAATAAAAAAGGTGAGAGGAATAAGTCAAGAGGTTTAAGAAAACTAAACCGGACGAAATCCACCACGCATGGTAGGCGGCTGCTCGAGCTCGGAATTATCCATGAAGACCAATATACACTCACAGAAAGTTAAGAGATGTTAATATTCGTAAAATTAACACATAAAAAATCGAAGGGACCGAATAGAGATGAAAAATGATCAACGAAAATGGAGGCAGAACCCACCGACGGCCCTTCCTGGTTGACCGACGGGCGTCGGTTTGGTAATTTGATATGCCCGTTTGTCACTCAAAAAGGGTGTCCATAGGTAGGTGACCGACGGGCGTCGGTCATGAAGATGACCCGTCGGTCACCTCTGTCTCCGGAAAACAGAAAGGAAACAAGGGCCTTTCAAGATCAAAAAGCAAGTTTTATTTCAAAAGGGGAGATGGGGTAGTCAAAATGAAAAAAGGCAATGACAAGTATTCAAAAATTTCACCGAATGAATAAATAAATGATAAATGATTAAATATGAGATAGAATTTGAGAGAGGATCCGAAATATTTACCCTCAGATAGTTGCCTTGGGTAGAATTTTGATGTCGGTTAGATCCCCGCGCGTTCCACGAGAAATAAGAGAACGAAAGATTAGAGAGAGAAAATGAGCTATTTCACCTCCGATCCTTCAGAAAATCGATTTAGGAGTCAAAATCTAAAGAAAACTAATTAGCTTTTAGTTCCTTTGATTTGATTTGATCCTTGATTAAGTAAAGTTCTTTGGAAAAAGGTGTTTTTTGGAGGAGAAAGAAAACGTGCTTGAATTTTGGCAGAGTTTCCTTTCTTGAAAAATTTTCCAACCCTTTTCAAATGAAAATCCGGACCTTATATAGCCAGACACGACCGACGGGCGTCGGTGCGTAGGGGCGGGCGTCGGAAGAATCCTACTGACACAAGGACACTTCCGACGGCCCTGCCACATACACCGACGGGCGTCGGAACGGTTGCGTGCTCCGGGAAACCAGGCGGCTCCTGACAGGGGCGGTGACTTTTCGACGGGCGTCGGAAAATACCCTGAGCCGTCGGTGACTCGAAGCGACGGGCTACCTCCACAGACGGGCTGGCCGTCTGTGGAGGACAAAAAAGCCTTTTTGACTTGAAAAACTTCCGTTTTCTCCCCCTCTGCCCCTGAAGTGTAGAAAAACCTCATTTCTCATGGAACGCGGGACTAAAACCTCCAACTTCAGCCTCCCGTGCAGGCTTTGAACATTGATTTCATTATAGGGTAACCTCTGATCCGGACCGCTCCAGGACACGGTGCTTACACTTACCGTTCAGTATAACATTATCATATTCATTACAATCAATAAACAATGCACACAAATTACTTACCATTATACTTACAGTAATAATCCAGGTTAAGATCCACAAGGTAGATAATACATAACATACCTGTATTCTCATATTAAACATAAAAACGAACACATTCATAAAGCTCATTCACCAAGTTCTTAACTATAGCAAAATGTATAACAAATATCTCAATAACTCGTGACAAAGATTTCATGTAAACAATCATACTCTGAATTTTTCAACAGATTAGTAACAAGCAATATCCACATATGAATTCACATGCAATCAGTATACATTCATAATCACTTATCAAAATAACATTATCTATTATATTTCTCTTCATTTAACTGACATTTAGGTATCCGAAGATACCACACAGTTCCACATACGAGTCCGTGAAGGATCCAGAACACATTAGTGCGTGAAGCACAAGCTTATCAATTCAACAACCACTTTCAAACACTTAACTCACGCATCTCTATGTACACTATCACATAACTTATAAATTCATTTAGTTGCCTGCTAAGTTAAAGGGGTGGATAAGCGAGTGAACACATGGCTGTACCTTACGGGTACGAATCGAACTGAACGCATGGTTGTACCTTAGGGGTACGAATCGAAAGCAAAATCACATTTTCTCATTCAAAAACATTTTATAGAGGGGATTTTAAACATGATCCGTACACATTGAGGTTCGTGAGGAACCAAATAGGGACCTAATCAGGGTCGAGAATAAAATAGAGGGTTGCAGCTAACAGAACTCTTTAGGCATGCCTATCTATCCATGACTCGACTAACGCAGGCTAAATTCCCATATCATTATTAAATTCTTTCACACTTTATGCATATATAACCATATCATCAAACACTAGCATTTATTCTTTTATGATCACATAGATACATGAAGCAATATATATATATGCCTATCATATGCAATAATTTCATTTATCGTATTCAAACTAGTCATGTGTAGTTTCATAAATTAAGATATTCATATGAACATACTAAACGTAATCATGTCATTATTCAGTATGCTTTCACTTATTTTCATATCACATGTACCAATGATATTTAACATATGCATATGAACATACTGAACATAGCTATATTATTAACATCATGCACTCCTATAGACTGAACAAATAAATTACAGTACTTTATGGACAAACAACTATTAAATAAAAATGGTAAACAAAAGTCTCATAATTAAATTACTAACATGCATCAAAGCATTTGAATAATTCACATATTTAAGTACTCATTTTAATTTATAGAGACATAACACAAGTGAAAAACCATGCAAAGGAGAAGATTTTCAAAACATTTTAGGAGGTGATCACGAGTCGGGTAACACCCCAATGCCCTCGGGAAGGAATATCGGGGCGCTATGCGGACTTTAACGGGTACCGAAACAAAAGCGGAAGAAAGAACAGGAATAAACTAATAACACTACGCTAATAAGCACAACCTGAGAGCCAACATCCAATTATAAATAATATACATACATTTATTAATATACAGATATTCATTACAAAAAGTAACCATTATATTACATTATCAATATCTGTACATATACATCCGATTAACACTATTACATAATAACTATACTGCTCTGTTTAGAAACATGATGTTACTCAAAACATCAGAAACTCTATCTAATACAAAATGATCTTTAATCCAGCAACTAGTGGCCATGACTTGTAGATGTACACTCCTAGATACGATCCGGTAAACCTACACGAAAACAAACTTCCGTGCTAAGCGATAACGCTTAGTGGGGATAAAATAAAGCGAAGAACTTCTTCTTCCAAAGTCACACACATATCACACGCATCACTTATATAATCATGCTCAACACAAAACTATAATTATATAATGTGTAATCTTGTGTTCACATGCATATAAACTTTTATTCATTTACAGGTTATGTACACCTAAACCACATGATTCACATTCATGATCATGCTTAATACTGAACAAGATCACATATTCACATACATATACACTCTTACTCTTGTACAGGTCATGCATACAAAATAACATGCTCATGCAAAAGCATACATACAGAACAGTACCTAGACATAAACTCTTGTACACGTCAAACGTAAAACAGCCTGAATTCCTTTAGTTGTGGATACGGGCACAGTGAAATACTATTAGAATCTACAAGAAGAGACCTAACTCAAAATTGACTACTCGAGGTATTCGTCAGTTGACACAATTAAGGTAACAGAAGCAGTCGTGCGGTAATTTTTTATAAGCATGCTTATATATCCATTAATATGATCATTCAGGCTTAACTTAAAGACTCTATACACTATATCATATGCATTGTAGTCACTCAAACATTACATCATGATTCAATCATATATGATTAATATCATATGGCATGTCATGTTCAATAATTATAAAGCATGTAAACACTTAGTTCCATTCTTAAAATCTTGTATCATGGCATCATTTACATATAATTCAATTCTAAAAAACATTCATATACTCATTTTATAATGTTAAATATAAGTTGGAAAAGTGGTAAGAACTTTCGATGAAGTTCTAGTGCGATTAGGGAAGGAAAAAGTACGTCTTAGGCTGAAGGATGAGGTCACACAGTGGTAAGGAATTCTATACCCCCGTATGGGATGCTAAAAATGGGTCTTTATGTGGCAGAATGCTTTTACAAAGTGGTGAGAAATTTCTTACCACCGTGTAAACCTATTATGCCTCAAAACACAATGCAGACTCTAGACAGACTCCAGGTCCAAACATGTACTGCATTTTCTGCATAGTTAGAAACATTTTTAGACAAAACTTTCTTCTTAAAAATTGTTCCATAGGATGTTAAATTTTAAATGGAATAAAATTCAGGTCGTTTGGACATCTATAACGTCATATATGAGCTAAACAACCTATACTGCTCTAGTAACCTGGCCCAAATAGAACACTACTGTTTTGGTAAATTTTTAGGGTCGTAGAGCAAGAATTTTCTCAAGGTCATTCATAAGACTTTTATAGGAATGGATGTCATGGTTCTAATGGCTCAACAATCACTCCATTTAGAGGTATACAACTCTACTTATGATAAAAATATTACACGGAGGTCTGACGAAAAATGAGCAGAGTTTTCCAAAATCAAACCTTACACTCTAAACCTCTATGGAAATTATCTAACATCATCAACACACATGCACATGATCAAATTACATACTCATAAACATATATAAATACATATAAAATAAGAACACCGCAAGCAATCAAAATGAACAAAGTCAAAATTGCACACGATCTCGACCTCTAGGTAGCTCGATCGCTGCTCTATATTCGATTCCAATCTTCTCCTTGCCTTTATCCAACTTCTTGTCCACAGTTTTCATGCACAAATAAACCAAGAGAACACTTAAACCAAGCTCTTAACTTTAAACCAAAAATAGAAAGCCAAAGTAGAAGAAGAAGACCAATACTAACAAAATTAGACAACTTACCTTCTCAAGAACCAACTCCACCCTTATCTTACTCTTCAAACGAATCCAAGTAATCCACTTAAGGAACAAATGAAAAAGAGAAGAAAAGGGGAAGGAACACGGCAAAACCAAGAGCAAAGAAAAAAGAAAGAAAAGAAAATAAAATGAAGAGCAAAAGGGAGTACGGCAGAAAACCAAAGGAAAAGCAAAAAGAACAAAAGCCAAAAGCAAAGCAAAACTAAAGAGGAACAAAGGGGCAGCCGGTCAACCCTCATCGAAAGCCATAACTCTTATTTAATGTCCACCAAACCTCATAAATGTCACTTGTAACATTTATTTGCCCAAAAAAAAAAACTCATGCCAAGTGTCAACCTCCTACGTTGCCACTTGTCAATCTCCAACACTGCCACATGTCTGATACACATCTAATGTGTAACACCCCCTACCCATACATAGGCGATCCATCCGATAAGGAGTGAAATGCCGTATGAGTCAAGGTGCCACCACACAAGTACAGTACAAATCATACATTCATCTCAACCTTGCATATATAAACACAGGGTAATTAAAAACTTTGCAAACAAAAATAGGGAACAGCTGATCATGCATTAATATAACAATATTCGTTACATTACTGCTCTGATCAACTAGCTGAAAATACAAAAGATTACATATCCCAAAAGATTAATACATATGCGGAAGCTATAAAGATATAAGAAAGTTCTATTACAAAAAGAATCATCCTACTACAAAAGACTAAAGCCCTAACACTAACCCTCTTGTGTTGGCTTGATTGTCGGCGACTCTCCTAAAGCAATAATATCCTCCGCACCTGCACGTGTAAAAACACCGTGCTAAGCGATAAACGCTTAGTGGGGAAACACACATATGAGATGGACGACCACTAACAATGGTCGTCAAGGCATAACACATTCAGAATGGCAAATGCAAATATCCATAACATAACATCATATATGACAATATATGAACATGCTTGCATATTAAAGCCATACATTCCGCATCACATACTCATGTTCATAATCATATTAACTAAATATACATCTCATTATTAAACTCATTTGAATATCACATTTGCATAATCATGTCGAAGTAATACATAGTAGACAAAACATATAACACCGGCTGGTTCATAATAGTGGATAACGAGTATACAGACAGTACCTTATGGGTACGAATCGATAACTGACAGTACCTTACGGGTACAAATCGGAAACCATTTTACTTTATCAATTTTAAAACATTTTACTGAGGGGACCTTAAACAAGATCCGATACTGCGAGGAACCAAACGGGGACTTGATCGGGGTCCGAACTGAACTAAGTCTACAGCTAAAAAACTCTATTAGGCATGCCTAACTATCCACTTACTAGACTCTAGCAGTTCATGCATAACACAATTTACATTCCAATACTCATCACATATATGGAGTTCATACTTGAGCATAATTCACTTTACTATTACATATAACACATACTATTTTAGCATAGCAAAACACACAATTAAATGATGTTAAATAGATAAAATAACACTAATTAATAATTGAAACCAAACACAAGTGGAAAAGAGTGTAAAGGAAGGAAGTCAAAAAATTGCATAAGGAGGGCAGTAGCTTTTTACTCGGCGGTATAGTTAATCCATACCGCCGTGTAAGATAATTTACACGGGGGTATGGTTTAGTCCATACCGCCGTGTAATATGTCCAACACAGCTGGGCAGAGGCATTTTACATGGTGGTATGGAACGTTCCTTACCGTCGTGCAATATGTCTTACATAGCTCCAAACAGAGGCGTTTCACACGGCTGCAAGGGGAAACCCATACCACCGTGTGAAACTCACAGCTCAAAAACATATCTGGGCAGTAGCATTTTACACGGCGGTATGGTCCTTCCCTTACCACCATGTAAAACCACGACCTTGCAATTTCTGAAGATTTCCTCGATCCACACAGCGGTGAGCCTAGGCCTTACCGCCGTGTGACTTCTGGAAATTCCAGAAATCGCAGACTGTCACTCCAATTCCAAACCCAAAACCACCCACATCACAATTCACACATTTAAACCATAACATCAACATTAAACATATCTTTCCTACCTGAGATACAAAGCCAATCATGCAAAAACATACACAATCATTTAATTAATTCTAATATTAAGAAATCACACTTAACAATTCTCATGCATACATGATTCACCGAACTCACAATCTTAAACTCACCCAACTAAATTCTAGCCTCAACATACTAAAAACATCAAAGCCCATATACCAAATACACATAATCATCATACAAATATTCAGCATCCAAACCACACAAAATCATCGAACACCCAACACATATAAAAATAATCCCAAACCTGTAACTCCTCAGCTCCTATTCACTTAGATCCACTGCAACCAACCTTCTCCTTGCCCTTAGGGTCACGGGGAGGCTCAACTAATATCACAACCAAAGAACACACAAAACAAAGCAAACCCTAAATCAATCTAAGCCCAGAAATCACAAAGAAAGAGATGAATAACATGAATCAAAGCAAGACAAAGACACAAACTTACAAAATTAGAAGCAAGAGTGACCAATTTCCACTACCAAAGCTTGATTTCTAGCTAGTAATAACTAGGGAAGGGAAAAAGGAAGAAGGAGATAGAGGTAGAAGGGGAAAAACGGGAATGAATTACTGATTTTCCTTCTCTCCTCCATCTTTTCTTAATTCTTTTTCCCTAACCTAATGCACTTATCAACCTCCCAGTGGTGGAACTTGCTCACTCACACCCTAATTCCATGCTTCACACACACACAATGCATTCCCAACTAATGCACACCCTACAATGATATGCTCATATGCACACAAACATAACTCAACTTACTCACATCATACCATGGTGTGAGCAAAACACACCCAGATGCAACCCACTAATATCCACCCTAATAACATACATGCACCACATGCTAACAAAACTCATAAAGCATGCCTTTTTATCAAAATGCCCTTAAAACACATGCCAAGATACACATACGCATGCACACACATATGTCTCATTCTACTAGGGGGCAAACGGGGTGTGACAGCTCTCCCCTACTAACAAGAATTTCGTTCTCGAAATTCTCACGTGAACTGAATAACTGCAGATACTAAGCTCTCATCGACTATTCCGGTTCCCATGTCGCTTCTTCGACTCCATGGTGATTCCATAATACCTTCACCAACAGAATCTGCTTACTCCTTAACTTTCTCACCTCTTGGGCTAAGATGGCTCTCGGTTCCTCATCATATGAAAAATTAGGTTGTACTTGCACCTCTTGAACCGATAACACATGTGAAGGATCTGATTGGTACCGATGAAGCATAGAAACATGGAACACATCATGCAACCTCTCTAACTCCATCGGTAAAGCCAATCTATAGGCAACCGGGCCAAATCTGGCCAAAACCTCATATGGACCAATGAAGCGAGGACTAAGCTTCCCCTTCCTTCCAAACCGAAGCACCTTTCTCCAAGGCGAAACTTTAAGGAAAACCTTATCCCCGACTTCAAACTGCATATCTTTCCTCTTCCGATTGGCGTAAGACTTCTGCCGATCCTTAGCCGCCTTCAGATTCCGCTGTACAACTCTAATCTTCTCCTCTGTATCTCTAACCAACTCTAGCCCAATCACTGATCTCTCGGATAGCTCGGTCCAATAAATCGAAGTCCTACACTACCGACCATATAAAGCCTCATACGGTGCCATTCCGATGCTCGACTTATAGCTATTATTGTAGGGAAACTCCATAAGCGACACATATCTGTCCCAACTACCCAAAAAATCCAGAACACAAGCCCTCAGCATATCCTCCAGAATCTGAATGACCCGCTCTGACTGCCCATCTGTCTGAGGATGAAATGCTGTACTGAAGTTCAACTTAGTACCCAAAGCTCTCTGTAACTCTTTCCAAAACATGGAAGTAAACTTCGGGTCCCGATCGGATACTATGGACAACGGCACTCCATGCAACCGAACTATCTCATCCACAAAAATGCTGGCTAACCTACACATCGGATAATCCACTCTCATAGGCAAGAAGTGAGCTGATTTCGTAAGCCTATCCACAATCACCCATACAGAATCATGCTTCCTCTGTGTCAACGGTAAACCAAAAACGAAATCCATGGCAATGTCATCCCATTTTCACTCGGGAACGGACAAACACGTGAGCAATCCCGAAGGAACATGATGCTCAGCCTTTACCTACTGACATGTCAAGCACTTGGATACGAAGTCCATGATGTCCCTCTTCATACCTGACCACCAGTAGAACTGCCTCATGTCCCGATACATCTTGTCACTGCCCAGATGCATGGTGAAAACTGTACTATGCGCTTCAATAAGAAGCTGTCTCCTTAAATCCTCATCCTCTGGCACACATAAGCGGTTCCCATTCATCAACACTCCATCCCGAACTGAGAAATCTGATTGCTTGCCCAAACTGACCTCTTGCACAATCTGTTGTAGCCTCTCATCATCCCTCTGAGCATCCACAATCCTCTGTCTCAAGGTAGGCTTCACACGCAACTGAGCAATCAAAGCTCCATCTGAATTAAACCTCCATCTAAACTGTCTCAAAAACAAGGCTAAAACTGACTTCCGACTCAGAGCATCAACGACTACATTGGCCTTACCGGGATGGTAATCCACAATGCAGTCATAGTCCTTAAACAACTCAAGCCAACGGCGCTATCTCATGTTCAATACCTTCTATGTGAGGAAGTACTTTAAGCTCTTATGGTCTGTAAATATCCTACATTTCTCCCCATATAAGTAATGGTGCCAAATCTTAAAAGCAAAAACCACAGCCACTAACTCTAAATCATGCGTCGGATAATTCCTCTCATGTGGCTTCAACTGCCGCGGAGCATAAGCCACAACCTTACCTTCCTGCATCAGCACATACCCAAGACCGACACCTGAGGCATCACTATACATGAAAAACTCCTTACCCGAGATGGGTTGAGTAAGTATAGGAGCCTCAACTAACAACTTCTTTAACTGCTCAAAACAAGTCTGGCATCGATTTGCCCTTTCCTCAACAATCTAGTCATCGGAGCGGCAATCACTGAAAAACCCTTAACAAACCGACGGTAGTAACCCGCCAAACTAAGAAAACTCCTCACTTCCAGAACATTCCTAGGCGTTTTCCAATCAACTATCGCCTCAATCTTGGCCGGATCCACCTGAATACCTCTAGCCGAAACAATGTGACCAAGAAATGACACTTCCTGAAGCCGAAAATCACACTTGCTAAGCTTAGCAAACAACCGATGCTCTCTCAATACTTGCAAAACCAACCGGAGATGCTCTTCATGCTCACTCTCATCTTTGGATTACACCAAGATGTCATCTATAAACACCACTATAAACCAATCTAAGTATGGCCTAAACACTATGTTCATCAAATCAATGAATGCTGCTGGAGTATTGGTCAATCCAAACGGCATCACAAGGAACTTATAGTGGCTATACCGAGTCCGGAATGCAGACTTAACCACATCCTCATCCTTAACCCGAAGCTGATAATACCCTGACCGAAGATCAATCTTTTAAAAAACACCTGCACATCTAAGCTAATAAAACAAATCCTCAATCCTAGGCAAAGGATACTTGTTCTTCACTGTGACCTTATTGATTTGCCTATAATCAATGCACATCCGCAAAGATCCATCTTTCTTCTTGACAAACAAAACCAGAGCTCCCCATGGAGATATGCTGGGTCAAATAAACCCCTTATCCAATAGCTCTTGTAGCTGAGTTTTGAGTTCTCTCAACTCTACACGAGCCATCCGATAAGGTGCTTTCGATATGGGTGTGGTACCCGGCATAATCTCTATAGCTAACTCAACCTCTCTCTCTGGAGGTAAACCCGGCAAATCACTCGGGAACACATCACTAAACTCCAGCACAATAGGGATATCCTCAATCTGAACTTGATCCCTCTTGGAATCCAACACAACCGCTAGGAAAGCCTCACAACCCTTTCTGATAAACCTCTTGGCTTGCATTGAAGAAATCACATTATTCAAAGAACTAGCACCCAAACCTTTCACAAACATAGGAGACTGACCTCTATCCCGAAGCACAATTGTCTTCCTATGGCAATCAACTACAGCCCGGTACTTACCCAATCAGTCCATACCAAGAATCAAATCAAACTCTCTGAAAGGCAACTCAATCAAATCCGCTGGAAACACAACTCCTTTAACTAACAGGGGACAATTCCTATAGACTCTACTCACACTGACACTATGCCCTAATGGACTAGTCACACATATCTCATAATCTAGCTGATCTACCACATGCAACTTATCAACAATCTTATCTGTGCACAAGTATGAGTGTGTGGAACCAGGGTCAATTAGAGCATACAATTCAGTGTCATTGAGTAGGAATTTACCAGCAATAACATCAGGCGCATCCTGCTCCTATCTGGCTCTCACAACATAAGCTCTAGATGTGACTGGCAACTGATGCTCAATAGACTCAGATGCAGCTCCCTCTCTAGGTTGACCGCCTAAACCCCTACCTCGGCCTCTACCACGGGTAGCCTAAGTAGCATTTGATCCAACTCTGCTAGCCCCTCTTTGCGGACCTGAATCCTCACTCAACTGTGGACAACTAGCCCGAAGGTGCTCAGTGCTCCCACATCTAAAACACCCACCAGTGAGCCACCTACACTCACCCTGGTGAGTCTTACTGCAGTGCGAACAAACATGTATAGCCTCAGATCTACCACCCCTGCCAAAACCTGACACAGCTGCAAAACCCTGTCTCCTACCTCTAGTGGTTGAACCAGAAGATAACTCATCCTGCGGGTTCCTCGATCTCTTACCTGAGGATGATGAAGATGAACCACCGCGAGAAGGGTTCCTCCTCTGAGCCCTCTCTCTCAACACTGACTCAGATCTCTTAGCCCTCACAGCAGCATCCACAATCTGATAATAATTCACCCCTGGAGTGCTCATCAAAGAAATCACCATAACCCTCAAGGACTCATTCAACCCTGCCTCAAAATGATGACATCTGAACTCATCAGTCATAATACTTACCGGAGCATACCTAGAAAATCGGTTGAACTCCTTATCAAATTCTGAAACTGACAAAGCCCTCTGCTTCAAGCTCAGAAACTGTGCCCATCTAGCATCCTTATAGCTCTAAGTTATGTACTTTTTCGTGAACTCCCCCTCAATGAAATCCCAGGTAAACGGATTAGGTAGCTGAGGATGCCTACAAACCAATTCCCACCATTCATAAGCAGACCCTTGCAGTAAAACCACTGTACACTATGCCTGCTGGTCAGAAGGACACCTGACTTCTCTCAAAGCACGCTTCACTTTTTCTACCCATTTCTCAGCCAACTCAGACTCATCCAAACCTGTGCCAAAGAAGTCTTCAACAACAGCCCTTCTCAAGTTCTCTATAGGGGCTCTCAGAGCAGTCACTCTCTCCAAGACCCTAGCAATGTTCTGTGATAGCATGAACATAGCTTCAAAAGGCATGCCAGCGGCCTCGGGCTTGACCCTAGCATGCTAAGCCGACCCAAAAACCGAAGGATCCACAGCTTGAGGGTTCACACTCTCAGCGGACCACTCAAGTGATCCATGAACAGAGTTAGAAGCCATCTAAAACAACAAGAGGACAACCGCATCAGCTAACACAGGTCTAGACATATAAACATCTATGCGCATCAACACATCAACAACACCCAGAAATGCCTAAACCTAGGCTCTGATCCCAAAAACTGTAACACCCCCTACCCATACATAGGCGATCCATCCGATAAGGAGACAAATACCGTATGCATCAAGGTGCCACCACACCAGTACAATACAAATTATACATTCATCTCAAGCTTGCATATATAAACACAGGGTAACTAAAAACTTTGCTAACAAAAATAGGGAACAGCTGATCATGCATTAATATAACAATATCCGTTACATTACTGTTCTGATCAACTAGCTGAAAATACAAAAGATTACATATCCCAAAATATTAATACATACGTAGAAGCTATAAAGATATAACAAAGTTCTAATACAAAAAGAATCATCCTACTACAAAAGACTAAAGCCCTAACACTAACCCTCCTGTGTTGGCTTGATTGGCGCCGACTCTTCCAAAGCAATAATACCCTCTGCACCTGCACAGCTAAAAACACCATGCTAAGCGATAACCGCTTAGTGGGGAAACACACATATGAGATGGACGCCCACTCACAATGGTCGTCAAGGCATAACACATTCAGAATGGCAAATGCAAATATCCATAACATAACATCATATATGAAAATATATGAGCATGCTTGCATATTAAAGCCATACATTCCGCATCACATACTCATGTTCATAATCATATTAACTTAATATACATCTCATTATTAAACTCATTTGAATATCACATTCGCATAATCATGTCGGAGTAATACATAGTAGACAGAACATATAACACCTGCTAGTTCATAATAATGGATAACGAGTATACAGATAGTACCTTACGGGTACGAATCGGAAACCATTTTACTTTATCAATTTCAAAACATTTTACTGAGGGGACCTTAAACATGATCCGATACTGAGGGGTTCGCGAGGAACCAAAAAGGGACTTATAGAATCATGCTCAATACAAAACTATAATTATATAATCTGTCAATCTTGTGTTCACATGCACATAAACTTTTATTCATTTATAGGTTATGTACACCTAAACTCTTGTACACGTCAAACATAAAACAGCCTGAATTCCTTTAGTTGTGGATACGGGCACAGTGAAATACTATCAGAATCTACAAGTAGAGACCTAACTCAAAATTGAATACTCGAGGTATTCCCCAGTTGACACAATTAAGGTCACAGAAACAGCCGCGAGGTAACCCTTTATAAGCATGCTTATATATCCATTACTATGATCATTCTAGCTTAACTTAAAGACTATATACACTATGTCATATGCATTACTGTCACTCAAGCATTACATCATGATTCAATCACATATGATCAATATCACAAAGCATGTCATGTTCAATAATTATAAAGCATGTAAACACTTAGTTCCATTCTTAAACTCTTGTATCATGGCATCATTTACATATAATTGAATTATAAAAAACATTCATATACTCATTTTATAATGTTAAATATAAGTTGGACAAGTGGTAAGAACTTCTGGTGAAGTTCGGGTGAGATTCGGGAAGGAAAAAGTACATCTTAGGCTGAAAGATGAGGTTATAAGGTGGTAAGGCATTCAATACCGCTGTGTGTGATGCTAAAAATGGGTCTTTATGGGGAAGAATGCTTTTACATGGCTGTGAGAAATTCCTTACCGCCGTGTAAACCTATTCTGCCTCAAAACACAAGGCAGACACTAGACAGACTCCAGGTCAAAAATTCTACCGCATTTTTCGCATAGTTAGAGACATTTTTAGACAAAACATTCTGCTTAATAATTATTCCATAGGATGTTAGCTTTCGAATGGGATAAGTTTCAGGAATTTTTGATATATATAACTTCAGATATGAGCTAAACAACATAAACTGCTCTAGTAACCTCGCCCAAATAAAATTGTACTGTATTGGTAAATTTTTTGGGTCTTAGAATAAGAATGTGCTCAAGGTAATTTCTTAGAATTTTATAGGAATGGAAGTAGAGGTTCTAATGGATCAACAATCACTCCATTTAGAGGTCTACAACTCTACTTATGATAAAAATATTACACGGAGGTCTCTTGAAAAATGAGCAGAGTTTTCCAAAATCAAACCTTACATTCTAAACCTATATGGCAATTATCTAACATCATCAACACACATCACATGATCAAATTACATACTCATAAACATATATAAATACATATAACAAAAGAACACCACAAGCAATCAAAATGAACAAAGTCAAAATCGCACACGATCCCGACCTCTAGGTAGCTCGATCGCTGCTCTTTATTCGATTCCGATCTTCTCCTTGCCCTTCCACAACTTTCATGCATAAATCAACCAAGAGAATACTTAAGCCAAGCTCTTAACTTTAAACCAAAAATAGAAAGCCAAAGTAGAAGAAGAAGACCAATACTAACAAAATCACACCACTTACCTTCTCAAGAACCAACTCCACCCTTATCTTACTCTTTAAACCAATCCAAGTAATCCACTTAAGGAACAAATGAAAAACAGAAGAAAAAGGGAAGGAACACGGTAGAACCAAGAGCAAAGAATAAAGAAAGGAAAAAAAACAATTAGAAGAGCAAAAGGGAGCACGGCAGAAAACCAAAGGAAAAGCAAGAAGAACAAAAGCCAAAAGCAAAGCAAAACTGAAGAGGAACAAAGGGGCAGCCGGTCAACCCTCATCGAAAGCCATAACTCCTATTCAATGTCCACCAAACCTCATAAATGTCACTTGTAACATTTATTTGCTCAAAACAAAAACTCATGCCAAGTGTCAACCTCCTACGTTGCCACTTGTCAATCTCCAACACTGCCACATGTTGGATACACATCTAATGTTCCCAAAATTCCACCACAAATAGGCTTCCCGTGAAGCATTTTGTCACGCACGCGATGCTGTTGTGCTCACAACAGAACCCACACGAAGCCACTATCTTCACTTCTCAAAACAATTTTACTTCCCACCAGATTTTTAACCTTAATTAAAAAGGAAACTCATTCAAATACACTCTCTTATACACATTAACTCTCGAATTATCGAACAAAAATTCTGCAATTCTTCTAGGGCCAAAGGGGCGGGAGTTCTCATAACTCGTGCTTCCAAGCATGAGACGTGCTGTCGAACATGAGGTGTGCTCCCCCAAGATGAACGGCTTTCATGCCGAACGGAAACCCCTGTCTGGCGAAATCACCAGCACGAGTTATGCTCCACCAGCATGAGACGTGCTTCCGAGCCAAATGGGCTTCCAGCCGAACAAGCTCCCAGCCGAACGAGCACCCAACCGGTCGGGCTTCCAGCACGAGACGTGCTCCCATGCCACACCGAGTGGCATCTCACACACCGAACAAATCCTCATGCCGAGCAGGCTTTCAAGCCGAGCGTAATCCTCATGCCGAGTCGTGAAGCTTGACACGACTCATGCATTCCTCTGCTCAAAACATGGCCGATCGGGAGATGGTGGAATCACTGGGCTCTGTCGCGATCGCAATAATGTCACGGTCACGATAGATTTGTGTTTCCAGATCTCCAACAAACTGCAAAATTTCTTTCCTTACAAACTCATTCCCAAAAGCTCCTAGTCAATTCAAACTTTAACACAAATCAAATGACTCATTCAAAACTTCATAATGAATATGAAACCCATGACATTTGAACAAATCTAAGCAACTTAAACTCCATAAATTTCCAAAAAATCCAATCAAACACCAAAATCAGAATCTGCATCAAAAATAACAAAATCCCTAACCTTAACTCCTTTGGTCCTAATCGCTTTCCTTGGTTGATCTTTCTTCTTCCAAAACCCATACAATGTCTTTCTCATCAAAAATCCTTAGCAAAACACACAAATTGAAAAAACATAAATCTAGAGCTTCAAAAACCACTCAAAGAAATGGAAAGAGGAAATCAAACTTAAACTTACCTCTTCAAACCTAGCTCAAACCTCAAACAAAACACCAATCACCTTGGAACAACTCTAGCAAAAAGAAGATGGATTAAGATAAAACAAGAGGAAGAAGAAGAAGAGAAGAGGAAGTAGCGTGAGGAGGAGAGAACGGGAGAACAAGGCAGCTAAAAATGTAGCTCTCTCTTTCTCTCTCCTTGCTATTTATACCCCTCTCTAATTCCTTAGCACAAGTCATCTTTCCATAGGTCCAATTTAGATATTTGTGTCCAATTCTCCTTTTAATCCTCCAACTTCTCATATCCTTATGCACAGAGATTTTATAACTTAATAATACTTCACATAGGCCCACACAAATAAATTTTATTCTTTCAATCATGTCCGAATTTCATACTTTACAATTTTACCATTAGCCGTACTTGCCGAAACTTTTACATAAATCCTTAATTTGTCCATTTGGTAATACCTAACCCATCAAATTACACAACTTTGATCACTACTCATCCACAATATGCCCAAATCGTTCTAGGGTACAATTTGGGGTGTGACAATTCTTCCCTCCTAAAAGAATTTCGTCCTCGAAATTCACTTACATCAAAAAAATCAAGAACTATACTCCAATTTACTATCATTTACACTGATCATTTCTGTATCTTCAAATAACACTTACGTTCTACACTTATAATATATACATTTCACTTGTTCCATAACACTTTTACTTTTAGTACACTTACTTGCTATTGCTTATTCTCATCACTATACTTTCAACCCACTTCCTTTAAATCCAAATAGCTATACAAATCATAACTTTTTCTTCTCGCTAACTTACATTCCAATCCATCATATTTATTAGAACCATCATTACCTTAACCGCTAATCGAAATCCAAAATACATACACCTCATATGTAAACCACTTAATTCACAATATTGGCTACACAATTCCTTAATACTTCATAAACGTCTGTCATACGTACTACTTTCCTTACTGACGATACTCGTATCTTACTCCAAATTCCTTTCATATTCATCGCTACAAGATTCCAAAATAGTATTTTTACTCACTTCTGACTATACATATAGTACTTTTTCCTTCACCATTGCGATGCTCATAATTCACACACTTAATCTCAATATCAAATACTCAATGTAACCCTGTTAGCTTTCTCTCCGTCAAAATGCATACGGAAATGTTTCTCACATGTGATCAAAGGGAGGATGATGCAATAAGGATGCAATAGTTCATGTATACAAAATAATTCAGAAATGCGATTAATACTATGATAATTCACTTTTCCCATCCCCATGGTTCAATATGCTTATTTTCAATTAAATTTTTTGGAGATAACTGACAGGCATACCGAGCAACACCATAATCCTACAAAATCCATATACTCTTCCATCTCAAAATAGCAAGACATCTATTATTCAAAGGCAACCACATATCAATACACTTCAAAAACTTCTGCAAACCTTCTCTTTAACCACATAGAATCGAAACAAAATTCCTACCAAAATCTCTCATAACTCATCTAACAAACACATTGCAGATTGCACATACACATAACAATTCAAAGCAGGTATATCGTGACCTACTGAGCCAACACTTAACTAAACACTTTATCAAATCGGAAGGTTTCCCTTCCCAAAACATATCTAAAGGACAAGGTCATCCACTTTGGCCAACGCTAAACTATGCAGACACACTTCAAAACACCTAGTTAACTAGAACTGACTAAATCAGAGCTCTGATACCAAATTGTAACACTGCTAACTCCCACACGTAGCATATCAAAGGATGAAGAGCTACAGTGAGCAGAAGGTGCCACCAGACAAGGACACACATGGCAATGCAAAAATCAAAACTATAAAATTTCTAAAATCATAACCTCCAAACATGCACGCCCTAAATCTATGTTATCCACACACTATTATTCGTACTAAAGATTATTACAACTTATTACAAATGCTAATAAATAAACTTAATTACATGCCGAAATCAAAAATACTTCTTATGAAAATCTAGCGACTCCTTGGCCAAACCTCAGTGGACCACTGTGCTACTTTGATCTCCTAACCTGCATGAACAAATAACCATTGTCACACCCCATTTGCCCCCTAGAAGTTTGAGCCATGTTTGTGCATGCATTGTGTATGTGTATTTGCATGTCATAAGGGTATTTTTAGAATTTCATGTTTTTATGGGTTTTGCTAGTATGTAGGTGCATGTACGGTATTAGGGTGTGAATTAGTTGGGTTGCATTTGGGTGTGTTGCTCACATATTTGTGGGACGTGAGTGAGTGAGTTGTGTTTGTGTGTTGTGCTCACACATTTGTAGGGTATTATAAGTTGGGGTGACATTGTGTGTTTGTAGTGTATTATTGTTGGGTGTGAGTAGTTAATTTCCACCACTAGGGAGAGGACAAATGTCTAGGTTAGGAAAAGAAAAGTAGAAGAAGAGAGAGAATTGGGAGATCAGAATTCTCTATCTCCTTTCTCGTTTTTCCCTCTTCTCTTTGTCTTTCTTTTCCTTTGCTTTCCATTTCTGTGCCCTAGCTCAGATTTAAGTCTTGGTTGGTGGGAAATTAATCATCTCTTAGCATTTTAAGTGGTGATTTTATTGCATTTGTTCTTCATTTCTTCATCGTGTTCATCTTCTCCTTATAATTTCTGGGTTTAGAGTTAATCTAGGGTTTTTATTGGTGTGATTTGTGGGTTTGTTTGGTTAGTTGAGCCTCCTTGTGATCCCAAAGGGAAGGAGAAGGCGTTGGAAAGTGGCACTAAGTGATTATGAGCTAAGGACATTCAGGTTTTGGAGTTTTCTGAGTTATGCATTTTTGTGATTTTTACTCCTTGGGTGAATTTCTGGAAATTTGTGGTTTCTTGATATTTATTATAGTTCAAATGTTATAGGTTTTGATTTAGATGTGTTAAGAAGGCTTGAATGTGGCTTAATGAACTCAATTGTGTTCTTGATTGAGATGAATAATGAATAGTGCTAATATTTTAAATTGTGTAAATTGATGTTGTTATTGGCATGATTTAATTGGAATTCTTGGTATAAATGTTATGTTTTATGTTGTTAATGATGTGTGAGTTGCTGGAGATGAGGTAAGTTGATGTTTTAGTTTGAGATTTGAGGTTGGGATATTGTGGAGGTGATTTTTTTACAGATTTCCCATGTAAGAGCTGGAAATCAGGACTCTATCACGAGCGCGACATTATCACGACCTCATGATAGAGCCTGGTGCAGCTCTCGCACGCGTCCAAGCCCTCTGCCGAGCGGCATGCCTAGCTGTCGAGCCATTCAGAGGAGCCTCTGTCTCGAGCACGACTGACCGCTCGGCTGCCGATCTGATTTGGGCGATCCTCTATCTCGAGCGCGAGCACAAAGGATCGGGCTAGTAGCTCTCTATCACGAGCATGACGCATGTCACAAGCACGAAAGTGAGTTATATTTGATCCCCCGTGAGATAGCAAAGATTGCCGTGATCGCGACCTAGGGCAAGTTCGCCTCTATCGCGAGGGCAACAGTTGTCGCGAGCACAAATGTGACCTCTTCATGCGCTGCTTTTTTGATTTTGTCTTCTCTTCTTAAATGAACTTCAAGTGGTTTCTTCATTAATTTTCACCTCTGTATGCAATATTATATGCTTATTATATTATATGCAACATCACGAATCCTTTATGATAATTAATATGCTATGATTTGGAACCTGAATTGTATTACATGGCCTACAAGAGTCAGTCTAGTGGATAGTTAGGCATGCCTAATAGAGTCTTTTAGCTACAGCCTCAGTTCCGTTTGGACCCCGATCAGGTCACCGTCTGGTTCCTCGTGAACCCTTATGAATTTTTGATCTTGTTTAAGGTCCCTCCGAAAAATTATTTTGAATGTGATAAAATAAATGGTTTTTCGATTCGTACCCATAAGGTACTATCCGTATTCGATTCGTACCCGTAACGTACTATCTATATAATCGTTAACCACTATCGTGAGTCAGCAGGTATTTATTTTTCTTTGCTTTGGCATGCTATAAGAATATGATAATCGAATGAGCATAATGATGAGTATATGAATCAACTGTTATCATAACGTGATCATGAGCTTCTAAAAGTTTTGAATGTGACCCGATATATGTTGTATATCCATAAGTGATCTAAGTGTGTTATATTATGCATGATTATCTGCATATGTCAAATCGTATGTGATTTTCTTTGGCGACCATTGTGAATGGCCGTCCACTCCTTTGGGTGTGTGTTCCCCACTAAGCATTATCGCTTAGCACGGTGTTTTATACGTGCAGGTGTGGAAGGTGCTGTGTTTTGGGAGAGTCACCACCTGTCAAGCCAACACATAAGGGATTAGTGTTAGGGCCATTTTTGTAATAGTTATGATGATTCTTTTTGTATAGAACTCTCATGGTATCAATAATTTTGTAAGCTTCCGCATTATTTATTTTGGATGTGTAATTCCTTTGCATGGGAAATTAATCAGAATATTATTGTAATGATTTTGGTTATATTAATGCATGATCAGTTTTTGCTCTCAAATTTTTTATTTTCGCTGTATTTATATATGTTATTGTGGATGAATGTATGTTTTTCTATCAATCTATTGGTGCAAAACCCCTGCTCCTATGTCATCTCACTCCTATCCAGATGGGTTTGCCAACGTATGGGTAGGGGGTGTTACAATTTTTGGTATAAGAGCCTAGGTTTAGCCGTTTCTAGGTGTTTTATTATCGATATTGTGTATAGATGCGTACATGTCTAGGACTGTGTTGGCTGATGTGGTTGTCTTCTTATTTATTTTTTATGGATTCTAATTCTGTTCGAGGGTCACTTGAGGGGTCAACTAAAAGCGTGAATCCTCAAGCTGCTAATCCTTTAGTTTCTGTGTCAGCTCAACTTGCTAGGGTGCAGCCCGAGGCCGCAGCCATGCCTTTCGAGGTGATGCTTAAGCTATCTCAGGACATGGCTCGAGTCTTGGAGAGAGTGACTGCCCCTAAGTCCCCGACTGAGAGTATGAGAAGAGCTGGTACTGAAGACTTTTATGGAACGGGTTTGGATGAGTCGAAGGTCGCTGAGAAGTGGATTGATAAAGTAAAGTGTACTTTGAGAGAAGTTCGGTGTCCCCCCGATCAGAAAGTAGAGTGTGCAGTGGCTTTGTTATAAGGATCTGCATATGAATGGTTGGAGTTGGTTTCTAGACATCCTTAGTTGCCTGACCCGATTACTTGGGAGTTTTTCGAAAGAGAGTTCACGAACAAGTATGTGACTCAGACATACAAGGATGCAAGATGGGCTCAGTTCTTGAGTTTAAAATAGCAGGCGATGTCTGTGTCTGAGTTTGAGAAGGAGTCTAACCGGTTGGCTAAGTATGCACCGGAAGGTATTTTGACAGAGGAGTTCAGGTGTAGGCATTTTGAGGCCGAATTGAACGAGTCGCTACGGGAGATGTTGATTTCTTTAATGGGTACTCCGGGAGTGGGGTATTATCAGAGTTTGCAAGCTGCTGCTAGGGTTAAGAGGTCAGAATCTGTTTTGAGAGAGAGGGCTCAGAGGAGGAACCCCTCTCGTGGAGGTTCATCTTCTTCATCCTCAGGTAAGAGATCAAGGAACCCGCAGGATGAATCATCTGTAGGCCCAGCTACTAGAGGTAAAAGATAGAGTTCAGCAGCGATGTCTGGTTCTGGTAGAGGCGGTGCTGGTGGTAGGACCGAGTTGATGCCTATGTGCTCTCATTGCAGTAAGCCTCATCGGGGTGAGTGTAGGTTGCTCACTGGTGGGTGTTTTAGATGTGGGAGCACTAAACACTTTTTGGCCAACTGTCCGAGGTTGAATGAGGATTCAGGTGCTCAGAGAGAGACCAGCAGAGTTGGTTTGAATGCCACGTAAACTGCCCGTGGTAGAGGCAGAGGTAGAGGTCGAGGCAATCGACCTAGAGAGGGAGCTGCATCTAAGTCAGTTGAGCGTCTGTTACTTGTTCCAGCTAGAGCATATGTATTGAGAGCTCGGGAGGAGCAGGATGCTCCAGATGTGATTGCCGGTAAGTTTTTACTCCACGACATTGAATTGTATGCTCTAATTGACCCTCGTTCCACACACTCATATTTGTGCACTGATAAGTTGCATGTGGTAGATAAATTAGATTATGAGATCTGTGTGACCAGTCCTTTAGGGCATAGTGTCAATATGAGTAGAGTATATAGGAATTGTCCCCTGTTAGTTGAGGGAGTTGAGTTCCCAGCAGATTTGATTGAGTTGCCTTTCAGAGAGTTTGATTTGATTTTGGGTATGGACTGGTTGGGTAAGCATCGGGCTGTGGTTGACTGTCTTAGGAAGACAGTTGTGCTTTGGGATAGAGATCGATCGTCTGTGTTTGTTAAAGGTTTGGGTGCTAGTTCTGTGAATAATGTGATTTTCTGAATGCAAGCTAAGAGATTCATTAGGAAGGGTTGTGAGGCTTTCCTAGCAGTGGTGCTTGATTCTAAGCGGGATCAAGTTAGGATTGAGGATATCCCAATTGTCCGAGAGTTTGGTAATGTGTTTCCAAGCGAGTTGCCTGGTTTGCCTCCTGAGAGGGAGGTGGAGTTATCCATAGAGATAGTGCCGGGTACTACTCCCATATCGAAAGCACCTTATCGGATGGCTCCTGTAGAGTTGAGAGAACTCAAAACTCAGCTACAAGAGCTATTGGATAAGGGGTTTATTCGACCCAGCATATCCACATAGGGTGCTCCGATTTTGTTTGTTAAGATGAAGGATGGTTCTATGAGAATGTGTATTGACTATAGGCAAATTAATAAGGTCACAGTGAAGAATAAGTATCCATTGCCTAGGGTCTAGGATTTGTTTGATCAGCTACGAGGTGCCGGTGTCTTTTAGAAGATTGATCTCCGGTCAGGTTATTATCAGCTGTGAGTTCAGGATGCGGATGTGGTTAAGACTGCATTTCGGACTAGGTATGGCCACTATGAGTTTTTAGTGATGCTGTTTGGTTTGACCAATGCACTTGCGGCATTCATGAATTTGATGAACCGAGTGTTTAGGCCATATCTTGATCAATTTGTAGTTGTGTTCATAGATGATATCTATGTTTATTCCAAGGATGAGAGTGAGCATGAGGAGCATCTTCGGTTGGTTCTGCAAGTGTTGAGAGAGCATCAGTTATTTGCGAAGCTCAGTAAGTGTGACTTCTGTCTTCAGGAGGTGTCATTCTTAGGACATATTATTTCGGCTAAGGGTATTCAAGTGGATCCGTCTAAGATTGAGGCAATTGTTGATTGCAAAGCACCTAGGAATGTTCCAAAAGTGAGGAGTTTTCTTGGTTTGGCGGGTTACTATCATCGATTTATGAAGGGTTTCTCAGTTATTGCTACTCCAATGATGAGGTTGTTGAGGAAAGGAGTTAAGTTTGAGTGGTCGGATAAATGTCAGGCTTATTTGGAGCAGTTAAAGAAGTTGCTAGTCGAAGCTCCTATACTTACTCAACCCATCTCGGGTAAGGAGTTTGTAATGTATAGTGACGCTTTGAGTATTGGTCTTAGTTGTATTTTGATGCAAAAGGGAAAGGTTGTGGCTTATGCTTCCCTTCAGTTAAAGCCTTATGAGAGGAATTATCAACGCATGGTTTAGAGTAGGCGGCTGTGATCTTTGCATTAAAGATTTGGCGGCATTATCTGTATGGGGAGAAGTGTAGGATCTTTACGGACTATAAGAGCTTGAAATATCCCCTAATGCAGAAGGAGTTGAACATGAGACAACGATGATGGCTAGAGTTGTTCAAGGACTATGACTGCATATTGAATACCAACCGAGTAAGGCCAATGTGGTCGCAAATGCTTTGAGTCGGAAGTAAATTTCTGCTCTTTTCTTGAGGCGATTTAAGTGGAGGTTTGATTCGGATGGGGCTTTGGTTGCTCAGTTGAGAGTGAATCCTAGCTTGAGACAGAGGATTGTGGATGCTCAGAAGGATGATGAGAGGTTGTAGCAGGTTGTTCAAGAGGTTAGTTCTGGTAGGTAATCAGAGTTCTCAGTTTTGGATGGGGTGTTGATGCATAGAAATCGCTTGTGTGTGCCTGAGAATGAGGAGTTAAGGAAACAGTTTTTGAGTGAGGCACACACTACGGTTTTCACTATACATCCCGGTAGTGACAAGATGTATCGGGATATGAAGCAGTTTTATTAGTGGTCCAGTATGAAGAGTGACATTGTGGATTTTGTGTCTAAGTGCTTGACATGTCAGCAGATAATGGCTGAGCATCAAGTTCCTTCGGGATTGCTCACACCTTTATCCGTTCCTGAGTGAAAGTGGGATGATATCGCCATGGACTTTGTATCTGGTTTGTCGTTGACTCAGAGGAAGCATGACTTAGTATGGGTAATAGTGGATCGGTCATTTCCTACTGGTTAGAGTGGATTATCCGATGGATAAGTTAGCCAGTATCTATATGGATGAGGTAGTCAGACTGCATGGAGTGCCGTTGTCCATAGTGTCAAATCGGGACCCAAGGTTCACTTCGATGTTTTGGAAAGAATTTCAAAGGGCTTTGGTTACCAAGTTGAACTTCAGTACGGCATTCCATCCTCAGACAGATGGTCAGTCAGAGCGGGTTATCCAGATTTTAGAGGATATGTTGCGGGCTTGTGCTTTGGATTTTTCGGGTAGTTGGGATAGATATGTGCAGCTTATGGAGTTTGCCTATAATAATAGCTATCAGTCGAGCATTGGTATATATGTCACCGTATGAAACTTTATATGGTCAGCAGTGTAGGACTCCAGTTTGTTTGACTAAGTTATCTGAGCATTCAGTTATTGGGCCAGAGTTGGTTAGAGATACAGAGGAAAAGATCAGAGTTGTGCAACGAAATTTGAAGGCGGCTAAGGATCGACAGAAGTCTTATGCTAACCTGAAGAGAAAGGATGTTCAGTTTGAGGTCGGGGACAAAGTTTTCCATAAGGTTTCTCCTTGGAGAAAAGTGCTACGATTTGGAAAGTAGGGTAAGCTTAGTCCTCGATTTATTGGACCGTATGAAGTGTTAGCTACGGTTGGTCTGGTAGCCTATAGGTTGGCTTTACCGATGAAGTTAGCGAAGTTACACGATGTTTTCCATGTTTCGATGCTTCGCCGGTACAGATAGGATCCTTCACATGTATTATCGGTTCAGGATGTGCAAGTGCAGCCAGACTTTTCTTATGATGAGGAACCGAAAGCTATTCTAGCATGGGAAATAAGATAGTTGTGGAATAAGCAAGTCCTTTTGGTCAAAGTGTTATGGAATCACCGCGGAGTCAAAGAAGCTACTTGGGAACCAGAGGCAACCATGAGAGCTCAGTATCCGCATTTGTTTAGTTCAGGTGAGAATTTCGAGGACAAAATTCTTATTAGTAGGGGAGAGTTGTCACACCCCATTTGCCCCCTAGAAGTTCGAGCCATGTTTGTACATGCATTGTGTATGTGTATTTGCCTGTCATAAGGGTATTTTCGGAATTTTATATTTTTGTGGGTTTTGCTAGTATGTGGGTGCATGTACGGCATTAGGGTGTGAATTAGTTGTGTTGCATTTGGGTGTGTTGCTCATATGTTTGTGGGATGTGAGTGAGTGAGTTGTGTTTGTGTGTTGTGCTCACACATTTATAGGGTGTTATAAGTTGGGGTGACATTGTGTGTGTGTAGTGTATTATTGTTCGGTGTGAGTGGTTAATTTCCACCACTAGGGAGAGGACACATGGCTAGGTTAGGAAAAGAAATGTAGAAGAAGAGAGAATTGGGAGATCATAATTCTTTATCTCTTTTCCCGTTTTCCCCTCTTCTCTTTGTCTTTCTTTTCATTTGCTTTCAATTTCTGTGCCCTATCTCGGATTCAAGTCTTGGTTGGTGGGAAATTAATCATCTCTTAGCATTTTAAGTGGTGAGTTTATTGCATTTGTTCTTCATTTCTTCATCTTGTTCATCTTCTCCTTATAACTTCTTGGTTTTGGAGTTAATCTAGGGTTTTTGTTTGTGTGATTTGTGGGTTTGTTTGGTTAGTTGAGCCTCCTCATGATCCCAAAGGGAAGGAGAAGGCGTCGGGAAGTGGCACTAAGTGATTAGGAGCTAAAGAGATTCAGGTTTGGGAGTTTTTGTGATTTATGCATTTTTGTGATTTTTGCTTCTTTGATGAATTTCTTGAAATTTATGGTTTCTTGATGTTTATTGTAGTTCAAATGTTATGGGTTTTGATTTAGATGTGTTAAGAAGGCTTGAATGGGGCTTAATGAACTCAATTGTGTTCTTGATTGAGATGAATGATGAATAGTGCTGATATTTTAAATTGTGTAAATTGATGTTGTTATTGGCATGATTTAATTGTAATTCTTGGTATAAATGTTGTGTTTTATATTCTTAATGATGTGTGGGTTGCTGGAGATGAGGTAAGTTGATGTTTTAGTTTGAGATTTGAGGTTGGGATGTTGTGGAGGTGAATTTTCTATAGATTTCCCGTGTAAGAGTTGGAAATCACGACTCAGTCGCGAGCGCGACATTATTGCGACCTCACGATAGAGCCCGGTGAAAGCAGCTCTCGCACGCATCCGAGCCCTCTGTCGAGTGTCGTACCTGGCCATCGAGCTGTGCTGCGGAGACTCTGTCGCAAGTGCGATAGACCGCCCTGCTATCGATCTGATTTGGGCGATCCTCTGTCATGAGTGCGACTGATCGGGCTGGCAGCTCTCTAGTGCGAGCACGATAGTGAGTTGTATTTGATCCCCTACAAGATCACGAAGATTGCCGTGGTCATGACCTGGGGAAAGTTCGCCTCTGTCTTCTCTTCTTAAATGAATTTCAAGTAGTTTCTTCATGAATTTTTACCTCTGTAAGCAATATTATATGCTTATTATATTATATGCAATATTACGAATCCTTCATGATAATTAATATGCTATGATTTGGAACCTGAATTGTATTACATGGCCTACAAGAGTTAGTCTAGTGGATAGTTAGGCAAGCCTAATAGAGTCTTTTAGCTGCAGCCTCAGTTCCATTTGGACCCCGATCAGGTCCCCGTCTAGTTCTTCGCGAACCCTTATGAATTTTTGATCTTTTTTCCGAAAAATTATTTTTTGAATGTGATAAAATAAATGGTTTTTTGATTCGTACCCGTAAGGTACTGTCTGTATTCGATTCGTACCCATAAGGTATTGTTTGTATACTCGTTATCCACTATTGTGAGTCAGTGGGTATTTGTTTTGCTTTGCTTTGTCATGGTATAAGAATATGATAATTGAATGAGTATATGATCTGAACGTGATCATGAGCTTCTAAAAGTTATGAATGTGACCCGATATATGTTGTATATCCATATGTGATCTAAGTGTGTTATATTATGCATGATTATCCGCATATGTCATATCGTATGTGATTTGCTTTGGCGACCATTGTGAATGGCCGTCCACTCCGTTGTGTGTGTGTTCCTCACTAAGCGTTATCACTTAGCACGGTGTTTTATCCGTGCAGGTGCAAAAGGTGCTGTGTTTTGGGAGAGTCGCTGCCAGTCAAGCCCACACAGAAGGGATTAGTGTTAGGGCCATTTTTGTAATAGTTATGATGATTCTTTTTGTATAAAACTCTCATTGTATCAGTAATTTTGTAAGCTTCTGCATTGTTTATTTTGGATGTGTAATGCCTTTGCTTTGGCAATTGATCAGAATATTATTGTAATGATTTTGGTTATATTAATGCATGATCAGTTTTGCTCTCAACGTTTTTATTTCTGCTGTATTTCTATATGTTATTGTGGATGAATGTATGTTTTTGTATCGATCTGTTGGTGCAACACCCCGGCTCTTACGGCATCTCACTCCTATCCGGATGGATTTGCCTATGTATGGGTAGGGGGTGTTACAACCGTGCTAAGCGATAACGCTTAGTCGGGCTAAAACAATAATGGGCAACCACTCATAGTGATTTCCGAGGCATACACATACAAATCGATAGATATATGTATACAGACATAAGCATAAAGGAAACTGGCTTCAGTTAATGTGATCTCATATCGTTACTTTTATACGAAGACTTAAACAGTTTTAATATGCATGTTCATTCATATACCATAACAAGAAACTACTATGTTACATTTTATTTAATCAAATCGTTACTTGTTCAAAACTAAACAAAACGTTTCATTGTTCAAAACTGAACAAAGCACTTTAGTTCTTCGATTTGGTTCGGGCTTGAAATGTTATTCCAAGCTTCCTACGTATTACTATGGTTGGGGAATCAGAACCACGTAGTTCTATAGAAAACTTTAACACATATGTTCCATAATTAATCCTAACTTATTTCCTAAACCCAGTTATCCATACTATGTTTAACGCATTATTATTCCTTACTTACCATTCAGTATCACATCATCATATTCATTACAATCAATAAACAATGCACACGAATTACTTACCATTATACTTACAGTTATAATCCAGGCTAAGATCCACAAGGTAGATAATACATAACATACCTGTATTCTCATATTAAACATATAAATGAATACGTTCATAAAGTTCATTCACCAAGTTCACAACTATAGCAAAATGTATAACCAATATCTCAATAACTCGTGACAAAGATTTCATGTAAACAATCATACTCTGAATTTTTGAACAGATTAGTAACATGCAATATCCACATATGAATTCACATGCAGTCAGTATACATTCATACACACTTATTAGAATAACATTATATGTTACATTTCTCTTCATTTAACTGACATTTAGGTATCCGAAGGTACCTCACAGTTCCACATACGAGTCCGTGAAGGATCCAGAACACTTTAGTACGTGAAGCACAAGCTTATCATTTCAACAACCACTTTCAAACACTTGACTCACATATCTCTATCTACACTATCACAGAACTTATCAATTCATTTAGTTGCACTGGTAAGCAAAGGGGTGGATAAGCCAGTGAACACACGGCGGTACCTTATGGGTACGAATCGAACTGAATGCATGGCGGTACCTTACGGGTACGAATCGAAAGCCAAATCATATTTTCTCATTCAAAAACATTTTACAGGGGATTTTAAACAAGATCCGTACACATTGAGGTTCGCGAGGAACGAAATAGGGACCTGATCAGGGTCTAGAATAGAATAGAGGGCTGCAACTAACAGAACTCTATAGGCATGCCTATCTATCCACAACTCGACTAACGCAGGCTAAATTCCCATATCATTATTAAAGTCTTTCACACTTTACGCATATATGCCCATTTCATCAAACACTAGCATTTATTCTTTTATGATCACATAGATACATGAATTAATATATATATATGCCTATCATATGCACTAATTTCATTTATCGTATTCAAACTAGTCATGTGTAGTTTCATAGATTAAGATATTCGCATGAACATACTAAACGTAATCATGTCATTATTCAGTATACTTTCACTTATTTTCATATCACATGTACCAATGATATTTATCATATGCATATGAACATACTGAACATAGCTATATTATTAACATCATGCACTCATATAGACTTAACAAATAAATTACAGTACTTTATGCACAAACAACCATTAAATAATAATGGTAAACAAAAGTCTCATAATTAAATTACTAACATGCATAGAAGCATTTGAATAATTCACAGATTTATGTACTCATTTTAATTTATAGAGACATAACACAAGTGAGAAACCATGCCAAGGAGAAGATTTTCAAAACATTTTAGGACAGAGAGGTCTGCCTCTCTCACGACGGGTGTCTCGCTCGCGACAGATGAGTCCCAGGAGGCGAACATGAGTCGTGCTCACTGTCACGACTCATGAAGGCAAATCTATCAGAGCAAAAAAAAAATAGAGAAAGGGGCGGGATTTGTCACGACTCGTGCTTCCAAGCACGAGACATGCTATTGAACACGAGGCGTGCTGCCCCAAGTCGAACGGCTTTCATATCGAATGGAAACCCCTGCCGAGCGGAATCACCAGCACGAGTCATGCTCTACCAGCATGAGACATGCTTCCGATCCGAATGGGCTTCCACGAATGAGCTCCTAGCCGGTCGGGCTCCCAGCATGAGACGTGCTTTACAGCACGAGTCGTGCTCCCATGCCATGCTGAGCGGGATCTCACACACCGAACAAATCCTCATGCCGAGTAGCCTCTCACGCCGAGCGGAATCCTCAAGCCGAGCCATGAAGCTTGACATAACTCATGGATTCCTCTACTCAAAATTTGGCAGATCGAGAGATCTGGAATCACTGGGCTCTGTCGCGATCGCGACAATGTCGCGCTCGCGATATTTTCATGTTTCCAGATTTCCAACGAACTGTAAAATTTCTTTCCTTGCAAACTCATACCCAAAAGCTCCTAATCAATTCAAACTTTAACATAACTCAAATGACTCATTCAAAACCTCATAATCAACACGAAACCCATAACGTTTGAACTAATTTAAGCAACTTAAATTCCATAAATTTCTAGAAAATCCAATCAAACACCAAAATCAGAATATGCATCAAAAATAACAAAATCCCTAACCTTAACTCCTTTGCTCTTAATCGCTTTCCTTGGTTGATCTTTCTTGTTCCAAAACACATCCAAAGTCTTTCTCATCAAAAATCCTCAGCAAAACACGCAAATTGACAAAATATAAATCTAGAGTTCCAAAAACCACTCAAAGAAATGGAAAGAGGAAATCAAACATAAAACTTACCTCTTCTGTCACACCCCGTTTGCCCCCTAGTTGTAACACCCCGATACCCCCGTTGGAAGGAATCCGGGGCGCCATGCGCACAAATCACTAAAACGCATACATATACACAAGGAATGTTAAGAGAACCACATACATTTAATCAAAATATAACATATCCATATACATATAATCGTATTATCATACCGTTTTACAAAAAGAAATTTGTAAAGAAATACATATACAAAATTATCCTTTACAAAAGTTTACAATTTCAAAACCATACTCCATAAACAAAAATTACAGCGGAAGACAAAATAACTCCAATTCTAGACTTCTAGTGGCCGACCTGCAGATGTCCGACTCCGAGAAAGAACCTGCCACCTACACGGGAAAGGAGCCCGTGCTAAGCGATAACGCTTAGTGCGGAGGAACAACACATGCATGTACATATAATCGCAATAACATATATATATATATATAAATATAACAATAACAAAGTATCTAACATATACTCAAATATAATGGAAGAATAAACCATTCATATCTGAATACCAGTGTTACATCTCATCATGTCATAACTCATATTCATATACATGTAACATATATTCATTTCATATTACTATCGCATGTACCAAACTCAAGTAAAAGCCTGAACATTCGCTAATTAGTGGATACGGGTACTAATGATACTGATAGGACACAGTATCCCAAGCATATGGAGACATGAGTCTCAAAACATTTTATAATCATGTATACCCGGAGGTATACCGGAGACCGAGGTCTCAAACATCTTATATGACCCAAACGAGGTCCACATGTAACAAATGACATATAGCAGCTGCACTCACACTCTGACCCTAGATAAGCGCTTATCTATCCACCAACTATGACTACTAGGCTCAAAGGCACAAATAAGACAATAAATACATATATCACTTCTTTTCACTATAAAGGTATAAACTACCAGAGTATTCATAAGTAAAGTCATATAAATCATTCACGGTAAAAATCGACGTACAACCCTCAAATGAATAACTCATACATATATACCATTTAACATGCTATGAAAACTTATTTAGATATGTTAACCCATTTATGAAAGCCAAAAATCCATATAAGTAACATTAGGGAAGGTAAAAAAAAGAAGAAAAACTTTACATGTTGAAGACACCTCACGGTGGTAACCAAAGTGGTTGCCACCGTGACATGCATATTAAGCAAAACAGAATGCCAGACTGTGATACCTCACAGTGGTAACCAAAGTGGTTGCCACCGTGACATGCATGCCACTCAAAACAGAAAGCAAAACTGAAGTACCTCACGGTGGTAACAAAAGTGGTTGCCGCCGTGACATACCCAGAATAGGTGGGCAGAATGCAATTCTTACCTACCTTACGGTGGCAACCCATTTGTTTGTCACCGTGACCCCTATAAAATTTCAATTCCACAGAACCCAAACATGCATTCAAGCCTTTCCAAACCTTCACAACCCCAAAATCATACATAGATCATTCATTCCTATATCATATCTTTAACATATGCCATAATGAACTCAAAATCATGCTAAACTTATAATGCTTATAACAACAAATGTTCGATCACACAATAGACACACCAATCACTTATACTCATACATAATCATATACCAAAACACACAACCAACAACAAGATTTGACTCAAAACATGATCCAAATGATGGTGTAAAAACACACCCAAACATATAGCCAACTAAACTCCCAAACCTGAAATGGAGCTCAAATCTTCACTTTCTTCAGCCAACAACTTTTCCTTTCCCTCTATCCTTTCTCTTTTCTTCAGCTTCTTGCAACCAAATCAAATCAAAAACTCTATTAACCCAAGAACATAACCTTTAGAAACCCATTCAAATCCGTAAAAGGAGAAGAAGAAGAATAATACCCAAAGCAAAATAGCCACTTACCTCTTTTAGAACCTTCAAAGCTCAAACCCTAGACCAAAGGTGGAAGAAAACCCACATGAAAGGAAGAGAGAGTATTAATGTAGATGAGAAAAAAGGAGAGAGGCGTGAGAGAGAGGAGAGGAAAAACCCAAAGGCTTCTACGGGAAGCTACTCCCTTCCTTCCCTCTCTCTTCTCCTTTCAAATCCCATTCAATGCTCCCACTAACCATTACACATGTCACTCCACTATTGATCCCTTAAACTCATTGTTGATTAACAAACCAAGGCACCAAACTCAACTCACACCATATAACCTCCAATAAATCACTTTTACATCAAAGTTACCATGCCCAAAAACCACTAGATTATACCAAAATCAAGAGTACCCTACGATCATACATCACATGCACACCATATAATTCCTTTAATTAACTTAACTAATTAATTCCTTGTAAATAAATCCTTATTATCCAAATTTTCTTTTGCTAAAATTACTGATATGCTCTAAATATTCCGACTTACCATGTAGATTCCGACTAGGCCTAATTTAGGTCGTTACATTAGTAGAATGAGCCATGTTTGTGCATGTGCATTGTGTGAGTTTTGGCATGTGTAAAGGGCATTTTGGGTATAAATGCATGTTTTAAGAGTTTTGTTAGCATGTGGGTACATGTGTGGTGTTAGGGTGTGAATTAGTTGGGTTGCACTTGGTTGTGTTTACTCATATGTTTGTAGAGTGTGTTTTGGGGCTATGCTTGTGTGTGTGTGTTCACACATTTGTAGGGTATGCATTAGTTGGGAGAGTCTTGTGTGTATGTGATGCATGTGTTTTGGGTGTGAGTGATCGAATCCCACTAATAGGGAAGTAACACTTATCTAGGGTTAGGGAAAAGAAAAAGAAAAAGACAAGAGAAGAGAGGGATGGGCGGTGGCTGCCTTCATTCCCATTTTCCCTTCCCCTCACTCTCTTCTTCTTCCTTTTCTCTTCCTCTAAGAACCCTAGCTTGGAATCAAGGATTAGTTGGTGGGGATTGATCATCCTTTAGCATTTTAGAGGTAAGTCTATTGCATTTGCTCTTCTTTTCTTCAATTGGTTCATCATCTTCTTCATATTTTCTAGATTTGGGTTTTAATCTAGAGTTGCTTTGTTGTGGGTTTTATTGGGTTGTGCTTAGTTGAGTCTCCTTGTGAATCGAAGGGTAAAGAGACGGCGGGATCTAGTGGATCTAAGTATTAGGAGCTAAGGATTTCAAGGTTTGGGAAATTTCCTGTTTTTGTATGTAAATATGTTCATGTATGTGTTCTTGGTGATTTCTGGAAATTGGGTTGTGATATGCTCTTAATATGGCATGTATGTTATGGGTTTTTATTTGGGTAGAGTTATTTTCCATGGGCATGGGATTATTGTAGTGATTTTGAGGATTGATGTGGTTTTGCTGCAAATTTATGGGTATTGAAAATTATTGGTATTGTGAGTTTGAATTGATGTTTGGAGTGAAATTACTTTTTGATAAATGTTATATTGTTGTTATTGATGTTGATGGGTGGCTGGAATTGAGGTAAGAGACCATTTGGATTTGATTTGTGTGTTTGTGGGTGTGTTTTTGAAGAGGAAAAAATTTGCTGAAATTTGCAGATTTTGGAAATCCCGACTCTGTCGCGATCGCGACAGAGACCGGTGATCTTGGCCTGTACTGTCTCAAGCTCGCGATAGCAAAAGTGGTGTGTGCTCTCTGTCTCGAGCACGCCGGCATCGCGATCACGATAGAGCGCAATGCTGGCCTGTGCTGTTGCAAGCACGCGATCTATCGCGAGCCCGCGATGGCGATGTTTAGACTCTCTAACGCGATCGTGACACAGTCGCGAGCGCGACAGAGCTCGACTTTTCCCTCCTCCCTGCGATCGCGAATTCCATCACGCGTGCGCTGCGAAGAGACTATGGTCTCTGTCATGAGCGCGACAGACGTCGCGAGCGTGACAGACGTCGCGAGCGCGACAGTCTTGTTATACTGAATGAGTTTTCCCTTGGTGTGTGTGTGGTTTTGAACGGCGACAATAAGTTTATATCTGTTAACTCACGAATCATATGAATGCGAATCCATGATATGAATATGCCTATATGTAGGTAAATATGTATATATATATATGATTCGGGATATTATGGAATGATTTGAATGGATTATGCATAGCCTACGAGAGTTAGTTCAGTGGATAGTTAGGCATGCCTAATAGAGTCTCATAGCTGTAGCCTCTGTTCAGTTTGGACCCCGATCAGGTCCCGTTTGGCTCCTCGTGAACCCTTAATGTGTTTGGATCTTGTTTAAGGTCCCTTTAATAAAATGTTTTGTAAAGGACAAAGTAATTGGTTTACGATTCGTACCCATAAGGTACTGTCTGCAATCGGCTCGTACCCGTAAAGTACTGTCCGTTCACTCGTTATCCACTACCTCGAGTTAGCAGGTGCCTAAATACTTTGAACTATTTTGATTATTACGAGAATGTATTATCCGAATATGTTTATTAATGTGATTTTATGAAGACAGTTATGTTATATCAAATGTATGACTCTATATGTGTTCGTATGTTCATACTCTTATAAAATGTGTATTTCTGACTATGCCATCTGTATGCATTTGTTTGACAACCATTGTGAATTGTCGTCCATTTGAATTGTGTGTTTCCCCACTAAGCATTATCGCTTAGCACGGTGTGTTTACCCGTGCAGGTGCGGAAGGAGTTGCCTTGGGAGAGTCGTCGCATCCAGGCCAACATAGCTGGGTTTTAGTGTAGTGCTTAATTTTGTAGCTTGATGATTCTTTTTGTATAGAACTCTCTTATGTTAATTTTGTAATAGCTTTTGCATATGTGTAAGTGTATTTTTGGATATGTAACTATCTTTTATACCTGTTGGTTGATCAAACAGTAATGTAATGTTTTCTGTTATATTAATGCATGATCAGCTTCCTTCATAAACGATTTTGTAATGTTTTTAATTATCCTGTATTTAGGTATGTATGCTTGTGTATAAATGTATGTATATTCTGTATATGCGTGGTGACACCTTTGCCCATACGGCATCTCACTCCTTATCGGATGGGATCGCCTATGTATGAGTAGGGGGTGTTACATCTTCACACCTAGCTCAAACCTTAAACAAAACACCCATCACCTTGCAACAACTCCAGCCAAAAGAAGATGGATCAAGATAAACCAAGAGGAAGAAGAAGAAGAGAAGAGGAAGTAGCGTGAGGAGGAGAGAACGGTAGAATAAGGCAGCTAAAAATGCTGCTCTTTCTTTCTATCTCCTTGCTATTTATACCCCCCTCTAATTCCTTACCACATGTCATCTTTCCATAGGTCCAATTTAGATATTTGTGTCCAATTCTCCTTTTAATCCTCTAACTTATCATATCCTTATGCACAGAGATTTTATAACTTAATAATCCTTCACATAGGCCCAAGTAAATAAATTTCATTCTTTCAATCATGTCCGAATTTCATACTTCACAATTTTACCATTGGCCGCACTTGCCGAAACATTTACTTAAATCCTTAATTTGTCCATTTGGCAATACCTAACCCGTCAAATTACACAACTTTGATCACTACTCATCCACAATATGCTCAAATCCTTCTAGGGTACATTTCGGGGTGTGACATTGAAAGCACCATAACTCCTGTTATCAATCATCCCTCTCGAGTTTTCATGATTGAACATTTTCTCTCAAAATTTTCTTTTTAGCCTTTAGCCTTGGAACTTTTTCAACCTGTTAATGTTGATCGGTTCCCTGAATTTGTTCCTATCACTATCTGTCAAGATTGCAGCTCCTTTAGATAAAAGCTTCTTCAAAACAAAAGGTCCTTCCCAAGTCGGTCTGAACTTGCCTCGAAAATCCGGAACCCCTGACCTCATTTGCTTGAAGACCAAATACCCCTCTTTTAGGGGGTGATTTCTGACTTTCTTCCCAAATGATCGGGCAAATCTTTTCTTGTAAATATGATTATGATAGTAGGCCCGCATCCTGTCCTCATCCAACATGTTAAATTATAGCAACTGTTGCTGCACCCATTCCGTTTCTGGTAGCTTGGCTTTCGATATCACCCTCAAGGATTGTAGTTTGATTTCTACTTGTAGAACTACTTCTATCCCATAAACCAGGGGGAAAGGTGTAGCTCCTGTTGAAGTTCTGGTAGTGGTCATATAGCCCCACAGTGCGAAAGGTAGCTTTTATGCCCAGTCTTTATAGGTCTGCACCATCTTGGCCAGTATCCTCTTCACATCCTCGACTGCCCCGTTGTCCGGTGGTCGATAAGGTGAGGACTTGTGGTGCTGGATGGCATACTTCTTCAGCATCTGCTTAGTTTTAGCTTGGAATTGTACCCTGTTATCTAACACAATGTGGTGCGGGAGTCCATATCTACAAATCATGTGTCGTTCAATGAACATGGCCATCTCTCGAGCACCCAGTTTCTTGAAGGATTCAGCCTCTACCCAATTAGTGAAGTAATCGATAGTGGCAACGACAAATCTATGCCTGTTAGAGGCTGTCGGATGTATTTCTCCTATGATATCAACCCCCCAAGCAGCGAATGGCCAGGGAGAAGTAAAGTTGCATAACTCTAAAACTGGCAGGTGTCTTAGATTGGCATACTTCTGGCATAGTTAACACTACTTCACATATTTAGAACAATCCGTGTCCATTGTCACCCAGAAGAACCCCTGGTACATGATTTTCTTTGCCGGAGTTAGACCATTCATATGGGCTCCACAGACCCCAGCATGGATCTCCTTCATAACCCTCTTGGCCTCCTTCTTATCTAAGCTCCTTAGCTGTATGCCATTAGCTTGCCTCTTGTATAGCACACCATATACATTGATGAACTGGGTTGATAGTTTATGAATCATCTTTTGGTCCTTTTTAGTGGCCTCTTATGGGAATACTGACTTCTCTAAATAATTATGGACATCGTAATACCACCGTTTTTCGTTGGTAGCCTCAACGTCCCCGGCCTACTTAGTTTCAATGTACGGCTTGTCTGAACTAAAAATGAGTATAGGCTTCATGACTATTCCTTCTAGGTTATCCCACATAGACACTAGGGTGGCCAGGGCATCTGCTAATTTGTTCTCATCCCGAGGCACATAGCTAAAAGTTCAAATTTCAAACTGACCACTTGTAGAAACCGGGTCCCGAGGCAGTGTAGATCAGGATTACCCAATGATGAAATTAATTGTGACTGTTTATAGGCAAACCTGAAAGTTGGAAGTGATGGTTTCCTCATCAAAATCGATTTATTAAAAAATAAATAAAAATGTGTTTTAAAAATATTTTGAAAATGTTTTAAGAATTATTTTAAGATAAAAAAGTGAGTTTAGAAATTATAGTGTTTTACCAAAATTTTTTTTTTAAAAAAATTTGCGAGTGTCGGCTTGCTGCGGTGCGCGGTGGGTTGCTTGTGCGCGCCTGGCGAGCTGCTGCGCGCGGCGACTCCCGTCGGGTTCTCGAATGGGCGTCGCTCGCCCCTGGTGTGCGCCTGTCGCCCCTCCAGCAGCCTTTTGGCATTTTTGGCTAAAAATTCATGTTTTTTACTCATTTTTTTGTAGATTTTAGTTTTAAAATCCTTTTGTCTTCTAGCCCTTCAAATTCTTTAGTTTTTTTGTGTTAATGGGAATTAAATTATTTTAATTTCTTTATTAAAAATTGATTTATTGGGAGGTATAAAAGAGCTTTTTTGAGAGAGAAAATGGGGAATTTTTCTTAAGAAAAATATTTTTTTCTTCTTCTTCTTCAAGAAAAATTCTCCATATATTCCAATTGATTTTTCCAAGTTAATTTTTAAGGAAAAAAGAATAATTTTTGTTCTTGGGAATTTTCTTCTTTTTATTTAACAATCTCTTTTTTTAGACAAATAAATTAATTATTTGTTCTTGAGATAAAATTTCTTTTCAATATTTTATTTTTCTAATCTTATTTTTCTAAATAAAGATAAGGAAATTGATCATCTACCTTCATTTATCGAATCAAAATTTGAGGGAAAATATTCTAGACTCAATTTTTTATTTTATTTTTATTATAATTTTTTTGTTTATAATTAATTAGCAACCATGTAGATTTTTGATCTATTATTTTATTTTGTTTATTTTCATGTGATTTAGCCATAGATTTAGTATTTTAGCACATTTTATTTTATTATTGTATATTTATTTAATTGTTCATCTTTTGTTATTATTATTATTATTATTATTATTATTATTATTATTATTATTATTATTATTATTATTATTATTATTATGCCTTAACAATGTTTTGTTTATTTCATTTCTTTTTATTTTTGTTTGCTTGATTGTTCATTATCTTTATTGTTATTTTTTATCATTATCATTGTTATTATTATTATTATTATCTATTATTAATACTATTACTATTATTATTATTACTTTTATTATTCTTGTTTATTGTTATAATTTGTTATTATTATTTTTATCATTTATGCGTTTTATACATGTTGAATTGTTCATACATTAAGTTATTTATTTTTATTATGTCATTCAATTGATTTGTCATACATGATGCATGTTATTTTATTTATTCTTCCATTCTTTACATCCTATATGTTTGAATTCATTTTTTATTACTAACATCATTTTTATTTGTGTTTTTATTTCAATACTTATTTTCATGTGTGAGCTTTTCCAATGGCAAGTGGGAGCCCATGAAGGTTTGAAGACACCATTTTGGTGAAATTTATCTTTTTAGCATTTTTAGTATTTTTTAGTATTATTATTATTATTTTGCTTTTATTTGTTTTTATCGTGTAATTTGTTGTAAATTTATTTATTTTATGCACGTTAATTAAAAGTCACAAAAAGTTTTATATTAACAAATTGTGATATTTTTCTAATAAAATGGGACCAATGTCCTAATTTTAACCCATAAAAACTCACTTTTAAAAAGAAGAGTTAATTTTGTCAAAATGGGATCACTAATCCCGATTTTAAAAAAATAACTTTTCGACTTTCTAAGTGAAAATGAGGGAACCAATGTTCCTAATAAATATCCCGATTTATGTATGATGTCTTTTATTTTATTTTTCTTTTGTAGTATTTATTTAAGGCCCTTTTAATTAATTTTGGTGCAATTCTATTCATTTATTTATTTATGCCTTTTTATTTTGGGGGATTATTCTTTCCCATTTTTTCACTAGTAATTTTTTATCGCATTCCTTATTACTTTCTTTACTGCTTTTCAAAAAATGCTTGAAATGCACTTTAAATTTATTGCATGATCGCGTGAGATGAGAGATGGAATTTTCAATTGCTAAAAACTCATTTATAACTTAACTTAAGGCATTAATAAGAGTGAAGTTCCGAACACCTACTCTGGTTTGAGACCTTCGAGATTAGAAGAACTTTCCCAATTTCTTATAAATTGGGTGGCGACTCAAAAATACCTCAAAGGTGCCTAAAGGCTTCATGGGATTAGATGATCTTTCCAGTGTTCTATAGGAAAGAGGTGTCCAAAATGTCTCATGATGGCCCAAGATCAAAAGACGCAAACCCCACTCGGGCCATAAAAGTAGGCATCTCGGGAACCGATCGGGTCCACGTGCATCACACCACTTAGTTCCTTCAAGCACCTCATGTATGGTAACAATCGTTCTTCCATGATAGACCATTCTCCCCTGACCTGATGGACTACTAAGGAAGAGTCTCCGAAGACCTCTGCTACTTTTGCCCCCATAGCTGAGAGCGCTTCCAACCCGAAGATAGAAGCTTCGTACTCCGCTTCATTATTAGTGGCTTTATATCTTAGTTTCTTGGCTAAGCGGAGCTTTGATAAGTTACAATTATATTAATATTTTAATTAATTCTTGGCATAATTATGTGTTTTATTTATTTATTTTTAATAGTAATTAATTAGTTTTTGTCATTTTTTTAGTTTAGCATGTTTTTATAATTTTTAATAAGTTTTGGGATGTTTTCAGGTATTTTATTTTAATCTGGAGCTAAATTGGAGGTTCAGGTTGAATTTAGGAGTAAATGGTGAAGGAATAGCCAAAATACCAAAAAAGCACAGCTGTGTTTCTAAGAACACAGCTGTGTTTTAGCTCAGTCCAGTGGTAGCGTGGAGCAATGAAGACACAGCTGTGCTACGCAGCAAGGCGCACGCACGGAGGACAGCGTCGCGCACTCTCTCGCCCAAAAGCACTGCTGTGCTTATGCCAGAAGCACAGCTGTGCTTCCTGTGCCTTTTTTCCCCAGCTCGCGCGCACATGATGCAAATCCAGCACCCAATGTGTTCAAAAACACAGTTGTGCTTTATAAAGCACAGCTATGCTTTTCGTCAGGTTAAAAGGAAAACGCCGCTTCATCACCAAGGAGAGCTGGTTAGATTTATGATGAATTTCTTTTAGTTTCCAATAGTCTTTTATTTTATTTTAGGTTTTAATTTTCATTTTAAAATTCTGTTTTAGATAGATTTAATTTTACATTGCAATTTTGTTCTTAATTAATTTAGATTATTTTTAGTTTAAATTTATATTTTTGGGGATTCAAGGAGATTCCAAGGTTGATGAACAAGAGCTTCAAGATCTATTTTCTCTCTCATCAAGGGTGTATTCTAAACTTTGATTTTTCATATTTATGTTTATATTCTTGATGTTAGAGTAGTTATTCTTGCTTAGGAGTTCTTGAATCATATTTGTATTTTGGATTTTTGGATTTAATGAATATTTTCATGATTTCTTTCATTTCTCTTATTATATTTTTTGCATTTATGATGATTATTGGTTTTGATTATGATTTAGTCCGGAATGATGATTAATTTCAAATCTGATTTTTGTTGTAATTTGTTTTTGCTCTATTTTTATATCTCTGCATCTATCGGTTTAGCTTGCTCCGGAATGGGACGCTTAATTTTTAGATGTTAGTTTTATAATTTTCAGATATGTGAGGAATAGATGGGTTTTGGGTTGTTTGGCTCCGAAATGGGAAAGCAAACCGAATCTAGGACTTTAGACCCTTGCTTAGGCTAGTTGCATGGCTTGCTCCGGAATGGGACGTTATGCAATTAGAGTAGCTTGCTCCAGAATGGGACGCTTGGGTTTAGTTGGGTTGTCCAGAATTTCATGTTTATGTTATTTTACCAATTTCCAATTACATCTGTGAGGATAGAATTTCCTAAACATTTAATTTCATCCTTGAGTAATTTCTTGATGAACACTTTTATTTTTAATTGTTAATTAATTTTCTTGCTTAGCTTAGTTTTCTCCACCAAATAAACTGGGGACATCTCATATTCACTCATCTATAGATATTTAGCCGGTTGAGCAAGTATGTGCCCGAGCCATTGCTGACAGAAGAGTTTAGGTGTAGGCACTTTCAGGAGGGATTGCGTGAGGTGATTAAAAGAACGTTGTCGGCTATGGCAGTTATGCAACAGGTCAACTATTATCAGTTAGTGGCTGGAGCGATCAATTTAGAGGAATCCAAGTTGATCAAGCCGAGGATGGAGTAGAAGAGGAAGGCACCAAATAGCAGACTTGGAAGTGGTAAGAAGGCAAGAGGTGTTTCGAGTGGTAAAGGTGCGAAGAGTTTCGTTTCTATGCGTTCAGAGGTTGGGAGTGTAGCGCCACCCTCCAGTAAGGGAAGTGTGATTTCAGAGTGTGAACACTGTCAAAAGCGTCATTGGGGCGAGTGTAGAAGTATTTCTGGGGCTTGCTTCAAGTGCAGAAGTAAGGAGCACTTCCTAGCAAATTGCCCAGAAAGATAAGAGGTAAAAGATCAGCCGGAAAGTAGAATGAGTGAGCATAGATCAAGAGGGAACCGAAGTCGTAGAGGTAGTGGAAGACCTTCTTAGGCACCCTCAGAAATGGTATAGTGACCAGGTAATACAGGAGAGATGGTTAGACCGCGTGTGCAAGCAATGTTAATTGAAGATACTCCTGAGACCGTAGGTCCTTCTAGTAATTATATTATTAAGTTCTGTTTATTTTTGGTTTGGGTTGTTTAGATGAAAATAATTGGTGGGGAAATTTCGAGGATGAAATTTCTTAAGGGGGAGAGATTGTAACAACCCAAAATGGGCCTAGTCAAAAATTGTACGCTAAGTCGAGAATTTAAGGGTAATTCGGTAATCTTGTATGAGGAAATTGGTTAATAAGGATTTACTTATGTAAATTAATTAATTATAAGGTTGAGCGAGGAATCATCTAGTGTGTGTAGTGTTTGGTAACAAGAGTGGTTGAAGAAGTGATCTAGTGGCTTGTATGTTTTGTACTATGGATGTAAGATATTTTGATGAGGGTTTATCTAGTGAGGTGGGTGCATGGTAACAAGGATGTAAGTATGTTATAAGAGATGATAATATGTGTGATGAGTATGGTGCCTTGGGTCATGAAAGTCAAATTGGATGCATTTGGCGTATAGGATTGTGACAAGTGGACAAGTTGGTAAGAAATTAATTGAAAAGTAGGAGAGAGGCAAGGGAGGGCAGTTTTTGAGGAAGCTTCCCGTGGATGCTGTCCCTCCCTTGGTTCTTTATTCCTATCCCCTCGTTCTCTCTCTTGCTCCCATTTTTCTGCTCTCAACTCTTTCTCCCTTGTTTTACTTGAGTTTTAAGTGGGTTCTTGAAGGTTTGAGCTGAGTTTTTGAAGGTAAGTGGCTTGGATTTCTTAAGTTATTTCGAGTTCTTCTTCTCCTTCTTATTTCTGATTTTGGTTGAGAAAAACTTTGGTTTGATTTATATGTTGTTTTGGTTGGGTCTTTGTGCAAGAATTGGAGGAACGTAGGAAGAGTAAAGGGAAAGTGAAAGTGGGCTCTTGAAGGAAAGATTCAAACTGCAAATTCCAGGTTTTTGAGTTCATTCTTCTATTATGTTCAGTTGGAAGTCTTTTGCCCTAGTTCTCATTTTGGATTTAATTTGTATGTGTTTTGTGTCTTGTAAATTTTGGAAATTTTAAGTGATTTGTTTGAGTAAATGCATGTGTGATGATGATGTTAGATGGGTTGTCATATAGTTGTGATGATAAGGTATGATTTTGGCAAATTCTGTTCAGTTTTCATCTGACCTCTATGTAATGTTTTTATCATAAGTAGAGTTTTAGACCTATAAATTGAGTGATTCTTAAGCCATTAGAACTGTGACTTCCATGCTTATAAAAGTTTTGAAAATGACCTGGAGCAAATTCATGCTCTAAGACCCTGAAAATTTGCCAAAACCGTAGTGTCTCTATTTGGGTAGGGTTACTTGAATAATATAGGTTATTTGGCTCATATCTGAAGTTATAGATTTCCAAATGACCTGAGATTTGTCACATTTGATTTGTAATATCCTATGGATTAATTGTTAAGAGGAAGTTTTGCATAAAAATGAGTTTTAGGGGTTTGTTTAGCCGATGAAATGTCAGAGTGAGAAACTGTCCTAACGGTCTGCCTTTCGTGGCACTTGTGAGGGAGGCTTCTATCGTGAGCGCGATAGAACCTAGTTGTTCAAGGTGTTTTCTCTTATTTTGCACCCCATGGTTGGCTTGAACACTTGCCCTTCTTTACTCTCCTTTAGGTTCTGTATTTTGATATGTTTTCCCTTCCGAAATGCATCCGATCTTCATTGGAATTTTCTTGAACTTACTCACCACTTGTTTAGAGTTTTGAGATGAATAAATAAATGACTGACAATTGAAAGTTATGGGTATTTGATGCTTTGCCATAAGAGTTGGATAATGGAATTAGGTGTGCACATGCTTGTAGTTGTTGATTGTGCCATGTTATGTGATATTAGTTATTTGTGATTGAATTATGATGAAATGCTTGGGTAATTACAATGTGTATGATATAGTGTATAGAGTTTTTATGTTAAGCCTGAAGAGTCATAGTAGTGGATAGATAAGCATGCTTATAAAAGAGATAATGAGTGCAGCTGCCTATGTTAGCCCCATTTGGGCCTTAGCGATGACCCCACTTATAGGGTCTTAGTGATATTTTTGAGACTTTAGTCTCCGATTTTGATTAGTGATGCTGTTGAGGCCTAGCTTCCATTTTTAACGTAGTGTTCCTATATCCACCACAAGTGAAGTTCGGGCTATTGTGTAGTGTTCTGATTTATCTTAATGCAGTATAGTGTTATGTTTATTATTTTAGATAATTGTATTGTCTTAGTGAATCAGTTTTTGATTAGTGTATTTATGCCATGTATGCTAGTTGATGGATGTAGTGAATATGTATAATGTATTTATGATTTTTTGCTTTTATAGTGAACTCGGTAAGTGTATGCTTTATTCATTTTGTGCATGTGATTGCTTGTACTTGTTTAGCGTTCTTTTGTTTTTGTTCCTCCCCACTAATCATTATCGCTTAGCACTGGTTCTTTTCCAGTGTAGGTGGCAGGATTTTGGGTTCCGGTTCGAGTCGAACATCTGCAGGCTGGCCACATAGGAGTAGAGTTATTTATTTTTGTCTCCTCCTGTAATTCTTTTTGTATATGTATTATTTTCGTATAGTGGCATTTGTAATTTTGTAAAGGATTTAAGATGCAATCTTTTGGATATTGTATAAAACTATATTTTGATTATATATGATACATGATTTTCTATTTGTATTGTTAGTGAATGCTTCCGCTTAGTGCACGTATGTATTGTTATGCATGTATGTTTGCCGTGTCATGAGTGAGTGTCGGTAGCGTACCTGGCATCCTTCCAGCGGGGGTATCAGGGGTGTTATAGTTTATTCGACCCAACATATCTCCATGGGGAGCACCAGTTTTGTTTGTTAAGAAGAAAGATGGCTCTTTGAGGATGTGTATCGACTATAGGCAAATTAACAAGGCCACCGTGAAGAACAAGTATTCCTTGCCTAGAGTCAAAGATTTGTTTGATCAGCTTAGAGGAGCGTGTGTCTTTTCCAAGATTAATCTTCTGTCTGGTTATTATCAGCTTCGAGTTCATAATGTGGATGTGGTTAAGACTGCATTTCGGACACGGTATGGCCATTATGAGTTTCTTGTGATGCTGTTTGGTTTGACCAATGCACCTGCGGCTTTTATGGATTTGATGAACCGAGTGTTTAGGCCATATCTAGACCGATTTGTAGTAGTGTTTATAGATGATATCTTGGTTTACTAGAAGGATGAGAGTGAGCACAAAGAGCATCTTCGGTTAGTGTTGCAAGTGTTGAGGGAGCACCCTTTGTTTGCGAAGTTTAGCAAGTGTGACTTTTTTCTTGGGTCATATTGTGTCATCTAAGGGTACTCAAGTAGATCTAGCTAAGATTGAGGCGATTGTGGATTGGAAAGCACCTAGGAATGTCCCAGAAGTGAGAAACTTCCTTGGTTTGGAAGGCTACTACCGTCGGTTTGTGAAGTTTCGGTTATTGCTGCTCCGATGACTAGATTATTGAGGAAAGGAGTTAGATTTGAGTGGTAAGATAAGTGTCAGCTGTGCTTTGAGAGGTTGAAGAGTTTGTTAGTTGAAACTCCTGTACTGACTCAACCCACCTCGGGTAAAGAGTTTGTGATGTACAATAACACTTCGTGTATTGGACTCGGATGTGTATTCATACAAGAGGGTAAAGTAGTGGCTTATGCATCTCGTCAGTTGAAACCTCATGAGAAGAACTATTTGAAGTATGATTTGGAATTGGCAGCTGTGATCTTCACTTTAAAGATTTGGCGGCAATATCTGTATGTGGAGAAGTGTAAGATTTTCATGGACCATAAGAGTTTGAGATATCTCCTCAAACAGAAAGAGTTGAACATGAGACAGCGTCGATGGTTAGAGTTTTTCAAGGACTATGACTGCATTGTGGATTACCATCCGAGTAAAGCCAATGTGATTGCAGATGCTTTGAGTCAAAAATCGCTTTCGGCTTTATTCTTGAGGCAGTTCAGATGGAGATTTGATTCGGATAAGGTTTTGGTTGTCCAATTGAGAGTACAACCGACTTTGAGACATCTATTGTGGACGCTCAAAAGGATGATTTGAGATTGCAATAGATTTTGCAAGAGGTTCAGCAGGGTAAGCAGAGTGAGTTTTCGGTTTTGGATGGGGTGCTTATGTATAGGGATCGCTTGTGTGTGCCCGAGAATGATTAGTTAAGGAAGAAACTTTTGAGTGAGACACACATTACGGTCTTTACTATGCATCCTGGTAGTGAGAAGATGTATCGGGATATGAAGCAGTTCTACTAGTGGTCTAGGATGAAGAGAGCCATTGTGGAATTCGTGGCAAAGTGTTTGTCTTGTCAATAGGTAAAGGCCGAGCATCAAGTCCCTCCGGGATTGCTCACTCCTTTATCTGTTCCTCAATGGAAATGGGATGATATTGCCATGGACTTTGTATCAGGTTTGCCATTGACTCAGAGGAAACATGATTTGGTATGGGTTATTGTGGATCGGCTTACGAAGTTAGCTCATTTTGTGCCGGTTAGAGTGGACTAATCGATGGATAAGTTGGCCAGTGTATATGTTGATAAAGTAGTTCGGTTTCATGGAGTGCCTTTGTCGATAGTTTCAGATCGGGATCCAAGGTTCACATCTAAGTTCTGGAAGGAACTGCAAAGAGCTTTGGGTACCAAGTTGAACTTCAGCACATCGTTTCACCCTCAGACAGATGGTCAGTCCGAGCGAGTTATCCAAATTATAGAGGATATGCTTCGGGCTTGTGCTTTGGATTTTTTTAGCAGTTGGGATCAGTATGTGCGACTAACGGAGTTAACCATTTTTATTCGAGCATTGGACTGTCACCATTTGAGGCTTTGTATGGTAGACCGCGTCGGACTCTGATTTATTGGACAGAGTTAACCGAGCGATCTTTTATTAGGCCAGAGATGATTAGAGATACCGAAGAGAAGATCAGAGTTGTGCAGCGGAATCTGAAGGTTGCTAAGGATAGGCAGAGATCCTATGCCAATCTGAAGAGAAAGGATATTCGGTTTGAAGTTGGGGACAAAGTTTTCCTTAAGGTTTCACCTTGGAGGAAAGTATTGCGGTTTGGCAAGAAAGGTAAACTTAGTCCTCGATTTATTGGACCTTTCAAGATTTTGGATAGAGTTGGTCGGTAGCCTATCGGTTGGCTTTACCGATGGAGTTGGCTAAGACACATGACTTCTTCTACGTCTCCATGCTTCATCGGTATAGATCAGATCCATTGCATGTATTGTCAGTTCAAAATGTTCGGATTCAGCCGGATTACTCCTATGATGAAGAGCCGAAGGCTATTATAGCTCGGGAAGTGAGGCAGTTGTGAAACAAGCAAGTCCCTTTTGTTAAGGTTCTTTGGCAACATCATGGAGTCGAGGAAGTGACTTGGGAGCCAGAGGTTACGATGAGGATTCAGTATCCGCATTTGTTCAGTTCAGGTGAGAATTTTGAGGATGAAATTCTTATTAGTAGGGGAGAGTTGTAACACCCCGATTTCTCCCTATCAGTTTGACCTATGTTTGCTATGTGTATTTGTGCATGTGTGAGAGTTTTGGCATGTGTCAAGGGTATTTTGGACAAAATGCATGTTTTATGGGCTATAATATTGTGTGGGTGCATATATGTTAGTAGGTGTATGTGCATTGGGTTGTGTTAGTGTGTGCATGAGCATATGATTGTAGTGTGTGAGTTATGAGAGTGAGTCTTGTGTGTGGTGCAGTGCATGCTGGCAGGGTGTGAGTGATCAAATTCCACCATTAAGGAGTTGATATGTGGCTAGGGTTAGGAAAAGAGTAAATAGAAGAAGAAAGAGAAAAGGAAAAGCATAATTTGTTATCTCTTTCCTGTTTCTCCTCTTCTCTCTATTCCTCTTCTTCCTTTCTTCTCTCAAGTGTGCCTAGCTTAGATCTAAGTGGCTTTGCTTCTTAACCTCCATTTGGTAAGTTTTGTTGCATTTCTTCTTCTTCATCATCTTTACTCCTTCTTTGCTGGTTTGAGTTTTGATTTAGGGTTTATTGTTTTGTGTATTTTTGGTGTTGTGCTTAGTTGAGCCTCCTCGTGATCCCAAGGGAAAGGAGAAGGCGAGTGGTAGTGGTGCTCACTAAGTAGGAGCAAAGGAATTTTAGGTTTGGGAAATTATGTGCATTTTGATAATTATTGTGTTCTTTGTTGATTTCTGGAAATTGGCTTGATTGATGAAGTTATAATGGTGTATAGGTCATGAGTTTTGAGCTTGTTGAGTTAAGAAACGTAGATTGTAATTTGATTTGGATGATATATGCATTTGATTATGTTTTGGATTATAAGTGCTGTTTTTTTGTTGGAGTAATTAAATCATGTTCATTGCATGTAGTACTTGAGATTTATGAGTTTATAAATGTGGGCTTTAAGATGATTTTTATGAGTTTGTTGCCTAATTTTTGGAAGTATGTTGAGTTTGGTTTTGAGTTGGGGTGAAATTTTTGTAATTTCCTGGGTTTAGGTCGACCCACACGGCAGTATGGTATTGCATACCACCGTGTGAATCGTGAGTGTTCCTTCAGTATTGCTTGTCCGTGATTTTACATGGTGGTAAGGACATTCCATACCGCCGTGTAAAGTCATTCTGCCTTGAAGGAATTCTGTGCTGTGCATTTTACATGGGGGTATGGATTATCCATACCGCCGTGTAAAAGCATTATGCCTGTTGTGTGTCTGGCATATTACACGGCAGTATGGTTTTACCTTACCACCTTGTAGGATGTCTTACACGGCTGTAAGTGTATATCATACCGTCGTGTAAAATGTCGTGTACCGTCATATAAAATGTCTTACTGTCTTATGCATGACCTGCAGGAGTCAGTTTAGTGGATAGTTAGGCATGCCTAAAAGTGTCCTTTATCTGCAGCCTCTATACTATTCTTGACCCTGATTAGGTCCCCGTTTAGTTCCTCGCAAACTTCTATGTGTACGGATCTTGTTTAAGATCCCCTTTGAAAAATGTTTTTAAAAGAGAAAATGTGATATTATTTTCGATCCGTACCCGTAAGGTACCGCTAAGCGTCGATTCGTACCCATAAGGTACCGCTACGCATTTACTCGTTATCCACTACTGTGAGTCAGCAAGTGTTATAATTTGTTCAGTTATGCTATGAGAATATGAATCCGAATGATTATGAATATGATTATAAATATTTTAATCTGAATGACTCTCATATGAGCATATGAATCTGTTGGCATATGAATATGTTTATTGAACCTTTGAATGGTTAAGAATGGAATTCTATTGTGATTATATCTTATGATATTCAGTATGCCATTTCATATGTGATTTGCCTTGACAACCATTGTGAATGGCCGTCCTTATTGTTATTTTTTGTTTCCCCACTAAGCGTTATCGCTTAGCACGGTGTTTTCACCCTTGCAGGTGCGAAAGGTCTATAGCTTTTGGGAGTGTCACCGCCAGTCAAGCCAACACAGTGGGATTATTGATAGGACTTAGTGTATTTTTGTATCATCATTATTTTTTAATAGTGATCTCTCTTGTATATAGTATTTTGTTAAGCTTTCGCTATGTATCTCTGAATAATGTAATTATGTTGGTATCAGAACAGTTATGTAATTGAATATTGTTATATCATGAATGAATGTTCGGTTTGGTTTTAAGTTTTAATTTTCGCCGTTTATATGTATGTTTATATTTTGTGAATGTATGCTAGTACCGTTCTGTTTGGTGTGACACCCCTACTCGTACAGGTTCTCACTCCCTCGTGGAGGGGTTCCCCTACGTATGGGTAGGGGGTGTGACATATATGGAAAAGCATGACATTTGCCTGTTAAGTTAGAGCATAGAGCTTATTAGACCATTAGAGCATTGAATTATGATATTAAAGATGCTAGTGTGAAGAGATGTTTACAATTGAATGAGCTAGATGAATTATACCTTATGTCGTATGAAAATGCAAGAATTTACAAGGAAAGATCAAAGAAATGGCATGATGCTAACATTAGGTCAAGAGTTTTAAAGTAGGAGACAAAGTTCTTTTATTTAATTCAAGATTAAAAATTATTTTTTGGAAAGTTAAGGTCTAGGTGGAGTGGACCATTTGAGGTGACACAAGTATTTGACCATGGGTATTTGGAACATAAAAATGAAAAAGGAGAGTTATTTAAAGCCACTAGTCAAAGATGTAAAATATATTTAGATGGAACTTTTCATGGTAGAGAGGTCTCAAGTATCTCTTTACAATTGGGTTGAAGGTTATTTACACATTTATTTTAATTTTGTATTTATTTAATTATTTTTAAGTTATTTTTATATGCTAACATAGTTTTTTTTTTGTTCTGCAGGGTACATTAGTATGTAAGTATATTAGTATAGGTTAAATTTTGAGTGTCTTTTCCAAAGAGAAAAATTTATTATTGAGTTTTCCTCTCTGTCCCGAGCGCGACAAAGGAAGGAAATTGGTTTGTGTCGAGAGTTCGCAAGTTTCGCGAGCTCGCTGGAAGAAAAGTTTTTCTCACTGTCGAGGGTGACAATAGGCGAGTCATGATTGAGAAGGAATTCTATCGCGAGCATGACGCTGTTGCAAGCGCGACAGCATGAGGGATATCAAAAAAATTTGGGGATTTTTGACCGTTGGAATCCTATTTTCCTTCCCCTATGAATACTTTTTAAGCCCTAATTTCACATGCCCAATCTTATTTTAAGTTTTCTCTCAATCTCTTTCACGTTTTCTCTCTATATTTTTCTTTTTCTTTGATTTTTCATTCATTTTTCTAGGGTTTTTCTTATTATTTATGTTTTTATTTCTTCTTGTCTATTTATTTTGGTTGTTTTGCTGTTGGTATTGCTAGGTTTTTTTTTCAAGATGGTTCATACCAAAACATTGGCCAATAAAGGAAAGAAAGCAACAGCAAAATCTAATTCCCCAGCACAGGATTTGATTTCTCTAAAATTCAAGTATGATTGCCCCTTTCCCATTTACTCTAACGAGAAAGGTGAGAAATTTCTTTATTTTGCTAAGCAAACGTATTTAGGCATATGGTATGTAGAGTTTTCCTTATTGAATGATTTGGGCCTTGCCCAAGAATTTGAAAAATATTTGAAGCATATGAAATGGGGGAAATTTGTGCATATGAATTTACCTATTAGAAAAGATTGGACCCTAGAATTTTTTGTGACTCTTAAATATGTTGATAAGAAAAAACTCAATTTTAAATTTCGCCATCAAGGTCAGAAATTTACATTTGGCTTTAATGTAATGCATGAATGGTTTGGGTTTCCTCTAAATGGTAAAAGATTTTAGCCTCATTTGTTTAGTCCCTCTGATAGTGGAAAAATTTGACAAGCTTAGATCATTTTAATTATAAAAATTCAACAAATAGATAGTTTAAAGATATTGTTTTATTGCTCTTTCATAAGTTTATATGCCATGCTTTGTTTTGTCGTGTGGAGAGTAATAAAGTGCAGGCTAAGGACCTATTTGTGTTAAACTTAGTACAATCTAAGAAAACACCTTATTCAATCGATTTTATTTTTGCTGGCTTGTATCATGCTTCCATAGCCAGGACTAAAACTATTGGCATGGGCCATATGGTGACTAGGATTGCATTAGGTTGTTTGGGGGACTTAAATAGTTTTGTGATGGATGAACATGAGCATGTTGCCATGATGGATGCCAAATATTTGCGAAATTCTAATGTTTTGACAAGAGGCGGTTGGCCTCCCAAGTTTGTTAATCGTCATGTGCAGGGTGAATGCCAAGGTTTTGACAAGGCTAAAGGTCCTTCAACCTCTATAGCTGCTGCAAATGAAGAAGAATCTGATGATGAAGAAGCTGGTGAAGCAGGGGAGTCAGATTCTGAGCATGAAGAGGGTAGACATCCAGCTGGGTGGTGACAAGTTTTAAGTCGTTTAGATGGGATGGAGGCTGCAAACCAGAGTTTGGCTGCAAGGATGGATTCCGTTGAGGCATCAGTGCAAGAGATGCATAAAAGTCACAAGAGTCTCAGTTGCAAATTACTTTCCTTTTTTTCGAAAATAGAAGGTGGATTTTACACCATGTCCACTGGATTCCCCTAATGGGATTTGAGGGCAGTTCCTTTTCTCCTTGTACTTTTTATGTTTATTTTTGTTATTTTGTATTTTGTGTTTTATTTGTTTTTCTAGTTTGTGTTAGGTTGTGATTGCTTTTCTTACATAATGAGGACATTGTGTCCTTTAAGTGTGGGGCTGCATGTTATGTTTATGTATTTTGTTTATGTGTATAGTGTAGGTTGTGGATATGCATGATATGTTAGTATTAGGTATTTGTTTATGTTATGTATATATATTGTTAGTGAATTTGTGTTTTAGGTTTATATGTTTAGGTTGTTTGTGAGTTTGCTTAATTTTAGAGCTTTGGTATTTGATACATATTTTGAAGCATGTACAGGATTAGCTTGAGCTTTTAAATAATTTGTTTAATTAGCCAAATTATTAAGGAATATCATGGTTTATTTTATTTTGACAATTCTAATGTGCATATTGAGGGTTATGACTTGGCAAAGCACTTTAGTATATGTAGACACCGGGTCTTGAGGCAGTCCAGGTCAGAGTTACCTGATGAAGAGATCTATGTTGGTTTCCGGATAAATGGATGGAATTCGGAGATTTTCGTCTTTCGGTTTCACAAGGATTAAAATCTTTTTCTCTATAGCGTGAGGTTTTGAAAGAGTTTGGGAAATTTTGATTGAAATGGAAGTTTTGCTTCACAGACGGGATGACCGTTTAAAGTAGGGACGCCCGTCTCTACTTGGGGTGATCCCCGTCTCTATGCATAGTAGGGACAGCCCGTCCGTAGCTAGGGACGGACACGTGTCTGAGTAGGGACTCCAATCCCTAGTCCTGCGTTACAGCCCGTCTGTAGCTAGGGACGGACACGTGTCTGAGTAGGGATGCCCGTCCCTAGTCCCGCATTACGACCCATCTGTATCCAGATTTCCATGCGTGCCCTTAGTAGGGACGCTCGTCGGTAGTTGCAGGGATGCCAGTCGGTAGTGGATCTAATCAGATAACGCCGGATTTGATAAAATTTTATCTCTAATCTTTTAAAGGGGGATAGAGGTTGGTCAAAATTTTGAATTTTAAAACTCTTTTTAGAATTCAAACTTTAAACTGATGCTTATCTTATTTTTTATCTCCAAAATTCTATAAATTGGGAAGAATAATTCATTTTTGGGGGTTAGAAAATTTTACAAATTTTGTTTGGGAAAAAGTGACAAATTTTTGGGGGAGAAAATTAACCACTTTTTGAGAGATTGGAATTTTTTTTAGAAAAGGTTTTTTTGTGAGCAATCTACCAAAAATCTATAAAATTTCTGTTTATTTTTAGGATTTTATTTTGATTAAAATTCTTCCAATTAATTGATTTGCTCAAATTCTTCTTACGAATTAAGCCAATTTGAGGTAACGAAATTCATTCGTTTCGACCAATACAACTAATTCAAACATTTGATCGCTATTAAATTTTCAAGAAGGAGAAATACAAACTTTCTTACTTTGATCTAATTTATTTGATCCTTGTGGAGCATGCGGGGACTGAAACCATTCGATATTCACCCGAAAAGGTAAAATCCGAGGGTAAGCATTCTGGATTAATACTTGTGTGATTTTATTAGCTTATATTAATTGTTTTCATTTTTTTCCTTTTTTTATTTTTTAACTCATTTCATTTAAAAGTTTCCTATTATTTTTCTTTTCTTTACTTTATTCACCAATTTTGACACTGACATGTTTATTCCTATGAGTTATTCTCTGACAATTTGGATTTGGAGTTGTAAATGATGATGGTCGAGCCAATCTGAGGATTTCCATACGGGTTCTTTCTTCACTCTTTCCTTTTATTCATGTTATTATTAAGATTATTTCAATGTCGTTAAAGTGAAAAGGGCCAAATATTTTATAGTAATTAATTTGGCATTTTTCCTATATAAAAATGGGACCAATGTCTCAATTTTCTCTATCCAAAATAAAATCATCACATTCAAAAGTGTTTTATAATAAAAATGCATGCGAGGACCAATGTCCTCATCATTAATGAATACCCCGATTTATGCATGATTCATATTTTATTTACAATGGGGGTTGTATTCCGCCCCTAGTTTTATTGTAATTTACTTTGAGAATGTTTATTTTAATAATGCTTTACTTATTGCTTTTGACGTGAATGATTATGCTTAATTAAATGCATCGTGTAGAAAGTTGGTGAAACAATGAATTCAAAACTTAATCATAATATTGATCAAGGTATAAATAAATGAGAAGTCCCAAACTCACTCTGGTCTTTGGGGCTCAATGAGGCGAGAGGTCTAGGACTTCCAAGACACCTCTTAAGTCTCACCCAAAGACTTAAATTTACAAATCCTAGGCTCCAGGGGGTAGAGGCTGAGACCTCCAAGATCTCTCTGGCTTGCCCAAGATGGATATGTATGCACCGTCTTAGGCTCGCTGAGGCTAGACGACCCTCCCCAATGTTCTATTGGGTGGCAAATCCAAGAAACCTCATTGTTGTCCAAAATAGACGCAGCTTGTATATACCTTACAAGTTTTAATGAATCCCATCCTGATCGCTCTAAAGCGAGCTTTCGGGAGGCCACGGGGTTCGGTGCGCTTGACAGTATATGTTCTTTTTAAGTTGTTTATCTTTACACATGTACAAATGATTATTTTTGTAAATCATTTTTTAGAGTAATTTGACATATAGCTAAAGTGAGCTTTTGAAGCATTTCACATTGAAATTTTTCTTTGTATGAGAGCCTTTGTATGCTATATCCTCTAGAACTTGTTTTAGGTAAATTTCAAGATTATATTTAGTATGAGTTGTGCATGAAACATGATAAGTTAATTTAGAACAACCACTTTTAGCTTGCTTAAATAACTAACCTTTTTGACTTTAGGTAGCCAATTTTGAGCCTTTAACTTATTTTTGTTCTAACAACATTTAGTTAGCCTTAATCCTTCTTGAACAATAAACTATTTCTTTTGTTACCCTTTTGTGTAAAGGATTAGGATTGCTATGTCAATGGAGAAAATTTTTGTTTAGTATAAGCATGATGGTACTTGAATTCCCTATTTCTCAAAAAGTCCAATGCTAGGAAAGCTAGTTCCTATAAAATCAAAAAGAAAAAAAAAAGGAAAAATAGAAAAGAATAAATTAAAGAAAAAAAAGAAGTTGTGGAAATGGGAGCTAGTGAAAAAATGGACAGTAATAAGGGAATTAGAATGGTAAGTTAGAATTTCATGAGTTCATGTTATGTTTAGTTTTTAAGTCTCCTATGATATAGTGATTACTTTTTCTTTATACATTATGAGCTACTTAACCAAATTGTCTTACCTTTACCTAAGCCAAGCTACAACCTTGAATAAGACCGTTTGATTTTATGTACTAACTTGTGCTAGTATTAGAGATGTTTACTTATTACAAGCTTATGGTATGCAATGGCATATTAATGGAAAGAGTGAAACACTACCCTAAATAAATCGAGTGAAATAAGATAAAGTGTTTGAGTGAGAGTTACTTTAGGCAATGTTTTGTATGAAATAATCTCTACATGTGTTAAGATATTCAACTTCTTGAGGGCAAATATTCTTGTGTTTTGCAACTTCATGATTTTCCAAATGTACATATTTGTTGAAGTTTAATGGATAATGATACTGTTTGAGAATTTGTATATTTAGGCTAATGCATTAAAATATGAAGGTTTATTTATGTTGTTTCCAAATATTTTTCAAATATGAATGCAAGCTCCAAAATTGTGTGAATGTGTTATGTGTTGTGTGTGTTTTGTGTTTTTGGATTTTAAGTTTTGCTTGAGGACAGCAAATGTTTAAGTGTTGGGATTTGATATGAGCCTAAATAGCTTATATTTACCTAATGTTTTGTGATTAAAATTATGTTTAGTTATGGTTAATTGTGTTAGAATTAGGTGTGTTTTATGTTTTTGTGTTAAGTTTTGTATTTGTAGGAGAAAAAAGAAAAAATGTGGAAAAAGGAGCAGATATGAGGAAGGAAAGGATGCACTGCCACGAGCCCGAGGGAGTCGTGAGCGCGACAGAGGATGCCTAAGAACAAGGAAGAAAAGACAAGAAGAAAGAGCAAAGAAGAGAAAAGCGTGTCATGTCGCGAGCGTGAAGGCCTCGCGATCGCGACGGAGCAAGGAAAGTCAAGTAGTCAATGCAGCTGAGGGAACTCAAATAAAGAAGAGTCCGTGTTCTGTCACGATCGCGACTGAGAGATCCGTTGGGAAGTTTATTTTTGAAAAGCCATTTGAACAATTGAGCCTTTTGCCAACTTTTGCAACACTTTGAAGAGGCATTTCAGGAGTTATGAACTTTGGAATATTATATATTAAATTTAGTTGTAAATTTTAGGGGGATGAATTTTTTAACTAAGTATTTTCTGTAAGTTTGAAGAACAATTTTATACAGTTGAAGTTCTTAAGTTAGATTTTATGTTTTGAAGAGAAGACAATTGCAAGGAAGAAGATCATTCTTTGTGAAAGGAAAAAGGGTTGAGAGATCTCCTTCTTCTTATTTCTAATCTTTTACTTTTTCTTTGTAATTAACTGAAATATATTAGGAACTTGAATGATATTAATGTTATTTTCTATTTCCATCAATGTTAATAGTTTTTTTTAATAAAGAATTGTATATTGGTATCATGACATGATCAGCATAAGTTAAAGGACAGTTGAGAGGTTCACTTTATCTTATAAGTAATATAAATTCATTATTAAAACATTGCTTGAGAGATCAGTATGTTAAGATAATTGCTATAAATTGGTAATTAATCTTAGAATATGTAATTGGAATTAACTAGTTCATTAATGAGAATTAAGGATTAGTATTGTAATTGCATGTTTTAGGCACTCTAGTTCATGTCGAGAGAGTGAATTAGAATATTATTCTAATTTGGCTTGCTTATAAGATTATATTTATATTTTAATGATGGTATCAAGTTTCACAATCATTATTTATTCATCATCTAAATTGTCTTCTTTGATCATCATTAATTAGGTTTAATTAATTTGTATTACACGAGTAGTATAAAATTAACCTTACAAGATATTGAACATTGTAAACAAGGTAAAATCATGTAGTAATAGTGAGTGCCAATCAACATACGTTCCTTGTGGGAACGATATCTTAAGTTCTAATTGTAAATCGTGCGCTTGCAGATTTAGCACAACAGTGCATGACTTCGATTTTTGGGGATATGATAGAAGAGATAATGGAAGTGTTCATGGATGATTTTTCAGTCTATGGCGATTCATTTGAGTTGTGTTTGAATAACTTGGATAAAGTTTTAGCTAGATGTGAGGAGACAAATTTGGTACTTAATTGGGAAAAATGTCATTTTATGGTTGAGGAAGGGATAGTTCTAGGACACAAGATCTTAAGTAGGGGTATAGAGGTCGATAGAGCTAAAACCGAGCTAATAGAGAAGTTGCCACTTACTACACTTAAGGGTGTTAGATCATTTTTGGGTCATGCTGGATTTTATAGGAGATTCATTTCGAATTTCTTGTTAATTAAGCCTTTAACTAACTTGTTGGTTAAAGATGTGCCTTTTTGTAACACCCCGAAATAGCCCTAGAAGAATGACAGAATTTTTGTTGAAGAAAGATTAGTGTTGTGTGTGTGAGTCCTGTCGCGAGCGCGACAAGCGTCGCGGGCGCGAAAGAACCACTCCGGTGATAGGGTATTTAAATTTGCCTTTTTAATTTGTAACTTTGTAGGAGAGTGACACATGGCGGTGTAGGGAAGTGACAAGTGGCAATATATTAACTTATGTTAAGAGAGATTAAGAGTTAAAAAGAGGATGAGAATGTAATTATTTGGGTAGATGGCATTTATTACCATAGTTAATTATTGGATTGACTTGGACTATCTATTTCTTTCTTCTCCTTTCACGTAAGTTTCTTTCTTTTCCATTATTCTGCTCTTTCTTTCGTTCCTTCTTCTTCTTCTTTACATGTTTTGAGTGATTCATTTGGTTTGGCTTTGAGAGGGGCTAGTAGAGCTTGATTAGGTATCCTAAGAAGGTAAGTAATGCTATTTGGTTAGTATTGGTCTTCTTCTTTTATCTTATTTCTGTTTTTCATTTAAAGTAAGAGAGAAGAGTAACTTTGTTATTTTGAATGGTTTGTGTATGAAAGCTGTGGACAAGAGGCCCAATAAAGGCAAGGAGAAGGTCGGAGCCGAGTAGAGAGCGCGGTTCAATGTCCTAGAGGTTGGGATCACGTGCGATCTTTATTGTTCATTTTGATTGCTTGTAGGGTTTTGTGGTGTATGTATATGGGTATGTTGTGATTATATGTGAGTTAAATGGTCTACATACAACTTTCATGTGTAAAGTGTGTTTGTGGGTGAATTCTGCTCAGAATGTTATCAGACCTCTGTGTATTGTATTTGACATAAGTAGAGGTACCGGGCTTCAATTGAGTTGATTTAAATTGCATTTGAGAAATAAAGATCCGTAGCTAAAAATGTCTAAGAGGGTCCTTGAGCTAATTCTGGCTCTACGTATCCGAAAAAGTAGTTGAAACGTAGATGACCCTGTTCTGGCGGGTTCACTGGAATAGTAGAGGTTATTTAGGTCATATCTTAAGTTGTAGATGTCCAAATGACCTCAAAATTGTCCCATTTGAACGATAACATCCTAGGTAACAATTGTTATGCATACCATGTTGCCTAAAAATGTGGTCTAGATGGTGGTTTGTGCGATCCAAGTTTAGGGTAAAAAGTGGTGTCGTGAGGCACCAGAGGCGAGTCTTCTGTCGCGAACGCGACACATGTCGCGACCTCGCGATAGAACAACTCATTTTAAGCTTTTTCTCCTTCATTTTGAGCTCATAGTTTGCATGGGTCAACCCCTTACCTTTCCCCTTAGCTTATTATGCATGTTTAGGGTTAGTAAATGACTATAAAGTAGTTATCAACGAGGAAATACATTAGAATATGTTTAAGATTTGTAATTTCACTAATAAAGATTGTATATGCATTTGGTATAATATACCTAGAGTTTTTTCTTTGGCAATCTGGCTTCTGTCGCGAGCGCGACATCTTGTCGCCATCGCGACAGTAAATCTGGCTTCTGTCGCGAGCGCGACATCTTGTCGCCATTGCGATAGTAAATCTGGCTACTGTCGCGAGCGCGACATCTTGTCGCCATCGCGATAGTAAACCTGGCTTCTATCGCGAGCGCGACTCCTTGTCGTGATCGCGACAGTGAACCTTCTCGTCTTGTTCTATTTTGAGATATGTTTTCTTTTGTCTTAATTTATATGTTGATGCGATGAAGTGATAACATGTATACATGAATTAAGTAAATGAGTTGATATCTGTGTACGGTATGTGAGTTGTATTTGAGCCTGATTACAGTTATAGTGGATAGATAAGCATGCTTATAAAGGGCTAGAGTGCAGCTACTAGAGTTGGCCTTAATTGTGCCCAGAGTTCGGAATACCTTTAGTATTCCATAGAGTTTGAGTTAATTCTCCACATGTAAGATACCGTAAGCGGTATCTAGAGTTACCCGTATCCACCATGAAAGGAATTCAGGCTTATTGGTATTGCTAGTGTATAGTGGAACATGAAATGATTGTATGTAGTGTTACGAATAAAAGTTAAAGTACATGAGAATAATGAAACGTGATAATTGTGTATACAAGTATATGTTTATATGAATTGGAATACATGATTTACATGAGTGTGAAAATATATGCATGTGTGCTTTGACAAATATATGTGGTGTATATATAATTTATTTTGAGACTTTGAAAGAAGTCCCTTGCATTATTTTCATCCCCACTAAGCGTTATCACTTAGCACGGATGTTTGTTTCCGTGTAGGTTAAAATAAGTTGATAGTTAGGCATGCCTAATAGAGTTCAACAGCTGCATGTCTCAGTTCTGTTATGGACTTTAACACCCCAAAAATTACCCTAGTAATATTTAGTGTGATTAGCGTAATTGCCTGAGTGTTAATTAGGGACTTAATTGTAAAGAAATAAAATAGTGTAGTGGCTAAAGTGTAACTTGTATGATTAAGTGATAAGGGGTGGTTAAATAGTATAATGGTGATTAATTAATGATAATTGGATATGAATGCAAGCCATGTGGGTATGTGTGAGCCGGCCACCTAGCTTGAGAGGGAAGGGAATTTGACACCTCCTCCTTGCATGCACATTGTGATGCGCGCCGCAACGTAGCAAAGGCCCTCATTGAGACCCGCTTTTAGGGCTCAAGAGATTGGTTCATGTCTTTTTGATCTTGGGCATCGTGAGACATTTTGGACACCTCCTTTCAAATAGAACATTTGAAAGGATCATCTAGCCTCACAACGCCTTTAGGCACCTTTTGAGGTATTTTGGAATCGCCGCCCAGTTTACAAGAAACTAGAAAAGGTCTCTAACCTCTATTGGTCTAAACCAGAGATGGTGTCCGGAACTTCACTTTTATTAATAACTTAAGTTAATAAATGAGTTTTTAAGAAATCAAAATTTCATCTCTCATCTCACGCGATAATGCAATAAATTGAAAGCGCATTCATTCACATAAGAAAGTGATAAATTAAGCATTAAATAAATAAATTACGAAATAGAAATTGGGACAGAACAATCACCCAAAATAAATAATAAATAAAAGGAAATGGGATAGAACAATCCCCAAAATAAATAATAAATAAAAGGAAATGGGACAGAACAATCCCCCAAAATAAGAAAATATAAACAAACAAATAAATAAACTCATAAGAGAAATTAAAATGCAACATACGTAAATCGGGTCATCAATTTTAGGAACATTGGTTCCTTTTTTATTTATTAGAAAAATTGGAGAATTAATTTTAGGATATTGATTGGAAAAAAATCGGGATAAGTGATCCCATTTTATGAAAACTAATTCTCCATTTTGAAGGTGAGGTTTTGTTTGTTAAAATAGGACATTAGTCCCTTTTTTATTAATTTTAAAAAGTCCCAATTTATTATGTATAAAAGTGTGATTTAATATAGCACAGATAATTAAAAATATATGTTTACATACAACACATAGAAATAATATAATAAAAATAACACAACTATTAAAATGCAAACCCTTAAATTGGATGGTCTCTAATTCCCCGGCTCTCCAACTCATGCATAAATATGACTTGCGAAGACAAACAATTTTGAGACAATAAAAGATAAAAATGAAATAAAATGTTAGTAAAGTAAATTAAATAATTAATATGAACAAATAAATTAATTGAATAAAATAATTAATAAAAACGGTTAATACATCAATCAAATAATAATCAATTAAACTAATTAAATATAACAAAATAAATAAATAAAGATAAAAATAATTGCATTAAAGAAATAAATAAAAAAAAATAAATAAAAAAAAAAGAAGCAAAGATGGCATGCAACAAATGAAGGGAAGCAAGAGAAAATAGGACAGTGAAGAAAACACAGCTGTGTTTCCTCAGCAAGGCGCTGGGCAGTGTAGAAACACAGCCATGTTTCTTGCGAAACACAGCTGTGTTTTCGCTCTATAAAGCAAAAAATGCACTATTCCACAGGAAAAACACTGGTTTTAACTCAAAAAATCAAAAAAACCAACAAACACAAATCAAAACAAACAAGCATACAAATGAATTAACAACCAACAATGGCATTAATAATTAAGACAGAAATTAAATGGGCAGAAATTACATATAGAATATTACATATGCAACACCCCAAATCGGGCCTAGTCGGAATCGGCAAGCTGAGTCGGTTAAGTGAAGGGTATTTTGGTAATTTATGCATGAGTAATATGGATAATAAGAATTTAGTTGCTAAGAAATTAATTAAATAAAGTAAGTAAAGGAATTATTATGGTGTGTTAGTGGTGTATGGTAGTAGGATGTTAATGGGCTAAGAGATTTCATTGAGTGATTTATGAGCATGGTGCCTTGGAGATATTTGCATAAAAGAAATAATTATCAAGTGGATTATGGGTATGGAACTAAAGATGTAGGATATTTTTATGAGAAGTGATTTAGTGTGTGTATGTGTATGGTGACTTGAATTGAGAAGTCAAAGTGAATCATGTGGACCTATAGGAAGTGGACAAGTGGAGTTGGGTAGGTGTGCATTTAGTGTGAAAAGAAGACTAAGTGTAAGGAGGAGGAAGTCCACGTTTTTGCCCTTTCATCTTCCCTATTTTCCATTTCTTTTCCTTTTCTTCCCTTTCTTTGCTAAATCTCTTGGTTTTGAGTGAATTATAAGTGATTTGGTGGAGCTTAAGAAGTAAGATTGAAGAGGTAAGTTGGGGTTTTAGGGTTCCTACATTTGAGTTCTTTTCTTCTTCTAGTTTTGTTTAAGTTATGATTTGAATTAAGAATTATGGGTTTGTTTGTGCAAGTGATTGGTGATAAGAAGAAGCAAAGTAAAGGAAAAGAGAAGATTTAAAGCTTGAAGAGAACAGCTATTGTGCAACAAGAGGTTTGGGAATTTGATTCTTACATTTGACTTTTAATTTGTCTATGCCCTAAATTCTTCTTGGATTATGAATATACATTTGTATATGATTTCCAGTAAATTGAGTGTGTTGATATGAGTCTTATACATGTATTTGTTTTGATAAATGTATTAGTAATGCATGATGTTGCTTAAGTTGAAGGTGTGTGAGAATTGAAAGTGAAGTGCATGATTGGGTAAACTCTGTTTAGTTCTCATCTGACCCCTGTACAATGTTTTTGTCATAAGTAGAGTTTTAGAATTCCAAACCATGCGATTCTTCCGCCATAAGAACCATTACTTCTATCTCTTTAAAGTCTTAAGAATAGCCTTGGGCAAATTCTTGCTCTAAGACCCTGAATTTTTGATAACACCGTAGTGTCTCTTTTTGTGTCGGGTTGTTTGACCAGTATAGGTTGTGGAATTCATATCTGGACTTCTAGATGTCCATTTGATATGAAACATGTTCCTTTTGAAAGTTACGACGTAGGGGAACATTTGTTAAGAAGATGACTTGTCCTAAAAATGAGGTTTAGAGGTTGGTTTTCACGATACTAGTTTATAGTAGAAAGCAGTCTGTTAAGGTAGCTGAGGCGAGCCTCTGTCGCGAACGCGACAAGGGTCGCGACCTCGCGACAGAAAGACATATTTTGAGCCTTTTCTTCTCTATTTTTGAGTCCAGGGTTGACTCGGATCAATCCCGTACCTTTCCCATCAGTTATTATGCATGTTTGGGGTAATTAAATAGTTATATAAGTAATTGTCATTGGGAAAAACTTAGGAGTATGGTTAAGATTGGTGATTTAGCTAGTAGATAATAATAGATATAACTTTGTGAAGGATAAGGATTAATATGTGTTGATCTCTTGAGTAACCTAAGCATGATATATCATATGTTTGAATGCATTTAACATGGGTGCGATTGAGATGAATGACGAATAATATTGTTATTATATATTGTGTAAATGGATATTGTTAGTGGTATGTTTTATCAGAATTCTTGATACGGATGTGGTGTTTATGTTGTCAATGATGTGTGACTTGCTGGAGATGAGGTAAGTCGACGTTTTGATGCTTGGTTTAAGAATTGGGTGTTGTGAAGAGGGAATTTTCTATAGAATTCTTGTAAGGGTTGGAATTCCTGACTCTGTAGCGAGCACGACATCGTCGCGAGGTCGCGACAGAGTCCAGTGAAAGCAGCCCTCGCACGCGTCTGAATGCTCCGCCGAGCCGTGCAGCAAAGCCTCTGTCACGAGCGCGACAGAGAGCTCGGTTGCCAAATTGTTGGGTTGGCAACTCACAGTCGCGAGCGCGACAGCGAGATGCCCTAATTCCCTCGCGAGATTGCGAAGATTGCCGTGATTACGACTTGGGCCAAGTTGCCTCTGTCGCGATCGCGACACTCCTGGTTTCCAAATTGAGTTTTTGTTTGTGATGCCAATGTGTGAATTCCGAACTGGTGATGCCTTTAGGTTTATTCTTTGACTATTTTATGAAGTATGTTAATATAATTGAATGTATTATGCATATCTATACTTATGATATCTCTCTAAGATTATTATGTTATGCTTAAGTGTAAATTGTATGATGCATGATTGACTTTATGACCTTATTCATATGTCTCATCTATTGCTGATTATGTACAATGATATAAATTATGTGATTTGAAATATGATTTGTATTATGCATGACCTGTGAGAGTCAGTCTAGTGGATAGTTAGGCATGCCTAATAGAGTCTGTATGTGTAGCTGCAGCACACCCTTGAACGATTTGGACCCTGATCAGGTCCCCGATTGGTTCCTCGCGAACCCTATTATGTGTATGTGTATGGATCTTGTTTAAGGTCCTGTTTTGGGAAATGCTTTTGAAATATGGAAAGTAACAGTACTTTGCGATTTGTACCCGTAAGGTACAGTTTGGTACTCGTTATCCACTATTTTGAGTCAGCAGGTATTTCATTTGCTTTATCTAATATGAATATGAGAATATGATATCTGAATGTGTAAGATTTCGGTCATATGAACCAGTTATGAATATAAGAATGATATATATCAGTATGAGTATGATTTTGGGAGATGTGAATGTGCTTACAAATCTCCGAGTGGGCTTAATGTAACTCTAACCTGCATATTGTACCTTTGTCCTTATCTGTAAATGATCTTGTATATAGTATGTGTGATTGAAGTCGGTGTGGCATATAATGTTGACACTACATTTCTGTATAGTAATATGATAAATTAACATGTATATGAATGCAAGTTTGAATTACTGAATACGACGGTTGAAGTATATGTATATTAATATGAATATGTATTGTTAGTTATTAAGATTAAGTATACTGATTTGCATACTTATGAATGTGATCTTGAACTAGCATACGTGACAAATTTAATACGATGCTATATAGTTCCTTATTGTTAGCTATCGTAGTAATTTCGTTATATTAGCATGTGTTTACATTCTTGGCATGATAATTGGGTGTGTTAATCATATAAGTATATGACCGCAGTTAGGAACATTTGAATGCGTGGCTATTGTATAAAGCATGTATAGTTATCTGTTAAGACTTTATGCATTCGCTGTTGGGTATGTGTTATACCTTGGCGACCGTTGTGAATGGCCATCTATATTTTTGTATATTCTCCCCACTAAGCGTTATCGCTTAGCACGGGTTCTTTTCCCCGTGCAGGTGGCAGGTTTGCTTTTGTTCGAGTCGCACATCTGCAGAGTTGGCCATATAGGAGGTAGAAGTTTTGTATCTTGTTCAGCTTTTTTAAATTGGGACTTTTTGTATATCTGTGTAATATGTATATGTAATAATAAGTAAAAATTCTGATGTAATATTTTAAGCTATGTAAATATTTACACACTTATGTATCTTTCTTACTAGGTTTCTGTTGTATGATTATAAGTATGCATGTGTGTATGTTTTCTCTTAGTGTATGCGCCTTGGCATAATATGTACGTTCAGCTTCCTCTCTTTAAATTTGAAATTCTTCCGTATTTTTATATGCTTTGTATTGCTTCTGTTCGATAACACACCTACTCGTACGGCTTCCTACTCCCTTTCGGATGGGTTCGCCTACGTATGGGTTGGGGTGTTACAACATACATAACAGAAAAGAGAAGGAACGAACAGAGGAGAAGGGACATTGCACGACTCGTGCAAGAGGCCCATGAGTCGTGATCCTCTTACATGACTCGTGCAAGAGGTTCACATCTCGTGAAAATCTTGCACATATTGCGCAAGAGGTTCACGAGTCGTGAACAATTCGCATGACTCGGACAAAGACATAGAAAGCACAGACAATAAGAAAAGACTCACGACTCACACGCAACACTCATGACTCGAACAGAAACAAAGAGAGAATCAGAAAAACATAGAAACAGGGATGAACAGAGTCTCTTCAATAGATGAACAAAGACAACATCATACGATCAAAACATGCATAATAAAGCCATAAACATGTTTATTTAATCACAATAGCTACTTATGATCTGTAACACCCCCTACCTATACGTAGGCGATCCCATCCGATAAGGAGTGAGATGCCGTATGGGTAAAGGTGTCACCACACAGATACAGGATAAACATATACATCCATACACAAACATACATACTTAAATACAGGGTAATTAAAAACTTTACAAAATAATTCATGAAAGAAGCTGATCATGCATTAATATAACAGAAACATTACATTACTGTTTGATCAACCCAAAGGTACAAAAGATAATTACATATCCAAAATATACTTATACAGATGCGAAAGCTATTACAAAATTTTCATAAGAGAGTTCTATACAAAAAGAATCATCAAGCTACAAAAATTAAGCCCTACACTACACCTAGCTGTGTTGGCCCGGTTGCGACGACTCTCCCAAGGCAACTCCTTCCACACCTGCACAGGTAAACACACCATGCTAAGCGATAAACGCTTAGTGGGGAAACACACAAATCAAATGGACGGCCATTCACATTGGTCGTCAAGCAAAAAGCATACAGATGACATAATCAAAAGAATACGCATTAGATCAAAATGTAAACATACGGTCATATAAAGTCATACATTTGATATAATATAACTGCCTTCATAAAACCATGTTACTAACCATATTCGGATAATACATTCTCATAATTAGCAAACAAATTCAAAATAGTAAAACGCCTGCACGACTCAAAGTAGTGGATAACGAGTAAACAGACAGTACTTTACGGGTACGAGCCGATTACAGATCCAAATACAGTCGATTACAGACAAATCGAAAATCAATTTACTTTATCCTTTGCAAAACATTTTACTGAGGGACCTTAAACAAATCCAAATACATTAGAGGGTTCACGAGGAACCAAACGGGACCTGATCGGGGTCCAAACTGAATAGAGGCTGCAGCTATAAGACTCTATTAGGCATGCCTAACTATCCACTTAATTGACTCGCAGGCTAAAATACACAGTTGACAACCATAATTCAATAATGACAAGTAAAGAATTCACATACTTTGATAAATCAATACATGCACAAATATAGTTCATATTATGTGATATTGTGTGGCAAAATCCATAATTAAACATCCCTAAAAAGTGAGAAATAAACAGAATTAAATTGCAAAAACAGGGTAGGTCACGGTGGTAATCAAATTGGTTGCCACCGTGACATACCAAGGATCTCGGCAGAAAGCAAGTCTGGGGTACCTCACGGTGGTAACCCATCTGGTTGTCACCGTGATATACCCAGACCCCAAAATAGAATGCATCTTTGGGGTACCTCACGGTGGTAACTAAATAGGTTGCCACCATGACATACCCACTATCCAGAATAGAATCTAAAGTCTAGACACCTCACGGTGGTAACCATATTGGTTGCCACCGTGACATATCCAAACTCACGGTAGAATGCATCTGGTTTGTGCCTCACGGTGGTAACGAAACTGGTTGCCACCGTGACCCATGCCCAGATGCGATTCCTAAGGGCCAATTCCAGATCATTCAAGCCAAAAATCCCAAAACTCTCACTTCAAGCAACATATCCACACTCCAATAATAATATTAAACCAAATCAAACATCAATAATTCATGCCATAAACAAATCCTACTCATAGATTCAATGAACAACATCAATTTCATCACTATTCACACCACATTTTCATCAATCTCATAAATGGTTCAAAACTCACAATCAAGGTTTAATAGACAAAGAGAAAGAAAACCCATAACATAATAACTAACAAAAGCATCAAGAACATCAAAATTTCTAGAATTTATTCAATTACAAACATGCCAACTATACATATAACACAAAATTCCCAAACCTTGAAATCCTTAGCTCCTATTCACTTAGTTCCACTTCATGATGCCTTCTCCTTGCCCTTAGGCTCACGCGGAGGCTCAACTAAGCATCAAACCAACAAAACACACAAATACAAAACCCAAACTTCAAAACTAAAACCAGAAAGTAGGAAGGCAAAGAGAAGATGAAGAACCAAAAGAAGAAAAGAAGAACAAATGCAATAGATTTACCTCTAAAATGCTAAGCAATGATCAATTCCCACCAACTAAGCCTTGATTCCAAGCTAGGGTTCTTAGAGGAAGAGAAAAGGAAGAAGAAGAGAATGAGGGGAAGGGAAAAACGGGAATGAGGGCAGCCACCGTCCCCCCTCTCTTCTCTTGTGTAGACACCGGGTCCCGAGTAGCCTTGATCAGGATTACCCAATGATGATAATTGCCTTCACAGGCTTAAAAGGTTAAAAGTGATGATTTTCTTGTCAAATTTGCATTTTAGAGTGAAAAATTAGAAAATAATAAAAAATATTTAAAAATTTAATTTTGAAAAATGGGGGCTCAAAATTATAGTGTTTTTAGTCAATTTATAATTTAAAAATGAAAAAAAAAAATTGGATCGCGAGTGTCGGGCGCGGCGGCGCGCTGGCGCCCAGCTTGCAGGCGCCTGGGCGCCCATCGCGCTGCGGACGCAAAGGCGACACTCAGCGTCGCCGATGCTGCGCGTCGCTAAAGGCGCGCGCAGCATCGCACACGCTGAGCGCCGCATGGAGCGCTCGTGCGCGAGCGCCTGCGCGCAGATTTCGCGCGGATGCCCGCCTGGTCGCCGCCTGAGTCCCCGTCGCTCTATAGCGACGGGCGGCGTCCCTCTAGCGACGGCTCCCTGGCCGTCGGTATAGGGTCTGTTACCCTATTTTCCATTTTTTCAGCCTTTTTTCGATCTTTTCACCCAAAAATCCGTTTTTATCCCAAAATTATGGGTTTTTAACTTCAAATAAAATTCCAAAATATTTTTTATAGATTATTAATTAATAAAACTTGATTTTATCCCCAAAAATAAAGGAATTTGAATAAAATTAGGTTTGTTTTCCTTAATTAAATTAGGGCAACATTTTCTATTCTTTAAATAATTTAGGATGAAAAATCAAATGGAGCCTCCACTATTATTTTTTTACATCAGAATTTCCAGAATTTCTTTTTCCTCTTTGATTTTTCTTCTAAAGATTTTGAGATTTCTCTTTTAATTAAAAAGGTTTAATTGAAATTGAAAGATCAATTTTCAATTCTTAATTATTCCAATTAATTTCTTGGTTTTTTCTTCATAAACATAAGAGATTAATCATCACTTTGACATCAATTTCTTTTTAATCTTAAGCATACAAATCAATTCCTTTGTTTTTTCTCCATAAACAAAGAGCATTAATTTTATTGCTAAGTTATTCTTGCAAGCAATTTTCCGGAAAATCATCACTTTTCCTTCATCAAATCCAATATTCTGAGGGTAAATATTCTTGGCTCCATTTCTATTTTATTTTATTTTTTTTTAATTTATTCATATATATTTTATTGTTTTTATTGATTTATTTATTGTTTTCATCTATTCATTTGTTGTATTGATGTTATATTTGTTCCATTTAATTGTTTATATATGATTTGATTTTTATTCACGTGAATATTGTTTTTTTTAATTCCTAACACGTATATAATTTATTTTGATTCCTCATTATTTTTAACATGCAAATAATTAATTAATTTAAATTAATCTTTTTGCCATGTAAATAGTTTATATTAATTATGAACACATCAATTAACCTTGTTATATATCATTATTATTTTCATCATTCTTTTGTTTACTAATTTTTATTATTCTTTTTATCATTGTTACATGATTTGTTTATTTATTCATTTATTATTTTTCATTTTTCATCGTTATTTTCATCATGTGTATATTTTCATGTACTAATTAATTAACATGTTTTATTTTATTTTCATCACATCATTTAATCATTTATCACATATAATCCATGTTTCTTGTTTTATTTTAATTTGTTATTCATTATTTTGTATGTTTAATTGATTTAATTACTAACATTATTTTACTTGTATTTTGCTTTATGTCTAAACTCATTTTTCGCTTGAGCGTTTTTGCGAGCACATCGGGAGGTCCAAAAAGGCTCGTTTGGTTCATATATTTGTTTCTTTATTCGTAATATTTTATCTAATTTTGCCATATAATTTTCTTGTAAAATTCTTTATTTAGGCACGCTAAAAAGATAATCACAAAAATATTTCTATTAATTAACTTGACTTTTTTTTTTCTAAATAAAAGGGGACCAATGTCCTAGTTTTTCATACCCAAATAAATCATCACATCAAAACTGTTTCATAATAAATATGCATGCGAGGACCAAAGTCCTCAAAATAAGCAATAACCCGTTTTATGTATGCTTCGCACATTTACAAGAGGGAGTTGTATTCTGCTCCTTGTATTATTGTAATTTATCGCTTTCGATATTTATTTTGCTCATTTACCGCTTTCAAAATGTGAATAAATGCGCCTTTCAATTAATTGCATCGTGTGGAGAGAGAGCGAATCAATGATATTTAAAATTTGATCATAAAATAATCGAGGTAGAAATAGATGAGAAATCCCGGACCCAGCTCTGGTCTTTGGGCTCAAAGAGGCTAGAGGTCTACCCTCCAAGACACCATTTTGTGCCACGAGACTTTAGCGCTAATCCTAGGCTCCTTAGGGCGAGAGGTTTACCTTCCAAGACCCCTCTGGCTGGCCCAAAATGGATACCAAGCGCAGTCTTAGGCTCTCCAAGGCGAGAGTAACTTTCCCAATGTTTTATTGGGTGGCGACTCCATGATACCTCCTTATTGCCCAACATAGACGCACTTGCGGTTTATCGCAAGCTGTCAACGGACCCACAAATGCCCCGATCGCCCCCGTGCGGGCGGTCCGAAAGGGCGGCGCATCGGGATCCGGCGCGCGTCACATCTTGCCTTTTTCTTTTTCTTTTCCCTAACCCTAGACAAGTGTCACTTCCCTATTGGTGGGATTTGATCACTCACACCCAAAACACATGTATCACATACACACAAGACTCTCCCAACTAATGCATACCCTACAAATGTGTGAGCACACACACACTCTAGCACAACCCCAGAGCACACTCTACAAACATATGCTCATGCACACACAATTACAGCCCAACTAATTCACACCCTAACACCACACCTGCATCCACATGCTAACAAAACTCTTAGAACATGCATTTCTATCCAAAATGCCCTTTACACAAGCCAAAACTCACTCAATACACATGCACAAACATGGCTCATTCTACTAGGGGGCAAACGGGGTGTGACGTGATCTATGTCTGATAACAAACAATAACAAACATGTAAATAATAGATTGACAAAATCAAATAAAAATGAACAGAGTATGTATAAAGAGAAGAATTAACTGGTAAAGCAAAACAAGAAAGAGAAAGAAAAGGGAAGAAAATGAAAGAAGGAAATAAAGAGACAGTGATCCAAGTATTTACCCTTAGAATGATATTTGATCTTTGATCTGCAAATGAGGAAGCTTAATTTTTCCTCGTTGCTTTTCTTGAAAATGAAGTTAAAACAAAGACTTCAAAACTTTTGGTGAAATGTTTATGGTGATAAGATAATAAAATAAAGCTTGATTGAATCGCATACTCCAGGAATGGATTTCCTGGATTTAAGATATAATCTCAAAAGCTAAACTGACAAAACAAGAATTACTTTATTGCTCTCCCCGTTTTTCTTCAGCTATCTGTGTTGTTTTTTTCTTTTTCGTTCTTCCTCCCTCCAATAATTCTTGCTCTCCCTTTTTTTTCAGTTTTTCAACTCTTTAAAGGCTATTTGACAGGATTAGTTCATTTATTACCAAATCAAAAGTAAACTCCCTTTTTTCAAACCAAATCTCCATGAAAAACTGCAAGAAAAACGTGCTGAAGATAAGCACACGTGAGGCAGCAGGTGAGAGGAACTCCTTACCTGTGAGCTGGGCCTCACGTGGTGAGGCAACATTTCACATGGGTGAGATGGGCCTCACCCACAAGGCCCTAAAACTCACTTCATCTTTTTTTTTTTTATTTTTAAATAAAGTTAAGAAAAATGAAAAATATAATTTTTCTCGAGGAAACCATTATTTCCATTTATCTATTGCCTGTGAACATGTATCATTTTCATCATTGGGTAACTTTGGCCTGGACTGCATCAGGACCCGGTGTCTACCGTTGTCCCTAGTTTTGGGGAATGTAGTGCCTGGGTGCCTAGGTGAGCCAAAACTCAAAGAAAGAAAGAAGAGACGAGTACCTGAGGCAACTGTCTTTCCAAATTGAGCGATGTTGTGGTGGTGGTTGTTGTCATGTTGTCGGTGTGTTAACCCTTGTATAAGTGGTAGTGCCGTGATCGTGCTAACCCTCTATTGAGTGGCAGTGTCATCATCGTGCTAACCATTCTGAAATTTGAAGCGGTAGTCCCGTGATCGTGCAAACCCTCTATTGAGTGGTAATGCCGTCATCATGCTAACCCTTCTGAAGTGGTAGTACTGTGGTCGTGCTAACCTTTCGTAGAATGGTAGTGCCGCCATTGTGCTAACCCCTTCTGAGATTTGAAGTGGCAATGCCGTGATCGTGTAAACCTCTGTTGAGTGGTAGTACCGTTATCGTGCTAACCCTTCTGAAGTGGTAGTACCATGGTTGTGCTAACCTTCCGTAGAATGGTAGTGCCGCCATCGTGCTAACCCTTCTCAAATTTGAAGTGTTAGTGCCATGATCGCGCAAAACCTCTGTTGAGTGGTAGTGCCGTCATCGTCCTAACACTTTTGGAGTGGTAGTGCCGTGGTCGTGCTAACCTTCCATAGAATGTTAGTGCCGCCATCGTGCTAACCCTTCTTAAGTGGTAGTGCCGTGGTTGTGCTAACCTTCCATAGAGTGGTAGTGCCGCCATCGTGCTAACCCTTTTTAGATTTGAAGTGGTGCCCCTTAAGAGGTCTTTAACTGATTTGCCCCCTGAGAGGTCCTGGGTTAAATTGGATTGATGTCATCACTCGGCTTTTGTCGGCGTTCGCATCGAGTCTCTCTTTCTGCAAGACTTAAAAAGGCAAACATGCAGAAAAGATAATAAGCATTCATATGAGATGCATGTGTATGTAGCAATGCAGGCTAAGAATTTGCCCAAGTGGATTTGAAGGTGACGGCCGGTTTGGTCATAATTTGAGGTAGGATCAGTGCCCCCTAGAATTATTTTCGAATTTTATGCCTTCAGAAATTATGCGGTTCCCCCCTATAGTCATTCTTTTAAGGTAGTGCGTCCCTTCTAGATTTTTGCACTAGCTTTTCTTAGCGGGAAATGTGTCCTTTTCGGATTTTCACACAACCCCACCCTGTGCCTTATTTTTGCCTGGAATGGACCCAACCCAATCCAGCGGCTTTTTTTGGCTTTTTTTTTTTAATAAAAAGGATTCTCAAACACTAGTCATTAGATAGATCAATGATGTATTACTTTGGAAGATAGAATTACATGACCAATGAAAATGCAAACGAAACTCTTTTATTCATTGCAAAATTGCACACAATTCTATATGATTTCATCATACATGATCTTCTTTTGACAAAAGTTCAAAAGCACAAGACTACACCCAATCTCGGAATTGATCTTGTAAGCATCAAACTCCTGTTATCAATCGACCCTCTCAGGTTTTCTTGATTGAACATTTTCTTTCAGCCCTTAATTTTTGCCCAGGATGCCTTTTTTTCGATTTTCAACCTAACAGGGCACCCAAATTTAGTAAGTGTAGACACTAGGTCCCGAGTCAGCCTAAATCGAAGTTACCCAATGATGATAATTGCCTTCATAGGCTAAAAAGGTTAAAAGTGATGATTTCCTCATCAAATTTACATTTTAGAGTGAGAAATTGAAAAATAATAAAAAAATATTTCAAAAATTAAATTTGAAAAATGTGGCTTAGATTTATAGTATTTTTGAAAATTAAAATAAAAAAAAATAAAAAAATTCGGATCGCGAGTGTCGGGCGCGGCGGCACGCCTGCGGCAGCTCGCTGGCGCGCTGGGCGCGAAGAGGCGACGCACAGCGTTGTGCGCGCTGCGTGCCGTACTGCGCGCTGGAGCTTGCGATTTTCGTGCCTCTGCGTGCAGTTTTCGCGTGGAGCTGGCAGCGAGAAGCCCGTCCCTCTATAGCGACGAGCTTCCCTACTGTCCTGCCCGTCGCTATAGGGTCTGATACCCTCTTTTCCGATTTTTCACCCTCAGGACCCGGTGTCTACCGTTGTCCCTAGTTTTGGGGAATGTAGTGCCTGGGTGCCTAGGTGAGCCAAAACTTAAAGAAAGAAAGAAGAGACGAGTACCTGAGGCAACTGTCTTTCCAAACTTAGAGATGTTGTGGTGGTGGTTGTTGTCATGTTGTCGGTGTGTTAACCCTTGTATAAGTGGTAGTGCCGTGATCGTGCTAACCCTCTATTGAGTGGCAGTATCGTCATCGTGCTAACCATTCTGAAATTTGAAGCGGTAGTGTCGTGATCGTGCAAACCCTCTATTGAGTGGTAATGCTGTCATCATGCTAACCCTTCTGAAGTGGTAGTACTGTGGTCGTGCTAACCTTTCGTAGAATGGTAGTGCCGCCATTGTGCTAACCCTTCTTAGATTTGAAGTGGCAGTGCCGTGATCGTGTAAACCTCTGTTGAGTGGTAGTACCGTCATCGTGCTAACCCTTCTGAAGTGGTAGTACCATGGTTGTGCTAACCTTCCGTAGAATGGTAGTGCCGCCATCGTGCTAACCCTTCTGAGATTTGAAGTGGTAGTGCCATGATCGTGCAAACCCTCTGTTGAGTGGTAGTGCCGTCATCGTGCTAACACTTTTGAAGTGGTAGTGTCGTGGTCGTGCTAAACTTCCATAGAATGTTAGTGCCACCATCGTGCTAACCCTTCTTAAGTGGTAGTGCCGTGGTTGTGCTAACCTTCCGTAGAGTGGTAGTGCTGCCATCGTGCTAACCCTTCTTAGATTTGAAGTGGTGCCCCTTGAGAGGTCTTTAACTGATTTGCCCCCTGAGAGGTCCTGGGTTAAATTGGATTGATGTCATCACTAGGCTTTTGTCGGCATCCGCATCGAGTCTCTCTTTCTGCAAGACTTAAAAAGGCAAACATGCAGAAAAGATAATAAGCATGCATATGAGATGCATGTGTATGTAGCAATGCAGGATAAGAATTTTCCCAAGTGGATTTGAAGGTGACGGCCGGTTTGGTCGTAATTTGAGGTAGGATCAGTGCCCCCTAGAATTATTTTCGAATTTTATGCCTTCAGAAATTATGAGGTTCTCCCCTATAGTCATTCTTTTAAGGTAGTGTGTCCCTTCTAGATTTTTGCACTAGCTTTTCTTAGCGGGAAATGTGTCCTTTTCGGATTTTCACATAACCCTGTGCCTTATTTTTGCCTGGAATGGACCCAACCCAATCCAACGGCTTTTTTTGGCTTTTTTTTTTAATAAAAAGGATTCTCAAACACTAGTCATTAGATAGATCAATGATGTATTACTTTGGAAGATAGAATTACATGACCAATGAAAATGCAAACGAAACTCTTTTATTCATTGTAAAATTGCACACAATTCTATATGATTTCATCATACATGATCTTCTTTTGACAAAAGTTTAAAAGCACAAGACTACACCCAATCTCGGAATTGATCTTGTAAGCATCAAACTCCTGTTATCAATCGACCCTCTCAGGTTTTCTTGATTGAACATTTTCTCTCAGCCCTTAATTTTTGCCCTGGATGCCTTTTTTTCGATTTTCAACCTAACAGGGCACCCAAATTTAGTAAGTGTAGACACTAGGTCCCGAGTCAGCCTAAATCGAAGTTACCCAATGATGATAATTGCCTTCACAGGCTAAAAAGGTTAAAAGTGATGATTTCCTCGTCAAATTTACATTTTAGAGTGAGAAATTGAAAAATAATAAAAAATATTTTAAAAAATTAAATTTGAAAAATGGGGCTTAGATTCATAGTATTTTTGAAAATTAAAATAAAAAAAAATAAAAAAATTCGGATCGCGAATGTCGGGCGCGGCGGCACGCCTGCGGCAGCTCGCTGGCGCGCTGGGCGCGAAGAGGCGACGCGCAGCATTATGCGTGCTGCGTGCCGCACTGCGCGCTGGAGCTTGCGATTTTCGTGCCTCTGCGTGCGGTTTTCGCGTGGAGCTGGCAGCGAGAAGCAGTCCCTCTATAGCGACGAGCTTCCCTACTGTCCTGCCCGTCGCTATAGGGTCTGATACCCTCTTTTCCGATTTTTCACCCTCAAGACCCGGTGTCTACCGTTGTCCCTAGTTTTGGGGAATGTGGTGCCTGGGTGCCTAGGTGAGCCAAAACTCAAAGAAAGAAAGAAGAGACGAGTACCTGAGGCAACTGTCTTTCCAAATTGAGAGATGTTGTGGTGGTGGTTGTTGTCATGTTGTCGGTGTGTTAACCCTTGTATAAGTGGTAGTGCCGTGATCGTGCTAACCCTCTATTGAGTGGCAGTATCGTCATCGTGCTAACCATTCTGAAATTTGAAGCGGTAGTGCCGTGATCGTGCAAACCCTCTATTGAGTGGTAATATCGTCATCATGCTAACCCTTCTAAAGTGGTAGTACTGTGGTCGTGCTAACCTTCCGTAGAATGGTGGTGCTGCCATTGTGCTAACCCTTCTGACATTTGAAGTGGCAGTGTCGTGATCGTGTAAACCTCTGTTGAGTGGTAGTACCGTCATCGTGCTAACCCTTCTGAAGTGGTAGTACCATGGTTGTGCTAACCTTCCGTAGAATGGTAGTGCCGCCATCATGCTAACCCTTCTGAGATTTGAAGTGGTAGTGCCATGATCGTGCAAACCCTCTGTTGAGTGGTAGTGCCGTCATCGTGCTAACACTTTTGAAGTGGTAGTGCCGTGGTCGTGCTAACCTTCCATAGAATGTTAGTGCCGCCATCGTGCTAACCCTTCTTAAGTGGTAGTGCTGTGGTTGTGCTAACCTTCCGTAGAGTGGTAGTGCCGCCATCGTGCTAACCCTTCTTAGATTTGAAGTGGTGCCCCTTGAGAGATCTTTAACTGATTTGCCCCCTGAGAGGTCCTGGGTTAAATTGGATTGATGTCATCACTCAACTTTTGTCGGCGTCCGCATCGAGTCTCTCTTTCTGCAAGACTTAAAAAGGCGAACATGCAGAAAAGATAATAAGAATGCATATGAGATGCATGAGTATGTAGCAATGCAGGCTAAGAATTTGCCCAAGTGGATTTGAAGGTGACGGCCGGTTTGGTCGTAATTTGAGGCAGGATCAGTGCCCCCTAGAATTATTTTCGAATTTTATGCCTTTAGAAATTATGAGGTTCTCCCCTATAGTCATTCTTTTAAGGTAGTGCGTCCCTTCTAGATTTTTGCACTAGCTTTTCTTATCGGGAAATGTGTCCTTTTCGGATTTTCACATAACCCTGTGCCTTATTTTTGCCTGGAATGGACCCAACCCAATCCAGCGGCTTTTTTTGGCCTTTTTTTTTAATAAAAAGGATTCTCAAATACTAGTCATTAGATAGATCAATGATGTATTACTTTGGAAGATAGAATTACATTACCAATGAAAATGCAAACGAAACTCTTTTATTCATTGTAAAATTGCACACAATTCTATATGATTTCATCATACATGATCTTCTTTTGACAAAAGTTCAAAAGCACAAGACTACACCCAATCTCGGAATTGATCTTGTAAGCATCAAACTCCTGTTATCAATCGACCCTCTCAGGTTTTCTTGATTGAACATTTTCTCTCAGCCCTTAATTTTTGCCCAGGATGCCTTTTTTTCGATTTTCAACCTAACAGGGCACCCAAATTTAGTAAGTGTAGACACTAGGTCCCGAGTCAGCCTAAATCGAAGTTACCCAATGATGATAATTGCCTTCACAGGCTAAAAAGGTTAAAAGTGATGATTTCCTCATCAAATTTACATTTTAGATTGAGAAATTGAAAAATAATAAAAAAATATTTTAAAAAATTAAATTTGAAAAATGGGGCTTAAATTTATAGTATTTTTGAAAATTAAAATAAAAAAAAATAAAAAAATTCGGATCGCGAGATTCGGGCGCGGCGGCACGCCTGCGGCAGCTCGCTGGCGCGCTGGGCGCGAAGAGGCGACGTGCAGCGTTGTACGCGCTAGAGCTTGCGATTTTCGTGCCTCTGCGTGCGGTTTTCGCGTGGAGCTGGCAGCGTGAAGCCCGTCCCTCTATAGCAACGAGCTTCCCTACTATCCTGCCCGTCGCTATAGGGTCTGATACCCTCTTTTTCGATTTTTCACCCTCAGGACCCGGTGTCTACCGTTGTCCCTAGTTTTGGGGAATGTAGTGCCTGGGTGCCTAGGTGAGCCAAAACTCAAAGAAAGAAAGAAGAGACGAGCACCTGAGGCAACTGTCTTTCTGTAAGCACCGTGTCCTGGAGCGGTCCGGATCAGAGGTTACCCTATGATGAAATCAATGTTCAAAGCCTGTACGGGAGGCTAAAGTTTGAGGTTTTAGTCCCGCGTTCCATGAGAAATGAGGTTTTTCTACACTTCAGGGGCAGAGGGGGAGAAAACGGGAGTTTTCCGAGTCGAAAAGGTTTTTTGTCCTCCACAGACGGCCAGCCCGTCTGTGGAGGTAGCCCGTCGCTTCGAGTCACCGACGGCTCAGGGTATTTTCCGACGCCCGTCGAAAAGTCACCACCCCTGTCAGGAGCCGCCTGGTTTCCCGGAGCACGCAACCGTTCCGACGCCCGTCGGTGGATGTGGCAGGGCCGTCGGAAGTGTCCTTGTGTTAGTAGGATTCTTCCGACGCCCGCCCCTACGCACCGACGCCCGTCGGTCGTGTCTGGCTATATAAGGTCCGGATTTTCACTTCAAAAGGGTTGGAAAATTTTTCAGAAAAGGAAACTCTGCCAAAATTCGAGCACGTTTTCTCTCCCTTCCAAAAACACCTTTTTCCAAAGAACTTTACTTAATCAAGGATCAAATCAATCAAAGGAACTAAAAGCTAATTAGTTTTCTTTAGATTTTGACTCCTAAATCGATTTTCTGAAGGATCGGAGGTGAAATAGCTCATTTTCTCTCTCTAATCTTTCATTCTCTTATTTCTCGTGGAACGCGCGGGGATCTAACCGACATCAAAATTCTACCCAAGGCAACTATCTGAGGGTAAATATTCCGGATTCTCTCTCCATTTCTATCTCATATTTAATCATTTATCATTTATTTATTCATTCTGTAAAATTTTTGAATACTTGTCATTACCTTTCTTCATTTTGACTACCCCATCTCCCCTTTTGAAATAAAACTTGCTTTTTGATCTTGAAAGGCCCTTGTTTCCTTTCTGTTTTCCGGAGACAGAGGTGACCGACGGGTCATCTTCATGACCGACGCCCGTCGGTCACCTACCTATGGACGCCCTTTTTGAGTGACAAACGGGCATATCGAATTACCAAACCGACGCCCGTCGGTCAACCAGGAAGGGCTGTCGGTGGGTTCTGCCTCCATTTTCATTGATCATTTTTTCATCTCTATTCAGTCCCTTCAATTTTTTATGTGTTAATTTCATGAATATTAACATCTCTTAACTTTCTGTGAGTGTATATTGGTCTTCTTGGATAATTTCGAGCTCGAGCAGCCGCCTACTATGCGTGGTGGATTTCGTCCGGTTTAGTTTTCTTAAACCTCTTGATTTATTCCTCTCACCTTTTTCATTGATTATTTTATGTATTTGAATAAGCTTTCTTTATCCCGTTAAATGTAAGAATATATCAACGATTTGTACTTAAATAAAATTGAGTTTTGTATAAAATGCAAAAGGGTCCAACGCCCTATTTTCATTCAATAAAGATCATCACATATTAAATATCTCCTTTTTAATAATGATGCATGAGAGGACCAAAGTCCTCAAAATAAACAATGCCCCGATTTGTGTAGGAATCGCACATTTACCAAAGGGAGTTGTATTCCGCTCCTTGTGTTATTGTAATTTATCGCTTTTGATACTTATTCTGCTCATTTACTGCTTTCCGAATGTGAATAAATGTGCCCTTTAATCAACTGCATAGTGTGGAGAGAGAGCGAACTGATGACATTAAAATTTGATCATAAACTAATCGAGGTAGAAATAGATGAGAAATCCCGGACCCAGCTCTGGTCTTTGGGCTCAAGAGGTTAGAGGTTATCCTCCAAAATACTTCTTGGGTCACAAGACTTTAGCGCTAATCCTAGGCCTCATGGCCCAACATGGATACTAAGCGCAAGTCTTAGGCTCTCCGAGGCGAGAGTAACTTTCCCAATGTTCTATTGGGTGGCGACTCCATGATACCTCCTTGTTGCCCAAAAGAGACGCACTTGCGATTTATCGTAAGATGCCAACGGACCCGCAAACGCCCCGGTCGCCCACGTGCGGGCGGCGCTCATCGGGGTCCGGCGCGCGTCACAGTGGCGACTCCACTGGGGACGTTTATGGTTCGAGATTTCAATTTGAAAATACCTCTTTTAACATTTATGATTAAAAGTTAATTCATAAGTTCATTTTCTCTCAAATTTGCATTTGCATATCATTAGAGCCTTAGAATACGCTAGTTTGGTCCCTCTTCTAGCCCCGGTGCGTTCCTGAAGCACCTCCTCATTTTCACTCAATTTGGGGAAGTGTTAAGGATAATCACCAGCCCAAGCCACGTACCTTAATAGTATATCAAAATGGTGACCCGATCGGTCGCTACGCTCGTGATGAGCTAGACCTGTCGGCAGGGATCATGCTTGGGTAGCCTCAAAGAAACATCTCCCTTGTCCAAAGTTCATGTAATGGCTGTAGTCACTTTCCACAGGTAAAATGAACCTTAATCTCATGCTTGCTGTATGGATCCTTACGTATTGGATGAATCCAAATATCTCACTCGGTAACCTAGCCAAAGGCTATCATGCCCCGGTAGGGCCATGTCGAAATTTATGGACCGTCCGAATACGTGACGATCATTATCCATCCGCTTGTACATTAGCATAGGAGTGTTATGATGCCGGTTTTTCGCCGCGCACCATACGCGTCCATTGGGTCCCTCGTTGACCCTTGGGCTAATCCCACCTAGGAAAGAGACTGCACGACCACGTGTGTGGGAGAGATAAGGGTGGAAGGACCTACTTGCTTGCTTGTGCTCTGTAAATGTTGCATATCATGATGATGCATTATACCTACATTTCATGCATCATTCTAACTTTTGTCCCTGCAGCCATCATAGATCTGCCTAGGTGGACTAGATCACCAACCGGGCGACTGATCCGAGTTCTTACTCCTGAGCTGTCAGATAGAGAGGGTCTGCCGGAGATTTTATCAGAAGTCAGTGGCACAGTATCTCAGATGGCAAACTCACCTAGGGGGGAAGATGCCACCAGGGCCATGATTGCGGAAGAAGTGGGCCGCCGTTTCGAGGAATTCGAGGGCAGGATGATGAATATGTTGGCCGCCTTGACACAGCAGAACGCTCAGCCGAATGCTCCCCATAATCCTCCTCCTCCTCCTCCAGTGAGATAGAATGAGCCTGAAGAAGAAAGGGTTGAAAGGCGAGAGGAGCCCGTTAGGCCGCCGGCGGTAGAGTTAAGATCAGTGGCTTCGGGAGAGCTGAGAAGAAGGCCAGTATTGAGAATTGATGACGATAGAGATATCGAGGATGATAGGTTGAGCATGGCATCTGAGAAGGGGAAGGCGCCTCAAGCTGATGACTTTATTCTAAAGAAGATGGAAGAGAGGTTCGAGGCTATGGCTCGTATGATAGGCAGAGCTCACGGGATGAATCCGGAGGATAGGGAGTTGGACGGAGAGGACCCGATCCCTTATAACTTCAAGATGCCGGATGTGCCGAAGTTCGATGGTACTTCTGATCCCACCGCACATGTGAAGCAGTATTCTCTGGTCATGAAGGGGACCACATTGTCCAAGAAGCAGAAAGTAGAATACTTTTGTCTGAGTCTAACCTCTCATGCCATAGATTGGTATCACGGCCTTGACCGTCGCACTAAAGAAGATTGGGATCTGCTCACTGAGGAGTTTCTGAAACAGTACGACTGTAATACCAGAATGGAGGTGACTCTGAAAGATCTTGAGCTACTCCAACAGAAGGCCGGGGAATCCTTCCATGAGTACCTTACCCGATGGCGAAACCGAGTAATGGAGATGCGCCGAAAGCCTGATACCCAAGATCAGATTCGTCTTTTCATTAAGAACGCGAGCCCGTAATTGAAGGAGGGATTGAGGATGAAGGGGTTAAAGGACTGGGAGTCTCTCAAAGATATAGCCATCAAAGCAGAAGGGGAATTTTTGACCCGAAAAGCTAACAATGATAATTTTGCCAAAAGGGCTAACCCCGGTCAAGGAGCCAGTAGGCCGGCAGGTCCCAGTAACAGCACTAGAAGAATGGGTGAAGTGTCTGCTACTGAGGTAGCCACCCAGAGGAAGTTTTCGAACTTGGGGAGACCATTATCCTGGGTCTTGAAGAGACTGATGAAGGAGGGAAAATTGCGTCCTCTAACTCCTAGGCCAGCTTTGACACAAGGGAAACCGGGACATAAGGACAACGAATTCTGTGCATTCCACCAGCACTCAGGCCATATCACTGATAAATGCAAAGCGCTTCGGCACTCTATTCAAGACTTGATCGATAGCAAGCAGATCTCTGACCCCGAGAAGAGAGAAGCTGAGAAGAAGCCTGGTTATAATGCCGTACCCCCACCTGTGTTTATGATCCAATTTAGCCTGCCAGAGTGGTACGTGCTACAAGATCTGTATGGGAATGAGGAGTCTGCTGTTGGTAATTCCGAGGATGGGAAGGAGAAAGCAGTTGTGGCGACTCTTGATTGCTGGTCTAGCAGTGAGAGCGGTGGAGAAGCCGAGGATGAAGAAGGATTGAACCTTGATCTGTGGGGCTCCGATGGAGAAGAGGGAGAGATAAGCGCTGTCACTAGAAGTGGAAGAGTGATCCCCGAGATTGCAAAGCTACATGAGCCGGTACAGCCATTGGCAGAGAAAGAGCCAGAGGAGGAACAGATTATAAGGCAATTGAAGAAAACCGCAGCTCAGATATCCATTTGGGATTTGTTGAGGCAATCCCCCTCTCACAGACAGAAGGTAGTAGAGGCTTTGGTTGAGGCCACAGTCGCCACCACGATTTCCCCGTCAGAACTTTTGGGTTTAATCAAGGGAGGATCCGAGGAGAGGTTGATCTTTTCCGACGCTGACTTACCGGCAGAAGGACGCAATCATAACCGACCTTTATACATTAAAGCGCAGATTAGCGGCAAGCACACTGCTTGCGTTATGGTGGACGATGGGTCTTCTATCAACGTGTGCCCTTTGATAGCTTTGCAAGCTTTTGGCTTAAGCGAGGATATGCTCAGCGGATCCGATCTGACTATCACGGCCTACTATAACTCGAGGAGGCAAGCCTCAGGAACCTTCAAGACTTTGGTCAAGACAGGACCTATCGAAGTGGAAGTTGAATTTGTAGTTCTGCCCATTCCTGCTAACTTCTCGGCTTTGCTAGGGAGACCCTGGTTTCATAGATTAGGAGGAGTGCCATCCACACTGCATCAGATGATAAAATTCCCGCACGAAGGGGAGGTGGTGACTATCAAGGCGGCCAGGGAAAACCAGGTCTCAGCGTTAGAAATTGCCAATCAGCCATTCAGTGGTTTCCATGTATCTATGATAAAGGAAGAGCACGGATCAGGAGATAGCCCGGCTGTGGTTAGTATGATGAAGAAGATGCACTATCTTCCTAGGGCTGGATTGGGTAGAAGCTCCCAAGGGCTGCAGACCGTGATCACCACTCGAGGGCAGAAGAACCGGAAAGGTCTGGGGTACAGAGGTGGCTTCAGCAAGAAGAGGGTAACAGACAGGATCCCCCACATTTCAAAAAGCTTTGTCCCCGCATCCTCAGTATGTGCTTATACTGGTGAAGATGAACCGCAGTGGGTAGATGGGAGGATTGTCCCTGGCTTTGAGATCTTTAATGATGTGTATGACTGGCACGTCGGGTTTGTCAAGACCGCTGAAGACTTTTGGGATGAAGAAGTCATGACTCGGGGTATCACTTGGGACAAGTGCGAGCTTGAGGAGGTCGTTACTGAAAAGATGGTAGCTGCCAGGCTGAAAGGAAAAGGGAAGATAGCAGATTTAGAGCTGAAAATGGAGGATTTGAAAATTTCTTCTGACGTGCCTGAAGGGCCTCTGCTAAATCAGAAAGTCAGTAAGCAAGCTGCAACAGCGTCAACCTCGGGAGCGGCAGAAGAAGACTCTAGCCTAGATTGTCTTTTTATTTCAGAACTCTTTTATGATGTAAATGATAACAATAATATTATCAATAAGATGAACAATTTCACTTATTTGTGCGATGTTTCAGATGATTTCAACATGCATGAACATGATCATATTCCATCAATTTTTGACATTGACTCTACTGGCACAACGCCTTTCAATCTTGGAACTTCGGAAAATCCGAGAGAAATTCTAATAGCATCAAACATAACTCCTGAGGAGAGAAAAATTTTTTAGAGAATAATAACAAAACATGAAAAAGTCTTTGCCTGGACCTACGAGGACATGCCGGGGATTGACCGAGCCGTGGCGGAGCATGCCATCCCGACTTACCCAGATTGCAAGCCTGTGAAGCAGAAGTTGAGAAGGCTAAGACCAGAATGGGCTGACAAGGTTAAGGAGGAAATTCGACAGCAGATCAAAGCTAAGTTTCTTGTGGAAGTCCAGTATCCTACTTGGCTGGCGAATGTGGTTCCTGTGGCTAAGAAGAACGGAAAGGTCAGGGTGTGTGTGGATTATAGAGATCTTAACAAAGCTTGCCCTAAAGATGATTTTCCACTACCCCATATTGATGTATTGATAGACAGTGCCGCCAATTGCGCGATGTACAGCTTTGGGGATGGATATGTGGGCTACAACCAGATCCTGAACAAAATAGCTGACCGGGTTAAGACTGCCTTCATCACAGAGTGGGGTACCTATGCCTATCGGGTTATGCCTTTCGGCCTGAAGAATGCGGGGGCCACATACCAGAGGATGGCAACCAAGATCCTAAGCGACCTGATTCACAAAGAAGTGGAGGTGTATGTCGATGATATGATGGTCAAATCAGCCACCCGAGAGGGACACTTTGAAGCTCTAGAGAAGTTCTTCTCCAGGATCGACAAGTATAATCTGCGACTTAATCCCAAGAAGTGCATTTTCGGGGTGACTTCAGGAAAGCTGTTGGGACATGTCGTCAGTCAGAGGGGGATAGAAATTGACCCCGATAAGGTGAAAGCTATCAGAGAGATGCCTGTGCCACAGAAGGAGAAAGATGTAAGGAGTTTCCTGGGTAAACTGCAATATGTTAGCCGGTTTATTGCAAAGCTCACTTCGATATACGAACCTGTTTTTAAGCTGCTTAGAAAGAACCAGCCCGTAGTCTGGAATGAAGACTGTCAGAGAGCCTTTGATAATATCAGGGAGTACCTGTTAAATCCGCCAGTACTAAGACCTCCGCAACCTATTAAACCGCTTATTCTGTACCTGGCAGTAGAAGACGGTTCAGTGGGCGACATGATGGCTCAAGAGGATGAATTTGGGGTGGAGTTTGCAGTTTATTACCTCAGCAAGAAGTTTCTGGCTTACGAAATAAAATATGCTGAAGTGGAGAAGATCTGCCTTGCAGTGATTTGGGCGTCAAAGAAGCTAAGACATTACTTCCACTCATACAAGGTTCAGGCTGTAGCCAAGCAGAATCCTTTAAGATATTTGCAGGAGGCGCCATCTTTGCTTGGAAAGATGGGGAGGTGGCTGCTCTTGCTACAAGAGTTTGATGTGCAATACATCACCCGCAAGACTATTAAGGGGCGAGCTATAGCCGAATTCCTTGCTGAACATCCTATCCAAGGGGACACCCTCGAATTTGCCTTTCCTGACGAGAGCATAGGCACGATTTCTGTTCAAGGATGGCAGTTGCATTTTGACGGGGCGGTAAACAACAAAGGAGCCGGAGTCGGAATCATCCTGACAACCCCAGATAATGAGAAACTTCCTCTTGCTAGGAAACTGAGATACAAAGCAACCAACAATGAAGCTGAGTATGAAGCGTGCACTTTCGGGTTAGAAGCTTTGGCTGTGTTGGGGGCAAGAAACGTAGAGGTATTTGGTGACTCGTCCTTGGTAATAAACCAGATCCGAGGTGAGTGGGCTGTTAAGGAAGAACGACTGATCCCCTATGTTCAATATCTGAAAGGGATGTGTGGGCAGTTTGAGACTTGCACTTTCCACTTTGTGCCCAGAGATGAGAACCGTTTGGCTGATGCGTTGGCAACCTTAGTGTCAATGTGGGATAACCCTGAAGGAGTGGCCATGAAACCAGTGCTAATTTCGAGCTCTGATAAGCCCAGTTTTGAAACTGAGCCTGTAATGGAACTAGAGGCGTCAGATGGGAAGCCATGGTACTTTGATATCATGAATTACTTGGAAAGCGATAGATTTCCAGAAGAAGCCACTGAAAAAGACCAGAGGATGATACGTAAGTTATCTACTCAGTTCATATCCTTGGAAGGGGTGTTGTACAAAAGACGGTCAGATGGGATTCAGCTCAGATGCTTGAATGAAAGAGAAGCATGCAAGATAATGGAAGAAACCCAACAGGGGTCTGCGGGGCCCACATGAATGGTTTGACCTTGGCCAAGAAGATAATGAGGCAAGGCTTTTATTGGCTTACGATGGACACTGATTGTTTAAAGTATGTCAAGCAATGTCAGTTATGCCAACAGTACGCGGATCTGAGGCACCTGCCGGTATCAGAGCTACATAACCTAACGTCACCTTGGCCGTTTGCTGCTTGGGGGATAGATATCATTGGAGAGATTCGCCCTATGGCGTCCAATGGACACAGATATATCATAGTCGCAATCGACTACTTCACCAAATGGGTCGAGGCAGAATCTTTCAAGAAAATTGACGCAAGGGATATGGCCAGGTTCATAGAGAGGAACTTGATCTGCAGATATGGTCTCCCTCACCACATAGTATCTGATAATGGAGTGCAGTTTATGGGAGAGACCAAAAAACTTCTTGAGAAATATGGTGTTGAGCATCATAAGTCCTCTCCTTACCGACCGCAAGCGAATGGAGCAGTAGAAGCCGCCAATAAGAATGTGAAGAAGATCTTGTCCAAGATGGTCCAAACCTACAAAGACTGGGCTGAAAAGTTACCCTTCGCCCTGTGGGGATACAGAACGACAGTAAGATCATCTACAGGCGCTACACCATTTTCCCTGGTATACGGAACAGAAGCAGTATTGCCGGTAGAGATAGAGCTTAAATCACTAAGGGTGGTCATGGAGGCCCAAATCCCGGAAGCCGAATGGGCGCAGCAGAGATTGCAGCACTTGAACTTACTGGATGAGAGTAGGCTGAAAGCTTATTATCACAATCATATATATCAGAAGAGATTAGCGAGAACTTTCGGAAAGAAGGTGAGGAAGCACCCGCTGAAAGAGGGGGACTTGGTGTTCAAACAGATGAGGCCAGGAATAACAAACATCACGGGGAAATTCAGACCTACCTGGGAAGGGCCGTATATCCTTAAGAAGCTGTTGTCCAGAGGGGCTGCAATCTTGTCAGACAGCGATGGGAAGGAATTCAAAGAGCCAGTCAATGTCGACAGACTCAAAAGGTTCCACGGCTAAAGACCAAAATAAAAAAGAAGAGAATAAAATGCCCTGCAAGTCAAAAACCGAAAAAAGGCGGCTATGCTAAAATTGGGCGCCTCGACAGGGTGAAAACCGAAAAAAGGCATCCTGTGCAAAAATTAGAGGCATGAGAGAGAATGTCCGATCGTGAAAACCCGAGAGGGCCGATCGGTAACAGGAGTTGATGCTGTTAAAATTTGGTTTCATGTATTGATAGTGCATAAGCAGCTGAGTAAATGCCAAAACTGATCATGTATGCTGAAATTATCTAGAAATGCACACAAAACTCGTGAAAGGGATGAATATTATTCTTTTCACTTTTGTCATTTTCTAGTTCTGCATTAAAAAGAAATGTAGCACAAAAAAATACACATATAGGCTAAGATAGGTCCTGCTGCTGCTCTCGCCGATCAGATGCTTGAGCCCTCGAGTCCTATTATCAGAGGCTGGGCTGAGGATCCACTTCTTGTACCCGCGGGTTGAGGACGCAGAATGGTTGCCAAACCTCGGGATGACGGTCTTCACAGGTAATCTACCCCATAGCTCATGATACCGGGAGGCAAATGCGACCGAGAGATCTCCTCCTCGGAAAGACAGGGGAACCCTCACTATATCCTGGGTCATCCCAAGCTGTCGTGTACATCGCGAGGTGATGCAGAAGGTGGCCTGGCGGAGGCCGCAGAGGGGAACGCAACCCGATGATCCATCGGTGACCGCATGAGACAGCGGGAGCCAGGCGGATGTAAAACTGATATCGGCATCTGACAGCTCGCCAAATCTGGTAATACCTTCACCAGCCGTGGCACAACCATACAATCGCCTGCGAGGCAAGAAATGGCTCGGCGAATACTGCGGAGTGACTCGAGGGGGTGGTTCAGACAGCATCTTCAGTTTTTCCTGTAGCCAGATCTGTGAAAAAAAAAAAAAAAAAAAAAAAAAGCCGCTGGAGTAAGTAGGGTTTGCTTCAGGCAAAAATAAGGCACAGGGTTGTGTGAAAATCCGAAAGGACGCACCTCCCGCAAAGAAAAGCTAGTGTGAAAATCCATAAGGGACGCACTACCTTTAAAATAATGACGTACCTGGAGTAATAAGGGGCTACCGGTAAAGGTTGTGGTGGACCCAGAGCTCACAGCGTCCAAACCCAAGATGGTTTCGGCCAAGACAAGTGGTAGAGGTGACAATCCCAGATGAAAGTCGCTCAGAACCCCAAACAGACAGAAGTCACCTGTCAAGCCTCCTGGAGCAACAGTAAGGAAGTTCACCATGCAGAATAGGAACATGATGCTTACCCGATAGGTGGGGATGTCGGTGAACTGATCTAGGGCCTCGATCAGTGGCTCTAGAGCAAAGGAGGAACTCAGAGGGATCAGCTGGTTGGCCTCCGAGGGGGATATGCCCAGAGCCAAGGCCACGTCTCGGGTCTGAAGTAGGCCGCAGCGGGGGATGCAAGGCAAAGCGCCAGGAGGGAACCGGGCTCCCAGAATGGAAGCCAACTCTTCGGAAAGAGGGCACAGTTCCTGATAGGTAAACTGGAAGACGTGAAATCGAGGGTTCCAGAAGTGGGTCGCCGCCAGGAGGAGGTTCTGGTCGATCTTCACCCGACACAGATATTTCAGCCCCGCCAGAGAGGAAAGGGCGCCTTCTCCCCAAGTGTGTTTGTCATCTAAAATACGGTGCATCCTTTGAACAGGAGGGGAAAACATTTTGATAAGAATAAAAGCCCAAGGTGCTGGAAAATGAAGAGACAAGAAAATCTTGCAGATTTTATAGGAGAGGGTCACTGACGGCCTACCCGCCCCTCTACAGAGACGGTCTGCCCGCCTCTACATAGGGACGGCCTGCCCGTCGAAAGTCCACCAGGCAGAAACACGCGTCATTATTGCATTCATCACGTGCATTAAATTGCATTTATTGCGCGACAGACGGCCCGCCCGTCGGTCGCTTGTACAGACGCCCTGCCCGTCGGTCACGAAATTCTATATAAGGGCGAGTGACAGACGGTGCAAACGTTGCTGTCCCTTTCTTCTTCCCCTCCCAAACGGTTCCTAAGCGGTTTTTAGCCTTTTTTGAGTCTTTTCTCCTTATTTTTTCGCGATTTCTTCAGTTTTTCGCATTATATACTCACTCGGTGCTCGGATATTCGTATTTCTCTAGTTTTTACACTTCTCCAGATTACAAGTAAGTAAATAATTACGTCTTTTTTTTTTTATTCGGTTCATTTCTACATTCTTTCTTCTTTTAACTTTAAGGAGCTTTAGATAATTTTAGAATTTAGGGGGAAATGCTGCCCAATTCCCATTTTTTTTGTCATCAAATCCAAACTTTTTGCATGATCACATAGAAATAGAGTTTTTCTATAATATTGGTGTTCTAGAAATGCATTTTTTTAGCGCACCATTTTTGTGCATGACTTGCTTTTGCGGCCTGAGGTCACTGTTTTTGAGTTGTTGGGGGCACACTCTTGCCGGGGTGCGCCCCATTTACAGGCATTTAATATTGCTAGGGCCTGAGGCCTATTATCTTGCTTTTTCATGCAGGAGGTTGGGCACATCCCTGCCGGGGTGCTGCCCAAATTTTTACTTTTCTTTATTCTAGAATTGAATATTTATTTACTTCCCATGTATAATGCATGCCTTAGGACTTAGGAAGCCCATTTTTATTCACTTTAATTATCTCCATGAGGATTTCATGTTCCTTTTGCCATGATGCGTGCATGGCATGTTAGGCTACTTCCTTAGACAGGATGCTTGCTATTTTTATCTGTCGTTACCTTTCTTTTTTTTTATCTCATGTTTGGGCCGCCATTGCCCTGTTAAGGCCTAGATGGACCTTAGATTTTGGAAAATAAACCTGATAGTGCTTGTTTTGCCAAGTTTTCGCTATCTGACTCCTTCCCTTTTACAGGATGCCTCCCAGATGCAGAGCACCACAGGCCCAGCCCGAGCTTGGGGCCCCGGCTTGGATGGATGACGAGTCCGCTCAGAGGTACAGAGCGTTGGCTCAGGTAGAGTTTCGGGCCAGCAGCTTTGTATCTCGCCCTTTTCTAGAGGCCCTTGGGTTGGCCCCGGAGTTTGATCTACTTGCTGAGGGAGCTGGTTGGACGGAGTTTCTAGAGCCTGCCTTCCAGACATTTCCAGAGGCCACCCGTCAGGTCTTGGCCACTCTCCACTACACGGGCTTTCAGAGTGCAGATACTGACCCGGGGGTGGTACAGTTTTGGTTTGATGGCGACCATGTCAGCATCACCAGGCAGAGGTTCGCTCAGGCTATGGGGCTCCCTACGGGAGAGGAGGTTGAGATCCCGCGGTTAGACGCGCCCATTGGGCGGCTATTGCCATACCAGGAGTGTTGTATGATCACGATACAGCGAAGAGCACCGTACTGGTGTCTCAGGCACTCCGGTATCTGCACAGAGTGCTTTCCAGCTCGTACCTCGGTCGAGCTGGTAATCCAGGGTTGCTTAACGCGGCCGAGATCTGGAGCCTCTGGGCTATGGTGGCAGGCCGGCGTCTCAACATTAGCCACGAGATCTTGGCCAACCTGGTCAGAGTTGGCAGAGGGTCGACGCCAGTGGTGATGGTGGGAGGAGTCATCACTCGATTACTGTTGGGATTAGGGTTTAACCCCGAGAGGCTGAGAGGACCCTTGCCAGAGGGGATTCATGTAGACGCTGCAGTGGCAGTTCAGATGGGGATGATCTCCCCGATTCCTGGCCAGGCAGAGGCCTATAGGGTGTTGACTATCCACGAGACCCGACAGATGTTCCACCTTCCACCCTTGGGGGCAGATCCTGATCATCCAGAGCACCAGGAGGAGCAGCCTCCACAGCCAGAGCCCGAGCCTCAGCCTTCGCAGGTACAGCCTCAGCCTCCACAGACTGAGCCACAGCCGGAGCACCAGCCTCCTCCACCTCCTAAGTCACAGGCAGTGCCTCCGCCACAGCAGCACGAGCCTCCTAGGACCCCTTCGGACTTCGATTTTGAGATCACGATGGACGATCTCTTCGCCTCTTCACCGGCATCTAGGGCCCCGACTCCAGCCCCGTCACTGAGTACCAGGGTACAGAGGCCTGCCCGCGAGCCCTCCGAGAGATACCATCCGTACACCCGAGGCGATCCTGGGGCATCCACTTCTTCGGCACCACCACCAAAGCCACAGCCACTGCCAGCTCAGCCGGACTACTTCCAGCTCCTCTCCTCCATGTTTATGGCCTTTGAGCGGCGACAGGATGAGAGGGATAGGGCCATTCACGAGAGGTTGGATCGCCAGCAGGCTGCTATTCAGGAGCAGTCTCAGACGGTGGAGCGCCTATCCCGAGAGCAGGCAGGCTACATGGAGCACACAGCGAGGGAGCAGACCCGGGCCATGGATGCCCTTAGAGATGAGCAGACTCGAGTCCTGGAGGCCTTCAGGGGAGAGCAGATGAGATTGGTTGAGCAGATTGCTCAGGGACAGAGGGAGTTGAGGCAGCAGCTCGCTCATGATGTGAGGACGTCATAGGACCAGGCGTCTCAGAGGGTCGATATGACCCTTCAGATGATTGATGAGTCACTTGACTCTCTGAGATCCCGCGTCCAGGCGATAGAGGGGATTCTCCCTCCTCTTTCTCAGACCATGAGGGAGTTTAGGCAGCAGACGGAGCAGAGCTTAGAGCATAGGAGGACGGCCGCCGCTGAGCAGACCACTCAGCTGAGCCAAGCCTTCAAGAAGTTGGGGGACAAGATCTCTGAGACCTTAGGGTTTTTGGGCACCTGTACCCAGCCCTTCTTGGACGGCTATGCTCAGGTTCAGTTCAGGCGAGCCCATGATCACGAGGCAGGACCCTCTACAGCTCCGCCACCACCTCCGGCCCGTCCACCTCCGCCAGGGACCGTGCATATATCGGATGATGAGGATCCCGATGAGCCCTCAGACTACACACCCCTCTGAGCTTCAGGGAGTTATTTTTGTATCTCTTGTATATTTTATATTTTATATCTGCACTGTACAAAAATGACATTTCTAGTGGAAAACCTTTGCTTCATTATTTGCATGTTTTCTTCGATTAATTGCTTAAATAACATCACAGAAAGTGTATATTCTCATATTTACTTATGTGTCGATAAAAATGACAATAAAAAAAAATAAATAAAATAATACGAAACAAACAACAAAAGAATGATAATCAATAACATCTCAATAAAAGAAAAAATGAACAAAGGGTGAAACATGGCGTAGCAAATAAAGCAAAATCATGCCATCAATAGACAGGATAAAAGACGACCACTCAAGCATGAGCTAACGAAATTTTTCATCACACAGGTACAGAGGAATACCGATCTGAACACGGACATCGATTAAAAAAAAAAGATCTCCTTTGAAACAAGGAAACCGGCGGAGTTTTCACACTCCAAGATCGAAGTTGCAGTTGAAGAAACACTGCCCTTCACCAGATCGAAGTTGCAGTTGAAGAAACACTACCCTTCACCAGATCGAAGCTGCAGTTGAAGAAACACTGCCCTTCACCAGATCGAAGTTGCAGTTGAAGAAACACTGCCCTTCACCAGATCGAAGTTGCGGTTAGAGAAACACTGCTCTTCACCAGATCGAGGCTATAACCAGAGAGTGCTGCGTCTCACCAATCGAAGTTGCGGTTAGAGAAACACTGCTCTTCACCAGATGGAGGCTGTAACCAGAGAGTGCTGCGTCTCACCAATCGAAGTTGCGGTTAGAGAAACACTGCTCTTCACCAGATCGAGGTTGTAGCCAAAGCATGCTGCATCTCACCAAGCCCTACAGATCGAGATGAGGTCTAACTAACAAAAGGCACGCAAGGTGAAAAGCCGTCGAAGGTACGCTTTCTTTCCAACCTTTCTCTGAGTTTTGGCTTATCTAGGCGCTTGTGCGCTAGTTTCCCCAAAACTGGGGGCAACTGTAAGCACCGTGTCCTGGAGCGGTCCGGATCAGAGGTTACCCTATGATGAAATCAATGTTCAAAGCCTGTACGGGAGGCTGAAGTTTGAGGTTTTAGTCCCGCGTTCCATGAGAAATGAGGTTTTTCTACACTTCAGGGGCAGAGGGGGAGAAAACGGGAGTTTTCCGAGTCGAAAAGGTTTTTTGTCCTCCACAGACGGCCAGCCCGTCTGTGCAGGTAGCCCGTCGCTTCGAGTCACCGACGGCTCAGGGTATTTTCCGACGCCCGTCGGAAAGTCACCGCCCCTGTCAGGAGCCGCCTGGTTTCCCGGAGCACGCAACCGTTCCGACGCCCGTCGGTGGATGTGGCAGGGCCGTCGGAAGTGTCCTTGTGTCAGTAGGATTCTTCCGACGCCCGCCCCTATGCACCGACGCCCGTCGGTCGTGTCTGGCTATATAAGGTCCGGATTTTCACTTCAAAAGGGTTGGAAAATTTTTCAGAAGAGGAAACTCTGTCAAAATTCGAGCACGTTTTCTCTCCCTTCCAAAAACACCTTTTTCCAAAGAACTTTACTTAATCAAGGATCAAATCAATCAAAGGAACTAAAAGCTAATTAGTTTTCTTTAGATTTTGACACCTAAATCGATTTTCTGAAGGATCGGAGGTGAAATAGCTCATTTTCTCTCTCTAATCTTTCATTCTCTTATTTCTCGTGGAACGCGCGGGGATCTAACCGACATCAAAATTCTACCCAAGGCAACTATCTGAGGGTAAATATTCCGAATTCTCTCTCCATTTCTATCTCATATTTAATCATTTATCATTTATTTATTCATTCTGTGAAATTTTTGAATACTTGTCATTACCTTTCTTCATTTTGACTACCCCATCTCCCCTTTTGAAATAAAACTTGCTTTTTGATCTTAAAAGGCCCTTGTTTCCTTTCTGTTTTCCGGAGACAGAGGTGACCGACGGGTCATCTTCATGACCGACGCCCGTCGGTCACCTACCTATGGACGCCCTTTTTGAGTGACAAACGGGCATATCGAATTACCAAACCGACGCCCGTCGGTCAACCAGGAAGGGCCGTCGGTGGGTTTTGCCTCCATTTTCGTTGATCATTTTTTCATCTCTATTCAGTCCCTTCGATTTTTTATGTGTTAATTTCATGAATATTAACATCTCTTAACTTTCTGTGAGTGTATATTGGTCTTCTTGGATAATTCCGAGCTCAAGCAGCCGCCTACCATGCGTGGTGGATTTCGTCCGGTTTAGTTTTCTTAAACCTCTTGATTTATTCCTCTCACCTTTTTCATTGATTATTTTATGTATTTGAATAAGCTTTCTTTATCCCGTTAAATGTAAGAATATATCAACGATTTGTACTTAAATAAAATTGAGTTTTGTATAAAATGCAAAAGGGTCCAACGCCCTATTTTCATTCAATAAAGATCATCACATATTAAATATCTCATTTTTAATAATGATGCATGAGAGGACCAAAGTCCTCAAAATAAACAATGCCCCGATTTGTGTAGGAATCGCACATTTACCAAAGGGAGTTGTATTCCGCTCCTTGTGTTATTGTAATTTATCGCTTTTGATACTTATTCTGCTCATTTACTGCTTTCTGAATGTGAATAAATGTGCCCTTTAATCAACTGCATAGTGTGGAGAGAGAGCGAACTGATGACATTAAAATTTGATCATAAACTAATCGAGGTAGAAATAGATGAGAAATCCCGGACCCAGCTCTGGTCTTTGGGCTCAAGAGGTTAGAGGTTATCCTCCAAAATACTTCTTGGGTCACAAGACTTTAGCGCTAATCCTAGGCCTCATGGCCCAACATGGATACTAAGCGCAAGTCTTAGGCTCTCCGAGGCGAGAGTAACTTTCCCAATGTTCTATTGGGTGGCGACTCCATGATACCTCCTTGTTGCTCAAAATAGACGCACTTGCGATTTATCGTAAGATGCCAACGGACCCGCAAATGCCCCGGTCGCCCACGTGCGGGCTGTCGAACGGGCGGCGCTCACCGGGGTCCGGCGCGCGTCACACTTTCCAAACTGAGAGATGTTGTGGTGGTGGTTGTTGTCATGTTGTCGGTGTGTTAACCCTTGTATAAGTGGTAGTGCCGTGATCGTGCTAACCCTCTATTGAGTGGCAGTATCGTCATCGTGCTAACCATTCTGAAATTTGAAGCGGTAGTGCCGTGATCGTGCAAACCCTCTATTGAGTGGTAATGCCGTCATCATGCTAACCCTTCTGAAGTGGTAGTACTGTGGTCGTGCTAACCTTCCGTAGAATGGTAGTGCCGCCATTATGCTAACCCTTCTGAGATTTGAAGTGGCAGTGCCGTGATCGTGTAAACCTCTGTTGAGTGGTAGTACCGTCATCGTGCTAACCCTTCTAAAGTGGTAGTAGCATGGTTGTGCTAACCTTCCGTAGAATGGTAGTGCCGCCATCGTGCTAACCCTTCTTAAGTGGTAGTGCCGTGGTTGTGCTAACCTTCCATAGAGTGGTAGTGCCGCCATCGTGCTAACCCTTCTTAGATTTGAAGTGGTGCCCCTTGAGAGGTCTTTAACTGATTTGCCCCCTGAGAGGAACTGGGTTAAATTGGATTGATGTCATCACTCGGCTTTTGTCGGCGTTCGCATCGAGTCTCTCTTTCTGCAAGACTTAAAAAGGCAAACATGCAGAAAAGATAATAAGCATTCATATGAGATGCATGTGTATGTAGCAATGCAGGCTAAGAATTTGCCCAAGTGGATTTGAAGGTGACGGCCGGTTTTGTCATAATTTGAGGTAGGATCAGTGCCCCCTAGAATTATTTTCGAATTTTATGCCTTCAGAAATTATGAGGTTCCCCCCTATAGTCATTCTTTTAAGGTAGTGCGTCCCTTCTAGATTTTTGCACTAGCTTTTCTTAGCGGGAAATGTGTCCTTTTCGGATTTTCACATAACCCCACCCTGTGCCTTATTTTTGCCTGGAATGGACCCAACCCAATCCAGCGGCTTTTTTTGGCTTTTTTTTTAATAAAAAGGATTCTCAAACACTAGTCATTAGATAAATCAATGATGTATTACTTTGGAAGATAGAATTACATGACCAATGAAAATGCAAACGAAACTCTTTTATTCATTGCAAAATTGCACACAATTCTATATGATTTCATCATACATGATCTTCTTTTGACAAAAGTTCAAAAGCACAAGACTACACCCAATCTCAGAATTGATCTTGTAAGCATCAAACTCCTGTTATCAATCGACCCTCTCAGGTTTTCTAGATTGAACATTTTCTTTCAGCCCTTAATTTTTGCCCAGGATGCCTTTTTTTCAATTTTCAACCTAACAGGGCACCCAAATTTAGTAAGTGTAGACACTAGGTCCCGAGTCAGCCTAAATTGAAGTTACCCAATGATGATAATTGCCTTCACAGGCTAAAAAGATTAAAAGTGATGATTTCCTCTTCAAATTTACATTTTAGAGTGAGAAATTGAAAAATAATAAAAAATATTTTAAAAAATTAAATTTGAAAAATGGGGCTTAGATTTATAGTATTTTTGAAAATAAAAATAAAAAAAAATAAAAAAATTCGGATCGCGAGTGTCGGGCGCGGCGGCACGCCTGCGGCAGCTCGCTGGCGCGCTGGGCGCGAAGAGGCGACGCGCTGCGTGCCGCACTGCGCGCTGGAGCTTGTGATTTTCGTGCCTCTGCGTGCGGTTTCCGCGTGGAGCTGGCAGCGAGAAGCCCGTCCCTCTATAGCGACGAGCTTCCCTACTGTCCTGCCCGTCGCTATAGGGTCTGATACCCTCTTTTCCGATTTTTCACCCTCAGGACCCGGTGTCTACCGTTGTCCCTAGTTTTGGGGAATGTAGTGCCTTGGTGCCTAGGTGAGCCAAAACTTAAAGAAAGAAAGAAGAGACGAGTACCATAGGCAACTGTCTTTCCAAACTGAGAGATGTTGTGGTGGTGGTTGTTGTCATGTTGTCGGTGTGTTAACCCTTGTATAAGTGGTAGTGTCGTGATCGTGCTAACCCTCTATTGAGTGGCAGTATCGTCATCGTGCTAACCATTCTGAAATTTGAAGCGGTAGTGTCGTGATCGTGCAAACCCTCTATTGAGTGGTAATGCCGTCATCATGCTAACCCTTCTGAAGTGGTAGTACTGTGGTCGTGCTAACCTTCCGTAGAATGGTAGTGCCGCCATTGTGCTAACCCTTCTTAGATTTGAAGTGGCAGTGCCGTGATCGTGTAAACCTCTGTTGAGTGGTAGTACCATCATCGTGCTAACCCTTCTGAAGTTGTAGTACCATGGTTGTGCTAACCTTCCGTAGAATGGTAGTGCCGCCATCGTGCTAACCCTTCTGAGATTTGAAGTGGTAGTGCCATGATCGTGCAAACCCTCTGTTGAGTGGTAGTGCCATCATCGTGCTAACACTTTTGAAGTGGTAGTGCCGTGGTCAAGCTAACCTTCCATAGAATGTTAGTGCCGCCATCGTGCTAACCCTTCTTAAGTGGTAGTGCCGTGGTTGTGCTAACCTTCCGTAGAGTGGTAGTGCTGCCATCGTGCTAACCCTTCTTAGATTTGAAGTGGTGCCCCTTGAGAGGTCTTTAACTGATTTGCCCCCTGAGAGGTCCTGGGTTAAATTGGATTGATGTCATCACTAGGCTTTTGTCGGAGTCCGCATCGAGTCTCTCTTTCTGCAAGACTTAAAAAGGCAAACATGCAGAAAAGATAATAAGCATGCATATGAGATGCATGTGTATGTAGCAATGCAGGCTAAGAATTTGCCCAAGTGGATTTGAAGGTGACGGCCGGTTTGGTCGTAATTTGAGGTAGGATCAGTGCCCCCTAGAATTATTTTCGAATTTTATGCCTTTAGAAATTATGAGGTTCTCCCCTATAGTCATTCTTTTAAGGTAGTGCGTCCCTTCTAGATTTTTTCACTAGCTTTTCTTAGCGGGAAATGTGTCCTTTTCGGATTTTCACATAACCCTTTGCCTTATTTTTGCCTGGAATGGACCCAACCCAATCCAACGGCTTTTTTTGGCTTTTTTTTAATAAAAAGGATCCTCAAACACTAGTCATTAGATAGATCAATGATGTATTACTTTTGAAGATAGAATTACATGACCAATGAAAATGCAAATGAAACTCTTTTTTTCATTGTAAAATTGCACACAATTCTATATGATTTCATCATACATGATCTTCTTTTGACAAAAGTTCAAAAGCACAAGACTACACCCAATCTCGGAATTGATCTTGTAAGCATCAAACTCCTGTTATCAATCGACCCTCTCAGGTTTTCTTGATTGAACATTTTCTCTCAGCCCTTAATTTTTGCCCAGGATGCCTTTTTTTTGATTTTCAACCTAACAGGGCACCCAAATTTAGTAAGTGTAGACACTAGGTCCCGAGTCAGCCTAAATCGAAGTTACCCAATGATGATAATTGCCTTCACAGGCTAAAAGGGTTAAAAGTGATGATTTCCTCGTCCAATTTACATTTTAGAGTGAGAAATTGAAAAATAATAAAAAATATTTTAAAAAATTAAATTTGAAAAATTGGGCTTAGATTTATAGTATGTTTGAAAATTAAAATAAAAAAAAAAAATTCGGATCGCGAGTGTCGGGCGCGGCGGCATGCCTGCGGCAGCTCGCTGGCGCGCTGGGCGCGAAGAGGCGATGCGCAGCGTTGTGCGCGCTGCTTGCCGCACTTCGCGCTGGAGCTTGCGATTTTCGTGCCTCTGCGTGCGGTTTCCGCGTGGAGCTGGCAGCGAGAAGCTCGTCCCTCTATAGCAATGAGCTTCCCTACTGTCCTACCCGTCGCTATAGGGTCTGATACCCTCTTTTTCGATTTTTCACCCTCAGGACCCGGTGTCTACCGTTGTCCCTAGTTTTGGGGAATGTGGTGCCTGGGTGCCTAGGTGAGCCAAAACTCAAAGAAAGAAAGAAGAGACGAGTACCTGAGGCAACTGTCTTTCCAAACTGAGATGTTGTGGTGGTGGTTGTTGTCATGTTGTCGGTGTGTTAACTATTGTATAAGTGGTAGTGCCGTGATCGTGCTAACCCTCTATTGAGTGGAAGTATCGTCATCGTGCTAACCATTCTGAAATTTGAAGCGGTAGTGTCGTGATCGTGCAAACCCTCTATTGAGTGGTAATGTCGTCATCATGCTAACCCTTCTGAAGTGGTAGTACTGTGGTCGTGCTAACCTTCCGTAGAATGGTAGTGCCGCCATTGTGCTAACCCTTCTGAGATTTGAAGTGGCAGTGCCGTGATCGTGTAAACCTCTGTTGAGTGGTAGTACCGTCATCGTGCTAACCCTTCTGAAGTGGTAGTACCATGGTTGTGCTAACCTTCCGTAGAATGGTAGTGTCGCCACCATGCTAACCCTTCTTAGATTTGAAGTGGTAGTGCCATGATCGTGCAAACCCTCCATTGAGTGGTAGTGCCGTCATCGTGCTAACACTTTTGAAGTGGTAGTGCCGTGGTCGTGCTAACCTTCCATAGAATGTTAGTGCCGCCATCGTGCTAACCCTTCTTAAGTGGTAGTGCCGTGGTTGTGCTAACCTTCCGTAGAGTGGTAGTGCCGCCATCGTGCTAACCCTTCTTAGATTTGAAGTGGTGCCCCTTGAGAGGTCTTTAACTGATTTGCCCCCTGAGAGGTCCTGGGCTAAATTGGATTGATGTCATCACTCGGCTTTTGTCGGCGTCCGCATCGAGTCTCTCTTTCTGCAAGACTTAAAAAGGCGAACATGCAGAAAAGATAATAAGCATGCATATGAGATGCATGTGTATGTAGCAATGCAGGCTAAGAATTTGCCCAAGTGGATTTGAAGGTGACGGCCGGTTTGGTCGTAATTTGAGGTAGGATCAGTGCCCCCTAGAATTATTTTCGAATTTTATGCCTTTAGAAATTATGAGGTTCTCCCCTTTAGTCATTCTTTTAAGGTAGTGCGTCCCTTCTAGATTTTTGCACTAGCTTTTCTTAGCGGGAAATGTGTCCTTTTCGGATTTTCACTTAACCCTGTGCCTTATTTTTGCCTGGAATGGACCCAACCCAATCCAGCGGCTTTTTTTGGCTTTTTTTTTTTAATAAAAAGGATTCTCAAACACTAGTCATTAGATAGATCAATTATGTATTACTTTGGAAGATAGAATTACATGACCAATGAAAATGCAACCGAAACTCTTTTATTCATTGTAATATTGCACACAATTCTATATGATTTCATCATACATGATCTTCTTTTGACAAAAGTTCAAAAGCACAAGACTACACCCAATCATGGAATTGATCTTGTAAGCATCAAACTCCTGTTATCAATCGACCCTCTCAGGTTTTCTTGATTGAACATTTTCTCCCAGCCCTTAATTTTTGCCCAGGATGCCTTTTTTTCGATTTTAAACCTAACAGGGCACCCAAATTTAGTAAGTGTAGACACTAGGTCCCGAGTCAGCCTAAATCGAAGTTACCCAATGATGATAATTGCCTTCACAGGCTAAAAAGGTTAAAAGTGATGATTTCCTCGTCAAAATTACATTTTAGAGTGAGAAATTGAAAAATAATAAAAAATATTTTAAAAAATTAAATTTGAAAAATGGGGCTTAGATTTATAGTATTTTTTGAAAATGAAAATAAAAAAAATAAAAAAATTCGGATCGCGAGTGTCGGGCGCGGCGGCACGCCTGCGGCAGCTCGCTGGCGCGCTGGGCACGAAGAGGCGACGCGCAGCATTGTGCGCGCTGCGTGCCGCACTGCGCGCTGGAGCTTACGATTTTCGTGCCTCTGCGTGCGGTTTTCGCGTGGAGCTGGCAGCGAGAAGCCCGTCCCTCTATAGCGACGAGCTTCCCTACTGTCCTGCCTGTCGCTATAGGGTCTGATACCCTCTTTTCCGATTTTTCACCCTCAGGACCCGGTGTCTACCGTTGTCCCTAGTTTTGGGGAATGTAGTGCCTGGGTGCCTAGGTGAGCCAAAACTCAAAGAAAGAAAGAAGAGACGAGTACCTGAGCCAACTGTCTTTCCAAACTGAGAGATGTTGTGGTGGTTGTTGTTGTCATGTTGTCGGTGTGTTAACCCTTGTATAAGTGGTAGTGTCGTGATCGTGCTAACCCTCTATTGAGTGGCAGTATCGTCATCGTGCTAACCATTCTGAAATTTGAAGCGGTAGTGCCGTGATCGTGCAAACCCTCTATTGAGTGGTAATGCCGTCATCATGCTAACCCTTCTGAAGTGGTAGTACTGTGGTCGTGCTAACCTTCCGTAGAATGGTAGTGCCGCCATTGTGCTAACCCTTCTGAGATTTGAAGTGGCAGTGCCGTGATCGTGTAAACCTCTGTTGAGTGGTAGTACCGTCATCGTGCTAACCCTTCTGAAGTGGTAGTACCAAGGTTGTGCTAACCTTCCGTAGAATGGTAGTGTCGCCATCGTGCTAACCCTTCTGAGATTTGAAGTGGTAGTGCCATGATCGTGCAAACCCTCTGTTGAGTGGTAGTGCCGTCATCGTGCTAACACTTTTGAAGTGGTAGTGCCGTGGTCGTGCTAACCTTCCATAGAATGTTAGTGCCGCCATCGTGCTAACCCTTCTTAAGTGGTAGTGCCGTGGTTGTGCTAACCTTCCGTAGAGTGGTAGTGCCGCCATCGTGCTAACACTTCTTAGATTTGAAGTGGTGCCCCTTGAGAGGTCTTTAACTGATTTGCCCCCTGAGGGGTCCTAGGTTAAATTGGATTGATGTCATCACTCGGCTTTTGTCGGCGTCCGCATCGAGTCTCTCTTTCTGCAAGACTTAAAAAGGCGAACATGCAGAAAAGATAATAAGCATGCATATGAGATGCATGTGTATGTAGCAATGCAGGCTAAGAATTTGCCCAAGTGGATTTGAAGGTGACGGCCAGTTTGGTCGTAATTTGAGGTAGGATCAGTGCCCCCTAGAATTATTTTCGAATTTTATGCCTTCAGAAATTATGAGGTTCTCCCCTATAGTCATTCTTTTAAGGTAGTGCGTCCCTTCTAGATTTTTGCACTAGCTTTTCTTAGCGGGAAATGTGTCCTTTTCGGATTTTCACATAACCCTGTGCCTTATTTTTGCCTGGAATGGACCCAACCCAATCCAGCGGCTCTTTTTTGCTTTTTTTTTTAATAAAAAGGATTCTCAAACACTAGTAATTAGATAGATCAATGATGTATTACTTTGGAAGATAGAATTACATGACCAATGAAAATGCAAACGAAACTCTTTTATTCATTGTAAAATTGCACACAATTCTATATGATTTCATCATACATGATCTTCTTTTGACAAAAGTTCAAAAGCACAAGACTACACCCAATCTCGGAATTGATCTTGTAAGCATCAAACTCCTGTTATCAATCGACCGTCTCAGGTTTTCTTGATTGAACATTTTCTCTCAGCCCTTAATTTTTGCCCAGGATGCTTTTTTTCGATTTTCAACCTAACAGGGCACCCAAATTTTAGTAAGTGTAGACACTAGGTCCCGAGTCAACCTAAATCGAAGTTACCCAATGATGATAATTGCCTTCACAGGCTAAAAAGGTTAAAAGTGATGATTTCCTCATCAAATTTACATTTTAGAGTGAGAAATTGAAAAATAATAAAAAAATATTTTAAAAAATTAAATTTAAAAAATGGGGCTTAAATTTATAGTATTTTTGAAAATTAAAATAAAAAAAAAAAAAAAAATTCGGATCACGAGTGTCGGGCGCGGCGGCACGCCTGCGGCAGCTCGCTGGCGCGCTGGGCGCGAAGAGGCGACGCGCAGCGTTGTGCGCGCTGCGTGCCGCACTGCGCGCTGGAGCTTGCGATTTCCGTGCCTCTGCGTGCGGTTTTCGCGTGGAGCTGGCAGCGAGAAGCCCGTGCCTCTATAGCGACGAGCTTCCCTACTGTCCTGCCCGTCGCTATAGGGTCTGATACCCTCTTTTCCGATTTTTCACCCTCAGGACCCGGTGTCTACCGTTGTCCCTAGTTTTGGGGAATGTAGTGCCTGGGTGCCTAAGTGAGCCAAAACTCAAAGAAAGAAAGAAGAGACGAGTACCTGAGGCAACTGTCTTTCCAAACTGAGAGATGTTGTGGTGGTGGTTGTTGTCATGTTGTCGGTGTGTTAACCCTTGTATAAGTGGTAGTGTCGTGATCGTGCTAACCCTCTATTGAGTGGCAGTATCGTCATCGTGCTAACCATTCTGAAATTTGAAGCGGTAGTGCCGTGATCGTGCAAACCCTCTATTGAGTGGTAATGTCGTCATCATGCTAACCCTTCTGAAGTGGTAGTACTGTGGTCTTGCTAACCTTCCGTAGAATGGTAGTGCCGCCATTGTGCTAACCCTTCAGAGATTTGAAGTGGCAGTGCCGTGATCATGTAAACCTCTGTTGAGTGGTAGTACCGTCATCGTGCTAACCCTTCTGAAGTGGTAGTACCATGGTTGTGCTAACCTTCCGTAGAATGGTAGTGCCGCAATCGTGCTAACCCTTCTGAGATTTGAAGTGGTAGTGCCATGATCGTGCAAACCCTCTGTTGAGTGGTAGTGCCGTCATCGTGCTAACACTTTTGAAGTGGTAGTGCCGTGGTCGTGCTAACCTTCCATAGAATGTTAGTGCCGCCATCGTGCTAACCCTTCTTAAGTGGTAGTGCCGTGGTTGTGCTAACCTTCCGTAGAGTGGTAGTGCCGCCATCGTGCTAACCCTTCTTAGATTTGAAGTGGTGCCCCTTGAGAGGTCTTTAACTGATTTGCCCCCTGAGAGGTCCTGGGTTAAATTGGATTGATGTCATCACTCGGCTTTTGTCGGCGTCCGCATCGAGTCTCTCTTTCTGCAAGACTTAAAAAGGCGAACATGCAGAAAAGATAATAAGCATGCATATGAGATGCATGTGTATGTAGCAATGCAGGCTAAGAATTTGCCCAAGTGGATTTGAAGGTGACGGCCGGTTTGGTCGTAATTTGAGGTAGGATCAGTGCCCCCTAGAATTATTTTCGAATTTTATGCCTTCACAAATTATGAAGTTCTCCCCTATAGTCATTATTTTAAGGTAGTGCGTCCCTTCTAGATTTTTGCACTAGCTTTTTTTAGCGGGAAATGTGTCCTTTTCGGATTTTCACATAACCCTGTGCCTTATTTTTGCCTGGAATGGACCCAACCCAATCCAGCGGCTTTTTTTGGCTTTTTTTTTAATAAAAAGGATTCTCAAACACTAGTCATTAGATAGATCAATGATGTATTACTTTGGAAGATAGAATTACATGACCAATGAAAATGCAAACGAAACTCTTTTATTCATTGTAAAATTGCACACAATTCTATATGATTTCATCATACATGATCTTCTTTTGACAAAAGTTCAAAAGCACAAGACTACACCCAATCTCGGAATTGATCTTGTAAGCATCAAACTCCTGTTATCAATCGACCCTCTCAGGTTTTCTTGATTGAACATTTTCTCTCAGCCCTTAATTTTTGCCCAGGATGCCTTTTTTCGATTTTCAACCTAACAGGGCACCCAAATTTAGTAAGTGTAGACACTAGGTCCCGAGTCAACCTAAATCGAAGTTACCCAATGATGATAATTGCCTTCACAGGCTAAAAAGGTTAAAAGTGATGATTTCCTCATCAAATTTACATTTTAAAGTGAGAAATTGAAAAATAATAAAAAAATATTTTAAAAAATTAAATTTGAAAAATGGGGCTTAAATTTATAGTATTTTTGAAAATTAAAATAAAAAAAAATAAAAAAATTCGGATCGCGAGTGTCGGGCGCGGCGGCACGCCTGCGGCAGCTCGCTGGCGCGCTGGGCGCGAAGAGGCGACGCGCAGCGTTGTGCGCGCTGCGTGCCGCACTGTGCGCTGGAGCTTGCGATTTCCGTGCCTCTGCGTGCGGTTTTCGCGTGGAGCTGGCAGCGAGAAGCCCGTGCCTCTATAGCGACGAGCTTCCCTACTGTCCTGCCCGTCGCTATAGGGTCTGATACCCTCTTTTCCGATTTTTCACCCTCAGGACCCGGTGTCTACCGTTGTCCCTAGTTTTGGGGAATGTAGTGCCTGGGTGCCTAGGTGAGCCAAAACTCAAAGAAAGAAAGAAGAGACGAGTACCTGAGGCGACTGTCTTTCCAAACTGAGAGATGTTGTGGTGGTGGTTGTTGTCATGTTGTCGGTGTGTTAACCCTTGTATAAGTGGTAGTGTCGTGATCGTGCTAACCCTCTATTGAGTGGCAGTATCTTCATCGTGCTAACCATTCTGAAATTTGAAGCGGTAGTGCCGTGATCGTGCAAACCCTCTATTGAGTGGTAATGTCGTCATCATGCTAACCCTTCTGAAGTGGTAGTACCATGGTTGTGCTAACCTTCCGTAGAATGGTAGTGCCGCAATCGTGCTAACCCTTCTGAGATTTGAAGTGGTAGTGCCATGATCGTGCAAACCCTCTGTTGAGTGGTAGTGCCGTCATCGTGCTAACACTTTTGAAGTGGTAGTGTCGTGGTCGTGCTAACCTTCCATAGAATGTTAGTGCCGCCATCGTGCTAACCCTTCTTAAGTGGTAGTGCCGTGGCTGTGCTAACCTTCCGTAGAGTGGTAGTGCCGCCATCGTGCTAACCCTTCTTAGATTTGAAGTGGTGCCCCTTGAGAGGTCTTTAACTGTTTTGCCCCCTGAGAGGTCCTGGGTTAAATTGGATTGATGTCATCACTCGGCTTTTGTCGGCGTCCGCATCGAGTCTCTCTTTCTGCAAGACTTAAAAAGGCGAACATGCAGAAAAGATAATAAGCATGCATATGCGATGCATGTGTATGTAGCAATGCAGGCTAAGAATTTGCCCAAGTGGATTTGAAGGTGACGGCCGGTTTGGTCGTAATTTGAGGTAGGATCAGTGCCCCCTAGAATTATTTTCGAATTTTATGCCTTCAGAAATTATGAGGTTCTCCCCTATAGTCATTCTTTTAAGGTAGTGCGTCCCTTCTAGATTTTTGCACTAGCTTTTCTTAGCGGGAAATGTGTCCTTTTCGGATTTTCACATAACCATGTGCCTTATTTTTGCCTGGAATGGACCCAACCCAATCCAGCGGCTTTTTTTGGCTTTTTTTTTTAATAAAAAGGATTCTCAAACACTAGTCATTAGATAGATCAATGATGTATTACTTTGGAAGATAGAATTACCTGACCAATGAAAATGCAAAAGAAACTCTTTTATTCATTGTAAAATTGCACACAATTCTATATGATTTCATCATACATGATCTTCTTTTGACAAAAGTTCAAAAGCACAAGACTACACCCAATCTCGGAATTGATCTTGTAAGCATCAAACTCCTGTTATCAATCGACCCTCTCAGGTTTTCTTGATTGAACATTTTCTCTCAGCCCTTAATTTTTGCCCAGGATGCCTTTTTTTCGATTTTCAACCTAACAGGGCACCCAAATTTAGTAAATGTAGACACTAGGTCCCGAGTCAGCCTAAATCGAAGTTACCCAATGATGATAATTGCCTTCACAGGCTAAAAAGGTTAAAAGTGATGATTTCCTCGTCAAATTTACATTTTAGAGTGAGAAATTTAAAAATAATAAAAAATATTTTAAAAAATTAAATTTGAAAAAAATTTATAGTATTTTTGAAAATTAAAATAAAAAAAAATTAAAAAAATTCGGATCGCGAGTGTCGGGCGCGGCGGCACGCCTGCGGCAGCTCGCTGGTGTGCTGGGCGCGAAGAGGCGACGCGCAGCGTTGTACGCGCTGCGTGCCGCACTGCGTGCTGGAGCTTATGATTTTCGTGCCTCTGCGTGCAATTTTCGCGTGGAGCTGGCAGCGAGAAGCCCGTCCCTCTATAGCGACGAGCTTCCCTACTGTCCTGCCCGTCGCTATAGGGTCTGATACCCTCTTTTCCGATTTTTCACCCTCAGGACCCGGTGTCTACCGTTGTCCCTAGTTTTGGGGAATGTAGTGCCTGGGTGCCTAGGTGAGCCAAAACTCAAAGAAAGAAAGAAGAGACGAGTACCTGAGGCAACTGTCTTTCCAAACTGAGAGATGTTGTGGTGGTGGTTGTTGTCATGTTGTCGGTGTGTTAACCCTTGTATAAGTGGTAGTGCCGTGATCGTGCTAACCCTCTATTGAGTGCCAGTATCGTCATCGTGCTAACCATTCTGAAATTTGAAGCGGTAGTGCCGTGATCGTGCAAACCCTCTATTTAGTGGTAATGCCGACATCATGCTAACCCTTCTGAAGTGGTAGTACTGTGGTCGTGCTAACCTTCCGTAGAATGGTAGTGCCGCCATTGTGCTAACCCTTCTGAGATTTGAAGTGGCAGTGCCGTGATCGTGTAAACCTCTGTTGAGTGGTAGTACCGTCATCGTGCTAACCCTTCTGAAGTGGTAGTACCATGGTTGTGCTAACCTTCCGTAGAATGGTAGTGTCGCCATCGTGCTAACCCTTCTGAGATTTGAAGTGGTAGTGCCATGATCGTGCAAACCCTCTGTTGAGTGGTAGTGCCGTCATCGTGCTAACACTTTTGAAGTGGTAGTGCCGTGGTCGTGCTAACCTTCCATAGAATGTTAGTGCCGCCATCGTGCTAACCCTTCTTAAGTGGTAGTGCCGTGGTTGTGCTAACCTTCCGTAGAGTGGTAGTGCCACCATCGTGCTAACCCTTCTTAGATTTGAAGTGGTGCCCCTTGAGAGGTCTTTAACTGATTTGCCCCCTGAGAGGTCCTGGGTTAAATTGGATTGATGTCATCACTCGGCTTTTGTCGGCGTCCGCATCGAGTCTCTCTTTCTGCAAGACTTAAAAAGGCGAACATGCAGAAAAGATAATAAGCATGCATATGAGATGCATGTGTATGTAGCAATGCAGGCTAAGAATTTGCCCAAGTGGATTTGAAGGTGACGGCCGGTTTGGTCGTAATTTGAGGTAGGATCAGTGCCCCCTAGAATTATTTTCGAATTTTATGCCTTTAGAAATTATGAGGTTCTCCCCTATAGTCATTCTTTTAAGGTAGTGTGTCCCTTCTAGATTTTTGCACTAGCTTTTCTTAGCGGGAAATGTGTCCTTTTCGGATTTTCACATAACCATGTGCCTTATTTTTGCCTGGAATGGACCCAACCCAATCCAGCGGCTTTTTTTGGCTTTTTTTTTTTTAATAAAAAGGATTCTCAAACACTAGTCATTAGATAGATCAATGATGTATTACTTTGGAAGATAGAATTACATGACCAATGAAAATGCAAACGAAACTCTTTTATTCATTGTAAAATTGCACACAATTCTATATGATTTCATCATACATGATCTTCTTTTGACAAAAGTTCAAAAGCACAAGACTACACCCAATCTCGGAATTGATCTTGTAAGCATCAAACTCCTGTTATCAATCGACCCTCTCAGGTTTTCTTGATTGAACATTTTCTCTAAGCCCTTAATTTTTGCCCAGGATGCCTTTTTTTCGATTTTCAACCTAACAGGGCACCCAAATTTAGTAAATGTAGACACTAGGTCCCGAGTCAGCCTAAATCGAAGTTACCCAATGATGATAATTGCCTTCACATGCTAAAAAGGTTAAAAGTGATGATTTCCTCATCAAATTTACATTTTAGAGTGAGAAATTGAAAAATAATAAAAAAATATTTTAAAAAATTAAATTTGAAAAATGGGGCTTAAATTTATAGTATATTTGAAAATTAAAATAAAATAAAAAATAAAAAAATTCGGATCGCGAGTGTCGGGCGCGGCGGCACGCCTGCGGCAGCTCGCTGGCGCGCTGGGCGCGAAGAGGCGACGCGCAGCGTTATGCGCGCTGGAGCTTGCGATTTTCGTGCCTCTGCGTGCGGTTTTCGCGTGGAGCTGGCAGCGAGAAGCCCGTCCCTCTATAGCGACGAGCTTCCCTACTGTCCTGACCGTCGCTATAGGGTCTGATACCCTCTTTTCCGATTTTTCACCCTCAGGACCCGGTGTCTACCGTTGTCCCTAGTTTTTGGGAATGTAGTGCCTGGGTGCCTAGGTGAGCCAAAACTCAAAGAAAGAAAGAAGAGACGAGTACCTGAGGCAACTGTCTTTCCAAATTGAGAGATGTTGTGGTGGTGGTTGTTGTCATGTTGTCGGTGTGTTAACCCTTGTATAAGTGGTAGTGTAACACCCCGCCATCCCCGTTGGAAGGATGCCGGAGTGCCACGCGAGCAAACACATATAATCAAATCCATATACACATGTATAAACAAAAACCAAATGTAAAATAAAGAAACTTTTATTCATTTAATAGTAAAATCATGTTTATATATAACATATATCAATATCGTTTTACAAAAAGAGGCTCGTAAGCAGATACATATACAAAAATAATATTTGTTCCTTTACAAAAGATTTACTTTGCTATACACAAGCCATATACAAAAATTTACAGCGGAAGACTTCAAAAATAACTTCATCAAAAGACTCCTAGTGGCCGACCTGCAGATATCTGACTCCAAGCTAAACTCGCCACCTGCACGGGAAAAGAGCCCGTGCTAAGCGATAACGCTTAGTGGGGAGAAACAAAACAGACATACAATATACATATACAATATTTATACTATAATAAACTAATGATTCCAAAAGCAAGGCATCAAATCACATGTAAACATGTCTCAAAATTTTTACTTGACATGCATAAATATATACATTACAAGCAATTAAGTATTCAATTCATAATGCTCATCATTTCAAGTATACAGATTCAAGGTGTGATATAAAGCTATGCAAGAATTCATATACATTATATACTTGTAATCATGTCCAGAATACATCTCAACATATGCAACACATCTCAACAAATAGTCTGATTAGTCTAAAAATACTCTCTAAAAGTGGATGCGGTCAATTGGATACTGATAGGACACAGTATCCCAAGCATATAGAGACATGAGTCTCAAACATGTACTTTTCATATAGAGACCGAAGTCCCGCATTTAAATCCTTATAGACCCATACAGGATCGAAACAAGGATCCAAACGGACCCAAGTATAATGTTTTATCATATAGCAGCTGCACACATACACTGACCTAAGTAAGCGATTACTTATCCACTACTATGACTATTCAGGCTTAAAACTCAGCTCAACAATTCAAACACCAATATCCGTATTAAATACACTAAATGCAAATACATATTTCACGTGTACATGTGTCTAGATCAAAATCAGAAACATTTAAATATATCCAGTATCAATTATTGGAGGCAGAAGTACAAATAATTCTCATTGAAGTCAAGTTATGTTCATGTAAAATATAAACTAATAAATTATGTACATTAATTATTTAACAAGATATACAACTCAATATTAAACAATTATTAATTACAATTCAGATTTTAAATCCAAACTTTTGTCATGTAATACAAAAACCCTTGAAATCAGAAGTTAAAATCATGTTTTTAGAAAACAAGGCAGTAGGGAAGGCTGGTCACGTCGTGACCACTGGTCACGTCTCGTGACGCAGGCTTCACGCGAGCGCCACGCGAAACAGCAAGCAAGAACAGGCGGTCACGGCGTGACCATCAGTCACGTCTCGTGACGCCTGTGAGGAGAGGGAGAGAGGACACGAGACGAGTTCTTGTGACACGCAGGGAAGACAGGCGAGAGGTCGCGAGGCGTGATGCTCCATCACGTCGCGACTTCCCAAAGGGAGGAAGGTCACGGCGTGATGCTTCATCACGCCACGTGACTTCCCACAGAGGGAGGTCACGGCGTGATGTACCATCACGTCACGTGATCTTTCTCTCACAAATGCTTCTCCTTCTCCAAACTCTTCCAATTTTTCCAGAAATCGTAAAAACCCAGAAAACGTAAAAACAGAGTACACCAAAACTTCAAGTCCCAATTTGTCTAAATCCATTTTTTTCATGCAATAATTATGCAAACACATACCTTTAGGTCTTCTGAGCACATTTACAGCAATTACACTCATATTTTTCACATTCTCATACAATCGTAAATAAACAGAGAGAGTCACAACCCAGAATTTCACATTCATATACACGTTTAACTAACTCATTTGCATATACCTCATCGATTCTTTTCTACTAATATCATGTATACAACATTACATATCTCATGCATTTCAATATACAAACACACATTAACACATTAGCAACAGAACTGCAAACCAAATCCAGAATGAGGAAAGACAGACACACTCCCAAACCTGGAAATGAAGCTCAAAATGTCCACTGAACTCTCAATCCACCACTTTATCTTTTCCCTTCTCTTTTCTTTTATCCACAGAAGCTTGCAAACAGATGAAACCATAATCAAAACCCAAGGACAGAATCTCTAAATAACTCAAATGAGAAGAAGAACCACACGAAACCAATAGCCACTTACCTTCTGTAACCTCTTTTCCAATCTCAAACCCTAGTTCCACAATGATAGAACACACATGCAAATGGGAAAAAGCAGCAAATGGAGAGGGAAGGGATAGCTAACGTGAGAGAGAGCAAAAGAGAGAGAACCTCCTGAGTTTAGTTTTCCAGGAACCTAAGAAATTCAAACCTCTCTTTTCCCTCACCCACGTACACACACACCCACTCTCCACCTGGCACACATGCACAGTTACACAATTCCACTAAACCCATTTACAAACTGATCCACTCAATAATACCAATAAAACCTTGGCAAATTACCTTCTACTCACCAAAATAAAATCTGCCTTATAAAATACTTTTAATTCTTGCAATTTAATCCACTTACCTCTTGCAAATTACTCAATTACCCTTAATTGTCCAATTAAAAATTGCTTAATCTAATTAGGCCACTTATGGGGTGTGACAACTCTCCCCTCCTTAAGAAAATTTCGTCCTCGAAATTTCCTTGCTTATCCAAACACATCTCAAATACCAAAACCGAAACAAAACAAAACTGAACATATAAACACTTACCCGAAGGTCCTGCAGCACCCGCTATATTCTCAGCAGTCATAGCATATGCCCGATGCCTAGTATGATCCTCTGTAGCACCCGGTCGTTGCACCGTCTCAGATGGTGCTCTCGGATGTCTACTTCCTTCACGATTGCTTTGAATGACATTGGATCTTTTACTCTCTTGCTGATTCTGGTCCACTTGTCGATCAGGGCAAAATGCAAAACGATGCTCCATACTTCCGCACTTAAAACAGGCGCCAATAATCTTACGACATGTACCCCAATGGTACCTATGACAATGCTCACACTCTGGTGCTCGATTTCCTTTGCTAACATGCGGTGCCACACTACCTACTTCTGAAGGCACCTGAACTGACCCTCTAATTCCTTGCTCAACTGGAGTACCCTTTGCTTTCTTATTACTTGCAACTCCCCCTTCTGGTGCTCTCCTCTTCTGTGCCATCTTCTGTTTAATCTCCTCAGATTCCTCTAACTTCATTGCTGCAGCCACAAGCTGATAATATCCTACTGGTTGCAATACAATCATCGCAGACAAAGGACCTCGGTACACCTCACGAAGTCCCTCAAGAAAGTGTCTACATCTGAACTCACCAGTCAACAACTGCTCAGGCACATACTTACTCAGCCTATTGAACTCCTTGTCATACTCACTAACAGTCATTCCCCTCTGCTTCAAGCTAATGAACTCTCTCCACTTAGCTTCTTGGTATGCCTTCGTTATATACTTTTGCTCAAACTCTTGCTTGAAATACTCCCATGTCAATTCAGCTGGTCGCTGAGGATTCCTCATCACAAGCTCCCACCAATCATAGGCTGGTCCCTGAAGCAACGATATAGCACACGAAGCTCTCTGATCCGCAGGACATCTAATCTCTAGCAGAATTCTACCCACTCTCTTGAGCCAAAACTCAGCCACATCCGATTCATCTAAGGCAGTCCCATGGAAATCCTCTGCTCCTCTTTTTCTTAACAATTCAATTGGAGCCTTAGGAGCAGTCAACCTATCAACCACTTGCAACAAACCTTGCACTAATGCTGGATCAAAACCAGCTCCTCTATTTGCACCCACAGCTGGTGCAGGTTCCTGTGCAGGCCTATCCTGTCTCACTGGCTCACCTCCTCTGATTGGACTCTCTCTACGACCCATATAGACACTGTCCATCGTGTCGCCCATATACTCACTTGGATCCGACTCCATATAAACACTACAAAACACAAGACATCTGCATTAGGCCACTATACAAAACTGACTCTCATGTATAGACTTGACTCTATACTCAAACAATCACAACATAACCCAGAACCACCAAACCTGGGCTCTGATACCAAGCTGTAACACCCCGCCATCCCCGTTGGAAGGATGCCGGAGTGCCACGCGAGCAAACACATATAATCAAATCCATATACACATGTATAAACAAAAACCAAATGTAAAATAAAGAAACTTTTAATCATTTAATAGTAAAATCCTGTTTATATATAACATATATCAATATCGTTTTACAAAAAGAGGCTCATAAGCAAATACATATACAAAAATAATATTTGTTCCTTTACAAATGATTTACTTTGCTATACACAAGCCATATACAAAAATTTACAGCGGAAGACTTCAAAAATAACTTCATCAAAAGACTCCTAGTGGCCGACCTGCAGATATCTGACTCCAAGCTAAACTCGCCACCTGCACGGGAAAAGAGCCCGTGCTAAGCGATAACGCTTAGTGGGGAGAAACAAAACAGACATACAATATACATATACAATATTTATACTATAATAAACTAATGATTCCAAAAGCAAGGCATCAAATCACATGTAAACATGTCTCAAAATTTTTACTTTACATGCATAAATATATACATTACAAGCAATTAAGTATTCAATTCATAATGCTCATCATTTCAAGTATACAGATTCAAGGTGTGATATAAAGCTATGCAAGAATTCATATACATTATATACTTGTAATCATGTCCAGAATACATCTCAACATATGCAACACATCTCAACAAATAGTCTGATTAGTCTAAAAATACTCTCTAGAAGTGGATGCGGTCAATTGGATACTGATAGGACACAGTATCCCAAGCATATAGAGACATGAGTCTCAAACATGTACTTTTCATATAGAGACCGAAGTCCCGCATTTAAATCCTTATAGACCCATACAGGATCGAAACAAGGATCCAAACGGACCCAAGTATAACGTTTTATCATATAGCAGCTGCACACACACACTGACCTAAGTAAGCGCTTACTTATCCACTACTATGACTATTCAGGCTTAAAACTCAGCTCAACAATTCAAACACCAATATCCGTATTAAATACACTAAATGCAAATACATATTTCACGTGTACATGTGTCTAGATCAAAATCAGAAACATTTAAATATATCCAGTATCAATTATTGGAGGCAGAAGTACAAATAATTCTCATTCAAGTCAAGTTATGTTCATGTAAAATATAAACTAATAAATTATGTACATTAATTATTTAACAAGATATACAACTCAATATTAAACAATTATTAATTACAATTCAGATTTTAAATCCAAACTTTTGTCATGTAATGCAAAAACCCTTGAAATCAGAAGTTAAAATCTTGTTTTTAGAAAACAAGGCAGTAGGGAAGGCTGGTCACGTCGTGACCACTGGTCACGTCTCGTGACGCAGGCTTCACGCGAGCGCCACGCGAAACAGCAAGCAAGAACAGGCGGTCACGGCGTGACCATCAGTCACGTCTCGTGATGCCTGTGAGGAGAGGGAGAGAGGACACGAGACGAGTTCTTGTGACACGCAGGGAAGACAGGCGAGAGGTCGCGAGGCGTGATGCTCCATCACGTCGCGACTTCCCAAAGGGAGGAAGGTCACGGCGTGATGCTTCATCACGCCACGTGACTTCCCACAGAGGGAGGTCACGGCGTGATGTACCATCACGTCACGTGATCTTTCTCTCACAAATGCTTCTCCTTCTCCAAACTCTTCCAATTTTTCCAGAAATCGTAAAAACCCAGAAAACGTAAAAACAGAGTACACCAAAACTTCAAGTCCCAATTTGTCTAAATCCATTTTTTTCATGCAATAATTATGCAAACACGTACCTTTAGGTCTTCTGAGCACATTTACAGCAATTACACTCATATTTTTCACATTCTCATACAATCGTAAATAAACAGAGAGAGTCACAACCCAGAATTTCACATTCATATACACGTTTAACTAACTCATTTGCATATACCTCATCGATTCTTTTCTACTAATATCATGTATACAATATTACATATCTCATGCATTTCAATATACAAACACACATTAACACATTAGCAACAGAACTGCAAACCGAATCTAGAATGAGGAAAGACAGACACACTCCCAAACCTGGAAATGAAGCTCAAAATGTCCACTGAACTCTCAATCCACCACTTTATCTTTTCCCTTCTCTTTTCTTTTATCCACAGAAGCTTGCAAACAGATGAAACCACAATCAAAACCCAAGGACAGAATCTCTAAATAACTCAAATGAGAAGAAGAACCACACGAAACCAATAGCCACTTACCTTCTGTAACCTCTTTTCCAATCTCAAACCCTAGTTCCACAATGACAGAACACACATGCAAATGGGAAAAAGCAGCAAATGGAGAGGGAAGGGATAGCTAACGTGAGAGAGAGCAAAAGAGAGAGAACCTCTTGAGTTTAGTTTTCCAGGAACCTAAGAAATTCAAACCTCTCTTTTCCCTCACCCACGTACACACACACCCACTCTCCACCTGGCACACATGCACAGTTACACAATTCCACTAAACCCATTTACAAACTGATCCACTCAATAATACCAATAAAACCTTGGCAAATTACCTTCTACTCACCAAAATAAAATCTGTCATATAAAATACTTTTAATTCTTGCAATTTAATCCACTTACCTCTTGCAAATTACTCAATTACCCTTAATTGTCCAATTAAAAATTGCTTAATCCAATTAGGCCACTTATGGGGTGTGACAGGTAGTGCCGTGATCGTGCTAACCCTCTATTGAGTGGCAGTATCGTCATCGTGCTAACCATTCTGAAATTTGAAGCGGTAGTGCCGTGATCGTGCAAACCCTCTATTGAGTGGTAATGCCGTCATCATGCTAACCCTTCTGAAGTGGTAGTACTGTGGTCGTGCTAACCTTCCGTAGAATGGTAGTGCCGCCATTGTGCTAACCCTTCTGAGATTTGAAGTGGCAGTGCCGTGATCGTGTAAACCTCTGTTGAGTGGTAGTACCGTCATCGTGCTAACCCTTCTGAAGTGGTAGTACCATGGTTGTGCTAACCTTCCGTAGAATGGTAGTGCCGCCATCGTGCTAACCCTTCTGAGATTTGAAGTGGTAGTGCCATGATCGTGCAAACCCTCTATTGAGTGGTAGTACCGTCATCGTGCTAACACTTTTGAAGTGGTAGTGCCGTGGTCGTGCTAACCTTCCATAGAATGTTAGTGCCGCCATCGTGCTAACCCTTCTTAAGTGGTAGTGCCGTGGTTGTGCTAACCTTCCGTAGAGTGGTAGTGCCGCCATCGTGCTAACCCTTCTTAGATTTGAAGTGGTACCCCTTGAGAGGTCTTTAACTGATTTGCCCCCTGAGAGGTCCTGGGTTAAATTGGATTGATGTCATCACTCGGCTTTTGTCGGCGTCCGCATCGAGTCTCTCTTTCTGCAAGACTTAAAAAGGCGAACATGCAGAAAAGATAATAAGCATGCATATGAGATGCATGTGTATGTAGCAATGCAGGCTAAGAATTTGCCCAAGTGGATTTGAAGGTGACGGCCGGTTTGGTCGTAATTTGAGGTAGGATCAGTGCCCCCAAGAATTATTTTCGAATTTTATGCCTTCAGAAATTATGAGGTTCTCCCCTATAGTCATTCTTTTAAGGTAGTGCGTCCCTTCTAGATTTTTGTACTAGCTTTTCTTAGCGGGAAATGTGTCCTTTTCGGATTTTCACATAACCCTGTGCCTTATTTTTGCCTGGAATGGACCCAACCCAATCCAGCGGCTTTTTTTGGCTTTTTTTTTTAATAAAAAAGATTCTCAAACACTAGTCATTAGATAGATCAATGATGTATTACTTTGGAAGATAGAATTACATGACCAATGAAAATGCAAACGAAACTCTTTTATTCATTGTAAAATTGCACACAATTCTATATGATTTCATCATACATGATCTTCTTTTGACAAAAGTTGAAAAGCACAAGACTACACCCAATCTCGGAATTGATCTTGTAAGCATCAAAATCCTGTTATCAATCGACCCTCTCAGGTTTTCTTGATTGAACATTTTCTCTCAGCCCTTAATTTTTGCCCAGGATGCCTTTTTTCGATTTTCAACCTAACAGGGCACCCAAATTTAGTAAGTGTAGACACTAGGTCCCGAGTCAGCCTAAATCGAAGTTACCCAATGATGATAATTGCCTTCACAGGCTAAAAAGGTTAAAAGTGATGATTTCCTCGTCAAATTTACATTTTAGAGTGAGAAATTGAAAAATAATAAAAAATATTTTAAAAAATTAAATTTGAAAAATGGGGCTTAAATTTATAGTATTTTTTAAAATTAAAATAAAAAAAATAAAAAAATTCGGATCGCGAGTGTCGGGCGCGATGGCACGCCTGCGGCAGCTCGCTGGCGCGCTGGGCGTGAAGAGGCGACGCGCAGCGTTTTGCGCGCTGCGTGCCGCACTGCGCGCTGGAGCTTGCGATTTTCGTGCCTCTGCGTGCGATTTTCGCGTGGAGCTGGCAGCGAGAAGCCCGTCCCTCTATAGCGACAAGCTTCCCTACTGTCCTGCCCGTCGCTATAGGGTCTAATACCCTCTTTTCCGATTTGTCACCCTCAGGACCCGGTGTCTACCGTTGTCCCTAGTTTTGGGGAATGTAGTGCCTGGGTGCCTAGGTGAGCCAAAACTCAAAGAAAGAAAGAAGAGACGAGTACTTGAGGCAACTGTCTTTCCAAACTGAGAGATGTTGTGGTGGTGGTTGTTGTCATGTTGTCGGTGTGTTAACCCTTGTATAAGTGGTAGTGTCGTGATCGTGCTAACCCTCTATTGAGTGGCAGTATAGTCATCGTGCTAACCATTCTGAAATTTGAAGCGGTAGTGCCGTGATCGTGCAAACCTTCTATTGAGTGGTAATGCCGTCATCATGCTAACCCTTCTGAAGTGGTAGTACTGTGGTCGTGCTAACCTTCCATAGAATGGTAGTGCCGCCATTGTGCTAACCCTTCTGAGATTTGAAGTGGCAGTGCCGTGATCGTGTAAACCTCTGTTGAGTGGTAGTACCGTCATCGTGCTAACCCTTCTGAAGTGGTAGTACCATGGTTGTGCTAACCTTCCGTAGAATGGTAGTGTCGCCACCATGCTAACCCTTCTTAGATTTGAAGTGGTAGTGCCATGATCGTGCAAACCCTCCATTGAGTGGTAGTGCCGTCATCGTGCTAACACTTTTGAAGTGGTAGTGCCGTGGTCGTGCTAACCTTCCATAGAATGTTAGTGCCGCCATCGTGCTAACCCTTCTTAAGTGGTAGTGCCGTGGTTGTGCTAACCTTCCGTAGAGTGGTAGTGCCGCCATCGTGCTAACCCTTCTTAGATTTGAAGTGGTGCATCGAGTCTCTCTTTCTGCAAGTCTTAAAAAGGCAAACATGTAGAAAAGATAATAAGCATGCATATGAGATGCATGTGTATGTAGCAATGCAGGCTAAGAATTTGCCCAAGTGGATTTGAAGGTGACGGACGGTTTGGTCGTAATTTGAGGTAGGATCAGTGCCCCCTAGAATTATTTTCGAATTTTATGCCTTCAGAAATTATGAGGTTCTCCTCTATAGTCATTCTTTTAAGGTAGTGCGTCCCTTCTAGATTTTTGCACTAGCTTTTCTTAGCGGGAAATGTGTCCTTTTCGGATTTTCACATAACCCTGTGCCTTATTTTTGCTTGGAATGGACCCAACCCAATCCAGCGGCTTTTTTTGGCTTTTTTTTTTTTTTAATAAAAAGGATTCTCAAACACTAGTCATTAGATAGATCAATGATGTATTACTTTGGAAGATAGAATTACATGACCAATGAAAATGCAAACGAAACTCTTTTATTCATTGTAAAATTGCACACAATTCTATATGATTTCATCATACATGATCTTCTTTTGACAAAAGTTCAAAAGCACAAGACTACACCCAATCTCGGAATTGATCTTGTAAGCATCAAACTCCTGTTATCAATCGACCCTCTCAGGTTTTCTTGATTGAACATTTTCTCTCAGCCCTTAATTTTTGCCCAGGATGCCTTTTTTTCGATTTTCAACCTAACAGGGCACCCAAATTTAGTAAGTGTAGACACTAGGTCCCGAGTCAGCCTAAATCGAAGTTACCCAATGATGATAATTGCCTTCAAAGGCTAAAAAGGTTAAAAGTGATGATTTCCTCGTCAAATTTACATTTTAGAGTGAGAAATTGAAAAATAATAAAAAATATTTTAAAAAATTAAATTTGAAAAATGGGGCTTAGTTTTATAGTATTTTTGAAAATTAAAATAAAAAAAAATAAAAAAATTCGGATTGCGAGTGTCGGGCGCGGCGGCACGCCTGCGGCAGCTCGCTGGCGCGCTGGGCGCAAAGAGGCGACGCACAGCGTTGTGCGCGCTGCGTGCCGCACTGCGCGCTGGAGCTTGCGATTTTCGTGCCTCTGCGTGCGGTTTCCGCGTGGAGCTGGCAGCGAGCAGCCCGTCCCTCTATAGCGACGAGCTTCCCTACTGTCCTTCCCGTCGCTATAGGGTCTGATACCCTCTTTTCCGATTTTTCACCCTTTTTTCCGATTTTGTCACCCAAAAATCCATTTTTTAACCCATTTTTTTTGGGTTTTTGAGTCCAAATTAAATTATAAAATATTTTTTTAGATAATTAATTAATAAAACTTGATTTTATCATTATAAATAAAATAATTTTGTGTTAAAATAAATTTGTTTTCATTAATTAAATTAGGGCAACCTTTTTATCTTATAAATACTTTATGATGAAAAATCAAACGCAGCCTCCACACATTTTTTTAAGACTTGAAATTTCCAGAATTCTTCTTCTTCTATTTTCTCTTCAAAAATTTCAGATTTCTCTTTTAATTAATAAGGTTTAATTGAAATTGAAAAATCAATTTTTAATTCTTAATTATTCCAATTAATTTCTTTGTTTTTCCTCCATAAACACAAAAAATTAATCATCACTTTGAAATCAATTTCTTTTCAATTTTAAGCATACAATTTAATTCCTTTTTTTTCTCCATAAACAAAGAGAATTAATTTTATTGCTACATTATTTTTTCAATTAAGTTTCCAAGAAAAACATCACTTTTCCTTCATCAAAACCAATACTCTGAGGGTAAATATTCTAGGCTCAATTTCTATTCTATTTTATTTTATTTTATTTATTCATGTATATTTTATTTTTTTTATTGACTTATTTATTGTTTTCATTTATTCATTTGTTGTATTGATTTTATGTTTGTTCTATGTAATTGTTTATATATGATTTTATTTTTATTCATGTGAATATTGTTTTCTTTTAATTCCTAACATGTAAATAATTTATTTTATTTTGATTCCTCATTATTTTTAACATGCAAATAATTAATTAATTTTTTGTTAATCATTTTTGCCATGTAAATAGTTTATATTAATTATGAACACATCAATTAACCTTGTCATATATCATTATTATTTTCATCATTCCTTTGTTTACTAACTTTTATTATTCTTTTTATCATTGTTACATGATTTATTTATTATTATTTGTTTATTTATTCATTTATTATTTTTCACTTTTCATCATTATTTTCATCATGTGTATATTTTCATGTATTAATTAATTAATATGTTTTGTTTTATTTTCATCACATCATTTAATCATTTATCATATATAATGCATGTTTCTCATTTATTTTGGTTTGTTAACATTTTGATTTAATTATCATTCTTTTCATGTAATCTTATTTTATTTTCATTTGTTATTCATTATTTTGTATGTTTAGTTGATTTAATTGATTTAATTACTAACATTATTTTATTTGTGTTTTGTTTTTTTATGTCTAAACTCATTTTTTGATTGGGCATTTTTGCGAGCACACGGGGAGGTCCAAAAGGCTCGCTCGGAATATTTATTTTTCTTTATTTGTAATATTTTGTTTATTTAGCTTTTTTTTTATTTATTTTTGCCATATAATTTTCTTGTAAAATTGTTTATTTAGGCCCGCTAGAAAGAAAGTCACTAAACCATTTTTATTAATCAACTTGGTATTTTTTCCTAAATAAAAATGGGACCAATGTCTCAATTTTCTCCATCCAAAATCATCACATAAAAATTATTTCATAATAATATGCATGCGAGGACCAATGTCCTCACCATTAATGAATATCTTGATTTATGCATGATCTGTATTTTATTTACAATAGGGGTTGTATTCCGCCCCTAGTTTTATTGTAATATTTTTACATGTGTTTTATTTTACTTATGCTTTTACCACTTTTCTTAAATGTATGTCGTGCTCTTTAATTAATTGCATTAAATGTATGTTAAATGGGATGAAATAATAAATTCAAAACTCGATTATAAACTTAACCAAGGTATGAATAAATGAGAAGTCGCAAACTCACTCTGGTTTTTGGGGCTCAATGAGGTGAGAGGTCTAGGACTTCCAAGACACCTCTTGAGTCTCACCAAAAGACTTAAATTTACAATCCTAGGCTCCACGGGGTAGAGGCTGAGGCCTCCAAGATCTCTCTGGCTAGCACAAGATGGATATGTATGCGCCGTCTTAGGCTCGTTGAGGCTAGACAACCCTTCCCAATGTTCTATTGGGTGGCGACTCCAAGAAACCTCATTGTTGCCCAAAATAGACGCACTTGTAAATACCTTACAAGTTTTATGAACCTTTCCTGATCGCCCTGAAGCGGGCTTTAGGGAGGTCACGAGGTTCGCCGCGCCTTACAGTGGCGACTCCGCTGGGGACATACTCGAGACTTCTCTTTAAAAGTACCTTGGTTAAAATTTACGATTGAGTTTTAATTTAAACATTTCACCTTTTTTCAAAACTGCATTGCATCTCATTAGAGCCTTAGATCTACGCTAGTTTGGTCCCTTTTCCAGCCCCGGTGAGTTCCCGAAGCATAATCCTACGTTCACTCAATGTAGGCATGTGTTAAGGATAATCACCAGCCCAAGCCTCATACCATCAAGGTATATCAAATGGTGACCCGATCGGTCGTTACGCTCGTGATGAGCTAGACCCGTCGGCAGGGACCATGCTTAGGTAACCCTAACATATCATCACCCATGATAAAAGCTCATGTAATGGCAATAGATACTTCCCCTAGGTGACATGTACTTTAATACAATGCTTACTATGTGGGCCATTATATATTTAACAAATTTAACCCAATTAAATGGGTTTTTATCAAAGGCTTTCATGCCCCGGTGGGCCCATCTTAATTTAGTTGAAATGTTTAAATACATAAAGGCCAAAATCCATATGTATGCGCATTAGATAAGAGATGTTATGATGCCGGTTTTCCACCGAGCACCATACGCATCCATTGGGTTCCCCGCTAACCCATGGATCAAGCCCACCTAGGAAAGAGACCACATTACCTCGTGTGTGGGAGTAATAAGGTGGGAAGGATTTACTTGCTTGCATGTGATTGTAAATGTTGCATAACTCACTATCATGAATTGTATATGTCATTAATGCATCATCCTAACAATCTAATTTTTTCAGCCATCATAGATTCATCTAAGTGGACTAGAGGTTCCGACGGTCGGCTAGTAAGGACAAATCTGCTCTTTGAGTTACCGGAACTAGTGTCTGACTGGGATTCTGAGTCATTCCCATCAATCAGTGAATCCTCTCTTGAATCATCAATTGCAGAAGAAGCTGGAGCTTTGACCACTTAGGACCTAGCTAGGAGGCTAGAGGATTTTGAACGGAGAATGACGGATATGATGGGCGCCATGGCTAAAAGGATGGCCCATTCACCTGTTGCTTCACAACTGCCTGCTGCTCTACAGCAACAAGCAGCCCCTCCTCGGGGGCAAGCCGAACCACCTGCTTGTGGGGAGGCTCCCTTCATTGGAGCTGCTACTCGCCAACACAACAATGAGCACAGAGCTGCTGTACCGATCGAGCCAAGAGGGGAAAGGATTCATAATCCCAATGATGATTTCTTGATGGAGGAAGAATGTGAAGAGCCAATAGTCCACCACATTGATATGCCCAGAGCACCTAGAGTAGAGGGTGAAGCTTTAAGAGGTATAAGACAGCAGATCGAAGCTATCACGCGTATGCTCTCAGCTGGAAAGGGGGTCAACCCAGCAGACAGAGATATGGGGGATGAAGAGCTGCTGCCCCAAAGATTCAAGATGCCCGAGCTGCCAAATTTGATGGCACCTCTGACCCATCCGCCCACATCAAGCAGTACACCCTCGTCATGAAAGGCATAGGGTTGAGCAAGAAGCAAAAGGTGTAATATTTTTGCCTTAGTCTGGTGGGCCCGGCAGTTGACTGGTACCATGGGTTGGATAGGAGGTCCAAGGAGGACTGGGACCTTTTAACCGAAGAATTCATGGAGCAGTATGACTGCAGCACCAGGATGGAGGTCACCCTAAAGGATCTCGAGCTTCTACAGCAGAAAAATGAAGAGTCATTCCATGAGTTTCTTACAAGATGGAGAAACAGGGTCATGGAGATGAAGAGGAAGCCTGACACTGCAGACCAGATCAGGCTGTTTATCAGAAACTCATGCCCTTACTTGAGGGACTTACTTAGTTTTAAGGGACTCAAGGATTGGGAGTCGCTCAAGGATATCGCTATAGAGGCTGAGGTGGCTTACCTAGCAAAGAAGGCAAGTCAAAGTAACTTTGCTGGGAAAGGCTATGGGAACCAATCTGGGCATAGACCGGGAGGTGCCGGGAGCAGAAATAACTGGAATGGCAAGACAGCCGAAGTTTCAGCGGCTGGAGTTGTGCAGCGCGAGAGATATTACTCCATCTTAGGCCGATCCTTATACCGGGTATTGGAGAGGCTGATGAACGAGGGCAAGCTGCAGCCTTTGGCTCCTAGACCGGCTATGAATCAAGGGCAGCCAGGACACAGAGAAGATCAGTACTGCGCCTACCACCAGCACACCGGCCAACTGACAGATTACTGCCGGACATTAAGAAACAAGATCCAGGATCTCATCGACACCAATCAGATCACGGATCTTGAGAAGAGAGAAAAGAAGAAAAAGGCAGGCTACAATGCAGCCCCTCCACCATGATGATGATCGGGTCCTCTTAATCCACTAGTGAGAGTGGAAATGAAGATTATGTTCTTTCTTTTTCAATCTTTGTTATCATTTTGAGAACAATTTTTTATGATAATGTTTGGTTATTTCAATAGAAAGATTTTTACTTATTTGTATGATATTTCTATTTGATTTCATTTAACATGATCACACTGCATTTACTTTTGCATTAATTCAAATAATATGACTGCAGTTAATCTCAAAACTTTAGGGAACCCAAAGAAAATCTTGATAGCATCTGATATAACTCCAGTAGAGAGGGAAATTAAAAAAAAATAAAATAAAAAAACTAGTTGCAATTAGGGGATTATGGAAACTCACTAAGAGCACTAGAACCTTTCTAATTACGCATCAAAGCAATCTCTGGATAAGACGGAACCTAGAAAATGATCTAGGCAATATTTTCTTTGTATAGCTCTCTAAATTACCATTTCCTGCCCTTATTTTGCAATCGCTTGCTAGTCCATTGAGCCTTTATGTGGGTATGCTAAATGCATGCCAATTTTTTTTTTTACACATGTTAAAACTATCCTCTCGCCTAAAATGAGTTTTGCCTCCCCTTAGAAGAGTGGCCACTCTAGAAGGGATGGATGTACGTTTTAACAATTTTTCGGGTTATCAAAAATTGCCTTGGTAAGGATGAGTTTACAATTTGAAAAGAGGGTTTCAGTCATGCGCCAAAGATATGAGCTCAAAAAAAAAGTAAAATAATAATAATAATAATAAAATAAAATAGAGCTCAAAATAGTAACCACTTGACGAGTTTCGATGATTACCTTTTTAACTGTCATTCTAATCTTAAAGAGCTAAAACGTTACCGAACCCAAATTCAAGAATACCTTTCTATATGCAACTGAGCTGAGAATGGTTCATCCATCAGTCGAGTAAATATTGCGGCCATATTTTCTCTAGTGACCTGATCTTCCTTTGACAGCCATCTACCTAAGCCTAACATTACAAATAAAATAAGAGCTCTTGATTCTTGGTTCAGTCTTAGCCAATTAGCGGGGATGACCTTCTAATAAGGTTTGGTACGTAAGAAGAGGCATATGGTGTTTCTTGAGCTTAAAGCGAGGAGCCACGAGTGCATTCATGCATTCGAGTTAAGTCTCATCCCCAAAGTTGCATCTAGAATTCACGTTCAAAGAAAAAATTAAGAGATGAGAGAAAATCTTCAATCATGAAACCCGAGAGGGCTGATTGATAACAAGTGTTGGATGCTTTCAAGATCTATTCTTAGATTAGCTAGGGTCTTGTATTCCTTGAGATTAATTTCAAACAATGATCATGTTTAATGAAATGAAAGTGAAACACATGCATTTATGCAATGATTTATTGATATAATCATAGCAGCTCACCTCATGTGGTCAAAGTCATCTACTGCAAGTGCTTTAGTCGACTCATCCTGCTATCAAATGCCAAGACTCCTGAAAGATTCTCGGGCAATATATTCAGCCTCTTCAGCAATCAGCAGAAAAAAAAACGTTAGAGTGAAAACCGTAACTGGTGCTCTAAGCAAAAATTAGGCAAAAGGATAGGGTGAAACCTGAAAACAGGCAGTCTATCCATAAAAAAAAAAGCCGCTTGATTGCGTTGGGTCCATTCCAGGCAAAAAATAAGGCACAGGGTTATGTTAAAATCCGCAAAGGATGCATCTCCCGCTAAGAAAAGCTAGTGTGAAAATCCACAAGGGACGAACTACCTTTAATTAATGACTACGGGTACCGGATGAGAATCTTGCAATCCCAAAGGGTATGAAATTCAAAAGCAGCTTAAAAGGCATCGATCCTATTTCAAATTGCAGCTAGCCCGGTTGTCATCTCTAAGTCCACATAGATGTTTCTTATCCTGCATTCATGCATTACTCATGCATTTCACTTGCATGCTCACTATTTTTCCTGCATATTTTAGTTTCCCTATTTTGCAGAAAGAGAGATTTGATGCGGACACCGACAAAAGCCGAGTGACGACATCAGCCCAAACAATCAACCAAAGACCTCTCAGGGGGGGCAACCAGCAAAAAACAATAATCCAAGTATCAATCCAAACATCAATCGAAGTAATCAACCAAAGACCTCTCAGGGAGCAGATCTCAACCCAAGACCTCTCAGGGGGCAACCACTTCTCAAAGGGTTATATTCTGCCCCTAGTTTTATTGTAATATTTTTACTTATGCTTTTACCGCTTTTCTTAAATGTATATCGTGCGCTTTAATTAATTGCATTAAATGTATGTGAAATGGGATGAAATAATAAATTCAAAACTCGATTATAAACTTAACCAAGGTATGAATAAATGAGAAGTCCCGAACTCACTCTGGTCTTTGGGGCTCAATGAGGCAAGAGGTCTAGGACTTCCAAGACATCTCTTGAGTCTCACCAAAAGACTTAAATTTACAATCCTAGGCTACAGGGGGTAGAGGCTGAGGCCTCCAAGATCTCTCTGGCTAGCCCAAGATGGATATGTATGCACTGTCTTAGGCTCGTTAAGGCTAGACGACCCTTCCCAATGTTCTATTGGGTGGCGACTCCAAGAAACCTCATTGTTGCCCAAAATAGACGCACTTGTAAATACCTTACAAGTTTTATGAACCTTTCCTGATCGCCCTAAAGCGGGCTTTCGAGAGGCCACGAGGTTCGGCGCGCGTCACAGTGGCGACTCCGCTGGGGACATACTCGAGACTTCGCTTCGAAAGTACCTTGGTTAAAATTTACAATTTAAGTTTTAATTTAAACATTTCACCTTTTTTCAAAACTGCATTGCATCTTATTAGAGCCTTAGATCTACGCTAATTTGGTCCCTTTTTTCAGCCCCGGTACGTTCCCGAAGCACAACCCTACGTTCACTCAATATAGGGAAGTGTTAAGGATAATCACCAGTCCAAGCCTCGTACCATCAAAGTATATCAAATGCTGACTCGGTCGGTCGTTATGCTCGTGATGAGCTAGACCCGTTGGCAGGGACAATGCTTTGGTAACCCTAAAATATCATCACCCATGACCAAAGCTCATATAATGGCAATAGATACTTCCCCTAGGTGACATGTACCTTAATACAATGCTTGCTATGTGGGCCATTATATATTGAAAAAATTCAACCCAATTAAATGGTCTTTTATCAAAGGCTTTCATGCCCCGGTGGGTCCATCTTAATTTAGTTGAAATGTTTAAATACATAAAGGCCAAAATCCATATGTATGCGCATTAGATAAGAGATGTTATGATGCCGATTTTCCACCGAGCACCGTACGCATCCATTGGTTTCCCCGCTAACCCATGGATCACGCCCACCTAGGAAAGAGACCGCATTACCTCGTGTGTGGGAGTAATAAGGTGGGAAGGATTTACTTGCTTGCATGTGAATGTAAATGTTGCATAACTCACTATCATGCATTGTATATGTCATTCATGTATCATCCTAACAATCTAATTTTTTCAGCCATCATAGATTCATCTAAGTGGACTAGAGGTTCCGACGGTCGGCTAGTAAGGACAAATCTGCTCTTTGAGTTGCCGAAACTAGTGTATGACTGGGATTCTGAGTCATTCCCATCAATCAGTGAATCCTCTCTTGAATCATCAATGGCAGAAGAAGCTGGAGCTTTCACCACTAAGGACCTAGCCAGGAGGCTAAAGGATTTTCAATGGAGAATGATGGATATGATGGGCGCCATGGCTGAAAGGATGGCCCATCCACCTGTTGCTCCACAACTACCTGCTGCTCTACAGCCACAGGCCGCCCCTCCTCGGGGGCAAGCCGAACCACCTGCTGGTGGGGAGGCTCCCTTCATTGGAGCTGCTGCTCGCCAACCCAACAATGAGCACAGAGCTGCTGTACCCTTTGAGCCAAGAGGGGAAAAGATTCATAATCCCAATGATGATTTCCTGATAGAGGAAGAATGTGAAGAGCCAATAGTCCACCACATTGATAGGAATAAAGCACCTAGAGTAGAGGACGAAGCTTTAAGAAGTATGACACAGCAGATCAAAGCTATCACCCGCATGCTCTCAGCTGGAAAGGCGGTCAACCAAGAAGACAGAGATCTGGGGGTAAAGAGCTACTACCCCAAAGATTCAAGATGCCCGAGCTGCCGAAATTTGTTGGTACCTCTGACCCATCCGCCCACATCAAGCAGTACACCCTCGTCATGAAAGGCACAGGGCTGAGCAAGAAGTAGAAGGTGGAATATTTCTGCCTTAGTCTGGTGGGCCCGGCAGTTGACTGGTACCACGGGTTGGATAGGAGATCCAAGGAGGACTGGGACCTTTTAACCGAAGAATTCATGAAGCAGTATAACTGCAGCACCAGGATGGAGGTCACCCTAAAGGATCCCGAGCTTCTACAGCATCAAAATGAAGAGTCATTCCATGAGTAGCTTACAAGATGGAGAAACAGGGTCATGGAGATGAAGAGGAAGCCTGACACTGCAGACCATATCAGGCTGTTTATCAGAAACTCATGCCCTTACTCGAGGGACTTACTCAGTTTTAAGGGACTCAAGGATTGGGAGTCGCTCAAGGATATCGCTATAGAGGTTGAGGCGACTTACCTAGCAAAGAAGGCAAGTCAAAGTAACTTTGCCGGGAAAGGCTGTGGGAACCAATCTAGGCATAGACCGGGTGGTGCCGGGAGCAATAATAACAGGAATGGCAAGACAGCCGAAGTTTCAGCGGCTGGAGTTGGGCAGCGCCAGAGATATTACTCCAACTTAGGCCGATCCTTATCCTGGGTATTGGAGAGGCTGATGAAAGAGGGCAAGCTGCAGCCGTTGGAGCCTAGACCGGCTTTGAATCAAGGGCAGCCAGGACACAGAGAAGACCAGTACTGTGCCTACTACCAGCACACCGGCCAACTGATAGATTACTGCCGGATATTTATAAATAAGATGCAGGATCTCATCGGCACCAATCAGATCACGGATCCTTAGAAGAGAGAAAAGAAGAAAAAGGCAGGCTACAACGCAGCCACTCCACCATGATGATGATCAGGTCCTCTTAATCCACTAGTGAGAGTGGAAGTGAAGATTATGTTCTTTCTTTTTCAATCTTTGTTATCATTTTGAGAACAATTTTTTATGATAATGTTTGGTTATTTCAATAGAACGATTTTTGCTTATTTGTATGATATTTCTATTTGATTTCATTTAACATGATCACACTGCATTTACTTTGGCATTAATTCAAATAATATGACTGCAGTTAATCTCGAAACTTTGGGGAACCCAAAGAAAATCTTGATAGCATCTGATATAACTCCTGTAGAGAGGAAAATTAAAAAATAAAAAATAAAAAACGTGGTTGCAATTAGGGGATTGTGGAAACTCACTAAGAGCACTAGAACCTTTCTAATTACCCATCAAAGCGATCCCTGGATAAGACGGAACCTAGAAAATGATCTAGGCAACATTTTCTTTGTATAGATCTCTAAATGACCATTTCCTGCCCTTATTTTTCAATCGCTTGCTAGCCCATTGAGCCTTTATGTGGGTATGCTAAATGCGTGCCAATTTTTTTGTTACACATGTTAAAACTATCCCTCGCCTAAAATGATTTTTGCCTCCCCTTAGAAGAGTGGCCGCTCTAGAAGGGATGGATGTACGTTTTAACAATTTTTTGGGTTATCAAAAATTGCCATGGTAAGGATGAGTTTACAATTTTAAAAGAGGATTTCAGTCATGCGCTAAAGATATGAGCTCAAAAAAAAGTAAAAAAATAATAATAATAATAATATAAAATAGAGCTCAAAATAGTAACCACTTGACGAGTTTCGATGATTACCTTTTTAATTGTCATTCTGATCTTAATGAGCTAAAACGTTACCGAACAAAAATTCAAGAATACCTTTGTATATGAAACTGAGCTGAGAATGGTTCATCCATCAGTCGAGTAAATATTGCGGCCATATTTTCTCTAGCGACCTGATCTTCCTTTGACAGCCATCTACCTAAGCATAACATTACAAACAAAATAAGACCTCTAGATTCTTGGTTCAGTCTTATCCAATTAGCGGAGATGACCTTCTAATAAGGTTTGGTACGTAAGAAGAGGCATATGGTGTTTCTTGAGCTTAAAGCGAGAAGCCACGAGTGCATTCATGCATTCGAGTTAAGTCTCGTCCCCAAAGTTGCATCTAGAATTCACGTTCAAAGAAAAAATTAAGAGATGAGAGAAAATCTTCAATCATGAAACCCGAGAGGGCTGATTGATAACAAGAGTTGGATACTTTCAAGATCTATCCTGTGATTAGCTGGGATCTTGTATTCCTTGAGATTAATTTCAAACATGATCATGTTTAATGAAATGAAAGTGAAACACATGCATTTATGCAATGATTTATTAATGTAATCATAGCAGCTCACCTCATGTGGTCAAAGTCATCTACTGCAAGTGCTTTAGTCGACTCATCCTGCTATCAAATGCCAAGACTCCTAAAAGATTCTCGGGCAATATATTCAGCCTCTTCAGCAATCAGCAGCAAAAAAAAAAAACCCGTTAGAGTGAAAACCGTAACTGGTGCTCTAAGAAAAAATTAGGCAAAAGGATAGGGTGAAAACCTGAAAACAGGCAATCTATCCTTAAAAAAAAAGCCGCTGGATTGGGTTGGGTCCATTCCAGGGAAAAAATAAGGCATAGGGTTATGTGAAAATCCGCATCTCCCGCTAAGAAAAGCTAGTGTGAAAATCCACAAGGGACGCACTACCTTAATTAATGACTACAGGTACCGGATGAGAATCTTGCAATCCCAAAGGGCATGAAATTAAAAATCATCTTAAAAGGCATCGATCTTATTGCAAATTGCAGCTAGCCCGGTTGTCATCTCTAAGTCCACATAGATGATTCTTATCCTACATTCCTACATTACTCATGCATTTCACTTGCATGCTCACTATTTTTCCTGCATATTTTAGTTTCCCTATTTTGCAGAAAGAGAGATTTAATGCGGACACCGACAAAAGCCGAGTGACGACATCAGCCCAAACAATCAACCAAAGACCTCTCAGGAGGGGCAACCAGCAAAAAACAAAAATCCCAGTATCAATCCAAATATCAATCGAAGTAATCAACCAAAAACCTCTCAGGGGGTAGATCTTAACCCAAGACCTCTCAGGGGGCAACCACTTCTCAAAGGGCTCATAGACAACACCACTTCATCAAAACAGAAGGGTTAGCACGATGGCGGCACTACCACTCATAGGAGGGTTAGCACGACCACGACACTACCGCTTCATCAAATCGAAGGGTTAGCACGATGGCGGCACTGCCACTCTGAGGAGGGTTAGCACGACCACGGCACTACCGCTTCATCAAACAGAAGGGTTAGCACGATGGCCGCGCTACCACTCTGAGGAGGGTTAACACTACCACGGCACTACCGCTTCATCAAATCGAAGGGTTAGCACGATGGCGGCATTACCACTCTGAGGAGGGTTAGCACGACCACGGCACTACCGCTTCATCAACCGCTTCATCAAATCGAAGGGTTAGCACGATGGCGGCACTACCACTCTACGGAGGGTTAACACGACCACGGCACTACCGCTTCATCAAATCGAAGGGTTAGCACGATGGCGGCACTACCACTCTACGGAGGGTTAGCACGACCACGACACTACCGCTTGATCAAATCGAAGGGTTAGCACGATGGCGGCACTACGACTCTACGGAGGGTTAGCACGACCACGGCACTACCGCTTCATCAAATCGAAGGGTTAGCACGATGGCGGCACTACCACTCTACGGAGGGTTAGCACGACCACGACACAACCGCTTCATCAAATCGAAGGGTTAGCAAGATTGCGGCACTACCACACTACGGAAGGGTTAGCACGACCACGGCACAACCCCTTCATAAAATCGAAGGGTTAGCACGATGGCGGCACTACCACTCTACGGAGGGTTAGCACGACCACGGCACAACCACTTCATCAAATCGAAGGGTTAGCACGATGGCGGCACTACTGATCTACGGAGGGTTAGCACAACCACGGCACTACCACTTCATCAAAACAGAAGGGTTAGCACGATGGCGACACTACCACTCTACGAAGGGTTAGCACGACCACAGCACTATCACTTCATCAAATTCGAACGGTTAGCACGATGGCGGCACTACCACTCTACGGAGGGTTAGCACGACCACGACACTACCGCTTTAGCACGACCACGGCACTACCGCTTTAACACGCCCACAAGATGGCAACAACCACCACAACGGATTCCCTGCTTCGGAAAGGTAAGGGCTGCCTCAGGTACGTGTCTCTTTCCTTTTCTTCTTTGAGTTTAGGCTCACCTAGATACTAGTGTACTAGATTCCCCTAAACTAAGGGCAACTGTAGATACCGGATCCTGAGTCAGCCTAAATCGAAGTTACCCAATGATGATAATTGCCTTCACAGGCTAAAAAAGTTAATTGTGATGATTTCCTTGTCATATTTACATTTTAGAGTGAGAAATTGAAAAATAATAAAAAATATTTTAAAAAATTAAATTTGAAAAATGGGGCCTAGATTTATAGTATTTTTTTAAATTAAAATAAAAAAATAATCGGATCGCGAGTGTCGGGCGCGCTGGGCGCGAAGAGGCGACGTGCAGAGTTGTGCGAGCTGCGCACCGCACCGCGGGCTGGAGCGCGCAATTTCCGCGCGAAGCTGGCAGCGGGAAGCCCGTCCCTCTATAGCAACGGGCTTCCCTCCTATCCTGCCCGTCGCTATAGGGTCTGATACCCTCTTTTCCGATTTGTCACCCTTTTTTTAGATTTTTTCACCCAAAAATCCGTTTTTTATCCCATTTTTTTTTGGATTTTTGAGTCCAAATTAAATTCTAAAATATTTTTTTAGATAATTAATTAATAAAACTTGATTTTATCATTAAAAATAAAAGAATTTTGTGTTAAAATAAATTTGTTTTCCTTAATTAAATTAGGGCAATTTTTTTATCTTAGAAACACTTTATGATGAAAAATCAAAGGGAGCCTCCACACATTTTTTTTAGACCTGAAATTGCAAGAATTCTTCTTTTTCTATTTTCTCTTCAAAAAATTTCAGATTTCTCTTTTAATTAATAAGGTTTAATTGAAATTGAAAAATCAATTTTCAATTCTTAATTATTCCAATTAATTTCTTTGTTTTTCCTCCATAAACACAAAAAATTAATCATCACTTTGAAATCAATTTCTTTTCAATTTTAAGCATACAATTTAATTCCTTTGTTTTCTCCATAAACAAAGAGAATTAATTTTATTGCTACATTATTTTTTCAATCAAGTTTCCAAGAAAATCATCACTTTTCCTTCATCAAATCCAATACTCTGAGGGTAAATATTCTAGGCTCAATTTCTATTCTATTTTATTTTATTTAATTTATTCATGTATATTTGATTATTTTTATTAATTTATTTATTGTCTTCATTTATTCATTTGTTGTATTGATTTTATATTTGTTCTATTTAATTGTTTATATATGATTTTATTTTTATTCATGTGAATATTGTTTTCTTTTAATTCCTAACATGTAAATAATTTATTTTATTTTGATTACTCATTATTTTTAACATGCAAATAATTAATTAATTTTTTGTTAATCATTTTTGCCATGTAAATAGTTTATATTAATTATGAACACATCAATTAACCTTGTCATAAATCATTATTATTTTCATCATTCCTTTGTTTACTAACTTTTATTATTCTTTTTATCATTGTTACACGATTTATTTATTATTATTTGTTTATTTATTCATTTATTATTTTTCACTTTTCATCATTATTTTCATCATGTGTATATTTTCATGTATTAATTATTTAATAAGTTTTATTTTATTTTCATCACATCATTTAATCATTTATCATATATAATGCATGTTTCTCATTTATTTTGGTTTGTTAACATTTTGATTCAATTACTATTCTTTTCATGTAATCTTATTTTATTTTAATTTGTTATTCATTATTTTGTATGTTTAGTTGATTTAATTGATTTAATTACTAACATTATTTTATTTGTGTTTTTTTTTTATGTCTAAACTCAGTTTTTGATTGGGCATTTTTGCGAGCACACGGGGAGGTCCAAAAGGCTCGCTCGGAATATTTATTTTTCTTTATTTGTAATATTTTATTTATTTGGCATTTTTTATTTATTTTTGCCATATAATTTTCTTGTAAAATTGTTTATTTAGGCCCGCTAGAAAGAAAGTCACTAAACCATTTTTATGGGTCAATTTCACTCATGGTCACTCAACTTATCACTTATCGCGCAAAAGTAACCGACTTTTTTTTCTTACTTAAATGTCACTGAACTTTTAACATTATTGCATAAAAGTCATGTTGACCGGAATCCGGCGACGACCCTTACCGGATTAATGACTTTTTTGCAAAAATATTAAAAGTTCAGTAACATTTAAGTTGAAAAAAAAAAGTTAATTACTTTTGCGAGATAAATGATAAGTCTAGTGACCGTGAGTGAAATTAATTTAAATGTAGTATTTGTTGAACTTATCAATCCGGCAAGAGTCGTCGCCGGATTCCGGTCAACATGACTTTTGTGTAATAATGTTAAAAATTCAGTGACATTTAAGTAAGAAAAAAAAAGTCGGTTACTTTTGCGCGATAAGTGATAAGTTGAGTGACCATGGGTGAAATCAACCCCCATTTTTATTAATTAAATTAGGGCAATTTTTTTTTCTTAGAAACACTTTATGATGAAAAATCAAAGGGAGCCTCCACACATTTTTTTTAGACCTGAAATTGCAAGAATTCTTCTTTTTCTATTTTCTCTTCAAAAAATTTCAGATTTCTCTTTTAATTAATAAGGTTTAATTGAAATTGAAAAATCAATTTTCAATTCTTAATTATTCCAATTAATTTCTTTGTTTTTCCTCCATAAACACAAAAAATTAATCATCACTTTGAAATCAATTTCTTTTCAATTTTAAGCATACAATTTAATTCCTTTGTTTTCTCCATAAACAAAGAGAATTAATTTTATTGCTACATTATTTTTTCAATCAAGTTTCCAAGAAAATCATCACTTTTCCTTCATCAAATCCAATACTCTGAGGGTAAATATTCTAGGCTCAATTTCTATTCTATTTTATTTTATTTAATTTATTCATGTATATTTGATTATTTTTATTGATTTATTTATTGTCTTCATTTATTCATTTGTTGTATTGATTTTATATTTGTTCTATTTAATTGTTTATATATGATTTTATTTTTCTTCATGTGAATATTGTTTTCTTTTAATTCTGTAAATAATTTATTTTATTTTGATTACTCATTATTTTTAACATGCAAATAATTAATTAATTTTTTGTTAATCATTTTTGCCATGTAAATAGTTTATATTAATTATGAACACATCAATTAACCTTGTCATAAATCATTATTATTTTCATCATTCCTTTGTTTACTAACTTTTATTATTCTTTTTATCATTGTTACACGATTTATTTATTATTATTTGTTTATTTATTCATTTATTATTTTTCACTTTTCATCATTATTTTCATCATGTGTATATTTTCATGTATTAATTATTTAATAAGTTTTATTTTATTTTCATCACATCATTTAATCATTTATCATATATAATGCATGTTTCTCATTTATTTTGGTTTGTTAACATTTTGATTCAATTACTATTCTTTTCATGTAATCTTATTTTATTTTAATTTGTTATTCATTATTTTGTATGTTTAGTTGATTTAATTGATTTAATTACTAACATTATTTTATTTGTGTTTTTTTTTTTTATGTCTAAACTCAGTTTTTGATTGGGCATTTTTGCGAGCACACGGGGAGGTCCAAAAGGCTCGCTCGGAATATTTATTTTTCTTTATTTGTAATATTTTATTTATTTGGCATTTTTTATTTATTTTTGCCATATAATTTTCTTGTAAAATTGTTTATTTAGGCCCGCTAGAAAGAAAGTCACTAAACCATTTTTATGGGTCAATTTCACTCATGGTCACTCAACTTATCACTTATCGCGCAAAAGTAACCGACTTTTTTTTTCTTACTTAAATGTCACTGAACTTTTAACATTATTGCATAAAAGTCATGTTGACCGGAATCCGGCGACGGCCCTTACCAGATTAATGACTTTTTTGCAAAAATATTAAAAGTTCAGTAACATTTAAGTTGAAAAAAAAAAGTTAATTACTTTTGCGAGATAAATGATAAGTCTAGTGACCGTGAGTGAAATTAATTTAAATGTAGTATTTGTTGAACTTATCAATCCGGCAAGAGTCGTCGCCGGATTCCGGTCAACATGACTTTTGTGTAATAATGTTAAAAATTCAGTGACATTTAAGTAAGAAAAAAAAAGTCGGTTACTTTTGCGCGATAAGTGATAAGTTGAGTGACCATGGGTGAAATCAACCCCCATTTTTATTAATTAACTTGGTATTTTTTCCTAAATAAAAATGGGACAATGTCTCAATTTTCTCCATCCAAAATAATCACATAAAAATTATTTCATAATAATATGCATGCGAGGACCAATGTCCTCACCATTAATGAATATCTCGATTTATGCATGATTTGTATTTTATTTACAATAGGGGTTATATTTCGCCCCTAGTTTTATTGTAATATTTTTACATGTGTTTTATTTTACTTATGCTTTTACCGATTTTCTTAAATGTATGTCGTGCGCTTTAATTAATTACATTAAATGTATGTGAAATGGGATGAAATAATAAATTCAAAACTCGATTATAAACTTAACCAAGGTATGAATAAATGAGAAGTCCCGAACTCACTCTGGTCTTTGGGGCTCAATGAGGCGAGAGGTCTAGGACTTTCAAGACACCTCTTGAGTCTCACCAAAAGACTTAAATTTACAATCCTAGGCTCCAGGGGGTAGAGGCTGAGGCCTCCAAGATCTCTCTGGCTAGCCCAAGATGGATATGTATGCGCCGTCTTAGGCTCGTTGAGGCTAGACGACCCTTCCCAATGTTCTATTGGGTGGCGATTCCAAGAAACCTCATTGTTGCCCAAAATAGACGCACTTGTAAATACCTTACAAGTTTTATGAACCTTTCCTGATCGCCCTAAAGCGGTCTTTCGGGAGGCCACGAGGTTCGGCGCGCGTCACAGTGGCAACTCCACTGGGGACATACTCGAGACTTCGCTTCAAAAGTACCTTGGTTAAAATATACAATTGAGTTTTAATTTAAACATTTCACGTTTTTTAAAAACTGCATTGCATCTCATTAGAGCCTTAGATCTACGCTAGTTTGGTCCCTTTTTCAGCCCCGGTGCGTTCTCGAAGCGCAACCCTACGTTCATCACTCAATGTAGGGAAGTTTAAGGATAATCACCAGCCCAAGCCTCGGACCATCAAGGTATATCAAATGGTGACCCGATCGGTCGTTACGCTCGTGATGAGCTAGACCCGTCGGCAGGGACCATGCTTGGGTAACCCTAAAATATCTTCACCCATGACCAAAGCTCATGTAATGGCAATAGATACTTCGCTTAGGTGGCATGTACCTTAATACAATGCTTGCTATGTGGGCCATTATATGTTGAAAAAATTCAACCCAGTTAAATGGGCTTTTATCAAAGGCTTTCATGCCCCGGTGGGCCCATCTTAATTTAGTTGGAATGTTTAAATACATAAAGGCCAAAATCCATATGTATGCGCATTAGATAAGAGATGTTATGATGCTGATTTTCCACCGAGCACCATACGCATCCATTGGGTTCCTCGCTAACCCATGGATCAAGCCCACCTAGGAAAGAGACCGCATTACCTCATGTGTGGGAGTAATAAGGTGGGAAGGATTTACTTGCTTGCATGTGATTGTAAATGTTGCATAACTCACTATCATGCATTGTATATATTATTCATGCATCATCCTAACAATCTAATTTTTTAAGCCATCATAGATTCATCTAAGTGGACTAGAGGTTCCGGCGGTCGGCTAGTAAGGACAAATCTGCTCTTTGAGTTGCCAAAACTAGTGTCTGACTGGGATTCTAAGTCATTCCCATCAATTAGTGAATCCTCTCTTGAATTATCAATGGCAGAAGAAGCTGGAGCTTTGACCACTCAGGACCTAGCTAGGAGGCTATAGGATTTTGAACGGAGAATGATGGATATGATGGGCGGCATGGCAGAAAGGATGGCCCATCCACCTGTTGCTCCACAACCGCTTGCTGCTCTACAGCCACAGGAAGCCCCTCCTCGGGGGCAAGCCGAACCACCTGCTGGTGGGGAGGCTCCCTTTATTGGAGCCGCTGCTCGCCAACCCAACAATGAGCACAGAGCTGCTGTACCCATCGAGCCAAGAGGGGAAAGGATTCATAATCCCAATGATGATTTCCTGATGGAGGAAGAATGTGAAGAGCCAATAGTCCACCAAATTGATAGGCCCAGAGCACCTAGAGTAGAGGATGAAGCTTTAAGAGGTATGAGACAGCAGATCGAAGCTATCACCCGCATGCTCTCAGCTGGAAAGGGGGTCAACTAAGAAGACAGAGATCTGGGGGATGAAGAGCTGCTGCCCCAAAGATTCAAGATGCCCGAGCTGCCGAAATTTGATGGCACCTCTGACCCATCCGCCCACATCAAGCAGTACACCCTCGTCATGAAAGGCACAGGGCCGAGCAAGAAGCAGAAGGTGGAATATTTCTGCCTTAGTCTTGTGGGCTCGGCAGTTGACTGGTACCACGGGTTGGATAGGAGGTCCAAGGAGGACTTGGACCTTTTAACCAAAGAATTCATGAAGCAGTATGACTGCAGCACCAGGATGGAGGTCACCCTAAAGGATCTCGATCTTCTACAGCAGAAAAATGATGAGTCATTCCATGAGTACCTTACAAGATGGAGAAAAACGGTCATGGAGATGAAGAGGAAGCCTGACACTGCAGACCAGATCAGGCTGTTTATAAGAAACTCATGCCCTTACTTGAGGGACTTACTCAGTTTTAAGGGACTCAAGGATTGGGAGTCGCTCAAGGATATCGCTATAGAGGCTGAGGCGGCTTACCTAGCAAAGAAGGCAAGTCAAAGTAACTTTGCTGGGAAAGGCTATGGGAACAAGTCTGGGCATAGATCGGGAGGTGCCGGGAGCAGTAATAGTAGGAATGGCAAGACAGCCGAAGTTTCAGCGGCTGGAGTTGGGTAGCGCCAGAGATATTACTCAAACTTAGGCCGATCCTTATCCTGTTTATTGGAGAGGCTGATGAAAGAGGGTAAGCTGCAGCCTTTGGCGCCTAGACCGGCTATGAATCAAGGGCAGCCAGGACACAGAGAAGACCAGTACTGCGCCTACCGGCAGCACACCGGCCAACTGACAGATTACCGCCGGACATTGAGAAACAAGATCTAGGATCTCATCGACACCAATCAGATCACGGATCTTGAGAAGAGAGAAAAGAAGAAAAAGGCAGGCTACAACGCAGCCCCTCCACCATGATGATGATCGGGTCCTCTTAATCCACTAGTGAGAGTGGAAATGAAGATTATGTTCTTTCTTTTTTAATCTTTGTTATCATTTTGAGAACAATTTTTTATGATAATGTTTGGTTATTTTAATAGAACGATTTTTGATTATTTGTATGATATTTCTATTTGATTTCACTTAACATGATCACATTGCATTTACTTTGGCACTAATTCAAATAATATGACTGCAGTTAATCTCGAAACTTTGGGGAACCCAAAGAAAATCTTGATAGCATCTGATATAACTCCTGTAGAGAGGGAAATTAAAAAAAAAAAAGAAAATAAAAAAACTAGTTGCAATTAGGGGATTGTGGAAACTCACTAAGAGCACTAGAACCTTTCTAATTACCCATCAAAGCGATCCCTGGATAAGACGGAACCTAGAAAATGATCTAGGCAAGATTTTCTTTGTATAGCTCTCTAAATGACCATTTCCGCGCCTCTGCCCGCGGTTTTCGCGCAGAGCTAGCTGCGGGAAGCCCGTCCCTCTATATCGACGGGCTTCCCTCCTATCCTCCCCGTCACTATATGGTCTGATACCCTCTTTTCCGATTTTTCACCCTTTTTTCCGATTTTTTCACCCAAAAATTCATTTTTTCTCCCATTTTTTTTGGGTTTTTGTGTCCAAATTAAATTCTAAAATATTTTTTTAGATAATTAATTAATAAAACTTGATTTTATCATTAAAAATAAAAGAATTTTGTGTTAAAATAAAATTGTTTTCCTTAATTAAATTAGGGCAACCTTTTTATCTTATAAATACTTTATGATGAAAAATCGAAGGGAGCCTCCACACATTTTTTTTAGACCTGAAATTTCCAGAATTCTTCTTCTTCTATTTTCTCTTCAAAAAATTTCAGATTTCTCTTTTAATTAATAAGGTTTAATTGAAATTGAAAAATCAATTTTCAATTCTTAATTATTCCAATTAATTTCTTTATTTTTCCTCCATAAACACAAAAAATTAATCATCACTTTGAAATCAATTTCTTTTCAATTTTAAGCATACAATTTAATTCCTTTGTTTTCTCCATAAACAAAGAGAATTAATTTTATTGCTACATTATTTTTTCAATCAAGTTTCCAAGAAAATCATAACTTTTCCTTCATCAAATCCAATGCTCTGAGGGTAAATATTCTAGGCTCAATTTCTATTCTATTTTATTTTATTTAATTTATTCATGTATATTTTATTGTTTTTATTGATTTATTTATTGTTTTCATTTATTCATTTGTTGTATTGATTTTATATTTGTTCTATTTAATTGTTTATATATGATTTTATTTTTATTCATGTAAATATTGTTTTCTTTTAATTCCTAACATGTAAATAATTTATTTTATTTTGATTCCTCATTATTTTTAACATGCAAATAATTAATTAATTTTTTTAATCATTTTTCCCTGGTAAATAGTTTATATTAATTATGAACACATCAATTAACCTTGTCATATATCATTATTATTTTCATCATTGCTTTGTTTACTAACTTTTATTATTCTTTTTATCATTGTTACATGATTTATTTATTATTATTTGTTTATTTATTCATTTATTATTTTTCACTTTTCATCATTATTTTCATCATATGTATATTTTCATGTATTAATTAATTAATATGTTTTATTTTATTTTCATCACATCATTTAATCATTTATCATATATAATGCATGTTTCTCATTTATTTTGGTTTGTTAACATTTTGATTCAATTATCATTCTTTTCATGTAATCTTATTTTATTTTAATCTGTTTTTCATTATTTTGTATGTTTAGTTGATTTAATTTATTTATTACTAACATTATTTTATTTGTGTTTTGTTTTTTTTTATGTCTAAACTCATTTTTTGATTGGGTGTTTTTGCGAGCACACGGGGAGGTCCAAAAGGCTCGCTCGGAATATTTATTTTTCTTTATTTGTAATATTTTATTTATTTATCTTTTTTTTTATTTATTTTTGCCATATAATTTTCTTGTAAAATTGTTTATTTAGGCCTGCTAGAAAGAAAGTCACTTAACCATTTTTATTATTCAACTTGGTATTTTTTTCCTAAATAAAAATGGAACCAATGTCTCAATTTTCTCCATCCAAAATCATCACATAAAAATTGTTTCATAATTATATGCATGCTAGGACCAATGTCCTCACCTTTAATGAATATCTCGATTTATACATGATCTGTATTTTATTTACAATAGGGGTTGTATTCTGCCCCTAGTTTTATTGTAATATTTTTACATGTGTTTTATTTTACTTATGCTTTTACCGCTTTTCTTAAATGTATGTTGTGCGCTTTAATTAATTTCATTAAATTTATGTGAAATGGGATGAAATAATAAATTCAAAACTCGATTATAAACTTAACCAAGGTATGAATAAATGAGAAGTCCTGAACTCACTCTAGTCTTTGGGGCTCAATGAGGCGAGAGGTCTAGGACTTCCAAAACACCTCTTGAGTCTCACCAAAAGACTTAAATTTACAATCCTAGGCTCCAGGGGGTAGAAGCTGAGGCCTCCAAGATCTCTCTGGCTAGCCCAAGATGGATATGTATGCACCGTCTTAGGCTCGTTGAGGCTAGACGACCCTTCCCAATGTTCTATTGGGTGGCGACTCCAAGAAACCTCATTGTTGCCCAAAATAGACGCACTTGTAAATACCTTACAAGTTTTACGAACCTTTCTTGATCGCCCTAAAGCGGGCTTTCGGGAGGCCACAAGGTTCGGCGCGCGTCACAGTAAGGTGCCCTTTTTTTCTGCTTTCGACCCGCGGGGCATTTATTCTCTTCTTTTTATTTTAGCATTTAGCCATGGAATCTTTTTAATCTATCAACATTGACCGGTTCTTTGAACTCATTTCCATCAGTGTCTGCTAAAATTACTGCTCCCTTTGTGAGTAACTTCTTCAGCACAAGTGAACCTTCCCAGGTTGGACTAAATTTTCCCCGTATATCTGGCACTCCTAGCCTAATCATCTTAAAGACCAAATCTCCTTCCTTTAATGGGTGCTTTCGAATCTTCTTGCCGAATGACAGAGCTAGCCTCTTCTGATAGACCTAATTCAATTACAATAGTCGTTGTTGTGCCCATTCTATTTCTGTAATCTCAGCCTCCATTACTACCCTCAGAAATTTTAGCTCGACTTTCACTAGTAGAACTGCTTTAGTTCCATATACAAGAGAGAACGGCGTCGCTCCTGTAGAGGTTCTGACTGTAGTTTTATAACCCTAGAGTGCGAAGGGTAGCTTTTCTGCCCGGTCTTTATAGCTTTGAACCATCTTGGCCAATATTCTTTTAACATTCTTATTTGCTGCTTCAACCGCACCATTAACCTGCGGCCGGTAAGGAGAAGACTTATGATGCTGGATACTTCTGAAGCATCTGTTTTGTTTCTGTTAAGAACTGTGCCCTATTATCAGACACAATGCTATGTGGGATGCCATATCTGCATATCAAATTTTGCTCGATGAACTTGGCCATGTCCCTAGCATCAACCTTTCTGAAATACTCAGCTTCAACCCACTTAGTGAAGTAATCAATGGCGAACACAATAAATCTATTCCCATTAGAAGTTGTAGGATGTATCTCGCCTATGATATCTATCCCCTAAGCTGCAAATGGCCATGGAGATGTCAAATTGTGTAGTTCTGAAACTGGCACATGCCTCAAATTCGCGTATTGCTTCACATACTTTGAGCAATCTATAACCATTGTGAGCCAATAAAATCCCTGGCGCATGATTTTCTTTGCTAAGGCCAGACCATTCATGTGAGTTCCACAAACACCAGCATGAATCTCTTTTATCACCCTTTTGGCTTCTTTCTCCGCCAAACATCTTAGTTGGATACCATCCGCTTGCCTCTTATACAACGTTCCGTCTACACTGATGAATTGAGAAGATAACCTTCTGATCATTCTTTGGTCTCTCTCAGTGGCCTCTTCTGGGAAAACTGACTGTTCTAAGTAGTTCTGAATATCATAATACCAAGGTTTTCCATCAGCGACCTCAACATCCATTATTTGCTGAGTTTCAAAACAAGGCTTTTTCACACTAGAGATCAGCACGGGTCTCATAGCAACCCCTGTTGCATTATCCCACATGGATATTAATGTCGTGAGAGCATCAGCCAATTGATTTTCCTCTCTGGGAATGAAGTGAAAAGTGCATGTCTCAAACTGGCTACTCAACATTTTCAAGTACTTCACATAAGGCAACAACCTCTCTTCCTTGACTGACCATTCTCCTCTGATCTGATGAATCACTAAGGACGAATCCCCAAAGACTTCTGCGATCTTTGCCCCCAGAGCAAGCTACGCTTCCAATCAAAAGATGCAAGCTTCATATTCTGCTTCATTATTGGTTGCCTTGTACCTCAACTTCTTGGCTAATGGTAGCTTTCCACCATCCAGGGTTGTAAGAATAATCCCTGCTCCTGCCCCCTTTCTGTTAACTGCCCCATCAAAGAACATCTGCCACTCTTGTACCGTTATGGCCGCAATATCTTCATCTGGAAAATTGTATTCAAACTGGCCTCCCTCAATAGGTTGTTCGGCCAATAACTCAGCTACAACTCTTCCCTTAATGGTTTTCCTGGTAATGTATTCAATGTCAAACTCCTGTAACAGTAATAACAGTCTTCTCATCTTTCCCAGTAGAGAGGGTGCCTGTTGAAGGTACCTAAGCAGGTTATGCTTAGCAACCGCTTGTACGCTGAAAGAGTGAAAGTAGTGTCGCAGCTTTTTAGAAGCCCAGATCACGGCTAAGCAAATTTTTTCCACTTCAACATAGTTAGCTTCATATGGCAGGAATTTGTTGCTAAGGTAATAAACCGCAAACTCCACTCAAAATTCATTCTCTTGGGCCATCATGGCACCCACTGAGCTATCTTCTATTGCTAAATACAGGATTAGTGGCTTGGCACGACATAGTGGTCCTAAGATAGGTGGATTCAGAAGATAGTTCTTTATAGTATCAAAGACTAGTTGGCAATCGTCATTCCACACCACCGGTTAGTTCTTCCTGAGAAGCTTGAAGATAGCCTCAAATACTGAGGCTGGCTTGGCGATAAACTAACTTATGTACTGATGTTTTCCAGGAAACTCCGAACCTCTTTCTCTTTCTGGGCCGCTGGCATCTCTCTAATGGCTCTGACTTTATCAGGATCTACTTCTATTCCTCTTTAACTTACCACATGACCTAATAGCTTACCTGAGGTAACTCCAAAAATGCACTTCTTGGGGTTAAGGCACAGGTTGTACTTACTGATCCTTTGAAAGATCTTTTCCAGATTAAACATAGTTGTGCTAGTTGAATTAATATCAAAAATAAATGCATCATGTTTATGATCATGAGAAATGAAATCATCAGAAACATCACACAAATAAGCAAAGCTTTTCATATTATTAAGGTAATCAGAAACATTAACATTGTCTTCATAAAAAAGTTATGGAGTAAACAGACTATCTAGATGACTATTGTCTTCATCTTCTGTTGATGTTGATGTTGCAGCAGATTGTGCTTTGGCCTCTTGGCTTGACGAAGGCTTTTCAGCTATCTCTAGTGAAATCCTCATATCTTCAATCTTTAAATCTAGCTCTACCATCTTTTCTTTCCCTTTCAACCGGGTGGCTAATAGCTTCTCAGTTATAACCTCTTCGGGCTTATCTCTATCCGAGAAACTACACTGCATCAAAATCCTCATCCCAGAAGTCCTCTGCAGACTTGATTACTCCAACATCCCAGTCAAAGACATCATTAAAAATTTTGAACCCTGGAATGATCTTTTAATTGACCCATTGAATCTCTTCTTCTTCGGTGTAAGCACATACTGAGGACGCAGGTGTGACACGCCCGAACCCCACTCGCGATCCGGATGGCCCTCGGAAATCCGCTTTTAGGACCCGAGACCGGATGGAGGTTCATTAAAACTCGTGAAAGCTGATCGCTTCGCAATGGACAAAAATATATCCAAACCCATTGTTGGCAATCAACTTACGAGAGCGTCTATTGGGTTATCATAAGGCAGGATCACGGAGTCGCCACCCGATAGAACATCGGGAAATAAATCTAACCTTATGAGGCCCAAAACCAGAGAGGGTTCGGGACCTCACTCTTATTCATACCTTTGGTTAATATTATGTAAAAGGGTTTTTGGGATCAATTATTTTATCTCTCTTCTCACACGAGTTATGCCATAAATTAAAGCGCATTCAAACAAGTAAAAAATAATAAAATAACAAATAAAGCGATAAATAAAATATATTTACAGTTATCCAGAAATAAATATAAAATCATAAAAGGAAGATATAATAATAAGAATACATACATAAACCGGGCTATTTATTTAGGTGGAAACATTGGTTCCCGACTACTTGTTTTATAAAAAGTATAAAATTCTTGGATCAATTTAAATCTTTTGGTTTTGGAATGAAAACGTGGACATTGGTCCAGTTTTATTGACAAATTTCATTTTGTAGAAAACATTTATGTGGTGATTCTTTTTAATGCGGTCGAAAAATCATTTGTTATTACAGACCACAAGCGAAAAAAATAAAACAAAATAATAATTACATATTTCATAATAATAAATAAATCCTAATCTACTCACCTCGACCGTGGTTCTTGGACGAGCCGTGTGCCGCTCGTGGTTACAATCATGACATAAAATTAATATTGGTTAATAATGAATAAATAAATAATTGAATAAATAAGTAAACAAATAAATAGTTGAATAAAGTAAATTGAGAAAAATAATAAAGGTCAATAATGGATTAAATTAAATTAAGTGATAAATAAATAAATTAATTAATTAATTAATTAAATAAATAGAGAATTAATGAATATAAAAACACAAATGGCAATTATAATCATCGATAACAATAAAAATAATGATGCTAATAATAATACCATAAAATGATAATAATGATAATAATAAATAATAAATAAACATAAAATGACAATAATAGATAGGTAAAATAATAATAATAATATAAAATAAATAATGATATTAATAGCAATGATATAATAGAATAATAATAATAATAATGCTGTAAAATAATATAATAATAATGACCATGACAATATTAATTAAAGCAATAAAATAATAACATCAACAATAATAAACATAGTAATAATATTAACACAATCCTAATAATAATAATAATGACATTAGAATAATAATAACTAACCACAATAATAATAATAATAATAATAATAATAATAATAATAATAATAACAATAATAATAACAATATGACATCAACAAACATAAAATAAACATATATTACTAATAATGGTAAAAACAGAATAATAATAATAATAATAATAATAATAATAATAATAATAATAATAATAATAATAATAATAATAATAATAATAATAATAATAATAATAATAATATAACACAAAATACTAATAATAAACAAACATAACAATTAATTAACAATAACCATATAATAACAATAATAATAATAACATAACACAAAATACTAATAATAAACAAACATAACAATTAATTAACAATAACCATATAACAATAATAATAATAATAATAATAATAATAATAATAATAATAATAATAATAATAAAACAGAAATTAAATAAATATATAATAATAATAATAATAATAATAATACAGAAATTAAATAAATATATATAATAATAATAATACAGAAATTAAATAAATATATATAATAATAATATAAAATATAAAGGAAATAGGGATTTACCTCGCCGGAGGCTCACCGGATGGGAGGTGGTCTACACTTCCCCCACCGGACGATAGATCAGCACACCAGAAAGGCGGCGGCGGTGGTCACGTGCCGGGATGTCGTCGGAATTGGCTGGAAATCGCGTCGGAGCGTTGCGGGCTTCTCCTCGCCGATCTCCTCCACGCGCCGTCTGCTGGAGTCCGATGGAGGAACGGTGGACGTCGCCTGAATCGTCCGGACCTCCTCTCCACGGCGGCGGGGCGTGTGCGGCGATCGGTGGCCGGATCTGGCCGGCGGAGGCGACGCTTCCTCCCCTCCTCTTTCTTCTTTCTCTTCTCTCTCCGGCGTCCCTGTTTGGCCTGGGTCTGCTCCTCACTTCTTTCCTTTTATTTCCTCTTTTCCTTTTCTATTTCTTTCATTCACTCTCTCTTTTCTTTCTATTCTTCTTTCTCACTTTCTATTTCTTTGCTCCTGGTCTTATGGCCGGCCTCACCCTCCTCTGTTCTTGCTCCCTTTCTTTTCTTTTTCTTTTTGTTCTTCCTTTCCTTGTTCCAGCCGACCCCCTGCTCTCTCTTTCTTTATTTTTTCTTTCAATTTTTTTATCCAGCCGAGAGAGCCCCATTTGCTCTTTGCTCATTCTTTTCCCTTTATACCGTAAAATTAGGGTTAATGGGCACAATGGTCATTTCCTCCACTCAATTATTTCCCTCCTTTTCCTTAAATTAATTTAACTTAATTCAAATAACACACACATTAATTAATTAAACATACATATTAATTAAACTCTCTATTAATTAAACATTACACTAATTAATCCATTTAAATTATCATACATATATATATTTTATCTAATTAATTACACACTTCAACATTAATTTTACATGCATTTTAATTAACACAATAATATTAACCACTTAATTAACTAACAAGATCAACTAACTAATTACCTAATTTCACACACACATATTTATATATATATATTTTTATATTTTTTATATTTTATATTTTTTATTTATATATATATTTTTTTTATTTATTTTTTTTCGGAGGGGATAATCAAGGATCAAAAATCACCATTTTCGTTTTATGCCGGGGTTCGGGACCCGGTGTCTACAGTTGCCCCCAATTTTGGAGAAGCTAGTGCATAGACATCTAGGTGAGCCAAAATTCAAAGAGGAAGAGAGAGGGGATTACATACCTGTGGCGGAGAACTTGCCTTCTTGCCGAGAAGTGATGATGTGGTGAATGCGTCGAGTCTGCTCCAGACTTACAAAACGCATGGGTTACAAAACACGTGGGTTGCTCTCTTGAGCTGCACCAAGTCTGCTCTAGACTTACAAAGTGCTGATGTTGTGGATGCGCCGAGTCTGCTACAGACTTACAAAACGCAGGGTTGCTCTCTTGAGCTGCACTGAGTCTACTCCAGACTTACAAAGTGCTGATGTTCTGAAATTTGCCTACTCAGGGGTCTTCAAGATTTGCCTCCTCAAAGGTCTTCAAGATTTGCCTCCTTAGAGGACTTCGGGATTTTGCCTCCTCAGAGGACTTTGAGGTTTTGCCTCTTCAGAGGACTTGAAGGTAATACTCCGAAGAGACTGAGAATGCCTTTAAAGAAGGAATTAAGAATAATGCTCCGAAGAGACTGAGAATGCCTTTAAAGAAGGACTTAAGGATAATGCCTTTAAAGAAGGACTTAGAGATAATGCTCTGAAGAGACTGAGAATGCCTTTAAAGAAGGACTTAAGGATAATGCTCCGAAGAGACTGAGAATGCCTTTAAAGAAGGACTTAAGGATAATGAATTTGCCTTTAAAGAAGGACTTAGAGATAATGCTCCGAAGAGACTGAGAATGCCTTTAAAGAAGGACTTAAGGATAATGAATTTGCCTTTAAAGAAGGACTTAAGGATAATGCTCCGAAGAGACTGAGAATGCCTTTAACGAAGGACTTAAGGATAATTAATTTGCCTTTAAAGAAGGACTTAAGGATAATGCTCCGAAGAGACTGAGAATGCCTTTAAAGAAGGACTTAAGGATAATTAATTTGCCTTTAAAGAAGGACTTAAGGATAATGCTCCGAAGAGACTGAGAATGCCTTTAACGAAGGACTTAAGGATAATGCTCCGAAGAGATTGAGAATGCCTTTAAAGAAGGACTTAAAGGGAATGCTTTTAAAGAAGGACTTAAAGATAATGCTCAGAGGAAACTGAAAATGCCTTTAAAGAAGGACTTAAAGAGAATGCCTTTAAAGAAGGACTTAAAGATAATGCTCCGAGGAGACTGAGAATGCCTTTAAAGAAGGACTTAAAGAGAATGCCTTTAAAGAAGGACTTAAGGATAATGCTCCGAATAGACTGAGAATGCCTTTAAAGAAGGACTTAAGTAGAATATTTTGAAGATATCGATGATGCCTGTTGGATAAGGACTTAGAGATAATGCTCCGAAGAGACTGTAGAATGCCTTTAAAGAAGGACTTAAAGGTAATATTTTGAAGATATCGAGGATGCCTGTTGGATAAGGACTTAGAGATAATGCTCCGAAGAGACTGGGAATGCCTTTTGAGCAAGGACTTGAAGATAATGTTTTTGAAGAGACTGTGGGTGCCTGTTGGACAAGGACTTAAAGGTAATGCTCCGAAGAGACTGGGAATGCCTTTTGAGCAAGGACTTAAAGAATTACCTCTTACGAGGATTTGAAAAGTTTGATTCCTCGGAGAGGACTTTCAGATTTCGCCTCCTCAGAGGATTTTGAGATTTTGCCTCCTCTGAGGGCTTAGAGATTTTGCCTACTCAGAGGACTTTAGGATTCTGCCTCCTCAGAGGACTTTGAGGTTTTGCCTTCTCAGAGGACTTTAAGATTTTGCCTCCTCAGAGGATTTTTGACTTTGAGAATTCTGCCTCCTCAGAGGAATTTGAGGTTTTGCCTCCTCAGAGGACTTGAAGATTCTGCCTCCTCAGAGGACATAAAGGTAATTAATTTGCCCCCTGGGGGGCTTGAGAAGCGTCAGCTTGTCGACGTGCGACTGATGTACACTATCTAATGAGCATCAAGCACCATATATGCATGGAATATGTGAAAGGATATGCATTTATGAAACGATATGCAAAGGACTATGATCCTGAAATACATATATGTCGATGGCTTGCATTCATGTGGAAGATCATGGAATTGTCATTCTAACATGTTTTCAGATGATCATAAAAGGGAAAAACATGCAAAGGTTCAACATGAGAAATATATACAAAGGGATTATGTATGCAACATATATGCAAATGTTCATGCATGTGACAAGGATAAAGAGTTGCTCATAGGCATAGATGAAAAGAATCATATGCAAAGATAGGTGGGATATGTTATATACATGAAAGCTATGTAGGGAATTGGGTGTGTGCGATGTGTGCACATACAACTATGTGTATGAAACATATGTAGAAAAAATCATATATATGTGTATTGAATGCATGCGAAAAATGTGGATGCAAGATGCTGGCAAAGGATATGCCCATAAAGAACCACATGCGTCAAAAGCACTTATGAAATGTATTCGCTAAAGCTCTTATGCCAAAAGACATGCACCAAGAATTGTACATGTAAAACTATTTATTGAGAATATTTGCTACAATTATGTGTAAAAACATTTGCAAAAAGCATATGTATAAAGAATATGGCTGAGAGTGTACGCAAAGTATCATTTTCATGGGTAGTGATAAGAAATACCCCAAGATTGTAAAATGAGTGCAACCTATCAGGTACCTCAAACTCAAGTTTCTAACTGCCTTTGATCATACTGAATGAACCACATTCTCAACTGATTCAATCTTAGCAAAAGAATTTGGGAGTCATTCCCAATAAAGTGTAAGAAAGTAAACACGTAAGTATCGATGTTTACTAAATCAACATGTGAATACGAGACATACCATGCGATCTCTGTGTGTATGTGCAAAGGCCAAAACATAATTTTTCATTTTTTTTCATTTTTTTTTAAAAGCAAATTCTAAATGCAATATCGAGGACAAGACTCAACTCGAATGCAAATGCACTCGTGGCTTCCCGCTTGAAGCTCAAGAGACACCATACGCCTCTTCCTACGTACCAAACCTTACTAGAAGGTCATCTCCGCTAGTTAGATAAGGCCAAACCAAGAATCAATAGGTCTTACTTTGGTTGTAACGTTAGGCTTAGGTAATTGGCTATCAAAGGAGGATCAGGTCGCTAGAGAAAAACGGCCGCAACGTTCATTTGGATGATGGAATCATTTTCGGACTAATTGTATACTGTCCAGATACTCTTGAATTTGGATTCGATAATGCTCTGAATTATCAAGCTCAACATAACAATTAAGCTAAGACAGGTAGCTACTGAACTCATCAAGGGGTATTATCTTGGGCCCTATTATTTTCCTTTTTTTTTTTGCCTTTTTTTTTCTTTGTTTTTTTTTCGATTTCGCAAGCTCATGTCTCTAATTACACAAAAAGCTTATTGATAATTCAAACCCCTTTCCAGAAATGTAGACCAAAAATTATCGATGATTGAAAATTTCGTTTCCCAAGGGGTAAACCCATCCTTATCAGGGTGATTATTGAAAGCTCAAAAAAATTGTCAATGATCAAAATTCCCTTCTCGACATGCAGACCCATTCTTATCAGGGTGATTTCAACCCACAAAATTATTGATGATTGAGATTCTCTTCTCAAAATGTAGACCCATTTTCATCGGGGCAAATTTTTGATGGTCTAAGAGATTGCCAATGGTCAAGCCTCAAAGATCATCAATGATTAAAGATCTCTTTCAGAAGTGTAAACCCACTTTCGCCGGGACAATTTTTGATAGCTCAAGAGAATATCGTAATGTGCATCCATCTTTACTAGAGCGGCCATTCTTCTAAAGGGGAAGCCAAAATCATTTTAGGCAAAAGGTAGTTTTAATGTGTGTAACAACAAAACTGGCATGCATTTAGCATACCAAAATAAAGGCTCAAGGGGTTATCAAGCGATTGTAAAATAAGGGTAGGAAATGGTCATTTAGAGAGCTATACAAAGAAAAGGTGCCTAAATCATTTTCTAGATTCAGCCTTATCCAGGAGTCGCTTTGACGGGTAATCGGAAAAGGTTCTAGTGCTCTTAGTTAGTTTTCATCCAATCCCCTAATTGCAACTAGTTTTTATTTTCAGTTTTATTTTCAAAAACGGGCCAAAAGTGCTCGAAATTTAGAAATCACATGGTATGGTCAAATATCTTCACGTGATCCAGCTCTTAAAGATCAAACATATATACCTCTTACTTAATTCAAAGTGGAATGAAACTCAGATTTCTAGAGTTAAGATCAAATCCATTCATAGTTGAGAACTACTTAGGCAGAGTCAAACTGTGAGTCAGAGGTACCTTAATGAGGTGCAAACATATCAGCATTTTAGGATACAGCTTAACACAAAAAATATTTTTACTCTATCAAAAATGTATATGCACAAAAAATCATGTATGCACAAAAGCTCTTTTTTTTTATTCTTTTTCTTTTGAATATGCACAAACTATGCGTTAAAAATCATGTATATTGAATGGCATATGCAATAGCGTCATGTATATTAGCAATACGTGTAAGGAACTGAATGTGCGAAACATGTATAAAAATATTTGTATAAAAACGCGTACATGAAATATGTGCAAGATGTGTGTGTGTAAAACACCAGCAAAAAAATGTGTGTAAACACTGCATGATAAATGACGTGCATGCATAACTTTGCAATGTACATGTATACGATGAAAGCATGAGTACGACCTATGGCACAGTATGGGGATGAATGTTCATGATACATGGTGCATGTGAACATGACATGATTTAGACAAGATACGAATGCATGATGTAAGGTGAAGACGACCTAGCATGGTAATATGCACCAATGAGTCGAGAGGAGTGGCAAAACTCACATATATAGAAGTGCAAAACATATACAGATAATGCACATGAGATGGGACACAGCATAAGAATGATTGTGTGCAGTGAGTGGAGTATGCGTGCAATACGAGGTATGCAATGAAAGTGTCTGCACGAAACAAATAGCGTTCACAAAGTATGCGTATTTACATGGTATGAGCATTCAAGACATGCATTGGTATATACAATAACTAACATGCATGATGAAGAAGTTATATGTACATGACATAATTCATGTATGATAGTACATGATCATGATATGGTATACAATGTGAAAAATGCAAGGTATTTTCTGTGTTCGATGTCTAGTCTAATGAAGTATGCTAATGTGTGCACACTATGACATGCAACAGTATATGTATGTTCCAGGGCGCAATGTTAATGTACATGTGTAATGTGGGCATACGGATATGTACATGCTATGACACATGGTGAATGTATTTTTTTTTCTTTTTTTTTTCTTTTTTTTTTTTGTCATGGGGACAGTATGTTTATACTTCCTATAATGCATGTTAATATGTACATCCGATGATGTATGCTGTATATACAGATAATGGCGCACAATTGATGTCATAAAGAATGTTAATATGTATGTATTGCGATAAGCATTATTATGTGCATGCATGACAAACGTGTTATATTTATATTCACAAATTATGATACAAGCAATTTTATATACAAAGTGCACATGTTCTATTATTGTATGGAAAGAATTATTATACATGAGACATGTGAAGAAACTATACACAGAGTAATAGGTACATGTAATAATTTTATGCACAGAAAATGATGTATACATAAGGAGGAGATACAAAAAATTTATTTGTGTATGAATGATACATTGAAATTCATGAAAAACTATGCACACGATTATATGTACATGTAATAATTTTATGCACAGGAAAAGATGTATATATATGGGAAATGATAAGAAAGCTATGTGTATGAATGACATGAATATACAATACATCAATAATAACCACATGCAAGCAGTAAATCCTTCCAACCTTATTGCCCCCACACACGAGGTCGATTGGTTTCTTCCTAGGTGGGCTTAATCCGTGGGTCAACGGGGGACCCAAGGAGCGTGTTAGAGCATGACATCTCTCAAGATGCGCACACGTATGATTTTCGACCATTGTATATTTGGACACTTCAACCAAATTAAGGTGAGGTTATCGAAGCTTTAAAGCTTTTCATAGAAGACCACTTAATTTGTTTGATGTTGTTTAATACACGATGACCCACGTAGCAAGCACTGTATTAAGGTACATACCACCTAGGGGAAGTATCTATTGCCATTATATGAGCTTTGGTCAAGGTGGTGTTGCTTTAAGGCTACCCAAGCATGGTCCCTGCACGACGGGTCTATCTCATCACGAGCATAATGACCGATCGAGTCACCATTTGATATAACATTGAGGTACGAGGCTTGGGCTGGTGATTATCCTTAACACTTCCCCAAATTGAGTGAAAATGAGGTCGTGCTTTAGGAACGCACCGGGGATGATAGAGGGACCAAACTAACATAATTATAAGGCTCTAGCATGATGCAATGCAATTTTTCGAAAAGAGATAAAATTTCTTGATCCTAAACCCATTTAGATTAGATTAACCAAAGGTACTTTTGGAGCAAAATCTCATGATATCCCCAGCGGAGTCGCCACTGTGACGCACCCGAACCCCACTTGCGATCCGGATGGCCCTCGGAAATCCGCTTTTAGGACCCGAGACCGGATAGAGGTTCATTAAAACTCGTGAAAGCTGATCGCTTTGCAATGGACAAAAATATATCCAAACCCATTGTTGTCAATCAACTTACGAGAGCGTCTATTGGGTTATCATAAGGCAGGATCACGGAGTCGCCACCCGATAGAACATCGGGAAATAAATCTAACCTTATGAGGCCCAAAACCAGAGAGGGTTTGGGACCTCACTCTTATTCATACCTTTGGTTAATATTATGTAAAAGGGTTTTTGGGATCAATTATTTTATCTCTCTTCTCACACGAGTTATGCCATAAATTAAAGCGCATTCAAACAAGTAAAAAATAATAAAATAACAAATAAAGCGATAAATAAAATATATTTACAGTTATCCAGAAATAAATATAAAATCATAAAAGGAAGATATAATAATAAGAATACATACATAAACCGGGCTATTTATTTAGGTGGAAACATTGGTTCCCGACTACTTGTTTTATAAAAAGTATAAAATTCTTGGATCAATTTAAATCTTTTGGTTTTGGAATGAAAACGTGGACATTGGTCCAGGTTTATTGACAAATTTCATTTTGTAGAAAACATTTGTGTGGTGATTCTTTTTAATGCGGTCGAAAAATCATTTATTATTACAGACCACAAGCGAAAAAAATAAAACAAAATAATAATTACATATTTCATAATAATAAATAAATCCTAATCTACTCACCTCGACCGTGGTTCTTGGACGAGCCGTGTGCCGCTCGTGGTTACAATCATGACATAAAATTAATATTGGTTAATAATGAATAAGTAAATAATTGAATAAATAAGTAAACAAATAAATAGTTGAATAAAGTAAATTGAGAAAAATAATAAAAGTCAATAATGGATTAAATTAAATTAAGTGATAAATAAATAAATAAATTAAATAAATAGAGAATTAATGAATATAAAAACACAAATAGCAATTATAATGATCAATAACAATAAAAATAATGATGCTAATAATAATACCATAAAATGATAATAATGATAATAATAAATAATAAATAAACATAAAATGACAATAATAGATAGGTAAAATAATAATAATATATATAAAATAAATAATGATATTAATAGCAATGATATAATATAATAATAATCATAATAATGCTGTAAAATAATATAATAATAATGACCATGACAATATTAATTAAAGCAATAAAATAATAACATCAACAATAATAAACATAGTAATAATATTAACACAATCCTAATAATAATAATAATGACATTAGAATAATAATAACTAACCACAATAATAATAATAATAATAATAATAATAATAATAATAACAATAATAATAACAATATGACATCAACAAACATAAAATAAACATATAATACTAATAATGGTAAAAACAGAATAATAATAATAATAATAATAATAATAATAATAATAATAATAATAATAATAATAATATAACACAAAATACTAATAATAAACAAACATAACAATTAATTAACAATAACCATATAATAACAACAACAACAATAATAATAATAATAATAATAATAATAACATAACACAAAATACTAATAATAAACAAACATAACAATTAATTAACAATAACCATATAATAATAATAATAATAATAATAATAATAATAATAATAATAATAATAATAATAAAACAGAAATTAAATAAATATATAATAATAATAATAATAATAATAATAATAATAATACAGAAATTAAATAAATATATATAATAATAATAATACAGAAATTAAATAAATATATATAATAATAATATAAAATATAAAGGAAATAGGGATTTACCTCGCCGGAGGCTCACCGGATGGGAGGTGGTCGACACTTCCCCCACCGGATGATAGATCAGCACACCAGGAAGGCGGCGGCGGTGGTCATGCGCCGGGATATCGTCGGAATTGGCCGGAAATCGCGTCGGAGCGTTGCGGGCTTCTCCTCGTCGATCTCCTCCACGCGCCGTCTGCCGGAGTCCGATGGAGGAACGGTGGACGTCGCATGAATCGTCCGGACCTCCTCTCCACGGCGGCGGGGCGTGTGCGGCGATCGGTGGCCGGATATGGCCAGCGGAGGCGACGCTTCCTCTCCTCCTCTTTCTTCTTTCTCTTCTCTCTCTGGCGTCCCTGTTTGGCCTGGGTCTGCTCCTCACTTCTTTCCTTTTATTTCCTCTTTTCCTTTTCTATTTCTTTCACTCACTCACTCACTCTTTCACTCTCTCTTTTCTTTCTATTCTTCTTTCTCACTTTCTATTTCTTTGCTCCTGGTCTTATGGCCGGCCTCACCCTCCTCTGTTCTTGCTCCCTTTCTTTTCTTTTTCTTTTTGTTCTTCCTTTCCTTGTTACAGCCGACCCCCTGACGGGTCCTCGGCAAGTGTACCGAATCGACAAGTAATAAAGTGGGGTATAGTTAGGACCCCGAGTTATCGTACCCAAGGGAAAAAGGATTGTTCAGTTAAATATCTATGGTTGAGTGAATTTGAGATGTCCCCGGTGTGATTGGTGGAGAAGATTAAACTAAACCAGAAAATAAATTAACAATTGAAAATAAAATTGTTCATCAAGAAAATTATTCAAAGATGAAATTAAATACTTGGGAAATTCTATCCTCATATATGTAACTGAAAATTGGTAAAATAATATAACATGAAATTCTGGATAACCTATCTAAACCCAAGCCTACCTTCCGGACTCAGCTATTCTAATTAATGAACCTACCTTTCGGATTCAGCACATATATTAGCATTATCACATGTTTGTAAGTTCTAAGTCAGATAATCCTACCAGTTCGGATTCAGATATCAAACTCATTTATCTTCCACCATTCTGAACCTATTAAAATAAACATTCACAGATTTAAATACCAATTCGGATTCATCAAACCAATGAAAGTTGATTAAAATAGAACAGAGCATATGTATATATTTATGAACTGATTACAATCAAAGTTTATCCTGGTAGATCTCCCCTTAACTTGCATTCAATTCAGCAACAACAGATAATTTCAGAGAAGATAAAACTGAACTATATGTATAATATGACCAATTCCTAGATCTAAGACAACCTACCATCCCGGATTCAGTTATCTAAAACCTATTTATTCCTCACAATTCTTAATCTAATAACATTAACACCCACAAACCAACCTACCATATCCATGGATTAAGCTGGAAAGATAAATATCAATATTAAAATAACAGAGCATTTGCACAAACAATAATTTTCGGATTTAGCTCCAATCATCATTATAATTGCAAAACAATATATAACAAGAGGAATAAAAGAAAACATGAAAATATTTATTAAATCCAAATTTCCAGAATACACATATGATTCAAGAACTCCCAAGTATGAACAACTACCTTAACATCAAGAATATAAATATAAAATATGAAAAATTAAGTTTAGAATACACCCTTGATGAAAAGAGAAAATGGATCTTGAAGTTCTTGTTCATCCACCGTTGAATTTCCTTAAATCCCAAAATACAAAATTAAAATTAAAATAATCTAAATTAAATTGGAATAAAAGTGTAATTTGAAATGAAATCTAAGCTAAAACAAAGTTTAAAAGAAGAATTAAAACATGGAAATTAAATAAAATATTACTGGAATTTAATGGAAAAAATAAAAATCTAAGTCTCCCCTAAGGAGAGAATATAAAGGAAACAAAAACTAAAACCAAAAACTAAAACTAAACTCCCTCCTCTTGAATGCGGCGTTCTTTTAATTTTATACTGGAGAAAAGCACAGCTGTGCTTTGAGAAGCACAGCTGTGCTTTGAGAAGCACAGCTGTGTTTTGGCTAGGGTTGCGCGTCTGCTGGCGGAAAAAGGCGAAGCACAGCTGTGCTCCTGGGCGAGAAATGCGCGTCGTTGCTCCGTGTGCGCGCGCCTCTTGCTGCGTGACACAGCTGTGCCTTGCGCATGGACACAGCTGTGTCTTCGTGGATTCTCGCTGATGCGCGTGACTTTCGAAAGCACAGCCGTGCTTTTAATTGAAAGCACAGCTGTGCTTTAGGCAGAATTTTCTCTCCTTCCACAATTTCTTCTAAAATCAACCCCAAACCTCCATTTTAGCTCCGGATTAAAATAAAACACCTGAAAACATCCCAAAATTTATTAAAAATTATAGAAACATTATAAATTAATAAAAACACAAAAACTAATTAATTATTATTAAAATTAACTAAATAAAACACATAATTATGCCAAGAATTAATCTAAAATCTTAATATAATTGCAACTTATCACCCCCTGCTCTCTCTTTCTTTATTTTTTCTTTCAATTTTTTTGTCCAGCCGAGAGAGCCCCATTTGCTCTTTGCTCATTCTTTTCCCTTTATACCCTAAAATTAGGGTTAATGGGCACAATGGTCATTTCCTCCACTCAATTATTTCCCTCATTTTCCTTAAATTAATTTAACTTAATTCAAATAACACACACATTAATTAATTAAACATACATATTAATTAAACTCTCTATTAATTAAACATTACACTAATTAATCCATTTAAATTATCATACATATATATATTTTATCTAATTAATTACACACTTCAACTTTAATTTTACATTCATTTTAATTAACACAATAATATTAACCACTTAATTAACTAACAAGATCAACTAACTAATTACCTAATTTCACACACACATATTTATATATATATATATATTTTTTATATTTTTTATATTTTATATTTTTTATTTATATATATATATATTTTATTTTTTTTTTTCGTAGGGGATAATCAAGGATCAAAAATCACCATTTTCGTTTTATGCCGGGGCGGGACTCGGTGTCTACAATAGGAACAAAAGTTTCTGAAATATGGGGGATCCTTTCTGACTTCTTCTTCTTGCCGCATTTACCTTTATATCCCAAACCCTTTCGATCTTTCTGGCCTTGAGTACTGATAGTAGATTGCAGCCCTTGTGAATTTTTTTCCCAGACCAGCTCCTGGAAGAAAGTGCATCTTTTTCATCATATTTACCACCTGAGGGGTGCCCGATGAACCTTGGTCTTCTCCTATCATAGACACATGAAAGCCACTAAATGGTTGGTTGAAAATCCCCAAAGCAGAGACCTAGTTTTCTCTCGCCGCCTTAATAGTCACCACCTCCCCTTCATGTGGTATCTTGATCATCTGGTGTAAGGTAGATGGCACTCCTCCTAACTTATAGAACCACGGCCTTCCAAGTAGAGCTGAAAAATTGGCTGGAATAGGCAAAACCACAAATTCTGCTTCCGTCTCAATAGGTCCAATCTTGACCAGAGCTTTAAATGTTCCCGAGGCTTATCTTCTAGAATTATCATAGGTTGTGATGGTCAAATCAGCCTTGCTAAGCTTGCTTTGTTCTAACCGAAAAGCTTGAAGTGCCCCCAAAGGGCAGACATTTATAGATGATTCGTCATCTACCATAACACAAGCAGTGTGCTTACCATTAATTTGTGACTTGATGTACAGCGGCCGGTTGTGATTATGACCCTCAGTTGGTAGGTCAGCATCAGAATATACCAATATCTCTCCTGATCCCCCTTTGACCAGATCTAGCAATTCGGATGGAGAAATTGTGGTGGCCATGGTGGACTCACTCAAAGCCTCAACCAACCTTTGTTTGTGTGAAGAAGACTGTCTTAAAAGGTCCTATATGGATATCTAAGTTGTTGTCTTCTTCAACTGGTTTACTATTTGATTCTCTTCTGGCTCTCTTTCTGCTGGTGCTTACGCTGATTCCTACGACTTCTCCACCTCCGGGACCACTCTACTACTCCTTGTCACAGTCCTTACTTCTTTCCCTTCTCCATCCGATTCCCATAAGTCCATAGATGTCTCACCTTCCTCTTCCTCTTCTTCCCCGCTTTCGCTAGTAGACCAGTGTTAGACTATTTTATATATGATAATTTCGCAAGCATATGGTGTACCGAAAAAGTACAAAAGTTGTCGATCCCACGAGGAATGTGCTAATTATTACACATTATTACTACTCAATTTTAATCTTGTTTACAATGATTATAAATTTGTTGAATGAAAGTGGAAATACTATATCTAATTCTAATTAATCTAGTTATAGATAATTGGAGAAGATAAAAGATTAATGATTATAAAATAATAAATAGAACTTGAATTAATTATTCTTGATTATGATTATAAGTAAGAATTTATCTTTCGATTAAATACTTACTTATAATGATCATGCATAAAAAATACTAATAGAAAATTTTACAAGAAAGAATAATTAAATTGATATGAATAATAAAATATAGTATTAAATAATCAAGTTCATATGTTCATCATGAAATAATTACAAAGAAGAAGTAAAGATGAGAAATAAGAAAGAGATCTTTCAAACCTTTTCCCTTCCACAAAGGATATCTTCTTCCTTACAAGCAATCTTCTCGTCAAAACATAGAAATCTAACTTTGAACTTTAACTAAAAAAATGTACTTTCTACTTACAGAATTCTTAATAATAAATATTCAATAAAAATTATTCAACATTTAAAATTACAGTTAAAACTACTATTTATAAAGTTCCAAGAGATATGTTCCTTTAAGTGTCCCTTTGGAAGGTTGCAAGGCCTGGTGAAAAGTCATCTTTCTTCAAGGTAATATTTTAATTAAACTTCCAACGGTCCTCTCTGCTGCGATCGCGACTACTGTCACGCTTGTGACAAAACACGCCTTGCTCTTCGCTCCACTTTCCTCACGCTGGCCTTCCTCCGCGCTTTGTCGTGACCTCGCGATGGCGGCCTTGCTCGCGACACTGCCTGTTGGCTCCTTGGCTCCTTCTCTTTAGCTCCCTTCAAGTGCGCATCCTGTCTCGCTCGTGACAGATCACTTCTCTCCTTTGTTTTCTTTCTTCCTTTCTTCTTTCTCTTTGGCTTAGCGCTCCTTGTCGCTCACGATAGATTGATTCTTTCTTTGGCTCATTTCTGCTCCTTTTCACCAATCTTCTCCATTTTCTCCAATTTCTCCCACACACACAAAAGTCAAACGAAAACATAAAACATACTTATTTCTAACACAATTAACTATACATAAACATTATTTTAAACATAAAACATGGATTAAATATGAGCTATTTAGACTCATATCAACCAGCAATCTATTGCCTCTACAAGCATCTCTTCCTTATTAGCTTCAGGCAAGTAATAGCAATATATTCATGCCCATACAAATCTTGTCAGACATACCAATCGGGTAGACTTGACCCAATCATAAAAATAGGGGGTGGCACGGCATTATAATTGGACTTCTCTTGCCCTCTCTCTACTCAGGGTCGGTGATCTGTTTACTATCTATCAGATCCTGAATTCGGTACCTCAGTATCGCACAGTTGTCCGTTAAATGCCCCGTATTCTGGTGAAAATCACAGTATTCATTCTCTTTATGCCCCCGCTGCCCTTGATTCCTAGCTAGCCTAGGTGGCAATGGTTGGAGCTTTCCCTCCTTCATCAACCTCTTCAATACCCATGATAAAGGCCAACCCAAATTCGAGAAGTATCTCTGACTCACGCCCGTTGCTGATACCTCAGCTGTCTTCCCACTTTGATTTCCACTACTGGAGCTCGATGGCTTGGTTGCCCCCTGATTAGCATAACCCCTCTTGGCATAAGCTTCACTATTGGCCTTTCTCAAAAGGTACTCTCCCTCAGCCTCAATAGAGATGTCTTTCAAGGACTCCCAGTCTCTCAATCCCTTCATCTTCAATCCATCCCTCAGATACGGGCTCACATTTTTGATGAACAGCCGTTGTAACACCCCTTACCCGTACTTAGACGATCCCATCCGATAAGGAGTGAGATGCCGTACGAATAAAGTTGTCACCACACAGATGTAGAATACACATACATTCATACCTAAACGTACATATACAAAATACAGGGTAATTTAAAACTTTACAAAACCATTCATGAAATAAGCTGATCATGCATTAATATAACGGAAATCATTACATTATTGTTTGATCAACCCAGAAGATACGAAAGATAATTACAAATCAACAATTATACATATACATATGTGAAAGCTATTACAAAACTGATGTAAGAGAGTTTTGCACAAAAAGAATCATCGAAATACAAAATTTGGCTCTACACTAAAGACCCCCAGCTATGTTGGCTTTGATGGCGACGACTCTCCCAAGCAAACTCCTTCCGCACCTGCACGGGTAAACACACCGTGCTAAGCGATAAACGCTTAGTAGGGAAACACACATATAGCAAAAGGACAACCATTCACAACGGTCGTCAAAGCCAACGCACACAGATGGCATAATCAGAAATACGCATTAAACAAAAGTATGAACATGTGAACATGTAAACATATAGAGTCATACCTTTGATTAAGTACCACTGCCTTCATAACATCATTAACAAACATATTCGGATCATATAATCTCATACTTAGCAAAGCAATTCAAAAGACAAAGTGCCTGCTGACTCAAAGTAGTGGATAATGAGTTAACAAACAGTACTTTACGGGTACGAGCAGATCACAAATAGTACCTTACGGGTACGAATCGAGAAACCAATTTTATTCTTTTAATTTCCACAAAACATTTTCAAAGGGGACCTTAAACAAGATCCAAACACATAAAGGGTTCGCGAGGAACCAAACGGGGACCTGATCGGGGTCCAAACTTAACAAAGGGCTGCAGCTAAGAGACTCTATTAGGCATGCCTAACTATCCACTAGACTGACTCTTGCAGGCTATGCATAATCCATTCAATTCATTCAATAACATTCCAAATTACATATGTACATATTTGCATACATAAAGACATATTCATATCATGGATTCACATTCATATAAGTCATAAGTTAACAAATATAAGGCTTATGGTCACCAAAGGAAACAGGAGTTCAAAACCACACGCACACGCCAAAGGAAACGCATTCAGCATAACAAGACCGTAGTCTCTTCGCAGTGCGCGCGCGACGAACTTCGCAATCGCGGGGAGGAGGGACAAGCCGGACTCTGTCGCGCTCGCAAATATGTCGCGATCGAGATAGAGACTAATATTTCGCAATCACGGGCTCGCGATAGATCGCGTGCTCGCGACAGCACAGGCCATCATTGCGCTCTATCGCGATCGCGACGTCGTCGCGCTCGCGACAGAGAGCACATCATCTTTTGCTATCGCGATCTCGCGTCAGGGTCGCATGCTCGCGACAGCACAGACCAAGATCACCGGTCTCTTTCGCGATCGCGATAGTGTCGCGATCACGATAGAGTTGGGATCTGCAAAATCTGCAGAATTTTGCAGATTTCTTCCTCTTCCAAAACACATCCACAACACACAATTCACACTCAAATGTCTCTTACCTCAAATCAAGCCACCCATCAACATCAATAGCCACAATATAACATTTATAAACCATTAATTTCATACCAAACATCCATTCAAACTCACAATAGCAATAAGTTCCAATACCCACAAATTTGCAGCAAAAATAACATCAATCCACAAAATCACTACAATAATCCCACATTCATGCAAAATTACTTTACCCAAACACAAACCCATAACATACTTGCCTTATCAAGAACATATCAGAACCCAATTCCGGAAATCACCAAGAACACATGCATAAACACATTTACATACAAAACAATAAATTTCCCAAACCTTGAAATCCTTTGCTCCTAATGCTTAGTTCCACTAGATCCCGCCTTCTCCTTGCCCTTAGGCTCATGCGAAGGCTCAACTAAGCATCAAATCAACAAAACACACAAACACAAAACCCACTCTTCAAACCCAAAACCAGGAAGTAGAAAAAGAAGAGAAGATGAAGAACTAAATGAAGAAAAGAAGAACAAATGCAATGGATTTACCTCAAAAATGCCAAAGGATGATCAATCCCCACCAACTAAGCCTTGATTCCAAGCTAGGGTTCTTAGAGGAAGAGAAAAGGAAGAAGAAGAGAGTGAGGGAGAAGAAGAACGGGAAATGGAGACAGCCACCGTCCCCCTTCTCTTCTCTTTTCTTTTTATTTTTCTTTTTCCTTAACCCTAGACAAGTGTCACTTCCCTATTGGTGGTATTTGATCACTCACACCTAAAAGACATGCATCACATACACACAAGACACACCCAACTAATGCATACCCTACCATTGTGCAAATGTTCACACACAATATTACCCCACTAATGCACATCCTACTATGATATGATCAACCACACAAAATGCAACTTCCATGAACACATACCACAATGGTATGAACACATACGCATAAACATAGCCCATAAATACACCCTACAATGCTTCACTCATGCATACACAAACCTGTCCCAACTAATTCACACCATAGTGTTACACATGCACACACACGCACTAGAAAAACCCCAAATCATGCAATATTCCCAAAATGCCCTTATGATCATGCCAAAACACATACAAATACATACAAACACATGGCTCGTTCTACTAGGGGACAAATGGGGTGTGACAGCCGTATTTCATCTTGAGTATTTGGTTTGCGCTTCATCTCCATAACTCGATTTCTCTAACGAGTGAGGTACTCATGAAAGGACTCCCCCACCTTTTGCTGCAACAATTCCAGGTCCTTCAGGGTTACTTCCATTCTCATACTATAATCATATTGTCTGAGGAACTCCTCTGTCAACAGATCCCAATCCTCCTTCGTTCTTTGATTTAGCCCATGGTACTAATCCACCGCAAAGTCGGTTAAGCTTAGACAAAAATAGTCAACCTTTTGTCTTTTAGTTAAAGTAGTACCCTTCATCACCAACGAGTACTGCTTTATGTGTGCAGTGGGATCAGAAGTGCCATCGAATTTAGAAATATCAGGCATCTTGAAGTTCTGCGGTGGTAGATCATCACTATTCAGTTCTCGATCCGCGGGATTCATCCCTCTTCCTACCTTCAACATTCTTGTCATAGCTTCAAACTTTTCCTCTATTTTCCTCTACATTGCATCTTCCAGCTTGGGCAATTTTCCCTTCATTACCGTATGTTCCTCTTGCTCCTCCCATAAGTCAACCACAGATTTAGGGCCTTCCATCTGCTCAACAGGCGCTAGTGCTCTTTGCTCAACCCCAGGTGGATCGACCGTGGCCGGGGGATCCTCTCTAGCAACCCCTTGCTCATCTTGCTCGCTAGCTGGAGCATCAGCCTGTTGCCCGGCAAGTGGGGCTAAGGTAGTGGCAAAGTTGCCCAATATCGCCATCATCCTGGCTCAAACTCTTCCATTCACTTCCCTACTTCTTCGGCAATCATTGCCCTAGTTTCATCAGAACCACTTACTAGATTAGACATATTTATTTTAACTGATGATTTTGAAGACAATATCTCACTACCCTCTAAAAAGGAATCCGACCGCTGATCTGAAACCAGCTCTGATAATCCCAAAAGTGAAATCTTTCTTAACCGACCGTCGGGACCTCTATACCACCTAGATGAATCTATGATGGCTGCAAAACATACCTTTGTTAGGATGATACAAAACTTGAAGTTTAATGCATGGTCGTGCTGGTGCAGCAGAGATAAACACATGCAAGCAGATAGATCCTTCCAACCTTATTTCTCCCACACACGGGGTCATGCGGTCTCTCTCCTAGGTGGGCTTTATCCAAGGGTTAACAAGGAACCCATTGGGCACGCATAGTGCACAGTAAAAAACTGGCAGCATAATAACTCTTGCCTAATGTACATACACATGGGTGCTTGGCCATTATGTATTTAAACAATTCAATCAAATTAAGATGGGCCCACCGGGGCATGAAAGCCTTTGATGAAATACCATTTAATTTGATTGATTTTGTTCAATATATAACGGCCCAAATAGCAAGCACGGTATTACGGTACATTTCACCTAGTGGAAGTATCTATTGCCTTTACATGAGCTTTGCTCAAAGGTGGTGTTATTTTAGGTCTACCCAAGCATGGTCCCTGCCAACGAGTCTAGCTCATCATGAGCATAGCGACCAATCGTGTCTCCATTTTATATACCAGTTATTGGTATGAGACCTGGGCTGGTGATTATCCCGAGCACTTCCCTACAAAGAGTGAAAGTAGGGTCGTGTTTTGGGAACGCACCAAGCTAGATAGGGGAGCAACTAGCGTAACTCTAAGGCTCTAATATATGTAATGCAATTTCGAGTAGAAATGGAATTTTTTCATTCTTAATAACTCAATTATAATCTTACTTAAGTCACTTTTGAAGTGAAGTTTCAAACCTCCCCAGCGGAGTCGCCACTGTGATGCGTGCCGGAACCTAGCAAAGGCCCTCATTGAGACCCGCTTTTAGGGCTCAAGGGATTGGTTCGTGTCTTTTTTTTATCTTGGGCATCGTGAGACATTTTTTATACCTCCTTTCTAATAGAACATTGGAAAGGATCATTTAGCCTCACAGCGCCTTTAGGCACCTTTTGAGGTATTTTACAGTCGCCACCCAGTTTACAAAAAACTAGGAAAGGTCTCTAACCCTATTGGTCTAAACCAGAGATGGTATCCGGAACTTCACTTTTATTAACGAATTAAGTTAATAAATGAGTTTTTAAGAAATGAAAATTCCATCTCTCATCTCACGCGATATTGCAATAAATTTAAAGCGCATTCATTCACATAAGAAAGCGATAAATTAAGCATTAAATAAATAAATTATGAAATAGAAATTGGGACAAAGCAATCCCCCAAAATAAATAATAAATAAAAGGAAATGGGACAAAACAATCCCCCAAAATAAGAAAATATAGACAAACAAATAAATAAAGGTATAAGAGAAATTAAAATGCAACATACGTAAATCGGGTCATGAATTTTTGGAACATTGGTTCCTTTTTTATTTATTAGAAAAATTCGAGAATTATTTTTAGGATATTGATTGGAAAAAACTGGGATGAGTGATCCCATTTTATGAAAACTAATTCTCCATTTTGAAGGTGAGGTTTTGTTTGTTAAAATAGGACATTAGTCCCTTTTTTATTAACTTTAAAAAGTCTCAATTTATTATGTATAAAAGCGTGATTTTCTATAGCGTGGATAATTAAAAATATATTTTTACATACAACACATAGAAATATTATAATAAAAATAACAAAACTATTAAAATGCAAACCTTTAAATTGGATGGTCTCTAATTGCCCGGCTCTCCAACCAGTGCGTGAATATGACTCGTGAAGATAAACAATTTTGAGACTATAAGAGATAAAAATGAAATAAAATGTTAGCAAAGTAAATTAATAATTAATATGAACAAATAAATTAATTGAATAAAATAATTAATCAAAACGGTTAATACATCAATCAAATAATAATCAATTAAACTAATTAACTATAATCAAACAAATAAATAAAGATAAAAATAATTGCATTAAAGAAAGAAATAAAAGAAATAAATAAAAAAATAATAGAAGCAAAGATGGCATATAGCAAATGAAGGGAAGCAAGAGAAAACAGGACAATGAAGAAAACACAGCTGTGTTTTCTTATGAAACATAGCTATGTTTCCTCAGTAAGGCGCCGGGCAGTATAAAAACACAACCGTGTATCTTGCGAAACACAGTTGTGTTTTCTCCCTGTCAAGCAAAAAATGCACTATTTCACAGGAAAAACACTAGTTTTAACTCAAAAAAGCTAAAAAACCAACAAACCCAAATCAAAACAAACAGGCATACAAATGAATTAACAACCAACAATGGCATTAATTATTAAGATAAAAATTAAATGGACAGAAATTACTTATAGAATATAATGCACAAAACAGAAAAGAGAAGGAACGAACAGAGGAGAAGGGACGGTGCACGACTCGTGCATCTCTTACATGACTCGTGCAAGAGGTTCACGAGTCGTGAACCTCTTGTACGAGTCGTGCAAGAGGCTCACGAGTCATGAACCTCTTGCATGACTCGTGCAAGAAGTTCATGTCTCCTGAACATTTTGCACAAATCGTGCAAGAGGTTCACGAGTCGTGAACAGTTTGCATGACTTGGACAAAGAAATAGAAAGCACGGATAGCAAGAAAAGACTCACGACTCACACGCAAAGCTCATGACTCAGACAGAAACAAAGAGACGATCAGAAAAACACAGAAACAGGGATGAACGGAGTCTCTTCAATAGATGAACAAACACAATATCATGCGATTAAAACATGCATAATAAAGCCATAAGCATCTTTATTTAATCACAATAGCTACTTATGATCTATATCTGATAACAAACAATAACAAACATGCAAATAACAGATTAACAAAATCAAATAAAAATAAACAGAGTATGTACAAAGAGAAGAATTAACTGGTAAAGCATAACGAGAAAGAGAAAAAAAAAGGGAAGAAAAGGAAAGAAGGAAATAAAGAGATAGTGATCCAAGTATTTACCCTCATAATGATATTTGATCTTTGATCTGCAAATCAGGAAACTTCATTTTTCCTCGTTGCTTTTCTTGAAAATGAAGTTAAAACAAAGACTCCAAAACTTTTTGTTAAATGTTTATGGTGATAAGATAATAAAATAAGGCCTGATTGAATTCAAAACTCTGGGAATGGGTTTCCTGGATTTAGGATATAATCTCACAAGCTAAACTGAGAAAACAAGAATTACTTTCTTGCTCTCTCCATTTTTCTTCAGCTTTCTATTTTGTTTTTTTCTTTTTCGTTCTTCCTCCCTCCAATAATTCTTGCTCTCCTTTTCTTTGTTTTTTCTTCAAGTTTTTTAACTCTTTAAATGCTATTTGACAGGATTAGTTCATTCCTTACCAAATCAAACGTAAACTCCCCTTTTCTAAACCAAATCTCCATAAAAAATGAAAGAAAAACGTGTTAAAGATCAGCAAACGTGAGGCAGCAGGTGAGAGGAACTCCTCTCCTATAAGCTGGGCCTTACATGGTGCGGCAACATCTCACATGGGTGAGATGGGCCTCACCCACAGGCATCCAAAACTCACTTCGTCTTTTTATTTTTAAAAAAAAATTTCGTTAAGAAATAGGAAAAATATATTTTTTCTCAAGGAAACCATTACTTCAATTTATCTATTGCCTGTGAATAGGTATCATTTTCTTCATTGGGTAACTTTGACCTGGACTGCCTCAAGACATGGTGTCTACACACATAGAAGGGTTTAGATGAGAGAGAATGCGGAAATTCTATCAATTGGTTTCTTCTTCTTTTCTTCTTCAACTCTTCATCTGTCTCCCTCTTTCTCTTGTTCTTCAATCTGCCATGGATTTCTAAGAATTAAGTAGCATTAGTTAAGAAGATTAACTACTCAGCTAGAAAGAAGCAAGTAGACCAGCTAAGGGTAAAGAGAAGGTCTTAAAGAGGAGAAAGGAAGAAGTCCTTCAAGAGGTTAGGGATTGAGTGTGAATTGTTATGCTTTGATGTGTTAAAGTATGTGATTATTGTGTGCATATGGTTAATTGATTTGAATTGCATAGTGATTGAATTGGATAGTGAATTAGTGTAAATTGATTAATGAAATGGAATAGAGATATTGATATGTAGTGGATAGTAGATGCTATGGTCATGCCAAGATTGTTGTAGTGTGATTTTTATATCAGAATTGAGAGCTTATGCCAACTTTTATGGTGAGTTTTGGAAGATGCATATAAGGGTTTAATTTTATTGAAATGGTATGTGAGTTGATGAGGTAAAATGTGCATGAGTTATGAGTTGGTTTGCCACAAAATAGTGAATGCGAGAATGAAGGGTGTGCTTACTGCACAGCTGTATATTGGCAACTTTGCATGGGTCACGGTCACAACCACTGGGTTGTCACCATGAGGCATGCAAATATTGCATTATATCTGAATAGAAGTGGTATGTCAAGGTGACAATGAATCGGTTACCACCGTGAGGTACCCTGGTTTGCATTTTGTCCTGGAACTACTTCGTATGTCACGATCACAACCAAATCGGTTGTCACCGTGAGGTAAGAAGTTTTACATGCTATTTTTTGATTTAGAAGTATGTCACGGTCACAACCAAATCGGTTGACACCGTGAGGTACCTCAACATTGTCTCTTTCTTTTAAAATATTATGAGATTTAAGGATGCATAACAGGGCTTAATTAAGTTTAATTGCATCATAACATGAGTTTGTAATATGCAAGGCATGCAATAATATGGGTTTATTATTATGTGATGGTAAGTATTATTGATGTTGCTTGAAAACTATACAAGTAATTTATCATGCATTCAAACCTTATTATGTGGTTAAATAACACTATGCGAATGTATACAACTTTGTGATTGATTAACATGAGAATAAATAGTGCCATAAGAATGAATGCATAATGAATGAATAAACTAATAAGCCTGTGGTCGGGTCGTGGATAAATAAGCATGCTTATGAAGGGCCAGTGAATTGCAGCTGCTAGTGTGACACCGATGGGTGTCTAGTGATTGATACCGATGGGTATCTAGTGATATTGTAACACCCCCTACCGATACGTAGGCGAACCCATCCACAAGGGAGTGAGAAACCGTACAAGTCGGGGTGTCACCAAACAAAACAATACAATAACATACATCCACATAAGATAAACATAAAGAAATACAGCGAAAACTAAAACTTTGGAAACATCAGAATGATCATTCATTAATATAATAAAATTCATTACAATAATGTTCTGATCAATAACTAATATTACAAAATAATTACATCTTTCAAAATTACAATGCGGAAGCGGAACAAAATAATACATACAATGAGGTTCACTATTACAAAAAGAATCTCAAAAATAAAATGCTAAGTCCTAACATTATATCCCCCTGTGTTGGCTTGACTTGCGGCAACTCTCCCAAAAGAATGCTACCTTCTACACCTGCACGGATGAAACATCCATGCTGAGCGATAACGCTTAGTGGGGAAAACAAACAATAAAATGGACAGCCATTCACAATGGTCTCCAAGGCAAAACATATACATAAAGGCATAAGCTGATAATCACAAGATATACTCATAGTCGGGTCACATATATATAGCATTCGAAAGTCCATGTTCACATTCGTATACATATTAATTCACATACTTATAGGCATAGCCGATCGGATTCGCATTCTTATAGACATATCACAATCAAACAATACACCTGCTGACTCACAATAGTGGATAACATGTGAACGCATGGCAGTACCTTACTGGTATGAATCGAATGAACACATGGCGGTACCTTACGTGTACGAATCGAAAATTAACATCATATTTCTCATTCACAACATTTTACGGAGAGGATCTTAAACAAGATCCAAATTCATTAAGGATCGCAAGGATCCAAATGGGGACCTGATCACTGTCCAAACATAAATAAGGGCTGCAGCTATAGAACTCTATTAGGCATGCCTAACTAACCACTAAATTGACTCTCGTAGGTCATGCTTAATACAAGTCATGTTCCAAAGCATATCATATATTTAATCATGGAGAAATCATAATGTTACATGTATAAGCAGGATCATATAGCATACAGTAGTGAAAAGCCATGAAAAAGGAGATTTGAAATCCATTTCAGAAAATGGAGCACTTAAGAAAAATAGGAAAGGCTAGGGTCACTGTGGCGATTGCGACCAGTGTCATGCTCGCGACAGTGGCTAAAAGGCCTTGCACGAGGGAAAGGGCAAGGACACGAGTCGTGCAGGATGACACGACTCGTGTCGAAGTCCCTTGCCTGGTCATGAGCTGTGCTATGATGCACGACTCGTGACTTGGCTCCCGAAACACGATTCGTGCTGTGCCAGCACGAGTCTTGAACACCCTTCATGACTCATGAAGGTGATTCATGACTCGTGAATGGCTCTGCTCCCCCAGCCGACTCGTGATTTGCTGCACCACTCACGCATACCAAGGATTCACAAGTCGTGCTGCAAGGTCACGAGTCGGACTCCTCTCTCTTCAGTGCATTTCTAACGCGAAAACTAGATTTCACAATTCTGTCATCCTCGTGAGGATGTCACTCTCGCGACAGCATCGTGACTTCCCGTTTCTAGCCAAACGCAGGAAAAACCCAGACTTCCAAAATCAAATCCAATTTGACCCAAATCAAATCAAACTCCATCTTACCTTCAAATAAGCCTTCCATGCATCACAAACAACATAAAACACAACTTTATCAACAATAATTACAATCAATCATGGATTCACATAATAAAGATTCCAACAAGGGCAAACCTAGAAAAATTGCAGTAAAGTTCATCAATCCTCACTCATGCTTCAATAGATCAAACATCATGCATCACAACTCGAATCAACTAAAACCCATAACATATACACTAACATAGGCCCCATTAAACATCAAATTTCCCAGAAAATCATGCAAAGACATAAAATCACAAATGTACATCAAAATCAATCAAATTCCCAAACATGTAATTCCTACGCTCCAAGTCAATGAGCACCACTCCCACTAGCCTTCTCCTTTCCCTTGGGATCACGAGGAGGCTCAACTAACAAGAACACCCAAAATTTATGCAAACACAAAACCCTAAATTAAAACACATTCTAACAAAATCAAGAACAAGAAGAAGAATAATAAAGAACTCACAAAACTTACCAAAAACCTTGGGAGAGAATCAATTTTCACCAAAAACCACTTGCATTACAGCTAGGGCACACTTGAAGAGAGAAAGAGGAAGAAGAGATAAAGAGGAGGAGGAGATAACGGGAATAGGCACTGAATTGATTGCTCTCCATTCTCTCTCCTTCTATTTACACCCATCTTCCTAAAAACCCTAGCCACATGTCACCTTATGGTTGGTAGAACTTGAACACTCACACCCAACAAACACACATGATACTACACACAAAACTAACCCTCATAATTCACACACTACTACCATATGAGCATACCCACACTAACACAACCCAACACACACACACCCTACTAACATATATGCACCCACACTCTATTAAAGCCCAAAAAACATGCATTTTACCTAAAATACCCTTATCACATGCCAACACACTCACAATGCACAAATACACATGGCTCAAACTTCTAGGGGGAAAACGGGGTGTGACAACTCTCTCCTACTAACAAGAATTTTGTCCTCGAAATTCTCACCTGAACTGAACAAATGCGGATATTGGGACCTCATAGTTGCCTCTGGTTCCCAAGTCGCTTCCTCAACTCCATGATGATGCCATAATACTTTGACCAAAGGAACCTATTTATTCCTCAACTGTCTCACTTCCTGAACTAAAATGGTCTTTGGTTCCTCTTCATACGAATAATCTGGCTAAACCTAAACATCCTGAATCGACAATACATGCGACGGATCTGATTTATACCGTCGAAGCATGGAGACATGGAAAACACCGTGTAACTTTGCCAACTCCATCGGTAAAGCCAACCTATCGGCTACCAGACCAATTTTAGCCAACACCTCATAAGGTCCAATAAACCAAGGACTAAGTTTACCCTTCTTGCTGAACCTCAACACTTTCCTCCAAGGCGACACCTTAAGGAATACTTTATCCTCGACCTCAAACCGAATATCCTTTCTCTTCAAACTGGCATAAGACCTCTGTCCATCCATAGCCACTTTCAGGTTTCGCTGCATAACTCTAATCTTCTCCTCGGTATCCCTAATCGTCTCTGGCCCAACAAAAGATCGCTCGGTTAACTCTGTCCAACAGACTGGAGTCCTACAGGACCGACCATAAAAAGCTTCAAATGGTGACATCCCAATGCTTGACTGATAACTGTTTTTGTAGGCAAACTCCATAAGCTGCACATACCTATCCCAACTGCCAGAAAAATCCAAAGCACATACCTAAAGCATATCCTCCAAAATCTGAATAACTCACTATGATTGCCCATCTATCTGAGGATGAAATGCAGTGCTAAAATTCAATCGAGTACCCAACGTCCTTTTTAACTCTTTCCAAAATTTTGATATGAACCTTAGATCCCGATCTGATACTATAGATAACGACACTCCATGCAGTCTGACCACCTCATTCACATAAATGCTAGCCAAGCTATCTATCGAGTAATCCACTCTAACCGGCAGGAAATGTGCTGACATCATAAGCCGATCCACAATCACCCAAACCGAGTCATGCTTCCTCTAAGTCAACGGCAAACCCGACACAAAATTCATGGCAATGTCACCGCACTTCCACTGAGGAACAGACAAAGGAGTGAGCAATTCCTAAGGGACTTGATGCTCAGCCTTTACCTGCTGACAAGTCATGCATTTTGCCACAAATTCCATGATATCTCTCTTTATCCCAGGCAACCAGAAGAACTGCTTCATGTCCCAATACGTCTTATCACTACCAAAATGCATTGTAAAGACCGTAGTATGTGCCTCACTCAAAAGCTTTCTTCTTAACTCATCATTCTCAGGCACACACAAACGATTCCTACACATAAGCACCCCGTCCACAATAGAAAACTCGGACTGCTTACCCGATTGGACTTCTTGTAAAACCCGCTGTAATCTTAAATCATCCTTTTGAGCATCGACGATTATCGGCGTCAAGGTCAGCTTCACTCTCAATTGGGCAACCAAAGACCCATCTGAATCAAATTTCCCCTTGAACCGCCTCAAAAATAAAGCCAAAACTGACTTCAAACTCAAAGCATCCGTAACCACATTGGCTTCACCCGGATGGTAATCTACAATGCAGTCATAATCCTTAAACAACTCCAACCATCGGCTCTGTCTCATATTTAATCCCTTCTACGTGAGAAGATACTTCAAACTCTAATGATCCGTAAAAATCCTAGATTTCTCCCCATACAGATAATACCGCCTGTAGACACCGAGTCTTGAGACAGCCCAGATCAGAGTTACCCAATGATGATAAGACGCCTTTCCACAGGCAAAAAGGTTAAAAGTGATGATCTTCTTTTCAAATTTGCATTTTAGAGTGAAAAGATAAAAAAATAATAAAATAATAAAAAATATTTTAAAATTTAGTTTTGAAAAATGGGGGCTTAAAATTATAGTATTTTTAGTCAATTTAAAATTAAAAAAAAAAAAGTCGGATCGCGAGTGTCAGGCGCGCTGCAGCGACCCGCTGTGTCGCTAAAAGCGCGTGCGCTTCGTGCGCGAGGCTGCCGCTTCGACACCCGTCCCTATATAGCGACGGACGTCCCTACTCCTGGCCGTCACTATAGGGTCTGATACCCCATTTTTTCTGATTTTTGGACCTAAAAATCAGTTTTTTATCCCTTTTTTCAAGAATTTAAGGGATTTTTTCCATTTTTAAAAATTAAAATAGGTAATATCTGATTTAATTAAATTTTGTCCCTTTAATTATTTTATTTTTTCCAATTTTTTCATATAAAAGGAATGAGATGAAAACCTAAAAGGGGCATTTTTTTGGGCTAGGGTTTTTTCTCTTCATCTTTTCTCTTCTTCCTCTCAAACTCTAAAAAAATTCCAAATTTTTTCCCTACCAAAGAAGAACAAAAAACTGAGTTCATCTTTCATTCTTTTTCTTTCCAACATAATTTCTTCTAAATATATATTTATAAGGGATTTTTGTTGTTTGATTAATTTTTGGAGACAAACACAACAATTGTTTGTTCTCAATTTTTTTTTAACCTTTTATTTGTGTTCAATAAAATTTTTTACATTGATTTTGTTTTGAATCTCTTTTTGATGGAAAATTAATTTTGATACAAATAAAGTAATTGTTTGTTATCAAAATCTAATTTTTTCCATTTGATTTTTATTTTGATATAAACCAAATCATTTTTTTTCTTTAATTGTAATCAATAAAAATCTTTTTTTAATCAAAATCATTTCTTTAGGCAAAGAAATCAATTCTTTGCTCTTAAAGAATTTTTGATCATTTTTTATCCTATTTCTTTCTTGGAATGAAATTCCAATATTTTTTTTATTACACTCTAATATTGCAAATCAAGAATAAAGAACTCGATCAATGAGGATTTTGCCCCCAAGACTTTGAATCAAGATCTGCATTATGCATTATCTGCCTAAAGGTGAATTATTGGAGGTAATGCCATCTTATCACTCCAGGCTTCAAAAGTCATTGTTTTAAAGGTAGTGCGTCCCTTGTGGATTTTCACACTAGCTTTTCTTAGCGGGAAATGCGTCCCTTTAGGGATTTTCACAAGACCCTGTGCCTAATTTTTCTTTTTTTGCTTGGAATGGATCCAACCCAATCCAGCGGCTTTTTCTTCATTTTTTTTGAAGGACAGACTACCTGTTCCCAGGTTTTCACCCTGCCCTTTGGCCTAACTTTTGCCTAGAGAGCCAGTCACGATTTTCATCTCTAATGGCCTTCTTCTTTCTTATTTTTTTTCTTTTTTAATACTCATCTTGCCTTTCAAGTATGGCTACAAGAAAAGTCGAAGCTGCCATCAAAGCCCCTTCCTAGGTTCAAGGGAGGCCATGGAATGCGATCGATGCCTAGAGAGAAATGCCTCAAAAGAATAATTGAAGGGGCGATCGATGCCTAGAGAGAAATGCCTCAAAGAATAATTGCGAATTACTCTAGGAAGGGGCTTTGATGGCAACTTCGACTTTTCTTGTAGCCATACTTGAAAGGCAAGATGAGTATTAAAAAAGAAAAAAAAAAGAAAAAAAAAAGAAAGAAGAAGGCCATTAGAGATGAAAACCGTGACTGGCTCTCTAGGCAAAAGTTAGGCCAAAGGGCAGGGTGAAAACCTAGGAACAGGCAATCTGTCCTTCAAAAAAAATGAAGAAAAAGCCACTGGATTGGGTTGGGTCCATTCCAAGCAAAAAAAAGAAAAATTAGGCACAGGGTCTTGTGAAAATCCCTAAAGGGACGCATTTCCCGCTAAGAAAAGCTAGTGCGAAAATCCACAAGGGACGCACTACCTTTAAAACAATGACTTTTGAAGCCTGGAGTGATAAGATGGCATTACCTCCAATAATTCACCTTTAGGCAGATAATGCATAATGCAGATCTTGATTCAGAGTCTTGGCGGCAAAATCCTCAGTTCTCTTTAAAAGGATTATGGGTTAGAGTCCGTAAAGCTAAGACAACGCTTTTCTAGATCCTTGGGAGCATCAGACAATATGGGAAGCCGAGCAGTACTCTCAACGAATCCCTTAACCACTTGGGATGTGGTCTATTCATTTTTGCATATCACATGCATGTCACATGCATTCAGTCTTTTACGCGTGTAGAAATGCACACACAGTTCTTATACATTAATCCTTTACATGTGTTTCTGTATATATTTTTGTATGTATATTTCACACACATAATTCCATACACACACACAGTCTGTTGTATATGTTGTTGTGTACATGACTTAGAGGGAAGGGTCCGAATAGACCTCATGAGCAAGGGTGATCCAAGGTATAGGTTCATCTCAACATTATCGGCCACTGTATCCAGCATAAAATCAGGTGCATATGTGAGGGGGTGGAATGCCCAGAAGGACAAGCCTATCCGGACACACCATGCTTAGGGCAATCCGGAATCACACAAATCTATAGAAAATAAGATCCTTTGAGAAGACGAACTATCCATACATAGTCAGAGGCAAATCAGACACAAAAGTGAGCCAAGGTACAGTTTTGAATCTACATCGACGCTCATCCATGCCGAACAATCGGATCAAGATAAAGTCCTCACGAGAATGGAATCTCAATGACCCGCTCCTAAGAAGGCATTTAAGAGAGCAAGCCAACTCATACACACAATATCAGGAGCAACAAGGTAAGTTTCTCTATCATAAGATATATGCTTTCACACATTTGTACAATAATCAAGATGAAGTCCTCATGAGAGAAGAATCTCAAGGATCTGCTCCCAAGAGGGAAAACAATAAGCCTCTCCATGAGCACCATGCCGGGAGCGAACAGGTAAGTTTTTCTGTCATAAGATGTACGCTAACACACCTCACACAATTTGGATTCAAATGTATGTATATTGCACACACATGATTCCGCACACGTTCACAATGTTTTGTATATGTACATGGCTCAGATGAGGGGTCTGAATAGACCTCATGTTTAAAGATGATTCAAGAGATGAGTTCAGCCTGACATTGTCAGACTCATGCATGCCATGCTGGGGGCAATCAGGTAAGTTTCCCTATCATAAGATATACGCTCACACACATCACACAAAGTGTACAAAAGCCAAATTCAAATGTACAAAATCTCAAACCAATTCAAATGTACAAAGAATACAAATTCTCAAAGCAAAACAACACAAAACAAAAAGAAGAAGATATTTTCAAGGCCTTGAAAATCCAATACACTGTAAAAGTCCAAATGCGTCCAAAAATGTGAAAACCAAAGGAAAAAAAAACAAAAATGAAATAGAAAAATCATCCGCCTGCAGGCGAGCAACAAAACCTCTAATATAATTTTCCTTTGAGAAATCTCAAATCTTTTTTCCACCTCAGACGCTCCACATCAAATTCTCTCACCCTCTTGAGAAGTATGCAGGTCTTTTAAAAAAGGAGGCTGCATTGGAGATGATAGAGGAATCGATATCTGGCATGTCACAATCAGTGCAATAAAAAAAATAGGGAATAACCAAACATCCTTCGGGGGCACACTCTGACATCGGCCCCAACAGGTATGTACTGCCACAGGTATGCATCTTTTTTATGCCCTGTACATTTGCTTTTCCGTTGTTGTAGTAAAAAGTAGAGGTCTAGGATAAGCGCCAGCAAAGAAAGCAGCGAATGGTTCACCATACCGATCTAAGGATGGTCGACGGATCAGATAATATACTAGCCGAATGGGGATGAGATAAGGCTAGCGGGACAGATTAGTCACCTCGCCTACCGAGACGAGGACAGCAAGGCGCACGCGATAGATTGGACCGCACTTTGTAAGTTGGAGCAAACTCGGTGCAGCTCAAGAGAGCAATCCGCACTTTGTAAGTTGGAGCAAACTCGGTGCAGCTCAAGAGAGCAATCCGCACTTTGTAACTTGGAGCGAACTCGGTGCAGCTCAGGAGAGCAATCCGCACTTTGTAAGTTGGAGCAAACTCGGTGCAGCTCAGGAGAGCAATCCGCACTTTGTAAGTTGGAGCAAACTCGGTGAAGCTCAGGAGAGCAATCTGCACTTTGTAAGTTGGAGCAAACTCGGTGCAGCTCAAGAGAGCAATCTGCACTTTGTAAGTCTGGAGCGGACTCTGTGCAGCTCAGAAGAGCAATCCTCGCGTTTTGTAAGTCCGGAGCAGACTCGGCACATCACTATCCGTACTTTGTAAGTCTAGAGCGGACTCGGTGCAGTTAAGAAGAGCAACCCTCGCGTTTTGTAAGTCTAGAGTAGACTCGACGTATCGCTGCTTCCACAGTAAAAAGGCAAGGGCTGCCTCAGGTACGCATCTCATTCCTTCTTATCTGAATTTTAGCTCATCTAGGCACTAGTGCACTAGTTTCCCAAAAATTGGGGGCAACTGTAGACACCGGGTCTTAAGACAGCCCAGATCAGAGTTACCCAATGATGATAAGACGCCTTTTCACAGGCAAAAAGGTTAAAAGTGATGATCTTCTTTTCAAATTTGCATTTTAGAGTGAAAAGATAAAAAAAATATATTTTAAAATATGGTTTTAAAAAATGGGGGCTTAAAATTATAGTATTTTTAGTCAATTTAAAATAAAAAAAAAAAGTCGGATCGTGAGTGTCGGGCGCAGCGGCGCGCTGGCGCCCAGCTCGCGGGTGCCCGAGCGACCAGCGCGCTGCGAGCAGAAGGGCGACGCGCAGCGTCGCCAATGCTGCGCGTCGCTAAAAGTGCTCGCAACATTGCCCGCACTGCGCGCCGCCCATCGCGCTGGCGAGCGCGCTTCATGCGTGAGGTTGCCGCTCCGACGCCCTTCCCTACATAGCGACGGGTGTCCCTACTCCTGGTCGTCGTTATAGGGTCTGATACCCCTTTTTTCTGATTTTTGGACCTAAAAATCAGTTTTTTATCCCTTTTTTCAAGGATTCAAGGGATTTTTTAGATTTTTAAAAATTAAAATAGCTAATATCTGATTTAATTAAATTTTCTCCCTTTAATTATTTTAATTTTTCCTATTTTTTCATATAAAAGGAATGAGATGAAAACCTAAAATGGGGATTTTTTTGGGCAAGGGTTTTGTAACAACCCAAAACAGGCCTGGTTGAAATTTGTATGCTAAGTCGGGAATTTAAGGGTATTTCACTAATTTATGTTTGTGGAAAATTGGATAATAAGGATTTAATTGCAAAGTAATTAATTAAGTATGTTAAGAAGAGAAATGTTAGAGTGTGCTTGTAGTGTATGTAAGTAGGATATAAGTGGGTTAAGAGGTTTTATAGTGTGGTGTGACGCGCGCCGGATCCCCGCGGCCGCCCGTTCGACCGCCCGCACGTGGGCGATCGGGGCACTTGTGGGTCCGTTGACAGCTTGCGATAAATCGCAAGTGCGTCTATGTTGGGCAACAAGGAGGTATCATGGAGTCGCCACCCAATAGAACATTGGGAAAGTTTCTCTCGCCTCGGAGAGCCTAAGACTGCGCTTGGTATCCATTTTGGGCCAGCCAGAGGGGTCATGGAAGGTGAACTTCTCACCCTAAAGAGCCTAGGATTAGCGCTAAAGCCTCGTGGCACAAAAAGGTGTCTTGGAGGGTGAACCTCTAGCCTCTTTGAGCCCAAAGACCAGAGCTGGGTCCGGGATTTCTCTTCTATTTCTACCTCAATTGCTTTATGATCAAATTTTAATTATCATTGATTCGCTCTCTCCCCACACGATGCAATTGATTAAAGGCGCATTTATTCACATTTGGAAAAGCAGTAAATGATCAGATAGATAATGGAAGCGAAAAATTACAATAATACAAGGAGCGGAATACAACTCCCTTTCATAAATGTGCGAATCATGCATAAATTGGGGCATTGCTTATTTTGAGGACTTTGGTCGTCGCATGCATCATTATTAAAATTGGAGATTTTCGTTCATGATGATTTTATTGGATAAAAATAGGGCTTTGGCCCCTTTTGCACTTTATACAAACCTCATTTTTATTTAAGTATAAAATCATTTAGATTATATTTATACATTAACGAGATATGAGAAGAATATATCCATATACATGAAATAATCAATGAATAACAAAATGAAGGAAACAATCGAGAGAGTTAGGAAACTAAACAGGACGGAATCCTCCGAATATGGTAGATAGCAGCTCAAGCTTGTGGTAGTCCAAGAGAAATCATATATACACTCATAGAAAAGTTGAGAGATGTTAATATACATAAAATTAACATGTAGGAAACCAAAAGGATTTGAAAAAGATAAAAGACGATTTAAAAGGATGGAGGCAGAACCCACAGACGGCCTTCCTTAGATGACCGACGGGGCGTCGGTTAAGGCAACCGACATGTCCGTCTGTCACTCAAGGAGAGGCGTCTGTAAGTGGGGTGACCGACGGGCATCGGTGATAAAGATGACCCGTCGGTCACCACTGTCTCCGAAAAAACAAGAGAGAGAAAATTCTTTCCAAAGCCAAAAAATAGGATTTATCCCAAAAGGAGATAAAGAGAGTCAAAATAAAGGAAAATAATGACAGATATTGATAAATTCCACGAAATAAGGAATAAATATGAAATGATAAGGAGAAGGAATCCGGAATATTTACCCTCAGATAATCGCTTTGGGTGAGATTCTTGTGTTGATTAGAGCCCCGCGCGTTCCACGAGAAGCAAAAGATGAAGGGTCAAAGAAAGAAAAATGGGCTATTTCTTCTTCAACCCCTGAAAAGATTGATTTTGGAATCAATATCTAAAGAAAACTAATTATTTTTCGTTCCTTTTGATTGATTTGATCCTTGATAAAATAAATTTCCTTTGTAAATGTGCTTTGTTGGAAGAGAGAGAAAATTTGCTTGAAATTAGGCAGAGTTTCTTCCTTTGAAAATTTTTCCAACCCTTTTCTCTTGAAAATTCGGAGCTTTTATAAGCCAGACACGACCGACGGGCGTCGGTGTACAGGGGCGGGCGTCGGAAGAATCCATCTGACACAAGGATTCGTCCGACGGCCCTGCCACATCCACTGACGGGCGTCAGAGCGGTTACGTGCTCCGGGAAACCAGGCGGCGTTCTGATAGGGGCGGTGACTTTCTGACGGGCATCGGAAAATACCACAAGCCGTCGGTGACTCGAAGTGACGGGCTGACCTCACAGACGGGCTGGCCGTCTGTGGAGGACAAAAAGCTTTTTGACTCTGAAAATGCTCTGTTTTTCCCCCTTCTGCCCA